>CM065819.1:123180226-124413643 GCA_033398695.1 Orobanche coerulescens | reverse complement strand
ATTATCTTTATGGGTCGTCTTGTAAGATTTTTACGGACCACAAGAGCTTGAAGTATATCTTCAGTCAGAAAGAATTGAATATGAGACAGCGTAGGTGGTTGGAACTAATTAAAGATTACGACCTCGAGATACTTTACCATCCGGGTAAGGCTAACGTAGTGGCCGATGCGTTGAGCCGAAAGCCGATGGCGTTGCAGATGTTAGAGGTACTTACACCACAGAGTAGGATCCAGCGGGATTTTATTTGTCAGGATATCGAGGTTTGGGTTCAGAGAGTTCAGGGTCAGTTATGTGCGTTGGAGATCGCTTCGTCCTTGACTGATGATATCAAGGCGAAGCAGTATGACGATCCGTTTTTGGTCCAGTTGATGGAGGATGTGAAGAAGGGAAAAGCCCCCGGATTTGTGGTTCACGATGATGGAGTTTTGAGATTTCGCGGCAGACTATGCGTACCGAGTGTTGTTGAGTTGAGACAGAAGATCTTGAGTGAAGCTCATACCACGCCTTACTCCATACATCCTGGTACGAGTAAAATGTACAAGGATGTGAGGAGTAACTACTGGTGGAGTAATTTGAAGACAGACGTTAGCGAGTTTGTGTCGAGGTGTTTGACCTGTCAGCAGGTTAAGATCGAGCATCAGCGACCCGCGGGGCTTTTACGACCACTTCCTATCCCGGAGTGGAAATGGGAGGATATTTCTATGGATTTCATTACCGGTATGCCTAAGACTCGGACTGGGATGAACATGATTTGGGTCATTGTCGATCGGCTAACCAAATCGTCTCATTTTCTGGGTATTAAGGACACTTGGGGGCCAGAGAGACTTGCACGAGTATTTATTGCGGAGATCGTGAGGTTACACGGGACCCCTAAGAGTATTGTTTCGGATCGTGATGGCCGGTTCATATCACATTTTTGGCAGTCCGTTCATAGAGCTTTGGGAACCGAGCTGAGACTTAGCACATCCTACCACCCTCAGACAGACGGACAGTCTGAGCGGACGATACAGACGCTAGAGGATATGTTGCGAGCCTGTGCTTTAGATTGGAAGGATGATTGGGAGTCGCACTTGCCATTGATCGAGTTCACGTACAACAATAGTTGGCACGCCTCGATCAAGATGGCACCATTCGAGGCATTGTATGGGAGGAGGTGCAGATCGCCGTTGTGTTGGGACGATGCGTCCGAGCTGATGGGTACCGAGCCCGATATGGTAGTTGAGACGAGGGAGAAGATTGCTCTCATTCGCGGTAGGTTGGTGACGGCCCAGAGCCGGCAGAAGTCTTATGCCGATACACGTCGCCGACCGTTAGAGTTTGAGGTGGGAGACCATGTGTTGCTTAAGGTGTCGCCGACACGGGGAGTTTACCGCTTCGGTCGGAAGGGTAAACTTAGTCCGAGATTTATTGGGCCGTTCGAGATCCTAGAGAGAGTCGGAGAGCTTGCATATCGGTTAGGTTTGCCGCCGTCCCTGAGCCACGTGCATAACGTATTTCATGTTTCCCAGCTTAGGAAGTACGTACCGGACCCTAGCCATATTATTGATTTTGGAGAGATCGAGTTGGGGCCCGACATTACCTTCGAGGAGAGGCCGATTCAGATCTTAGAACGTCGGGTGAAGCAACTCAGGCACAAAACCATTCCTTTGGTTAAAGTGCAGTGGTCGCGGCATGGATCCGAGGAAGCCACGTGGGAAACGGAGGAGAGTATGAGGTCGAGATACCCCGAATTATTCGTGTTGTAAGTTTCGGGACGAAACTTATTTTTAGGGGGAGATAATGTAATATCCGCGTTTTCTATTTTTAGTAATTTCTATTTTTGGTGTATATTCGTTTCGGACAACTCGCTTGGCAATCGTTTTGGAATTCGAATCTATTTTGTTCTTGGAGTTTCTCCATTCGACGAGTCTCGATGATGTTTTTACGTAATTTCATCTTGAGTTATATTTGTCGCATGTGTATCCGATTGTCGCTAAACTCGTTCGATTTCGTCATTTTCCTATTTTCATGAGTTCGTATGGTTGAGTAGAGCATGTTGTGAGTTTCGGATTGTTAATCCGACGTTGTATCGTGATTTTACGGATGTTTGGGCCGTTTTTGTAATTTCCTATAAGTTTAGGGAATTTGTTCCTTGTTCGGTTTTGATCGTGAGCCTCGGACCGTTTTGGGTTACTGGTTATTGTTTCTCGGTGTGTGTATTTTCCTGACCATTGGGTCTGCATATCGTGTATTCGTCATCGTCTTTTTCGATTTTGGTAGCGTTGTTTCGTCCGAATCTGCATGCCGTCGGGAGACTGGCAAAACGGCGCACGACCCACGGCATTTTGCGCCGTGTCAGGCGCCGTGTCGCCAGGGGGTCGAGCACTTGTCAGAAACGGCGCAAGACCCGCGGCATTTTGCGCCGTGTCTGTGCGCCGTGTCGCACAGGGGTCGCCCGCTGACCAGCAACACGGCGCTGAACACGGCGCTATTTGGACCGTTTGTTGCGCCGTGTTCTGTCCAGTATATATAGGACAGACACGGGTTTTGACCCCATTTTTCACCATTCCTCTCGTCTCTCCGCTCCCTCACTGCGATTTTGGGCGATTCCAACCAGATATTGCATTCCAGCACCTTATAACTCGGAATTGGACTTTCCAACACGAATCAATCATCTTTCTTCCGCCTTTCCATCGTTGAATTGAGGTAATTGGTCATTATACCTAATTTTAGGGTTCTTGGCTAAAATTCATTTTTCCTTTCGTTTTTGCTACAATTGATGATGAATATTTGTTGGGTAATCGTGGTGTTATGTTTTCCTAGAACTTTAGCAGATAAATTCCAAGTTTTTCCCCTTCGTTGATCGAACTTGAACTTTATGCCTCAATAGTGTTCGGCGGATTGTCCCTTAGGATAGGACATCGATTAATTCGTGATTTCTCAGTGGAATTGTAGTTGATTGAGTCTCTATTGTTGTTAGGCCCAGATTTGTGAAGATTGTTCGGACCGAAACCTTTCCTTTCGCCGTTTCCTTCACGTCGTGTTATCTAAGGCAAGTACATGTATTACATTTCGTTATGTATATTGTGATTTTCGAAATGAATGATGAATGGTGATTTTTGGGTGCGTGAGTTGTGTTCCTTCCACCCGGAGTGTCCGACGGGATGTCTGGGGGTCGATACTAAGGGGTACGGCCGCGGAAGTGGACTTGGGTGCGTGTGTGGTTGAACTTCCACCCGGAGTGTCCGACGGGATGTCTGGGGGTCGATACTAAGGGGTACGGCCGCGGAAGTGGTATCCCACCCGGAGTGTTCGACGGGATGTCTGGGGGTCGATACTAAGGGGTACGGCCACGGGATACCAGTTGTGATTTTGTGATATCGTGATGATTGAAAATTGATGTGATTGCCAATGTAGTATTCCGGAATATATATGTGGCAAATGACTGTCGTTTGGGATGATTGTGTAAAAACTGTATTTTGTATATAATGTTGTGTAATTGTGTACTTGCACTAGCTATTCGAATGCTAACCCCTTAAATGGGGGAAATGCGTCTTATGCATTTCAGGTACCGGGAGAGCTGAGGAGCAGGCACGGGGCACGCACGCGAAGGATGGGATGGCTTGATGATAGTGGCTCGAGTCTGTATTGTTTATTTTTATGTTTTGTCATTGCATATGTCGAGTATTGGAGTTAAACTGTTTATTCTTGAACTTGGTTTAAGTCCCCTGTGTGGGCAATGAATTGATATTATGTACTCCGTTGAAATGTTTTGGCCGAGGCCACGGCCCTATTTACTTTTGAGTGCATCTTTTGGGGTTTTCATTGTGGTTATGTGTCATGTGTTAGCCTGGTAGACCTCAAGAGGGTTCTACGGCGTGTAATGTCCCATTTGTGAATTGGGGTGTTACAGAAAAATCATCCATAAAAATTTCCAAAAAACGCTCAACCATGTCAGAGAAAATGCTCATCATACACCGCTGAAAAGTAGCAGGTGCATTACATAGACCAAATGGCATTCGTCGGTAAGCAAAAGTTCCGAAAGGACAGGTAAAAGTGGTTTTTTCTTGATCTTCAGGAGCAATGGGAATTTGGTTATAGCCGGAATATCCATCAAGAAAACAATAATAAGCATGGCCGGCTAACCTTTCTAGCATTTGATCAATAAAAGGAAGTGGAAAGTGATCTTTTCTTGTAACAGAGTTCAATTTTCTGTAATCAATACAGACTCTCCATCCAGTTTGAATTCTGGTTGGAACAAGTTCATTTTCTTCATTCGTGATTACAGTTATGCCAGATTTCTTTGGAACTATATGAACAGGACTGACCCAAGAGCTATCAGAAATAGGGTAGATGATCCCTACATCTAAGAGTTTGATTATTTCAGCTCTTACAACTTCTTTCAAATTAGGATTTAGTCTTCTTTGAAATTCTCGGGAAGTTTTCGCATTTTCTTCAAGGTGAATTCGATGCATGCATATAGAAGGACTAATACCTTTAATATCGGAGATGGTCCAGCCTATTGCTTCTTTATGTTCTTTAAGGACATTGATTAATTTATCTTCTTGTTCTTCATCTAAATCAGATGCTATGATGACAGTGTGGTTTCTGATGGTCCTAAAAATGCATATTTTAGAGACTCAGGTAATGGATTGAGCTCTATCTTTGAATCCTCAATAGGTACTTCATTATTCATTTGGCTCTCAAGTGGTTCGGTTTTAGCTTTCCATTTATCATTATCCAATAATGGTGTAGACTCTAGTAAAGAATTTACTTCATTAATTGAATTGTCGATGTCAAAATCTGAGCCAAAATGAGCAAGACAGCTTTCAAAAAGAATCATCATCCATTTTTGGAAAGAAATAAGGACCCATACTCTCTATCATATTTACCTCACAGACATCATCAAGATCATCATGTTGTTGAGAAATGTTAAACATATTTAGTTCAACAGTCATATTTCCAAAAGAAAATTTTATGATGCCATTTCTACAGTTAATTAATGCATTTGAAGTAGCTAAAAATGGCCTTCCTAAAATGACAGGATTTGATCTTTGGTTTTCTCAATGAGTTCGGTGTCTATGACTATAAAATCAACAGAAAGTAGAATTTATCTACTTGAATCGTAACATCCTCTACGATTCCTCGAGGTATTTTTATAGATCTATCACCTAGTTGAAGTATCATGGATGTTGATTTTAGCTCCCTAATCCAAGTTGTGTATAAACAGAATATGGTAATAGATTCTCACTGGCTCCTAAATCAAGCAAGGCTCGTTTAATGATGTGATCTCCAATGACACAAGATATTGTAGGACTACCATGATCTTTATACTTAACGGGAGTTTTATTTTGGATTATTGAGCTAACATGTTCAGCTAAAAATGCCTTTCTTGGAACATTTGTTCTTCTTTTTACAGTGCAAAGATCTTTAAAGAACTTAGAATAAGCAGACACTTGTTTAATAGCATCAAGGAATGGAATATTTATTCGAACTTGTTTAAATATTTCCATTATATCTTTGTATTGCGCACTTTTATCTTTTGGAATAAGTCTTTCAGGAAATGGAGCTTTTGGAACGTAAGGCTTTTCTTTTTCCTTAGAATCTTTTGGTTTTGAAACTTGTGGTTCATTTGATTTTTCTTCCGGATCATATTCAGGCTTTTGTATTTCTTTTCCACTTCTAAGGGTAGTTATGGACTGAACTTCCGCGTTAGAAGAGTTTACTTCATATTGTCCTTTAAGATTAGGGATGGACTGACTCGGAAATTTTCCCTTTTCTCTTTCAGCTAAAGTTGTTGCAAGTTGACCAATTTGTGTTTCAAGCTTAGAAATAGCCTGTGAGTTTGATTGTACAGCTTGCTGAGTTGATTGGAACATTTGTTGAGTAGATTGCATGAATTGTTGCAACGTATCTTCCAAAGATGGTTTCTTTGGCACTATAGAAGGATACTGATAAGTATTTGGAGGATATTGATTACGACGGACATTTTGTTGATTTGGCATATTCATTTGATGTCCTCCTTGATTCATTGGAGGCATATTTTGCTTCCAGGAAAAATTTGGATGATTCCTCCAATTTGGATTATAAGTTGGAGCAAATGGACTGTCCGAAGATTTTCCATATGAATGTAACACATTGACTTCTTCATTAAAAATTTCTTGATTTTGTGGACCAGAGGGACAAGATTGAGATGAATGAAATGATTCCGCACATGAAATGCAAAATTCATGTTTTGAGTTTGACGAGGGGATGGATTGCTTCAAGACTAACGCATCCACTTTTCGTACTAAATCATCTATAGTAGATTTTATTTCAACATCTTGTTTAACCTCGTAAATTCCACCTTTTTTGGGGGTCGTATGCATCGATTTGGCTCTAGAGTCGAGTGAATTCCATTGTTGTGAATTAATTGACATATTTTCTAGTGCATTCCAAGCTTCGTCTCCAATAAGGTGAAAAAATTTTCCACCATGCATTGATTGGATTAATTGGCGATTGTTTGGAGTTAAACCGTCATAAAAATATTTTACCAAACGCCATATTTCAAAACCATGATGGGGACACTTAATGATTAAATCATTAAATCTTTCCCAACACTCGTAAAATTCTTCATTTTCTTTTTGGAAAAATTCGGATATTTCTCTTCTAAGACTATCGCTTTTGGACATTGGAAAAATTTTTGCGAAATTTATTCACTAGTTGGTCCCAACTAGTAATTGTTCTTGCTTGAAGAGAATTTAGCTTAATTTTGCTTTATCTTTGAGAGAAAATGGAAATAATCTAAGTTTGTGATTCATCGAGAAATTTTGGAATCGGAAAGTAGAACAAATGTCGAGAAATTCCTTGACATGCATATACGGATCTTCTCTTTCCAAACCGTGAAAAGATGGAAGAAGTTGAATTATTGATGGTTTAAGTTCAAATGAGTTGCATTAGTCGTAGGCAACACTATGCAAGAGAGAGAATTAGCACTCACCGGAGAAAAATATTCTATTAAAGTTTTTCTTTTGCAACTTGATTATTCCGATTTTCGATTTCGTCCATTTTTGGTATCGGTTTCGCTTTGTTGAACTTCAATTTTAGTTAAGGACAATCTTCTTCTCGTTAATCGACCTTTATTATTTCGTTGCCAAACTTGCATTCACCGATATTACAATTTTTTTAACTTTGCATACAAACCAAATTATGATAGTCGATCGAACTTCCAGATCGTTGGAGGCGTCACAACGGTCGCACTTAAAATCCAACTTTCTTCGGCATGTACAACAAAGGCCTTTTTGCCAAAATTCAATCGATTTTCAAAATCAGTTTGTACAAGATTGATATTTAGCTTTTCTCTATTCAAATCGAACAAAGTAGTGAGTGAAAAATATCAATCCCTTATTGAATCTTTTAAAGGATTTTATTGTTTTAATTATTTTTTTGAGTTTTTATATTTTTATTATTAATAATAATACAATGATAGTTATTACAATTATTACTAAAATTATAGGATGTAATAGATTGCAAAGGAATAAATTTACTAATTGATCTACGGAAGCAATATCTATTGATAAACTAAATTGTACGACGAGAAATATTACAACTAAACTAAATGTCTAAGAATAATGTAAATAGAAAATAACAACTAAAAACACAATCTAAATTACCACTACAAGATTCTATTAAAACTAAAGACAAGATATAAAAATTAAAAAAAAATTCTGATTTTTTTTTTTGTTTTTTTATATTTTATATTTTTTTTAGTTTTTATATTTTTATATTTATTATAATTTTATTATATTTTTAGACTAATAATATTGAGCTAAAATATATATATATATATATCCAGATATATTATTTACTTTTTTTCACAAAAAAAGAATTCAGATTTTTTTTTAGAAAAAAATAAAAATTACAAACTTTTATTTTATTTATGCAAACAATAAAAATAGTTTTTTTTATTAAAGTATTGTAATTTATTTTTTAAAAAAGAAAAATTCTGTTTTTATTTAAAAAAATCAAAGTTCAGAATTTTTTTTATTATATATATTCCAGATTATTTAAATTATTAATTCTTAATCTGATTTTTTTTTAAGATTTTTTATGAAAATTAGATTTTTTAATAAAACTAGCAGGTTTTACTTTTAAAAATAAAATAAAATAATTCAGATTTTTATTTATTACAGAAAATAATATTCCAGATTATTTTTTTAATTTATTTTTATTATTTTTTATTTTTTCGAATTTAAATTAGAATTTTGATCTTTTAAATATTAATATTCCAAAATTACAAAAATATTACCTTCAAGTCTGAAACTTTTTTTTTATTTTCCAGATCTTTTTTTTTTAAATAAAAATAAATAAGTTCTGAATTTTTTAAATTTTTTCAGATTTTTTTATATTTTTATATATTTTTGGACTTTTTTATTATTTTTTTTATTATTGTATTATTATTTTTACGAAAATGAACAGTAGATTTTATTATTATTGCTTATATTTATTATTTTTCAGATTTTTTTTTAATATAAAAAAAAAATTCTACTACTAACGGATATTAAAAAAACAGATAATAATAAAGAAAAGCAAAGAAAATAAATAACTAGTAGGTTAATTCAACTAACTTGGTGATTTACGCCTTCTTGTACTTCGTTTGCGCCCCGCAACGGCGCCAAAAACTTGTTGTTGGTTGATTCTTTAGTCTAATACTGCAAGCGCACGATTTGTTCGATGTAGATATGCACAAGGTCGATTCCACATGGAGACTATAATAAAGTCAAATTATTCCTATCGCTTTGAACCAAATTATATTAAATTCTAACTTAGTCCCAAATAATTTGATTTTGGAATGTTATAATAATTGCATTAAATAACATTAATTTTTAAGTAGATTTTAGATAAATTGATTTTAAATAATTTACTAGGATTTAGAATCCACAAATGTCTATTTATTATATAATTTATATTCTAATTCCAAGAAATTCAGGGAATAGATTCTGAAATCAATCTCACTATTTCCCTATAGATTTGACAATAAGTACAAAATTATAATTCAAATATAGATTTCCCTTCGCTTAAAAAAATGTAATTTCTAAACATTATATGTATCCAATTTAATGGAAAATAAATAATCAAAGAAATTAACTAATATGAATAATCACAAAGCAATGGGGAATTTATAACTATCAAAAATACGTGATATAATTGATGAAATAATATTCCCCTATTGAAGCGAAAATCATAACCGTTAAAAACATTTATTTGAAATTATTATATAAATATTAATAATAATATAGACATGGTTTCATCATAACCCCAGTAAAAGAAAATTACTCACTCATAATAACTACACAAATAAATAAATATTTCATAATATTATTACTTAAATATAATTTTATTACACAATATTTTTATTTCTCACTCTTACAACAATATCTCTCTATTTTTTTCTCCTTTTTTTCTCCTTTTTTTCTCCTCCCAAAACACTACACATTCATCCCCTATTTATACTACTTCAAAATCAATAAAATAATAATTTTTACAATTAAAAATTTCCACCACCTAATAATTCACGGATGATCACGAGGTGCTGATGTCATGGATGACATCAGCACAGAGTTGAAATTTCGGTTCAATCAAAGGCTGATACGCCAGACAATATGGTCGCTCATTTAATTGTCCTTCGACGGTCATAACTTCTTCATACGAACTCGGATTCGGATGAATTTTTTTAAAACGATCGCCTCGACGAGACGAATAAAGTGAGACCAGTCGTGACTATATTTGAATTTTGTAAAAATATCGCCTTGAACCAATTGATCCGTCTCAGACTTGGTTAACATGCAGATATAAATTAATTCCAATTAATTATCCAAAAATGACATAAAATTATAGAAAATTCTAACAAAATGAACTAATATAAATATATGGTAAAACCAATAAATTATCACACAAAACACACAATTATATACATAAAATACTAATAAAAATATTACTCAAAATATACTAAACACCTACACCATCTCATCTATCATGTTGCCTCATCGCCTTATTGATAGAAACATTAATCTTCACATTATCAACTAAAACATGAGCTCTCCTTTCTCTACAGCAATTAGTGCCCGTCCAGCAATCAAAAACGACCGCCCAAGAATTAAAGAGACATCACAATCCTCCACCAAATCAAGAACCACAAAATCAGTAGGGAAGATGAAATCATGCACCCAAACTAAAAAAAACTTCGACTATTCCTTTTGGATGAGTCAATAACTGTTCGGATTTTTTTCGAAATGGTCTTTGAAAGTGTGCGAGTTGATTGCTAGGATAGTAGCAACAATGTTGTTTCCCACAAAAAATAATTATTTTTTATACTGACTACTGATACTAGCTCCACTACTAGAAAAAAATACTTCTTAAATCGACTAAAAGGGCTTTTAACTATTCTAGATCCATTTGATGTAGAAAATCTGTTTGGGCCGATTTAAAAGTCTAGTTCTCTCTAAAAAATTCGACCCGACCCAAGCATGATCCCGACCGGGACTCAACCCGGTCCAGGTCCCAGTCCGGGCTCGGGCCCAATCCGGACTTGTCGCCGTGAGGACCTGAACCCTCGACCGGCCAAGTCCCAACCACTAGGCTATAGTCATTTGTTTGAATAATTTACATTTATATTAAATTTTAAAATATTTTTTGAGTGGACATTAAATCGATTCTAAAATAACCGATCTAAAAAATGCCTTTCTAGATCGGATTCTTGCAACCGATTTAGAAAATGACTTTCTAAATCGGTTATTTTTGAACTGATTCAAAAAATGGCTGCATCACTTTCTAGATCGGGTCCACTACAACTGATCTAAAAAGTCTAATTTAGAAAATATTTTTTCTAGTATTGTATATTGTAGTATTCTCAATTTTATCTGTCGGTCAAAATTTTGAGGGGATTTATAAGTTAATCTTAATTCCAAAATAACTAAGAGTAATCGAATAAATTGCAACGAAGAGAAATTTATGCATTTAAAAGTATATTTCAAGACTAGATTTCCATTAATTGATAGTGTGAATTAGATTTGAATTAAAGTGTCTAATTTCCTTCCCTATATGATAGTCACGACAATAATTTAAAGGTTCTCTCGAAATCAATTAAAAGCATAGATTGAATAGTCTATAATGATGTTTCCATCTATTGTAAGTTATCTAACTTCCAATAGAACAAAATAATCTCGTAAGTATTTATGTCAAAAAATTGAGACTTATTAATACCTCATTTCTTGAAATATGAGTAGTAAACATGTATAAATATTAAGAAATTGTTTAACATGAATTGACAAGGGAATAGAAGCAAAAGTATTCGATAACAATTGTCAAAACTCAATCATATTCAATATACTTTAGTATTCTAGAATGTAACAACCTAGCCGGACATAGTGAAGTATTAATAAGAAAGCATATTAGTCATCATCATCATCACACTAGAAATTAAAATACAAAGTAAAAAAGAGAAGGAGGTAAAACTCGGATGGTGAGTAATCTCTTTGTGAGACCCCGTTCTTTTGTAAGTAGAGCAGATTAATAATTCTCAATAAATAAAATAAAGTTTTACATTATTTTCTTGTCGAATAAATTTAGTCTGTATATGTATAGTCTCGTCAATTAAATAATACCCTATAAGTTTAATTAACTTGAATTTTTAATAAATTTTAATTTATTAGCTAAATGGACTATTTAATGTAATAGTACAACTTAATTAGTGGGCTTATTATTAAAATTTGAACTTAGAGGCATTATGAGCTTATGACCACCTACATAATAAACCACCTATCACCTAAAATACTACAACTAGCCCAAAACACTCATGACCCAACCCAACTTAAAATTACTACCTAATACTTGACAAATACAATCAAAATACACCATACATATATAAATACACGAAAATTTTGGCATACTCTAATAAAAGGCAAGGAAAAATTGAGTTGTCACAATTTTAAATTCTTCCCAAGACACTTGTTACCTTTACGTATCATGTTGACCACACCTCACCACTCACCTCCACCTATATATATACTTCCACCTTGAAAATTCCTCCCTTATTTCCCAATACAAAAAAAAAATCTGCATATCTAGAGTAAGAGAGAGAGGACCAAAGTGAGGAGGAGAGAAAAAGAAGAAAAAGAAATAGATAGGAAGAAGAAGAGGAAAAATAAAGTAGGATAAAGGTAAAAACTACGACCTATGCCTTAAGTTTCTATCTTATTCTTCTCTCATTCTAACATAAATCTTAACATGCAACTAAATAATCATTCTAATGGTGGTGATGCTTCGGCCAAACTGTAGGGAAAGAGTAAGAAGGATTCTTTCAACCTAGAGACATTCAAAGTGGGTAAAATTGTTTTTCTTCTTTTCTCTTATTCAAAATTAATACAAGTTAAATATATATGGTGCGCACAAGTATTATAATTTTAGTTATCTATACTTGATTAAAAATGATATTCATTACCATGCATGTAATGATCTTGGTATTTGTTGAATTTTAGTTTGTCATATTTTGATTATATGTGCAAATTAATTCATTGATGGAACTTTTGGTTGAATATGGAAAATCTGACCTTTGGTGATTAAAATCTCAAAAATATATGAGTATATACTGGACTACGGTAAGAGGATAATTAGTCACGGGAAGATTTCATAATTCGAACCTAAATTCAAAGGATAACTAAAATAATTTAATTAAGATAAATTTTGGGGTAAAATTGTTAAAAGTCATAATTCTGGTCTTATATCCTGATAGTAAGTCTTAATATATCTAAAATAAGTTCTCTATAAATTTTCACCTAAATCGGAATGTATTAAAATAGAAGTTGGGGCTAAAATATAAATTTCAAGAATTCGGGGCCAAAACTATAATTTACAAAAACTTACTATTTTGAAAGTAAAATTTCCAGAAAGTTGAGCTCTATGGACTCGTAATAACATAAAGAGCTTACCCTGAAAATTTGAAGTCAATCCAACAAAAAACTGAAAAGATATGACAAGAATACTAAAATACCGAATAAGGCAAAATGAAGGGGTGAGATTATAATTTCTAAGAGAGTAAAAATTAAAATTGAACGTAATCTGAAAGTACAAGTCATAAAGTTCAAAACGCAACTGGATTCATAATTTTCGGAGTTAAAATGAATCCAAACGAATTAATCAAAGTTATAAGACAAAACTAAATAATAATAATAATAGTACTTTAATTTCGGAAGGGCAGAATTATAATTTATGGAAGGGAAAACCTCTATAAAACTTCTGATCTCAAAACTTTATATTATAATAGACTTTTTGCCACAAAATTCATAATTTTCGGACGTACAATCATACCGTTCCGACTTAATCAAATTTATAATATTTTCGTAAAAATAATGATAATACTTAAAACTCAGAAGGGCAAAATTGTAATTTTCAAAAGACGAAACTTTCATGCAGTTTCTGACCTTTAATCCCTATATCATAACGGACTTTTCACAATAAAATTCGTAATTTTGGATGTATCATCAATCCGTACCGAATTATCCAAATTCATACAGTTATATTAAAAAATAATAATGATAGTACTTAAAAGACGGAAATGGCAGAATTGTAATTTCTAAAAGATGAAACTTTCATGCGACTTCTGACCTTCAATCTTCACATCATAATGGACTTTTCAGAGTAAAGTACATAATTTTCGGACGTATAAATATTTTGTACCGAACTATTCAAGTTCATCATAAGAATATGCTAAGACTCGCACAATAGCAATCTAATCATCAATGAGTTGAACTAAATCCTCTAGTTTACCCAAGTCCATTTATTTGAAATAATCATATTGATATCTTATAATATGAACAGTCGTCGTTAATCACGACAATAATTATTGTATAATAGAAATCGGGAGTAAGTGCTGTGCGGAGCTAAGTGCTACGACCTTCGGGCGAGCCATCGCTAAAGTCCGTACAAGTGCCTCTAGAGTTCCTTTTTCTATTTATATGCATGGGGGCGGTTAGTCCAAGTCATGAATCGAGCAGCGTGGCTGCGGTTCTGGGCAAAGCTAGGGGTGGTTCGGTACGGTATTGTAATACCCGATTGAATTTCATTCATTTTTATTCTATATTAATCAGTCAGTAATTATCATTTAGTAAACTTCACTCACTATTAATCACTCATCATTCATGATTCATTCATTGCGTTCACTGTTGGTATGTTGTAAATTGTATATCAGTTACCGATCGTCATTTCATCTCCGTTTATAGATCGAGATGGGAATATTATCATTTTCATCGGGATTGGTAGTCTTGTACTGGGAGTATCATTTTTGGCATGTGTTGGACCTGTTCACTTTCACATTCGTATGATTTGTCAGATCATTCATCAGTCGTAGCGAGGAATCGGAGTTATCGGATTTTTCACCATGTCCAGCATTGAGTTACGGCCATAAGGATTGCAGGTTACGGCCGTAACAAGGGTTCGTTGATGTCAGGCCATTTAGGACGAACGGGACTTACGGCCATAAGGTTTCGGAATACGGCCGTAAGTTGAGCAGGTACGGCCGTAAGGCTTGGCCGGTTACGGCCGTACGAGTCGAGCAGGGTGTCCGGGTGTCTTTGGCCGAAGGGCGAGTTACGGCCGTAAGAGGGGAAGGATATGGCCGTAAGGAGTGTTCGTGTTTTTCAGGATGTGTCGGACGAGAGGGACTTACGGCCGTAAGGGTTGCGGCATACGGCCGTAAGACGAGGAAGGTACGGTCGTAAGGCTTGGCCGGATACGGCCGTACGTTACAGGCAGGGTGCCTGGCCATTTTCAACGAAGGGGGCTTACGCCCGTAAGTTTGTCCGGATACGGCCGTATCATTCGAGTTACGCCCGTAAGGTGTGCGGGTACGGCCGTGAGGATGTCGGCAGATGTTTTAGACGAGGGCGAGTTACGCCCGTAAGTTAGGGCGGATACGGCCGTAAGGCTGTCGGCAGGTTTTTGGACGAAGCCGAGTTACGGCCGTACGAGTTGGCGATTCTGGCCCGTAAGGCCGTTGACCTGGAATGTTACGGCCGTAAGAAGGCCGAGTTACGGCCGTAACTTCCGGCAGTTTATATATGTCTTGGACGGGACTTTTCCTCATTTTTCTCATTTCCTTCATCTTGTCCGAGAGAGAGAGAGAGAGCTCGAGGGAGATATTTTGTCATCATCAATCACTTGTGTATTCGGATTTCATCATCTTGATTCGTTGGGAAGCTTGGATAGTCGATTTAACACGTTTTCATCGGATCGAAGTGTTTGGATCTTCAAAGGTAATATTCTTCAACATCTTGGATTTCGATTTTGTATTGAGACATGTTGTTTTAGCCATTAAAATCATGTTGTATGAAGTGATGTACGCATGATTATGAATATGTATGATTATTCATTGGATTATTGAAGGATTATTCAAGAACACTTTGAATATTAAGTTGGATTTGGGGGTTTTCGATTAATTGTCGCTGTAATCACGATTTTGGATATTCATAACGGATTATTGATCGTATTGAAGATGTTTTGTTGGTTTGAAACACTTCTTGGGGATTTGATGTTGGTATTTTTGAAGTTTGGTTATGAACTGTAATACCCGTCATTTTTATAATGCAATATTATTATTTTATAATAATATTATAATGCATTTCATGTTATTTAATTCAATTTAAAGAATCATGAACATTTAGTTCGACGTATCACAAGTCCTAGCCCGAGTCAATTTCTCAAGTTAATTTCAAAACATTTAATATTAGTCATTTTTATGATAATTAAAGGTATTATTATTATTATAATATTTATAATAGGAACGATATTAATATTAATAGTATTAATATTTTTATCTTCATTATATTTATATATCATCATTTATATTACTTTCGATATTATTATTATTAGTATCGATATTATTAATTATTACCATTGTTATTATTAATTTTATAATTATTATTATTATTATTATTAACATTATTATTATTGTTTTTATCATCGGCCCAAATACACATTGTGCTGACCCATAATAATATTACAAACCCAGGAAATTAATACAAGCCCAAAAAGAAATTAATTAACCCTAACCCTAAACCTACAGTATAAATATACAGCTTCTACTGTACAAATACACAATACAACACATACAACACAGAATACACCTTTTCTTCCCAGCGCCGTCTTCTTCTTCTTCTTCTTCGTTCCACAACATCAAAAAAAAAAAAACGGAAAAGAAAATACAACACAGAAACTTGCTGCAAGGAGGAAGGAGGAGCAGACACGTCTTCATCTTCATCGATCGTCCAAATTCAACGAGTCATCTGAATCTCAACAGGAGGTAATCTGCCGATTTATTCTTGGAATCATATTCTCGAAATTTGCTGCAAGAGGAAGGAGGAGCAGACACCGTCTTCATCTTCATCGATCGTCCAAATTCAACGAGTCATCTGAATCTCAACAGGAGGTAATCTGCCGATTTATTCTCGGAATCATATTCTCGTTTTCTTATTTCCTGCTAGGATATCAGATAATTCTTCTTCGTGATTCCGAATCCATAACAGAAAATCATAATCAATAATCAAACGTTGTAAACCCAACACAGAATACTTCTCTTTAATGTCGGACAATAACACAATCCATGCCGCACTCATCCGACAAAAACTTAAACAAGCGAAAACCCCAAACTGCACAAACTAAGCCAGAAAGATCCGGCCGATTCCAACCAGCGAAAACCCCTAACTCACCTTGATTTTCACCTTCACGGCCTTCAGACCCTCATCATCGATCAAAACAAATCCGATCCCGAATCAAAATTCGAATTTCCAACCCAAACCATATCCAGAAACCCGAAACAAACAGAAAACAAAAATCAAAAACTCGATCGAACCCTGATCTGACTTACCTTTTCATCCAAGCTCGGACCGAATTCAAACCCCAAAACTCCAAATCGAATTCAGGAACCGAAAGTCGGATTACCTTCGCCTCACTTCAAACCCAAAATCGATTCAGCTGTCACGACCTATAGGATTTGCGTCCGAGATGGGCTTCTGTCGTCGCGTCTCCGACTTTCCCTTTTCTTTTTATCTCCGTCGCTGTTCCTTGTCTCGAGCGCAGCCGTTCAATTGCTTCGAGTGTGTTACGGTCGGTGTGTGTATGTGTGTTTTGCGGTGTGTGTGTGTGTGTGTTCTTTTTTTTCTCCCGGCCGAGAGGGTTAGAGAGAGGGAGGTAAGAGTGCAGAGAGGGAGAGAGTTTCACGGGAGAAATAAATGAGAAATATGTCGGCTGCAGTTAGGTTGAGGATATATATACCCGCCAATTATTAGGGTTATTCAATTTAGCCCTCAGATTTTCCATCAGTGTTCAATTCAGCCCCAGCCGGTATGATTAATTTGATTTTAACCCATTCAACTTCTCAAGTCTTACAATCTGACCCAGTCAATTTTCAAACTTCAATTTAATCCTAATTTTGACCGAGACATTCAAAATATTGACTTCCAAATTAATAGTAATAATTATGGCATAAATATTTTAATTTCAGTCACTAATAATGTTAACTCTTCAGTTAATATTAATTAGCAATTGTAATTTATTTTCAGTTATTATATAGTGATATTCGTATCCTTTTATTTATTATATAAATAATAAATTTTAAGGATTTTAATTATTATTATTATTATTATTATTATTATTATTATTATTATTATTATTATTATTATTATTATATGTAGACTTTGTCAAGGATTTACGGGCTTAGGACTGTGAGTCGAGCACATTCATTTCAGTCAGACATCATCATCATCATTTATTCGGTGGGAATTTTCACTATCACTTTAATTGCTTTAATTGATTTGTGTATGTGATCTTCTATTCATGTTTAAAATTTTTATGCACGTTGTAATTCAGGCTAACCTGTTTTCGTGTAAGAGGCTATCTTAAGATATATGTTGTTGCGGGGACACCTGCGCAACCTCAATATTCACATGCGTGCTCGATTCATGTTATGTGGTATTGTGTTTATGTTTTATGTTGTTGCGGGGACACCTGCGCAACCTCAATATTCACATGCGTGCTCGATTCATGTTATGTGGTATTGTGTTTATGTTTGATGTTGTTGCGGGGGCACCTGCGCAACCTCAATATTCGTGTATGCGTGCTCGATTCATGCTTACGTAATATTGTGAGTATGCAATTACGTTGAGGAAAAATGTGATAGATTCTTCATGTTATGCTTTCCATGAGATTGTATATTACTGTGATCAGTGTGATTTCCACGAGCTGAAAGAAGCTCACCCCCACCTTTATTGAACCTGCAGGTTGAACCTAGCCGGATGGACGAAGGAGCGAGCCGAGAGAGCATATGAAAGATGAAATTATTATATGATGTTTCTTTATGTCAACTATTTTGAAACTTTTGGGGAAACTTTGACTAGAAATATTAAATTATGATTTATTTTCTTCCGCCGCAAATTTTTACCTCGTATTTATGATGAAATGTTACCTTATTTAAAGGTATTTATGTTTATGTTAGTGTAGCGACTCGACTTTGTAGGCGAGAATTTTTATATTCTCGAGAAAATTATTTTAATCAAAATTTACCTTATATTTATTTTTCCCCAATAATTACCCTAGAAAGTCGGGGCGTTACATAGTGGTATCAGAGCGGGTTTTACCTTTCTGTAGACTCGCTAAAATGTAAAAGTATCATATGCTCTCAGCTTCGCCACTTCGTCACTCCGTCTGAGGTACCAAATTTCAGTCATTATTCATGCATATGTCATTTCATTTTACTTACATAATGATATATATATATATGTACGAACTGTTAGAATGGCCAAACCTAGAATGACTCATGAGTTTTACAACTCGTTGGCAGACTCATGGCTAACCGAGGAAATCGCAATGCCCCACCCACACAAGATCAACTCTTGGCTGGATTGGCCACCTTGCTTCAAGGCGCGACTATCGTACCGCCTAATAACCCTGAGCAGGCTCAAGCTCAAGTTATTAAGAGGTTCAACCACTTCAAGCCGCCTGTCTTTCTTGGTCGTGAGAGACCAGCAGCCATAGAGGAATGGTTGATGAATCTAGATAGCATTTTTGACTACATGGCGTGCACCGACGCTCAGAAGGTGTCATGTGCCGTGTTCCAGCTTAAGGAAGATGCTCGGACATGGTTGATGGGAGTGTGGAGTCTCAAGACTCAAGACGAGAAAGACACATTCACTTGGGATCAGTTTAAGGAGACGATCATGGAAAAGTACTACCCAAGAGCATACAAGATCAAGATGCAGAAGGAGTTCCTTGATCTAACCCAAGGTGGAATGTCGGTTGTTGTGTCAAGTTTTAACACCTTCCGACCGGCGATCGCCTCCGAGGCCGAGCGACCGACTTACTGCCAAGCGGCCAAGGCAGTCTCGCGGCGGCTGACTGTGCGACCAAGCCTCAACCCATGGGACCAGCTAAATCGGCCAAAGGAAGGTCCCAGACAAGTCCCGTGCAGCGATCGACCTCAGATACGATCATCACTCGGCACTCGGCGACCGACTCCTGGCGATCGACTAGCGGACGATCCTCTCTGGGCATCTGCCGATCGACCCTTGGTGACCGACCTCTCTGGGCATCTGCCGATCGACCCTTGGTGCCCGACCATTGCCGACCTTCAGTGACTGGCCGAGAACGATCCTCGGTGTCCAACTAGAGGCGACCGCATCTTGACGATCTGGGCCGATGGCCATCCAGTCGGCCAAGGCCAAAGTCTCAAAGCTGACCCCACGTGCAGATCCACAAAAGGCGCTGACAAACCTGTCACCTACCTCACCTACCAGCATGGCCCAGACCTGCGAAAGGAGTTGGCGGACAAGACATGTGACTACAGCCTGGCGCCTACTGCACCAACTGCCAAAGTCCGCCGAAAGCAACAACGTGGGACCTCCTGTGACAGTACTTCCGGACGCGTGCTGGATCCTCATTGGACCGCATGGCTGGCCACCAGCTGTAGCTTTGGACTTTTGGCAGGCAGCCCACGTGCCCTTTAGGACGATCGCCCCGTTACATTAAATGCCGAAAGGCGATCGCCCACTAGGGGACAGGGCCTCTCAGCCTCTATATATACAAGGCAGCCTGCACTTGTATTTTCTCTGGGGAACCTCACGATTCAAGCACTCAATACAGAAACAATACTTGCACTTGGCTAACATCCAACTCTTGGCAACAGCTTTCTTTCGGTTTTACTTCTCCCGGCCTTTTCTCCTCGAGCAGATTACCGGCGGGACGAAGAACACCTAGCTTCGCTCAAGAGCCGGATCAACAGAGTCTTTTTACACTCATTGTATTTAGATTTCTCTCATTAATACTTGTATCCACGAATATTCGTATTAATAACATCTCGCGAGAGCATTCAAGCCCGGGCCTAACAAACCCGGCAAATCTTGTTTTATTTATCTTCTCTCGGAAGTGCTCCCGCAACCTTGTTTGTTGTCCGTCTTCCAGCAGTATTAATCTTCGGATAAATATTTTGGGCAACAACAATTGGCGCTAGAAGGAGGGCATCCAACCCTCGATTTTTTACACCTACCGTCCCGAAGAACACTCACTGTTCTCGGGGCAGATATTTGAAGTGACACTCACTGCACTTCAAAAGAAATCCTTCAGAAAACATGTCTTCCGCCTCCGCGTCGAAGAAAGCCGCTGGCCAGCCGGCCAGACCCCCTGTTCCGTCCCAGTCCGAGCCACAGCCGATGGTGGAAGGTAGCCGCCGCGGTCAGAGACGCTCGATCCCGTCCCTGGACGGCGGCCCAAGCCTCTCGCTCGATCGGTTCCGAACCAAGGAACAGATCGAAGGGGCCCTGGCCGTCCTACAGGAGCGACGGAGCGCTCTCGACGCGCCTCCAGCTACCGCCCCCCCGGTCTCTCGCCGGAAGATCAAGCGGAAGCTCAAGGCACTACTGGCCGAGCAATCGCCAGGAGGCTCCCGTCCGCAGGAAGAGGCGCTCGCCAGCCGGGGCACCTCTGTCTTCGATCGCCTGGGCAGTGACCCGACACAGCACGGGCGATCGGCCCGGCCTACGAGACGACGGAGTTTGAGTCCGTCACCAGGAGCTCGGCCTACCCGACTCCCAGAAGGCAGCCTAGCCGTCCGGCTCCCCCTCGCCAAATTGCCGAGGCCGGCGGCAGCGGAGCCCGGAGATCGGTACACGATCGCCTCGGCTCCTGCTCCCAAAGCCGATCTGCAAGCGACCATGCCACGGCAATGGCTGCAATGCAACGTCAACTCGACGACATGAAGGCGCTCTCGAATCAGGCGGCGCCAAGAAGACGATCGCCGGGCCAAGCGAGCCGCTCGCGATCGACATCGAGCTCGCCCCGTGCGGCACAGATCGCTCCCGCAAACACCGTGTACGTGGGGCGATCGGACCCCAAGTGCACCCGAGGAAGTTTAACATCTACATGATCGGTGTGGGGCATCGACGCGACCAGATGCCGGATGTTCCCTCGGCCGGACGACCTCGCCCCGGTGGTACACTTCATTGCCACCTCGGTCCATCGGCTCCTTTAACGAGTGGCGCACGGCTTCACCGAGTACTTTGCCACTGTGGTCGTCGGCCCGAAGGTCCCCTTCGCATGATGCAAATCAAGCAGGGAGAAGAAGAGTCCGACTCGGACTACATCGACCGGGTAGACGTAATCATCCTCAATGGCGAGCCCATAAGCGATGAGACCGCCCTCTACGCGGTCCTAGGAGGTTTTCAGGGTTTTTCGCCTATGTTCAGGCATCTTACGAAGACCCAACCTACGACCTACGCAGCCTTCCGGGCTAGAGCCGCAGATTTTCTGGCCAGGCAAAGGTTTCTTCTTAGCCTGTGAGCAGCGCGATCGGCGCCCGGACGACGATCTCCCGCCCGATCGCCAATATCGACCTACGAATAAAGCGATCGGCAGCCGAGCGACGATCGACAGTCTTCCATCCCGATCGCCGATCATCACGCTACATCATCCGCAGTTCGGAGGACACGATCGCCATCTACAGTCCACCATATAACATGACGGACTAAGGCATAAGATCGCCTCCACCGCACATCATAAAGCCATGGCCCTGGCAGTCGATGGAACCGGCTGCTTCGGTCATGCAAGGTCCCTTTCGGCCAAGATCGCCCGCCCTTCGTTTAAATACGAGGCCGGCGTAGTCTGAGGGCTCTCCAACATTAATCAGTGAACACGATCGCTCGCCCTCAAAGGTTCATCATCTGACATGGTGAACCCGGACAATGCGACGTGCCACAACCCCGTCTCAACGTACACCGTCGAGGTCGGCCATCTCCATGGCTGGCTGAGGTGGAAGCAGAGCTAACAAGCCGCGGGCGTGGAGTTGATTCATCCGAGCCGCCTGCGCAAGGACTCCTCTAGGCCGAGACCGCACGCCTTTCGTTTAAAAACAAGGCGAGGCGCGGCTATGAGAGGACCCTCATAATAAAGTGAGTCACGAGACACTCATTGTCTTCGCGCACCAAGACATGGTCATGGGGTCGGTCCATCGATCTCCGCGACTGTGCACGATTCCTCAAGCAAGCGAAACCACCAAGTTTCCATGGGGGATCGGCCAATGTTGTTTTTTGCAGGTACAAGACCGAAAGATAGCTAAGCCAATCGACTATGGTAGCCCAAGTCCAAGTCCTAAGTCGGCTCAGATCGCCCGTCCTCATCCAGACGCGATCACCAGCAAGAGCCACCTCGCCCCATGTCTTCAACATAGGAGCAAGCTGGGGGGCAATTGTTGTGTCAAGTTTTAACACCTTCCGACCGGCGATCGCCTCCGAGGCGGCCGAGGCTTATCGCTAAGCGGCCAAGGCAGTCTGCCGGCGGCGACTGAGCGACCAAGCCTCAACCCAGCGGACCAGCTAAATCGGCCAAAGGAAGGTCCCAGGACAAGTCCCGGTACCGAGCGATCGACCTCAGATACGATCATCACTCGGCACTCGGCGACCGACTCCTGGCGATCGACTAGCGGACGATCCTCTCTGGGCATCTGCCGATCGACCCTTGGTGACCGACCTCTCTGGGCATCTGCCGATCGACCCTTGGTGCTCGACCATTGCCGACCTTCAGTGACTGGCCGAGAACGATCCTCGGTGTCCAGCTAGAGGCGACCGCATCTTGACGATCTGGGCCGATGGCCATCCAGTCGGCCAAGGCCAAAGTCTCAAAGCTGAGCCCACGTGCAGATCCACAAAAGGCGCTGACAAACCTGTCACCTACCTCACCTACCAGCATGGCCCAGACCTGCGAAAGGAGTTGGCGGACAAGACATGTGACTACAGCCTGGCGCCTACTGCACCAACTGCCAAAGTCCGCCGAAAGCAACAACGTGGGACCTCCTGTGACAGTACTTCCGGACGCGTGCTGGATCCTCATTGGACCGCATGGCTGGCCACCAGCTGTAGCTTTGGACTTTTGGCAGGCAGCCCACGTGCCCTTTAGGACGATCGCCCCGTTACATTAAATGCCGCCCCGTTACATTAAATGCCGAAAGGCGATCGCCCACTAGGGGACAGGGCCTCTCAGCCTCTATATATACAAGGCAGCCTGCACTTGTATTTTCTCTGGGGAACCTCACGATTCAAGCACTCAATACAGAAACAATACTTGCACTTGGCTAACATCCAACTCTTGGCAACAGCTTTCTTTCGGTTTTACTTCTCCCGGCCTTTTCTCCTCGAGCAGATTACCGGCGGGACGAAGAACACCTAGCTTCGCTCAAGAGCCGGATCAACAGAGTCTTTTTACACTCATTGTATTTAGATTTCTCTCATTAATACTTGTATCCACGAATATTCGTATTAATAACATCTCGCGAGAGCATTCAAGCCCGGGCCTAACAAACCCGGCAAATCTTGTTTTATTTATCTTCTCTCGGAAGTGCTCCCGCAACCTTGTTTGTTGTCCGTCTTCCAGCAGTATTAATCTTCGGATAAAGATTTTGGGCAACAACATCGGTAACCGAGTATGAGCGCAAGTTTAACCATATGTGCCGTTTCGCTCCCCACATGGTCGAGACGGATGATATGAAGTCTCAGAAATTCCGGGATGGACTTCGTGACCGGATTCGCCACCATTTGGCTGGTCATGGTCGTTTGAGCTACAATGAAGCCGTTTCAAGGGCCGAGGACATTTCTGCTAGTTTAGATGTGGAGAAGGCTATGGCACCACCAGTTGCAACAAATAACAAGCGCAAGTGGCACGATCAAGGAGGTGGTAACAAGAAGATTGTTAAGACTGGACCTTCAGGGGTGAAACCCCAGTCAACTAACCCTACATGTGCTACTTGTGGCAAGGGACATAAAGGTGCATGTATGCTTGGTCAGAGGCGGTGCTACTATTGCCGTGAGGAAGGACACCTGGCCCCAGCGTGTCCGAAGATAGGAAAGGGCCCAGGCAATAATGTGCAAGTTCAAGGCTCAGGAGGCAGAGCTCGAGTGTATAGCATGGCCGAGGCTGAAGCAGAGACTGAACCCCAAACCATGTCAGGTATGTTATCAGTTGCAAATATTCCTGCTTTGGTGTTGTTCGATACGGGTGCGTCTCATTCATTCATCTCTAGGAAGCTTTGTACTATGATTGGTTGTAGAAGTAGTAAAGCCCCTAGATCTTTGTTAGTTAGCATGCCTGCGGGGGGAGTAGTGCGTGTAGACTCGATAACTAACAATGTGAAGATAGAGATTAATGATCATAGCTTCTTAGCCAACTTGCACATAGTGGAACTTAGCGATTTTGATGTCATTTTGGGTATGGATTGGTTGGACAAGCATAGAGTCAGTAGTTGAATGCTCGAAAGGAGAGTAACTTTATGTCCGTCCGTTGATGTCAAGACCGTATTCGAGGAGTTAGACACGTGATACCCGAAGGTGATTTACGCCATGAAAGCCGTGGAAGATGTCAAGAAGAGTGATTGCCAAGGATTTTTGGTGAACGTGATGGGGAAAATGACTTCGGAGAAGACGGTAGCTGATGTACCTATCGTCAAAGAGTATCCAGATGTCTTTCCCGAAGACTTGCCCGGAGTTCCACCGAATCGTCAAGTTGAGTTCTCGATTGATCTAGTGCCAGGAGCGGCACCAATATCGAAGGCTCCCTATAGGATGGCGCCTAAGGAATTGCAAGAGCTGAAGGTACAACTCAGGAACCGCTCGACTGGATTTATCCGACCGAGTGTTTCGCCATGGGGTGCGCCAGTGCTCTTCGTGAAGAAAAAGGACGGAAGTTTGAGGATGTGTATTGACTATCGTGAACTTAATCGACTCACGATAAAGAATAAATATCCACTTCCTAGAATAGAGGACCTATTTGGTCAACTTGGAGGGTCGGGAGTGTAACACCCCCAAACCCTTCGGGAATATTACAGCGCCGCAGACCCCCTCCGTGAGGATCTACCAGGCTAAATACAGAAAACACATTAACACTATACATGCCGACATGGCTAACTAACGAACCATTAGACCGATTTGGTCTTTTACCACAACATACACATCGACCATACATTACTCTTTCTCGTAACTCATACCCACGCAGGGGTTAACATAAATCAACAATCCCGCATAGGGGAAAGTAAACACAACGGAAAGACAAAACAAGACATCACCAAATACTCAACACCGGTCTTCATGTGATTAGTATCGCCGTCTTCCATCATCCTTCGTAACGATCCTGTGAATTGCTCCCCAGCAACCTGCAAATACCTGGACGCAATCTGAGACATCCACCCCCCGAATACTCGGGGTTAGCAAAACTCCACTGTTTTGCTAGTGCAAGTATAAATACAAAGACAAGCCATACAAATCATACTCCAAGAACATAGAAATCATGAATATACTTCCCGAGATGATTCACTTGATCAAAACAATTTTAGATTACGAAAGATAAGAATAAAACCATTTTACAACTTACAAAACAATTTACGATCTCGGGAGTTTTTGAAAACGTTTGGGATTTAAGAATTTTCAAGCCTTTCGAAATGCTTAGGGACATAGCCCAACAATCGTTTATTTCAAAATACAAGTCCGATGGCAGATAACAGGGCCCACGACCCAATTATAACATTCCAATCACAACACAGGGGTCCACGACCCAAATCATCCACATCACATACTCCCAAGAATAACCCGGTGGAAATTGCACGGTATCCAACATTACCATGACAACGGTCTCACTCAACATACCACGAGCTACAATGCACGAGCAACCACGGGACTCACGTAACCATACCAAATTATCACAACCAAGAGACAAATCATTCACAACACATTTATTAGTGCCATTCCACCAAAGTACGATACCATTTGAACTCGCCATTCTAATCGACGAAATATGCGCCAAAGATCACGGTTCTCAACAAAACACTTCAAAGTTAACCTTGGTACGAGACTCACGGCCACCGTACCCCGCAGAGCCCCGTCGGACATCCCTGGGTGGTTAACCATAGTTCGTGATACGAAACTCACGGCAACGTATCCCTAGAGGCCTCGTCAGACCGTCCCTAGGTGAACATACACATATCATCCACAACGCCACGGGAAGCCATAATTCGAATACTAGAATATGCATACAAATGTTAGGTACTTCGCTAGAATGGCCACTATAGTCGACGTACACTCACAACTAATGTCACACAACCACAAGCAATTACCAATACCAAACAACACCAAGTGTCACAACCTCCTCACGAAGGAATAACAACTAATATCACACACTTTACGTTCTTACCGAACAAGTACACATAACATTACGTAATCCCGGCAAAGGATTACGGTCTACTAAACTCACTCAAAGTGATCGTAGCATCTTTCAACATACAAAACCAACACATATATTCCGAGAACACATATATTCACGAATTACAAGAATTATTGTTGAAAGACAACATTTATCAAGAACATACCGATCCCTTTTACGTTCATTAAACATTGGATTTCGCATAAAATCATTTATCAATAATTATGCCTACGAAACATGAAAAGTATGGACAAGATACTTGCCTCGGTACGCGAGCAACGAAACAACGAACGAACACGGTCGGATAGCCCTCGAACTTCCAGCGACCAAGAATTCGACAACCTCACGATCGCTACGAAAATAACATCACCACGGATAAATAACGTTAAACGGAATCCGAATCAACCGGAGAAACAACAAGGATCCGAGGGTTCCTTCAAGAAATCGGAAATCAAGTCCGGGTGATAAAATCGATATATGAGTTACAAAATCCGAAGATCATGGCCAAGACAACAAGAATACCATAATAATTCATCAAAATCGGATAAATCGGTGAATCACGAAGAAAACCCCAAAAATCATACAAGTAGGGTTTTAAGCAAGGAAATACCTTGATTTGAATGAAGAACACGGATTAAATGATGATTTAATCAAAAAGGATCTTCAAAAGCCTTGGAATTGAGTAGAATCGACCAAGAACCCTATTTCCGTCGCACCGTCCGATAGCCGCAAGAAAAGTGAAGAAATGAGTAAAACGGGCTGCCTGTGGCCTTATATAGCCGTCCTTGCCGGACACTTACGGCCGTAATCGCGGGCCTTCTGGCCGTAACTCGGCACTTACTGGCCGTGCGGCAGCCACTACGGCGTAACCGCATTCGTCCGGAAGTCGCACGGCACGTCTGGCGTAACTCTCGACTCTTACGGCCGTAACCGGCATTCGAGCCATGCTCGATCACTTACGGCCGTAATCGGCACCTTACGGCCGTAACTCGGCCAGAACCGATCCTTTGCGGCCGTCTCGGTGTGGCCACTCGACGGTCCGAACGACCCGAAATCCGAACTCGAGTAAAACCGGAGATACGGTTACGAAGTACTCGCGACGAATCAGCGTTAAGAGAACACACGATTCCGACCACCCGAAGTGTCGGAATTCGACGACGGAAGTAATTACCCCAAACTTTGGGAAATTACAAAAATGGCCCAAAGCGTCCGAAAATCACGATACGTGATTGAATAACCAAACCGAAGTTCACAACACGTCTAACAAAGTTAAACGGACTTACGTGAAACTCGAAGCAGCGATTCGAGCGAGATTCGCAAGAATCGAGCTCAAGTCTGGAAAAGTCGCTAAAAGCTCGGAACTCAACAAAACGATACCAAAACGAACTCGGATGACAAAAAGTGCAGAATTAATCATTCTCGGAATGACGAAGCGGTCATGAGCGAGTCGTCAAAACGAACTTCGAAAAGAAAATTACCGAAATTGAAGTGCGGATATTACATTCTACCCTCCTTAAAAGAAGTTTCGTCCCGAAACTTAAAACAAGTAGGGAGAAGCAATATCCCCACCAGGAAAACTCGACGAGATACACGAAAACCGAGAACTCGCGCCCAACGGTGAAATGCCGCAAGAAACGCAAAGACACAAACGGCGTGAAAACACGCTCCACGACGACCAACACAACGCCATCGATAGAGACATAATAAAACCAACAAGTGACAAGCGTCATCAAACTGATAACATGGTCAAGTCACTTATCCGAACAATCATAAAACACAACGAACGAAAATTGATATGATTGACCAACCCAACGGTACATCAATCAAAACACGAGCCAGTCGCTGAACCAATACGGAATTCCACCGCCCAAGGGTTGGAAGATTGTAAACGAGACTAATTTCCCGAACTTAAGGGAATTACGTCGGAGTCTGAACATTCAACAATCACGGAACAAGATCAACAGAAACCGAACCATCAAACAATTGAATTGCAACGATCGAGACAATGACAGTCGATCAATCATGTATGAATCGTAACGAATAACGAAAATCGAATAGCATCCCCATAGTTCACAGCTCGACTCAAGACAATATATACGATCCGGTGAAAACGACAAGATATGAATTCATATAAAATTCACAAGAGCGGAACCGAATTCGGAAAAAGTCACAACGACAATTGGATTAACCCAAAACAACACCGCAACTTGTTCAAACAACAAAAGTGAAGAGTAGAAAAAGTCCAGAAAATATCGTGACGCATAAGCGAGTCGATAGAGTCGAATAAAGCAGCGAAAGATATGGGTATTACACCATATCACCTTTAAAAGAGGTTTCGTCCCGAAACCTAAACAACGAGCGAAGTGCTAGAATAGCAACCTTCCCAAAAATCTTCTCTTGGTCCCGCATCTAATCTCCATGACTGCATGTACCGTGGTCACGACCGCGCCCTTTGCCCCTCGGCATATTAAGCGGATACTCACTCAATATAATGGTACAGCATCACAAAATAATATACCAAATTGTCATCTCGGCTTTACATATCACATAAGACAACTAATAGCAACTCGATAAGAAGATCCACGAGGTATCCTTTTACATGATATCATTTGAAAATCCTTGGATTTGCATGTTTATTTAAAATATTACTTTGAAAGTGTTTATGGTACCTCGGGCTTTTTGTCAAAAATTTTAAACAACGGACTTTAACTGTCTCATTTGAAATTATTTGCAAAACAATATTTCCTTACAAGTCACTATCAAAATCACTATGCCACCACACGTCATCATTTTGGAGTGATTCAAGGTCACGCACAATCACCGACTCGATCTGAGAAAACTTTTCTAAGTCTGAGTTTGAAGTTTAAATCGAGTAAGATTCTTTATCTTTCACAATATAATTTTGAAGATAAAAATTGTATTGGTTTTTGAAAATAGAAATTTTGATGGTGTGAAAGATTTCTGAAATCATGTACTCGAATTATTTGAAAATACAACAATACGTCAAAAATCCTTTTTAAAAATCTTCTCAACACTACACAATAATCAACGACGGTAACATTTTACAAAATGTTCAGAGGTACTTTAAAACGACTCTTTCAATACCGTCGGGGTTCCTTTAGAAAATTCAAGGCCGGCTCGCCAATTTTAAGCGATTTTCAAGGTCCAACGAAGCTGCCGATTGCTTAAGCGTTAAAATTAAAACTTTATGAAATTTAATTTTTCCACAACTTGCTCCAGTTTATAAAATTTTCAGAAAAGCGTTTTCGAACACACACACAAAAGACATAATTTACCACTTTATCAAAATACGATCCATTATCATCAAATCCACTCACACGTAAACATTATCTGTCCACATAATTACATTATCACACAAGCGGCCGTTAAAAGATAATTAACATCTAAAACTGAAATCCTTCCTCTCAGTAATAAGGATCCCCACAACAAGTGCATTCAGGACGACTTAACGTTCACACCACCAACTTAGTCACAATTTCGAGCATTATTGACCAAACAATAATGCCAACATCAATACATACCTCCGAACCGACGATCATGAAATCAAAAGTCGAAAGAAAGAGCCTCGTTTAGAGTAAATTTTTGGTAGACCTCATTTGGGTTCTTAAAATCAAATTTTGAAAACTTACAAAGCAAGAGGAAAAATATCACATTGAGAAACTTTCCTTGCGGGATCACACCAAGTCATTACTTCAATAAAACGATTCACACAATATATACACACATTTATACACCCGGTACCACTTTTCATTCTAGCACAATACGAGAATCAAACAAGTATGGAGTACGTATTCACGAGGCACATTTAAACTCCACATGATAACATATAATCACACAAGCTCGTATAACACGAGACGCAACAAAGTAGGGAGACTTACCTCCACAGATCGCACGAAGATGATGGCCGCACCTCGATACTAATCACGACCGACACCTCAGACGACGCGTCGCGACACGACTCAGTCAGACAAAATCTGACAAGACAAGACAAGACAAGACCCAACAACACACAACCTGACCCGACGGCTAGGTTTCCGCAACCTAAGCTCCGATACCATATTCGTAACACCCCAAACCCTTCAGAATATTACGGCGCCGCACCCCTCCGTGAGGATCTACCAAAGCTAAATACAGAAAACACATTAACACTATACATGCCGACATGGCTAACTAACGAACCATTAGACCGATTTGGTCTTTTACCACAACATACACATCGACCATACATTACTCTTTCTCGTAACTCATACCCACGCAGGGGTTAACATAAATCAACAATCCCGCGGGAAAGTAAACACAACGGAAAGACAAAACAAGACATCACCAAATACTCAACACGGTCTTCATGTGATTAGTATCGCCGTCTTCCATCATCCTTCGTAACGATCCTGTGAATTGCTCCCAAAGAACTTTGCAAATACACGGGCCTTGTCTGAGACATCCACCCCGAATACTCGGGGGTTAGCAAACTCCTTTGTTTTGCTAGTGCAAGTATAAATACAAAGACAAGCCATACAAATCATACTCCAAGAACATAGAAATCATGAATATACTTCGAGATGATTCACTTGATCAAAACAATTTTAGATTACGAAAGATAAGAATAAAACCATTTTACAACTTACAAAACAATTTACGATCTCGGGAGTTTTTGAAAACGTTTGGGATTTAAGAATTTTCAAGCCTTTGAAATGCTTAGGGACATAGCCCAACAATCGTTTATTTCAAAATACAAGTCCGATGGCGGATAACAGGGCCACGACCCAATTATAACATTCCAATCACAACACAGGTCCACGACCCAAATCATCCACATCACATACTCCCAAGAATAACCGGTGGAAATTGCACGATATCGACATTACCATGACAACAGTCTCACTCAACATACCACGAGCTACAATGCACGAGCAACCACAGGACTCACGTAACCATACCAAATTATCACAACCAAGAGACAAATCATTCACAACACATTTATTAGTGCCATTCGGCCAAATACGATACCATTTGAACGCCATTCTAATCGAGACGAAATATGCGCCAAAGATCACGGTTCTCGACAAAACACTTCAAAGTTAACCTTGGTACGAGACTCACGGCCACCGTACCTGCAGAGCCCGTCGGACATCCCCGGTGGTTAACCATAGTTCGCGATACGAAACTCACGGCAACGTATCCCTAGAGGCCTCGTCAGACCGTCCCTAGGTGAACATACACATATCATCCACAACGCCACGGGAAGCCATAATTCGAATACTAGAATATGCATACAAATGTTAGGTACTTCGCTAGAATGGCCACTATAGTCGACGTACACTCACAACTAATGTCACACAACCACAAGCAATTACCAATACCAAACAACACCAAGTGTCACAACCTCCTCACGAAGGAATAACAACTAATATCACACACTTTACGTTCTTACCGAACAAGTACACATAACATTACGTAATCCCCGGCAAAGGATTACGGTCTACTAAACTCACTCAAAGTGATCGTAGCATCTTTCAACATACAAAACCAACACATATATTCCGAGAACACATATATTTACGAATTACAAGAATTATTGTTGAAAGACAACATTTATCAAGAACATACCGATCCCTTTTTACGTTCATTAAACATTGGATTTCGCATAAAATCATTTATCAATAATTATGCCTACGAAACATGAAAAGTATGGACAAGATACTTGCCTCGGTACGCGAGCAACGAAACAACGAGCGAACACGGTCGGATAGCCCTCGAACTTCCAGCGACCAAGAATTCGACAACCTCACGATCGCTACGAAAATAACATCACCACGGATAAATAACGTTAAACGGAATCCGAATCAACCGGAGAAACAACAAGGATCCGAGGGTTCCTTCGAAGAAATCGGAAATCAAGTCCCGGGTGATAAAATCGATATATGAGTTACAAAATCCGAATATCATGGCCAAGACAACAAGAATACCATAATAATTCATCAAAATCGGATAAATCGGTGAATCACGAAGAAAACCCCCAAAAATCATACAAGTAGGGTTTTAAGCAAGGAAATACCTTGATTTGGACGAAGAACACGGATTAAATGATGATTTAATCAAAAAGGATCTTCCAAAAAGCCTTGGAATTGAGTAGAATCGACCAAGAACCCTATTTCCCGTCGCACCCGTCCGATAGCCGCAAGAAAAGTGAAGAAATGAGTAAAAACGGGCTGCCCAGGCCTTATATAGCCGGTCACTGCCGGACACTTACGGCCGTAACCGGCGGGCCTTACGGCCATAACTCGCACTTACGGCCGTACAGCTGAGCCCTTACGGCCATCGCATTCGTCCTAAGCCGCTCAGCACCGTCTGGCCGTAACTCTCGACTCTTACGGCCGTATCGGCATTCGTCGAGCCATGCACGCTATCACTTACGGCCGTAATCGGCACCTTACGGCCGTAACTCGGCGGAACCGCACTGCGGCCGTCTCGGCCGTGGCCACTCCGACGGTCCGAACGACCCGAAATCCGAACTCGAGTAAAAACCGGAGATACGGTTACGAAGTACTCGCGAAGACGAATCAAGCGTTAAGAGAACACACGATTCCGACCACCCGAAGTGTCGAATTCGACGACAGAGTAATTACCCCAAACTTTGGGAAATTACAAAAATGGCCCAAAGCGTCCGAAAATCACGATACGTGATTGAATAACCAAACCGAAGTTCACAACACGTCTAACAAAGTTAAGCGGACTTACGTGAAACTCGAAGCAATGATTCGAACGAGATTCGCAAGAATCGAGCTCAAGTGCGGAAAAGTCGCTAAAAAGCTCGGAACTCAACAAAACGATACCGAAACGAACTCGGATGACAAAAAGTGCAGAATTAATCATTCTCGGAATGACGAAACGGTCATGAGCGAGTCGTCAAAACGAACTTCCGCCGAAAAAGAAAATTACCGAAATTCGAAATTGCGGATATTACAGGGAGTATTTTCGAAGATAGATTTGAGATCCGGATATCACCAGCTGAGGATTAAGAGTGATGATATCCCGAAGACCGCATTTCGAACTCGTTATGGACATTATGAATTTATAGTGATGCCATTTGGTTTGACTAATGCGCCAGCGGTATTCATGGACCTCATGAACCGTGTATTTCCACCTTATTTGGATAAGTTTGTCATTGTGTTTATTGATGACATACTTGTATATTCGAAGACCAAGGTTGAACATGAGCAGCATCTTAGAACGGTATTGGAAATACTGCGCAAGGAGAAGTTATATGCGAAATTCAACAAGTGCGAATTCTGGCTTAACCGAGTTGCATTTTTGGGTCATGTGGTCACTTCTAAAGGAATTGAGGTTGACCCGATTAAAGTTGAGCGATCAATGATTGGAAAGTACCGAGTAATGCGAATGAAGTTCGAAGCTTCTTGGGATTAGCCGGTTATTATCGGAGATTCATCGAGGGATTTTCGAAGATAGCTGCACCGATGACTAAGTTGACTAGTAAGGGGGAAGCTTTCTTATGGAATGAGAAATGCGAAAGGAGTTTCCAAGAACTTAAGCAAAGATTAAGCTACTTGCACTAAGATTGACGATTCCCGATCCGACGAAAGAATTTGTCATCTACAGTGATGCATCCAAACAAGGTTTAGGATGTGTATTAATGCAAGAGGGCAAGGTAGTTGCCTATGCTTCGAGACAGTTGAAACCGCACGAGCTGAACTATTCTACTCATGATTTGGAATTAGCAGCGGTAGTTCATGCCTTGAAGATTTGGAGGCATTACCTATATGGAGGTAAGTGTGAAATCTATCTGAGACCACAAAAGTCGAAATATATTTTCACACGAAGGAATTGAATATGAGGCGGCGAGATGGCTTGAGTTGGTCAAAGACTACGATTGTACAATTCATTACCACCCGGTAAAGCAAACGTAGTTCTTTGATGCACTAAGCCGTAAGGCGAGAGGAGACCTAACTTGTCATTGACCAAGGAGGGAAGCTTGGTCAAGGAATTTGCAAGGATGAACCTTGAGATGGCTACACCATCGAGTCCAGTTGAGTCATTATTGGCTAGTTTGGTGGTACAACCAACCTTGAGAGAACAAATCAAAGAAGGTCAAGGACAGGACGACTTCTTGGTCAAGATGAAAGAACGTACTCTTTCAGGTGAGAATAAAGGCTTTAGCGTGTCCGATGATGGCACGATGTATTATGAAGGGAGGATTTGTGTGCCCAATATTGTTAAGTTGAGAGAATCTATATTGAAGGAGGCACATAGTACTCCATATACAGCACACCCTGGGAGTACAAAGATGTATCAAGATCTTAAGGGGACATTTTGGTGGGAAGGTTTGAAGAGAGATGTGGCAGAATTTGTCAGAAAGTGTATTGTTTGTCAGCAAGTGAGGGCAGAACACCAACGCCCCTTTGGATTACTTAAGTCACTTCATATCCCAGAATGGAAATGGGAACACATTACGATGGACTTTGTGGTAGGTTTGCCTCGAACGGAAAGAGGAAATCACGCTATTTGGGTTGTTGTCGACCGACTCACAAAGTCAGCTCATTTTCTCCCAGTTAAGATGAACTTTCGAATGGATCAGTATGCTCAACTGTATATCAGGGAGATTATTAAGTTGCATGGAGTGTCAGTCTCTATAGTATCCGATAGGGATACTCGTTTCACATCGCGTTTTTGGGAGAGTTTGCAAGAAGCTTTGGGAACGCAGTTGAATTTTAGTACGGCTTATCATCCTCAAACTGATGGTCAGTCCGAGAGGACCATCCAGATCCTTGAGGATATGTTGCGAGCATGTGTGCTAGATATGGGAAATAATTGGGAACGACTGTTGCCTTTGGTAGAATTTGCTTACAACAACAGTTACCAGTCGACGATCGGTATGGCACCGTATGAAGCCCTATATGGTAGGAAGTGTCGATCACCACTGTATTGGGATGAGGTAGGAGAAAGGAGGATTTTGGGTCCCGAGATGATCGAGCAAACAGTTGGCATGGTGGATAAGATTCGTGAGAGGATCAAGATAGCCCAGGACCGTCAGAAGTCTTACGCCGACAAGCGTAGGAAAGATTTCGACTTCTGTGTTGGCGACAAAGTATTCCTGAAGGTATCTCCTACCAAGGGAATTGTTCGTTTTGGTCCGAGGAGCAAGTTGAGACCAAGATATATTGGACCGTTCGAAATCCTCGAGCGGATTGGAGAGTTAGCTTACTGTTTGGCTTTACCCCCAGAACTTTCGGCTGTGCACAATGTCTTCCACGTATCATTGTTGAGAAAGTATGTGCACGATCCCAGCCACGTCATCAATTATACCTCCGTAGAGATGAACAAAGACCTTACCTATGAAGAACAACCAGAACTGATTCTCGATCGATCAGTCCGACAATTGAGGAATAAAGAGAAGGTGTTCGTCAAGATCCAATGGCGTAACCACACCCAGGATGAAGCTACTTGGGAGCGCGAAGAGGAACTTCAAGCTCGTTATCCGAATTTCTTCAATCAAGGTATATCATTTATTTTCGAGGACGAAAATTTTTCTAAGAGGGGTAGGATGTAATACCCGTCATTTTTATAATGCAATATTATTATTTTATAATAATATTATAATGCATTTCATGTTATTTAATTCAATTTAAAGAATCATGAACATTTAGTTCGACGTATCACAAGTCCTAGCCCGAGTCAATTTCTCAAGTTAATTTCAAAACATTTAATATTAGTCATTTTTATGATAATTAAAGGTATTATTATTATTATAATATTTATAATAGGAACGATATTAATATTAATAGTATTAATATTTTTATCTTCATTATATTTATATATCATCATTTATATTACTTTCGATATTATTATTAGTATCGATATTATTAATTATTACCATTGTTATTATTAATTTTATAATAATTATTATTATTATTATTAGCATTATTATTATTGTTTTTATCATTGGCCCAAATACACATTGTGCTGACCCATAATAATATTACAAACCCAGGAAATTAATACAAGCCCAAAAAGAAATTAATTAACCCTAACCCTAAACCTACAGTATAAATATACAGCTTCTACTGTACAAATACACAATACAACACATACAACACAGAATACACCTTTTCTTCCCAGCGTCGTCTTCTTCTTCTTCTTCTTCGTTCCACAACATCAAAAAAAAAAGGGAAAAGAAAATACAACACAGAAACTTGCTGCAAGGAGGAAGGAGGAGCAGACACGTCTTCATCTTCATCGATCGTCCAAATTCAACGAGTCATCTGAATCTCAACAGGAGGTAATCTGCCGATTTATTCTTGGAATCATATTCTCGAAATTTGCTGCAAGAGGAAGGAGGAGCAGACACCGTCTTCATCTTCATCGATCGTCCAAATTCAACGAGTCATCTGAATCTCAACAGGAGGTAATCTGCCGATTTATTCTCGGAATCATATTCTCGTTTTCTTATTTCCTGCTAGGATATCAGATAATTCTTCTTCGTGATTCCGAATCCATAACAGAAAATCATAATCAATAATCAAACGCTGTAAACCCAACACAGAATACTTCTCTTTAATGTCGGACAATAACACAGTCCATGCCGCACTCATCCGACAAAAACTTAAACAAGCGAAAACCCCAAACTGCACAAACTAAGCCAGAAAGATCCGGCCGATTCCAACCAGCGAAAACCCCTAACTCACCTCGATTTTCACCTTCACGGCCTTCAGACCCTCATCATCGATCAAAACAAATCCGATCCCGAATCAAAATTCGAATTTCCAACCCAAACCATATCCAGAAACCCGAAACCAACAGAAAACACAAATCAAAAACTCGATCGAACCCGGATCTGACTTACCTTTTCATCCAAGCTCGGACCGAATTCAAACCCCAAAACTCCAAATCGAATTCAGGAACCGAAAGTCGGATTACCTTCGCCTCACTTCAAACCCAAAATCGATTCAGCTGTCACGGCCTATAGGATTTGCGTCCGAGATGGGCTTCTGCTGTCGCGTCTCCGACTTTCCCTTTTCTTTTCATCTCCGCCGTTGTTCCTTGTCTCGAGCGCAGCCGTTCAATTGCTTCGAGTGTGTTACGGTCGGTGTGTGTATGTGTGTTTTGCGGTGTGTGTGTGTGTGTTCTTTTTTTTCTCCCGGCCGAGAGGGTTAGAGAGAGGGAGGTAAGAGTGCAGAGAGGGAGAGAGTTTCACGGGAGAAAGAAATGAGAAATATCTCGGCTGCAGTTAGGTTAAGGATATATATACCCGCCAATTATTAGGGTTATTCAATTTAGCCCTCAGATTTTCCATCAGTGTTCAATTCAGCCCCAGCCAGTATGATTAATTCGATTTTAACCCATTCAACTTCTCAAGTCTTACAATCTGACCCAGTCAATTTTCAAACTTCAATTTAATCCTAATTTTGACCGAGACATTCAAAATATTGACTTCCAAATTAATAGTAATAATTATGGCATAAATATTTTAATTTCAGTCACTAATAATGTTAACTCTTCAGTTAATATTAATTAGTAATTGTAATTTATTTTCAGTTATTATATAGTGATATTCGTATCCTTTCATTTATTATATAAATAATAAATTGTAAGGATTTTAATTATTATTATTATATGTAGACTTTGTCAAGGATTTACGGGCTTAGGACTGTGAGTCGAGCACATTCATTTCAGTCAGACATCCTCATCATCATTTATTCAGGTGGGAATTTTCACTATCACTTTAATTGCTTTAATTGGACTGTGTATGTGATCTTCTATTCATGTTTAAAATTTTTATGCACGTTGTAATTCAGGCTAACCTGTTTTCGTGTAAGAGGCTATCTTAAGATATATGTTGTTGCGGGGACACCTGCGCAACCTCAATATTCACATGCGTGCTCGATTCATGTAATGTGGTATTGTGTTTATGTTTTATGTTGTTGCGGGGACACCTGCGCAACCTCAATATTCACATGCGTGCTCGATTCATGTTATGTGGTATTGTGTTTATGTTTGATGTTGTTGCGGGGGCACCTGCGCAACCTCAATATTCGTGTATGCGTGCTCGATTCATGCTATACGTAATATTGTGAGTATGCAATTACGTTGAGGAAAAATGTGATAGATTCTTCATGTTATGCTTTCCATGAGATTGTATATTCGTGATCAGTGTGATTTCCACAGTGAAAGAAGCTCACCCCACCTTTATTGAACTGCGAGTTGAACCTAGCCGGATGGACGAAGGAGCGAGCCGAGAGGGCATATGAAAGATGAAATTATTATATGATGTTTCTTTATGTCAACTATTTTGAAACTTTTGGGGAAACTTTGACTAGAAATATTAAATTATGATTTATTTTCTTCCGCCGCAAATTTTTACCTCGTATTTATGATGAAATGTTACCTTATTTAAAGGTATTTATGTTTATGTTAGTGTAGCGACTCGACTTTGTAGGCGAGAATTTTTATATTCTCGAGAAAATTATTTTACTCAAAATTTACCTTTTATTTATTTTTCCCCAATAATTACCCTAGAAAGTCGGGGCGTTACATGAACAATCGAAGTTGGCCACAAAGTGTTCGATATAATGCCCCAATGAACTTGGTTTAGTCGTTTTGACGCCTTGAGTTCGTTATAATCGTGTTTGATTCGTTTATTGAGCGGATTGTTGGTAATTGTGTTATTCAAGGTTGTTCGAGCGACCGACACTTCATTTAGGACGTTTGTTCGTGGAAGGACATTCTTCATCGGTATTGTGTAAGTTAATTCTTACTCGGTTAAAAGGATATTCATTCCTTTTTGTTGTTGATCATTCATAATCATAACTCATTCATCATTGTATTAATCATATTGAGACTTGTAATTGTCCAATAGTCACTTCATTAACGAGGAACAGCGGTTCCAATCATTTCATTGAAACTATCAATTATTTCATTATCACTTTCATCTCGGTGAGTCGTTCTTGACTTTGTCAGATTGTTATTATTCATTGATATTCATTATGGTCATTCTCGTTCATATGACCTTCTGGGTTCATATTGCGTGGCCGGGTGCGGATGTGTGGAATTTTTAGTCGGGCACGTGATAGCCATGTATTGGGAGTGATACATTGGACTGTGCACACGGTAAAGATTAACTCCGTGAGACTAATTAGGTACAAGGACGGGTGTGTCCGGTCATCCGTCTTGTACACTTGCACAGAACACTACGGGCGTACTATGATACTCCTCTTCAGCGTAATTCATAACTAGGGATATTTCATAACTTCAGTTAAATCATGATTGTGTACTTTTCAACCCTTGAGGATTGTTGTTACGTATGGCCCGGTGGGGATTACATTTTAGGTCATGGCAAGGCAAAAGCACGGGAATAACATGTTGACGTCGAGGAGTCCTAGTGATACTAGTAGGGCCCCCCGATCTTTCAGTTATTCATGTTGTTGTCCTTTAATTTCCGCTGCATACTTTCATTTGGATACTCCGTTTCATTCAGTATTGTGTATTTTATCTTCATATAAAATATACTAGTATTCGGTATTGTCCTGGTGTGTTGTACGTAAACTCCTCATCGGAGTATCTGGTAATATAATGTGGTTCGGTACTACAATTATATTATTTAATTCATCATTTTCATTCGCCTGGTGGGTCCCAGTCGGGGATTCACGGCACTGTAATATCCGCCTAGTTTGGGGTGTTACAGGTATACCGAAAATTTTCATCCATACCGTATATCGTACCGAAATTTTCGGTATGATAAAAATTATACCGTTACCATACCGAAATTTTTGGTATACCGATTTTCGGTATACCAAAAATTTCGGTATGACCTATTTATATACCGTTATTGTACCGAAATATCGGTATACCAAAATCAAGCCGGTATACCGTTAATTTTTCGGTATATCAAAATTTCTGCGGTATACCGAAAATTTTAAGATATATAAAAAAAAATCAATATACTATACAGAGTTTGGTATACTGAAAAATTTCGATATACCGATAATTTTTCGGTATATCGAAAATTTTCGGTACATATCGAAAAAAAATTCGTATACCAAAAATTTTCGGTATACCTCGGTATATCGAAAATTTCAAAATCTCATACCGTTACCGTACCGAAAAAATCAGTATACCGAAAATTTCGATATTTTTGATATTTTTCGATACGATATTTTCGGTATTTCGATATTTTCTGTATTTTTCCCAGCCCTAGGCAAAGCTACCGTCGTATCCTATTCCCTTGAAGCCGAAGGACAGAGTGATCCTAAGGTGACTGGGTCGTAAAATTCAGGTATAGTCGCGATTAAGATATGATCCGGGCATTGACCCAAGGTAAGGACATATCGAGCTCAGATAAGAGATAAGGCCGTCACCAAACGTGAGAGCGATTAAGCTCAAAGACCAATGTTATAGTGACGGTTCGACAAACGCTCAAGGCTACGGTTATCAAACCAAAGGTTGTGGCAATAGCCAAAGGCCAAACACTAATAACAGTCTAAGACCTTATAAGGAGGCTAAAGGATTAGTCATGTCGACGACCTCCCGAAGCTAAATACTCATTGGGCGCTCGACGCCGTACATTCTGTTGTGCGACGATTAACTCGCCACGATAGGCGATCGGCGACCTCCCTGAAAAGTCAACCATAGAAGCCAAACTCCGGACGAACACCTAAAGTCCGGCATAATATAGCGATCGTCTTTTGGTAACCAGCGATCGTCTTTTGATACCTGGCGATCGTCTTTGTCTAACGGTTCAGAGGCGATCGTCTCATGCCACGTGGGGATCCAGCATCCGTCAAAGTCGTCGAAGACCGAATCTTGGACGATGGCCCACCCGCGGATCTTCATAGGATACCGACAAAAAGGATCATTGACCCCAGCCTGTCACCTACCGCACCTACCGACAAGGCCGCCGAAAGGTGCAGTGGACCCCCTCGGACGGCGACTCGCGGCGTCTTTGGCTTCCCATTGGTTCACCCGGTGGCCTCAGCGCAACCTCGGACCTCAAGGAACAGGCCCACGTGACGGACGATCGGCCGTTTATTTTAATATAGAAAACGGCGATCGCCCGCGATCGCCCGAGGATCCCAACTACCTTGTCCCCTATAAATAGAGGACTCACTTTATTGCGACCAAGGGGACGGATTCTACCACGAATTAAGTGCAAAAATACACACCAAAGAGAGAACAAAAGGCTCTTTTGGCAAGCACTAACATATTCATAGTGACATTCACACACATTCATCATAAATTCCAAGCAAGAACACACAGATTCATCCATCTTGTTCTTCCGGCAATCTACGCGCTCTAAAGCCTAGATAACTAGAAGCTTTTACACTCATTGTATTAGATTCTAACATTAATATTTGTACTCGACAGTATATTTATTAATAACATCTCGCGAGAGCATTCAAGCCCGGGACTAACAACCCCGGCAAATCTTGTGTTATCCATTTTCTCACGGAAGTGTTCTCGCATTTTGTTTGTTACTCGATCGTTCCAGCAATACTATCTCCGGATAATATTTTGGGTAACAACAATTGGCGCTAGAAGGAGGGCGTTTCCAAACCTTCATTTTTATTCCTACCGTCTCGAAGAACACTCACTGTTCTCCGGACATATACTTGAAGAAACACTCACTGTTCTTCAATAGAAAAACCATCAGAAAATGACATCAGCAACAACCTCCAAGAGGGCCACCCTGAGATCTGCCGGAAATCTTATTCCGGCAAGGACCGAATCCCAGCCCACGGCGGAAGGCGACCATGGCGACGCTAGGCTCTCACTCCCGCCCCCGAGGGACGGTTCTAGCCTCTCACTCGATCAGATCGGACAGCCGGAGCAGTTGAGGAGGCTATAGCCATCCTCGAGGCAGCAGAGGGCCCACGAGGCGCCCACCATCACCCCGTCAGCCAACCGCCGGGCAAGCAAACGGAAGCTCAAGGGGATCTATGTTGAGAAATCGACAGAAAGCCCCGAGCCGCTGGAGAAGGCTCTCGTAAGACGGGACGATTCCGTCTTCAGCCGCCTAGGGAGCGATCCCTCATGGAGACCGGGGCACTCCGGCCCCAGCCGGGAGACATCGATATCTGAATCCTTTACCAGGAGTTCGGCGTATCCGACTCCCAAGAGACAGACCGGTCAGCGAGCCCCTGCTCGCCCAAGAAGGGAACCCTCTGGCAGGGAGATCGTCGTTCACCACGGGGCCAGGGGATCAGTACACGATCGCCTTGGTTCACGCTCTGAGAGTCAATCGGCGGCGATCGGGCGGCAGCGATAGCCGCCATACAACGCCGACTCGGCGAGATGAAGGCGCTCATGGAAAATGGGGCGGGCGCCAGGAGATCGATCATTGGTTCAAGCGAACCACTCACGACTCGTCGAGCTCGCCCAGTCCAACCAACTATCAATCCCCACAAACACCTTTATACGAGGAAATCGGATCACGAAACCCACTTAAGCAAATTCGGATCTACATGACCGGGTGCGGAGCTTGGATGCGACGAGATGTCGTATGTTCCGTTAACTCTGGCGACCTCGCCTGGATGGTACACCTCACTACCATCTCGCTCAATCAATTGCTTTGAGAAGCTAGCGAACGACTTCAGGTCATACTTCGCCGCCAAAGTCGCTCGCCCGGAAGGTCCTCACCGCATGATGAAAATCAGGCAGGGGAAGGACGAATCGGATGGGGATTACATCGACCGGGTAGACGAGATAGTCCTCACCGGTGAGCCCGTCAGCGACGAGATCGCTCTCAACTCAGTTATGAGCGGATTCCACGGACGCTCGCCCATGTTCAGGCATCTCACAAAAGATATCCCCTCGACCTATTCGATTTTCCGCAACAAGGCCGCCGGGTTCCTGGCCAGACAGAGGATGCTCTCACTCCGCTTAGAAGAGGGATCATCCGAAGAAGGAAAAGCATCCTCCCATGTCCAGAAGAAGGCGGTCGCCAAGCCCAGAAAGGCGATCGCCAAGCCGCCTGGCGAGTTCAAAGCCTTCGAGGATGTAGAGGTCCACCTTCTTCACAACCTCAACTTATCTCCGGCCCACATCTTCAACGCGATCAAGGGTCGCGAGTGGCTTTCCAAGCCAAAGCCAATAAGGGACCACGATCACCTAGACCGTAGCAAATTCTGTGCCTATCATAAGAGTCCCGGCCACAACACTAGCCAGTGCCGCGATCTCCTCAGGCAACTCTGGCGATTGTTTGAGGAAGGCAAACTGGACAACTTGGTCACCAAGCCGGAACCAAGGACGGAAAGGACCGGAGGGCGCGAACGTCGGCAACACGAGAGAACTCCTCCCAATCCGGTCGCCAGAATTGAGCATGAGCCGGAATACTCTGATGATTCGGTCCCACCGATCAACTCTGGCGGCCGGGTCAACATGCTCCAAGCGGGAGGTGGAAACCTCGGGGGTCTCTCCCCGGTTTCCACCATGTCGAACAGGAAACGAAAAGCCGAGCTGAGGGCATTCGCCGGGGTCCACGTCGTTGTACCCCCGGAACCGACCATCTCTAGAGACGCGCTCATCACCTTTTCCAACAAGGACAGGGAAGGAGTGCAATGTCCCAAGGAGGATGCACTAGTGATCTCCGCTTGCATCCTTGGGAAGACGGTCGATCGCGTGTTGGTCGACAATGGGAGTTTTGCAACATCATATTCAAATCCGCCTAGACCAACTCGGCAACCGATCAAATTCATCAAGCCTTTCGACACCGTACTTCAAGGGTTCGGCGACAACACGATCGAGCCTACGGGAGGATCAAGCTCTCCGTCGAGCTAGTATGCTTTTATGATCCCAAGGTTAGGATTACTAGGAACCTAAGCTTTGTAATCATAGATAGGCCCAGCATCTATAATGGGTTCCTAGGTCGCCCCTTTTAGAAACCTTTGAGGCGGTCGCCTCGTCTTTCTTTCTTGTATCAAATTCCCCACCGCCGATGGGACGGTCGGTCTTGTAAAGGAGATCAACTAATGGCAAAGAGATGTTTGAGTTACTCCTATGTTGTTAATTCTTTCAATACTTCCCGCATTGTATGTAACATTGAAGCGACCGACGATCAACCCATGGAGATCGACAGGCACGAGACTTCGTACCAACCCGACTCGGGGACGCCATCTCTCATCGATCGACGGACGACATCGAGCCAAGGATCGGTTTCGAGCCAAGTCTCGACATCGATCCAGGACCGAGTCCGAGATCGTACCAAGCGAGGCGGCCGTTCTGTCGAAGAGTTAGAAAGCATTACAATGGATCCGGATCATCGAGCGGGAGGTACGGATCGGCGCGAGCATCGACCGCGAATTAAAGGGAGATCGATCAAATTGCTACGTAAGAACATCGGTGTCTTTGCACAGTCGCATCAAGATATGGTTGGCATAAGTCCCGAACACGCTGCCATTATCGAAGATCGGCCAGGACAATGAAACTGTTCACGAAGCGTAGGAAGTTCGGTCGAGAAATACGCGGCGCTCGACATAGAAGTCCGTGGTTACTCGGCAACGGTGATCGGAGTAGCAGGCGCGAACCACGGTGGGTCGCCAACGCGGTGCTCGTCAAAAGCCGATCGCTCCTGGAGATTATGCATAGACTTCACCGACCTCAACGCGGCATGTCCAAAAGATCACTTCCCAATGCCTCATATCGATCATCCGGTCGATAGCACGGCAGTTGCGAAATGATGTCGTTTATGGATGCCTTCACGGATATCATCAAATCCCAATGGCGAGAGGAAGACATAAAACACACATCTTTCCACACAGAAAAAGACATATACTGGTGAGAATGCCGTTCGGCTTGAAAAGCAGGGCGACCTACGGCGATTAGTCAACGGGATGTTCGCCGATCGGATCGGCAAGACCATGGAGGTCTACATTGACGATATCGTGGTCAAAAGCCTCAAGAAGGAAGATCACCTCAACGATCTTGCCGAGACGTTCGCCATCCTTGAGAAGTTTAACATGAAGTGAACCCCAAGAAATGCAACTTCGGGGTGGGCTCAGGGAAGTTCTTGGGGCACATAGTGAGCCAAAGGGGATCGAGGCGAACCCCGCCAAGATACGAGCGATCCTTGACATGCGGGAACCGCGAAACATCAAGCAGTGCAACGCCTCACAGTGTCTAGCCGCCCTCAACCGTTCATATCACGGCTCGGCGATAAAAGCAAGCCTTTCTTCGCGACCATCAAGAACAAGAAGTTCGCATGGACGAAAGAAAGCGAGATAGCATTCGCGAATAAAGGAATATCTATCCAACCCCGAGATCTGGCAAAGCCGATCCGGTGAGAAATTATTCCTTTACTTAGCGGCCTCGGAGGTCGCGAGTGCCGTGCAGTGCGAGCAGAGGCAAGCCCACTTGCCGATCTACTATGTTAGCCGGGCGCTCCACGACGCGAGACACGTTACACACCATTGGAAAAGATCGCCATGCCCTTGTCATGAGTGTACGAAACCGAGAGCTTACTTCTTCGATCATCGGTGGAGGTCCTAACCACTCTACCTCTAAGACAAGTCTGCACCGACCGGACACCAACGGGCGACTCCTCAAGTGGTCGCTGGAGATCGCACAATACGGTATCACTTACGCTCCTCGCACGGCGATCAAAGGCCAAGCTCGGCGGACTTCGTGGTGGAATTAACGTTCCCTCACGGTCAGGCCAGTCGGCCGACACACTCGAAATTATACGTGGATGGCTCGGCGACCAATGCGAGAGCGAGGCGTGGATTGTCCTCATTATCCCATACGGTCAGAGATTCACAAATGCCCTGCGATTCGGTTTTCTTGCAAACAACAATGAAGACGAATACGAAGCCACAGTAGGCGGGCTTGATCTAGCCCTCGCCACTAGATGTTCGACGCCTCCATATCTACATGGACTCCCTTTTGGTCGTGAACCAAGTCAAGGGGGAATATGAGGCACGCGGCGACGGATGGTCAAATACCAAGAGCCGGTCGAAATGTGCACAAATTTTGAAGATGGACTATTCGAGCAAGTCCCGAGAGAGCTGATTCCAGGCGATGCACTTTCCAAACTAGCATCATCGGATGGGGGCCGACTTCTCCAACATCCAAATCACTAAGTCGGCAAGGCCGGCGATCGACAGAATTTGGTTACCACGGTCGCCATCGCCGAAGAGAATTGGATGACTCCGTTCATCAAATACTTAAAAAGGCAGGCGGTCACGACGGCCGTGTGAAAGCTCGCCAACTCCGGCCGCGCGACTGGGTATACCCTATTGGACGATCGGCTTTACAAGCGAGCTTTGGCCTTCCCCTCCTCAAGTGTATTACAGGAGGAAGGTCGGCTCGTTTTAGTGAAATCCATGACGGGATTTGTGGGAACCACGCGGGCGGCGAGCCCTCCTCCATAAGACGACGAGACAAGGATTTTTCCGCCATCACTTGGAAAGACGCGATCGCTTATGCGAGATCTTGTCATAGATGTCGAGATAATGGGCCCCAACATAAAACTATCACCCGACGACTCACCTCCATGTATAGCCCTTGGCCATTTGCGCAATGGGGCATCGACCTTATAGGTCCCTTGCCGACGGCTCCGGGGCGTAAGTTCGCCATCGTTGGGTCGATTATTTCACCAAATGGTGAGGCCGAACCGCTCAACAAGATCGGCCAAGAACAAGTGATCAAGTTTATATGGAAAAACATAATATGCCGATTCGGTTTGCCCTGTGCCATCATCTCCGACAACGGAAGCAGTTCGGCGGCTTAGAAGTCATGCAATTACGTGAAAAGTGGGGAGTCAAAAGGTTATTCTCGGCGCCTATCACCCTCGGACGACGGGCGAGGTAGAGGCGGTGAATAAGATCCTCAAACACACGATCAAAGCACGACTCGAATCCGGGCAAGGAAGATGGGCGGCGAGCTCCCAGGGCGTTTTATGGTCCTACCGAACGACGACCCGCAATTCAACCGTGAAACCCGTTCGCCCTTACCTTGAACGAGCGGTGATTCCTTCGGAGATCGCCGTCCTCAGCCATCGAACCGAACAGGAGATGACGACCGACAACGATGTAGCCTGGCGAATCGACCTAGACATGCTTGAAGAAAGACGGCTGACCTCAGAAATGAAGAACACAATCCACAAAAGGAGAGCCGAGAAGCTCTTCAATTCAAAGGTCAGAGAGAGAAGATTTCAAGTGGGCGATCTCGTCCTCAAGAAAATCCAAACCCATACAGCGTCTTTGGTCCAAGCGGGAAGGACCCTTGAGTATCCGGATGGTTAACTAAAGGAGCCTACGAATGGAACATCTGACGGTACTCGGACCAATACCTGGGCAGCCGTGCATACGAAAAAATACTATCGGTGAAAAATTTGTATTCGATTTCAATGATGTACAAGGAATATAATGAGATTTTTGTTATCCCATCTGTTATGGCGATCGCCCCACCGGGCATCGCATATCACCGACGATCGGCGATCACGGCGATCCTAGGTAAAATTATTGCGACCATGGTCACGGAGGTCGATGGAACCGGCTTCGCCCATGCAAGGTTCCTTTGGGCTAAGATCGTCCGCCCTTCGTTTAAATACGAGGTCGACGTAGCGAAGGACCCTCCAAAATAGTCGATGGCGCGATCGCACGTTCTCAAGGTACATCATCTAACATGGTGAACCCGAACAATGCGACGTGCCGTTACCCCGTCTCAACGTACACCGTCGAGGATCGCCATCTTCATGGCGGGCCGAGGTGGAAGCAGTGACAAGCCGCGGACGTGGTGTCGAATAAGCCGACAACACTCCGCGCAAGGACTCCTCCAGAGAGATCGCCCGCCTTCCGTTTTAACACAAGGCGGCGTAGCTAACGGAGGACCCTCACAAAAGTGAGTCGCAGGGTACTAAATATCCCGCGCGCACGAAGACACGATTGGGGAGATCGGTCCATCGAACACCTCAACCACACATGACTCTTGAGAATCGGCGAAATGAAGATAGCTCGCCAGACAGACTAGTCTTTGTTCCCTTACTTACAATAAGTGAACAAAAACAAGGGGGAGGGATAGGCCGAGCTACTCTCAAATACGATCGAACAAAGAGAAACCATATTCGATCGGCTTCGCTCAAAAACATGCGGGCGATCGAGATCGTCAACGAAAATTACAAGTAAGAATTCCAATTCAAAACATGTCAATACTTTCAACACTCGGACAATCGGCGGACGAACAAGAAATCGAAAGCAAATATACGCGTACTCGAAAAATTGCACACAAATAGTCAAAGCGATCGCATATAATGCATTACGCGGAATGAGAAAAGGAGTATTTTATTCATAAACACAAGCTTCATACATTTCAAGGCTGAAGGCATTACAACAAAAAGTACAAGTTACGGAGGAAAAACAAAAAGCCTCTCAAAGCCCCTTTCTTGGTCTTCGCCCTCGGGTCGCGGATCGGCTTGGGCATCGGCCTCGGGATGAATGAGTTTGCGGTATACCAACTCAAGTCAATCCCGAGGTCGACCAAGTCAAGGATCGGCGGGAGAATTACGGATGCGAGAGGATGCTTGGAGACATAGGATCTGAAGCTTTCCATCGAGACCGGTCTCGACCCTGCCTTTTTAGCAACTCGGACAGCGTCAGCATAGGCCAAATAGTAAGCGAACTCGCCGACGTGCCCGACGTTAAGGTAGGGATCGGCCTCGATCGCCTTCAGCTGCCCTTTCAGATCCGCCGCCGTCTTCTCGACCTCCACCAGTTCGGCCGCCTTGGCAACATTCTCGCCCCTGGCCTTCTCCAGCTCTCTCTTCGCCGCCTCCGGCTCACCACCGAGCCGATCCGCATGACCTTGACCGGTCGCCTCCTCTGCGAAGCCTCGAGTTTCTGGCGAGTCTCCTTCTCCTTATTACAGGATCGATCGGCGGCTTCCTTGGGCGACTCGGCTCTGCTTCAATCGATCCACGTCTGCTTAGCAGCTTGGCGGTCTCCTCATACTCTTTCTCCATCGGCCGAATCCGGTTCGCATCCTCGATATTTACATTCGGGCGGTCTCGAGCTCGCGGTGGAGATGAGCGGTGGAGGTCGCCCCTCAAAATCCGGCGGCTTGGACGGCCATCGCCGCTTTGAAGAGCGAGTGGCAACGGTCGCTGCATGGCATCTCGGATCGCGACGAGCGATCGCGTCAAGGTCGGTCGTCGAGCCTTGGCGAAGTGATTGCACGGCGAGCGTAGCGAGGACTTGACGAGAACCTTGTGGAGCCTTGCTCGGCAGAAATCCCGGCACCATGGGGCGGCGTCCGGTCGGCGAGGCGAACCTGCGGCGCAAACCGGGAAATCAAGGAGTTAGCCCATACCGTGCTCGGAATGCCTAACTCGAAAACTTTGACCCACTCTTACCTATTGACCGGCTCGGGGTCGCGTCAGAAAAAGGCTTGCCAGGGGTGTCTCCGCATCGGCGATCGCCATCTTCTTCGCCGAGTGCCCGGATGACCGGGTCCGGTGACCGTGGGTTTGGCGCCGAACGCTCCATCATCGGGATGGCGGAGATAGGAGCCGCAGCGGCCAGGAGGCTCAAGAATCGACACGTCCGCCTCGAGAGATCGACGGGGACTCGACCTCCGCCTCTTGCGGCGTTTGGTATTCCTCTCCCTCGACCACCGGCTTGGCGGCCGGCGCCTCGGCGGGTCTCGTCACCGGGGCGAGTTGAGACGTCGTCGCGAGAACGCGACGATCTGCTTGCCCAAATTAAGGCGACCAAGAACTCCCAAGTCCGACATAGCTATCTCTGGCGGAGGTTCGGCGGTCGGGAAAATAAGCCTCTGTCAAAGAAAAGGTGCAAACAAGTTAGATAAAGTAAAACAACATCTTGGAGACGATCGTCAAAGAAAGGAAACACCACTTAACCTCATACCTTGAACTTTCAAGTGACGAGGGTAGCAAAACAAACGAGCCCCCAACCGATGAGCTTCAGTACCAAGCGATCGAACATCAATAAAGGAGTTCGGCAACGCACGAATACGCTCCCAAACGATCAAGAAATCAAATGGGAGGTCGCTGGTCGCTGGTACAAGAGGTCCTGCAAAAAGAAAACGAAATTAGATCAGTCCAAGACAAGCTCAATCAAAGGGAGATTTTAAATCCTTACTCGGATTCCTCTCCCGGAAAATAGTGGGAATCTCCAACTCTTCATTCGGCCCTTCACTCAACGCCGATCGCCATGCCCCGCCGACCCAACACCATTTTGCCAGGTCGCCCCTGGTCTTATTCGGCACGCCAAGAACCACTCTCCCGAGTCGGCCCTGGATATGATAACCGCCGATCGTCCCTTTCTGCAGCCAATTTAAGCAGATAATTCATCTCGGTAGCGCTAAGGTGACGAAATAATCGGTGACCGCCGAACAAGGTCAACGTGCAGATGATCTGCAGCCAAGCATTGGCGTCGATTGAAGAGGCGCCAAATTCAGGCGATCGGCAAATAGGAGACGGCGAGTGGCAAGGAATCGCAGACCCGCCTCCATAATCATCTCGTTGGCGCGACCATACCACAGGCGGTTGGTCGGCGCGCTCATTCTCCAAAGGCACGTGAAGGGAAACGTCGAGGGATGTGATATTTGGCCCTCCGGCTCGGGTCATTCTTGGTCGCCGTACTCGGATCGGCCGAGAGTCCACGGAGACGGGACGGCGGCTGAAGGCCGTCCGATTCACATGTTTGTAAGGGTGAGCGGCGGAGTAGGCCTCGAAATCGAATTCGAGCAAGGTCCAGCGATCATTTCCATCATCGAGCAAAAGCCACATAGGAGGGGCCGAATCTGCTCTCTCTTTCCCGGGCCTCCGCGCGGATCGTCTTCATCCACCGGCGAACCCCCCTGCTCCGCCGTCCTCGCTACCTCGGCCTCGTTGAAAAGTTTTTCGAGTTCTTCGGGTGCAATCCCCGCTCGAATAGCTTCAGCTGCCGTCTCCATATCCACTCTAACGGGAACCTCCTCCCGTTCAGGCAACGCGGCGGCAGCGGAAGAACTTCCGGTCTCGAAGGTTTTCGATCCTCCCGACATATTGGAAAATAAAGATAAGGAGAAGGTTAAATTTAATCTTACCTAGAAAGAAGAAGAAGATCGGCACTCAAAGGCTCCAGAAATTTCTGCAGAAATTCGGCTATGGATGCTAAGGGTGCGTAAAAAGTGAAGGAGAAGAAGCCCCCCCCTTTTTATAGATGGGAACGAGGGCCTAAGTGCAAAAAGGAGAAACCTCGGGGACTGAATCGGAACCGTCACGTGGGGACGCATTAAATGCGGCCCTCGAATCCCGCATACGCGTCTTTTCGAGGGCATGCCGGTAAGCAGTCGACAAACCGTCGGATTCCCCAACGGCCACGGCGACGCGTGTCGGCCGCTTATGAAAGGCCCGCCTTCTTTTCCCATTGCTCCCGACGCGAAAGAAGGTCGTCCATATTTGAATTGGATCGGGTGGTCGTCTAAACATCGGCGATCGCCAACGGTGCCACCTCACCCCGTGTTTTCAACATCAAGGCGAGTGGGGCAATTGTTGTGCGACGATTAACTCGCCACGATAGGCGATCGGCGACCTCCTGAAAAGTCAACCATAGAAGCCAAACTCCGGACGAACACCTAAAGTCCGGCATAATATAGCGATCGTCTTTTGGTAACCGGCGATCGTCTTTTGATACACAGCGATCGTCTTTGTCTAGCAGTTCGAGGCGATCGTCTCATGCCACGTGGGGATCCGGCATCCGTCAAAGTCGTCGAGACCGAATCTTGGACGATGGCCCACCGCGGATCTTCATAGGATACCGACAAAAGGATCATTGACCCCACTGTCACCTACCGCACCTACCGACAAGGCCGCCGAAAGGTACGAAGTGGACCCCCTCGGACGGCGACTCGCGGCAGCGTCTTGGCTTCCCATTGGTTCACCCAGCTGGCCTCCAACTGCAACCTCGGACCTCAAGGGAACAGGCCCACGTGACGGGACGATCGGCCGTTTATTTTAATATAGAAAACGGCGATCGCCCGCGATCGCCCGAGGGATCCCAACTACCTTGTCCCCTATAAATAGAGGACTCACTGTTGCAGCCAAGGGGACGGATTCTACCACGAATTAAGTGCAAAAATACACACCAAAGAGAGAACAAAAGGCTCTTTTGGCAAGCACTAACATATTCATAGTGACATTCACACACATTCATCATAAATTCCAAGCAAGAACTCACAGATTCATCCATCTTGTTCTTCCGGCAATCTACGCGCTCTAAAGCCTAGATAACTAGAAGCTTTTACACTCATTGTATTAGATTCTAACATTAATATTTGTACTCGACAGTATATTTATTAATAACATCTCGCGAGAGCATTCAAGCCCGGGACTAACAACCCCGGCAAATCTTGTGTTATCCATTTTCTCACGGAAGTGTTCTCGCATTTTGTTTGTTACTCGATCGTTCCAGCAATACTATCTCCGGATAATATTTTGGGTAACAACACATTCCTCATACTCAACAGCAATCTACGGAGATTGACTGTACATTCATGTCAAAATTCATAACATCCTTCTTGAAAAGTTGCACCAATTATTAAATAATATTATTTTTCAAAAGTGGGAGAAAATACATTATGTTTTGTTCTTGAAAATAATAAACTCATTAAATACCAAACTCCAACTCATTGAGAATCCTTTATTCTCACCCCACTTTGATTTTTCTAAAAACCCACTAGATGAAGAAGACAAAGAGGAAGAAGAGGCAGATGCTGGTATGAAGTGGAGACTTACCTCGGATACTGCCAAGACATAAGACTCATGAAGCTGCGTTTAGTGTTTTTTATTTCTTGTGTCAAAACTGTATTCTGATTTCCGTTGTACTCTTTTGTACTTGATGTAATAATTATGTTGTACTATTGAATATTTTTTTTCTATGGAATAACCAGTCTTAGTTCACCGGGCTAAGATCTGGCACTCGTATGCTTGCTGGAAATTTATTACCACAAATGTTATTTTATATAATAACTGTCGCGTTCTCGTCCAACTCCAATGTGGGGCGTGACAGGTGGGATCTTCTCGATGAATTTCATCTTGATTGTGTTTTTATATCTCTCGGATCGATATATGGGTTAGTTATATTATATATACTAATTTATAATTAAAGTTATATGATAATATATATTTATATATTAAGTTAGATTATACTATCTAATTAAAGTTATATTATTGTTATATCTTTATGACTTTTAAATAATTAATATTAATATATATTTTAAAGTTATATTATGAAACATAGATATAAATTTATATTATATACACTCAATTATAATTTAAGTTTATATGATAATATATAAAAGTTATATTGTAAGATATATATATATGAATATATTTAACGATATATTATATTTATATTCATATGTATTTTTAAAGTATGTTATAATATATATTATGTTATATATATATATATATAGTTACATTAATATATATATATATATATAGATATCTTCATGTTATTTTTTATATATTATACCACCTTTTAAACATACAAATATAACTTAATATATATATATATTTAAAGTTATATATATTATGATATGTAGATATAAATTTATATTAAATATATTCAATCATATTTAAAATTAATATTACTTCTTTATCAATAAATATTTTTATATTATAATTATTTTTATATATAATATAAATTAAAATATATTTTTAAAGTTATATTATCATGTATATGCAAATTTATATATTATATATGTATTCAACTATATTTAATATCATCTATATTATATAGAGATAAGACATAATTTAGCCATATAGCTTAGTGATTGTAATATTTGTCATACAACTTAATTTGTACAAATTATAACCAAAAATGACAAATTTGGACCAATTTACCCTTACTAAAGGGAGAACAAATCTCATTTCTACCCGTGGCCTCTCTCTCTCTTTTCTCCCCCTAGCCGACTCTCTCTCTCTCTCTCTCTCTCAATTTTACATTTTCTCTCTCCTCTCTCCTCTCTCATTTCTCCCCCTCGGCACCATCTTCTACTCGCCTGTACTGCTCCGTTGGCTTCTTCTCAGCCGCCATCTACTTTCTGCTGCCGGAAACCGTCGCCATCTACTCTTTTCTTCTTCTGCTGCTTGTCGGCCTCCTCCACCGCCTTCTTCTGCCGGCGATGCTTTGCCGCCGCCACTGCTTCATTTTTTGCCGGCAGCCTCCTCTCCTCTATCTGCTTAGCATGTCGGATCCATGCCGGAACCCTTTAATTTTCCGACGTCGACCAGACCGGAGCTCCAGATCTCGCCGGAACCCTATCTATTTTTGGAGCCGACTTCGCCGGAGTTCCAGTTCTTTCCATCGCTGCTGCATCGCCGTTGAATCAGGCTCTAGCCGCCGCCGCCGCCGAGATCTATCTACTCCTTCTCTGACGAAGTTATTCCAGATATGTTCGTTTTGTGTTCTTATCTCATCTTTAAATTTCAGATCTGTTTTTTGACTGGTTGTAGTTGTGATAGTGAGGTATATTCATCAGTGTTGTGATAGTTGTGACTGGTTGTAGTTGTGACTGGTTGTAGTTGCAATAGTGAGGTATATTTATCTGTTCGTTACGAAATGATCATTTCTTTATTGTGTTAAGAAATGATCATTTCTTTAGGCATTATATATGATCAATTCTTAACTGAGATGCTCTTGTATGTGATGGTAACTCAGTACGAAATTATAACTTATTAGTTGGGTTACCCTTCTATGTGATGGTAACTCAGTAATAAATGATCAATTATTAATTGGGTTACATTTCTACATGCTGGTACCTCGTACAATATTTCAACACGGTAAATAAGATACGAAATTATGATCTCATACTGCGTTACCACATGACAAACAATGTCGTGCTGAGGTAAAATAACACATGGTAATGCAGTTACGATACAGTAACACAAAAGGCAAACAACACATGATAACGAGACGGTACGAAATACATACGTCATAACGACTGTAAATTCGTAACTAGTAACTAATGAGAGAGAACTAAATTTAGTGGTAACAAACGTGATGAAAAAAATCTCGCTAAAAAAACGCCCAGAATATAGAGAAAATAAGAGAGAAAAAAGGCAAGAGAAAGCAATGAGAAAATAGAAAAGGAAAGAAGAGAGATAAAGTGGATGAGTTTATTAAAAAGTAAGGGTATATTGGTCCAACCATGTCCTTTTTGGCTAGAATTTGTACAAATTAAGTTTCTTGATAAATATTATCATTGACTATGGCAAAGTGGTTAAATTAGTGTATTTTCTCTATTTTATATATATATATAGTTATGTTTTACATATTCAATTATATCCAAAGTTATATGATATATATATATATAGGGGCGCGTTCTATGCAGTACCAATATTAGATGCAGTACTTTACAGTACTAATTTATACATGAATTTTGTACTAATTATGCATGAAATATATGTATTTCGTGCATCAAAATTTCAATGCATTAATTCTCACAAAAAATTGATGCATATAATCTAATATTTTAATGTATCGATATTTTGATGCATATATTGCATTTTTAATGCATTGAAATTTTGATGCACGAAATGCATATATTTCATGCATAATTAATACAAAACTCATGCATAAATTAGTACTGTAAAGTAATGCATTGAATTTTGATGCACGAAATGCATATATTTCATGCATAATTAGTACAAAACTCATGCATAAATTAGTAATGTAAAGTACTGCATCTAATATTGGTACTGCATAGAACGCGCCACTATATATTAAGTTATATTATATTTATATATATTAAGTTATATTATATTTATATAAATATATAGATGTATATGATAGAAAATCATAACACATAGCAACAAAAGTATAAGAAATTCATATGGCGGAGTGGTAAGATTATACTTCCACAAGCAAGATGTCGTGGGTTCAAAATCCACAAACAGCAAAATTTAATATATTTTTTGTGGGTTGACGGGCGTGGCTGGGCTGGTTGGGGCTGGGTTGGGCTAGCTAGAGTAGCCACGGTCTGATAATATTTTAAGATTTGGATATTTAAAATTGATTCTGGGAAAATCGATGTTAAATGCCACGATTTTAGATTCACATCAGTTTCTATAACAACCGATATTAATGCCAAAATTTAACATCAGTTATTAATATTAGATGTTAATTTTAACATCGCGACATTTAACATCGGTTCTAAAACCGATGTTTAATGTCAAAATAACCGATGTTAATGTGTTTTTTTGGATGTAAACACAACAAATTACTCCACGGAGCATTTTTTCACAATGAAAATCAACAGCCTTAGTTCTACCTTATTTCTCCAATTTTCTTTCTGACATACCCTATACTCAAGGTAATCATTTTAGGTGAATGTAAACGACGGGCCCTGTAAATACATCCGATTACCAAAGAAAGACAAATCTAGTACCCCTTTTATTTATGACGGAGAGACGTGCTCCCTAGCAATATATGCTTCATTCTTTATCTAGAATTCCTGATTTCTAGGAGTTTCAATATACATGGCACTAGGGGTGGCATTTCAGAACCGAAAATTCAAAATCAGACCGAAAATATCCGAAAAAAGAATCGAAGAATCGTAACCAAAGAAGACCGAACCGAAAAATAGAAAAACAGAATCGAACCGAATTGGTTTGGTTTGGTTCTCGGTTCGGGGTCGGACAGAGCCGAACCGAACCGAAATGGACCGAAGTCAAAGTCACATACTAAAATGACATCTTTTTGTGAGTTTTATGTGTTTGAGATTTTAATGTAATTTGTTTTTCTTTTTAAGACCCTCATGGATCCAAGGAGGACCGATAATATACTCGTGTAATTCGTGATTCAACTAATTTAGGTTTAGAGAATGATCTATTGTGATTTGTGATTGTTATATCTTTTGAGATATTTGTAAATTGCTGTGCAAGTCTACCTCTTATCTTGAGCATATATATAATTTTTGTTGGCTTGTTGTTATATATAACTTATTCTATTGAATATAATATTTGAATTTATATTTTGAAGAACCGAAAAAACATCAAACCAAACCAAAACCGAACCGAATATTTATAAAACCGAATTTAACCGAACCGAACTTCAAAAAGAACCGAACTAAATCGAAACCGAATATTTGGTTCGATTATTAGTTTCGATCGAAAACCAAACCGAATGGAACCGAGTCCACCTCTACGTGGCACTTCCCTTGTATCCGAGGATTCCAATAAGGTAACTGTATCCCGAAATTTTAGATATTTTGTTCGGTAAGAATTTCATTCGAGGTACATAGATTAGTATAGGGCTTTAATATCGATGCCTTGTTGACTGGTAATACCAAGCTCAGATTATGCATTGGGCTCCAACAGCTTGGTTTGATGTCACGAAGTCGGGCCCTCTTACGAAGTATGCTCTCCAATGGGATAATCCAAGCTGATAGGACTCGTTGCCGATTCTCAACTGACTCTCGTAGGTCGGTCATACCATAAAGGTGAACCGGCTCAGAGGCAAGCTTCCCAACCGGGTTTTAGGAAGAGCCGAATATGATATTCTATCGACTATTATGAGAAAACATCAACCATTTTCGCCCCTTCCAAGAACCTACGAACCCCGATTAACTTTTGATCTATTTTTTTGGACATTGAAACAGATATTTAGGCTAGAATAGATAACCCTGCTTATATATTATATATCATCAAATAGGCGGGATTGGAAGTGTTCATGGCCCATCCACCTTGGCATCCACGTAAGTACTTCAGGCAGCTGAACCGATCGAGCAGAGCCTGAAGCCGAACCAATTATGAACCCGATTTTCTCCCGGGCTCGTTAAAAGTCGGACTGGGCAGAGACGTCAAAGCCGACCCGGTATCCAATCCAGGAGGGCCAAGCAGATCGAAGATAAAAACGCTCCGATTCAAGATTACAACAAGGCCGGTCTGAACGGCGGGAGACTCGAGGACCGACCCCAGCGGATAAGCGTTGCCAGAAGCATGCGGGACAAGCCCGCATGCCAATTAACGCGTGCTGTCATGTCCCTTCCCGAAGCAATCCTTAGAGGCCGCCACATGTCTAAGGCATATTTATAGTCTGACAAGTTTTTTGGGCATATTCCCCAGCATTCGCCAGCTGTCATCTCCTGATTGGTCGAGATTGCCTATATATAGAAGGAGTATACAGTGAGAGAGGACTTTGGACTTTTGGCATTTATGAGAAAAGAAAAGAGAGAGAAAAAAGAGAGAATTTGTAATAACTGAGAAAAACAGTTAGACCGGCACAAAATACTCAGCTCGGCTCTATTTCATATTAAGGTCATTAATAAAATTTGGTGATCCAATCCTTTTCATTTTGTTTATTATTTTCTACGTGGCTTCGATCCATTCGTCCAGATCAGCACACGTGACGTTGACCAAATCAGACGTCAACAGATTGGCACTAGAAGAGGGCACCTTCGATAAAAAAAATATATACTACTCACGGGAGATGTCTCACGAAAGTTCAAAAAATCCTCAGCCCGCGACGGAGGAAGAAAACCTCCGTAAGGTGGTAGAGTGTTTTAAACATCCAGCCTTCATCCAGGGTATGACGGCCCTTATGGCACGGGTTACGGGGGCGGAACCCTTTAAAAACCCGAAGACCATGTAGAGGCGGAATCTCAGACGACCCGCCCAGCTGCTTCGGGACGAAACAAAAAGAGAACAGCCTCTGGGGTCGCCGGGGAAAGGGTGGAAAGCCATGGCGAAAGCTCACATCCCTCTCGGAAAAGTAGGCTTTCGCGCCCCATATCCGTTTTTGATCGCCTCGGGGCAGGGAAAAAAATCTAAAAAGCAGCGCCGGCTCCCACTATCTAGAGCCAGAGCCGTAAAGAAGAAAAAGCTCCCCTCCAGTCCCTAAATCCGATACAAGTATTACCTCCAACTCCCAGCGATAACTCGAGTGAGATCGAGTTTCTTAAAAAACACCTTACGGAGCTCGAAAACAAGCAACTCCAGCCATACCAAAGTTCGGAATGGCTTAACAGCCAGAAGAGTCCCCTGGCCCCCAGTGTTCTGGCGGAACCCCTCCCGGAAAAGTTCAAGATTCCTCAGATTCTGCCATATAACGGGAAAACAGACCCTAACGCTCATCTTGGACATTATAATTCCTGGATGGACCTGCACGGGTCTCAGGACGCGTTCCGGTGCCGAATGTTCTCCTTGACTCTGGGGGAGAGGGCCCAAAGATGGTATCGGACGCTGCCCCACCATTCTATTCAGACATGGGCCCAGCTTTCGGCGACGTTACGATCCCATTTTTTGGGGTCCGTGGTGCGAGTCGCCCCGCGCTCATCCATTGCTTCCGTCGTACAGGGGCCGAACGAGTCCCTTAAAGATTATATATCTCGTTTCAATAAACGGATATTAGAAATGGAACCCATGTCGGACGACGCGCTGGCCATTATCGCCCAGGCCGGCCTCCTCAAAAATTCTTTTTTCCGCTGGACGGTGTGCCAGAGTGTCCCACACACCTACCAAGAATTCTTGGAGCGCGCCAGCTCCCATATAGCTGCCGAGGAAGCTATGCCGGCACCAGTTTTAGTCATGTCCTCCGACCAGAAAGGGTCCTACAAAAAGAAAGAAGATATGCGTGACTACAGAGAGGCCCGTCAAGAATCCCGTCGGGAGAATAAGGCTCCCGCCTCTTCCTCGACATCCCCGACAACTCATAGCTATCAGGAGCGTAGGCCCGAGCTCATGGCTAATTTCACTGAAATATATTCCGTCGGAGCCACGACCATATTTGATCAAATAAAGGACAAGAATTTGCTCCCGGTTCCTCGGCCGATCTATAAAGATCAGAAGGACATGGACCAGACCCGCTTCTGTAAATATCATGAATCAGCGGGTCATAACACCGAACAGTGCCGGGACCTCGTCGCCGCCCTGATCGCGGTATGCGACGATACAGGCTTAAAGCGATTTACCCGGAACCTGCCACGGGATCGCCAGGATCGGGCCGACCCGATAAGATCCAAGAGCGATCGGGTGCCTCCATCCCCCAAGTCCCCCCGGGAAATTCTGACCATCATGGGAATAGCCGAGGTCGATGATCATCGGTCAAAGCGGCAGAAAAAGGCATCCATTCGAGAGGCTACCACCTCTTATCAACGGACCGAGCGCCGACCAGAGGGGTTCCTATCAGTGGCCGAAGAAACCCCCAAAAACCCCCAGCTGGCAGTTACTTTTGAAGAGTCCGATGCAGACGGCTTGGACCATCCCCACTCAGACGCCCTTGTCATCACCCTGCCCATAATGGGGATCCCGGTACACAGGGTGTTGGTAGACTCCGGGGCCTATGCCAACATCATCTACCTTCATACCCTTTGCAGGATGAAGGTAGACCAATCTTATATCCGGCCCTACAATGAGGACATTAGGGGATTTGCCAACTGCCGTACCTCACCACTGGGGGAAATCGACCTTGCTTTGGAGTTCGGTCAGGGGCCGATCAGAAGGACGATGATCACTACCTTCAAGATCATCGATGTGCACAGTGACTATGACACCATCATAGGTCGACCTGTGATGTCAAGGCTGAGGGCCACTCAGTCCACGTATCACCTGTGCATGAAGTTTCCCACCCCGGACGGCGTCGGGGTACATAGGGGAGATCAAAGGGCCGCCCGGGAATGCAATCTCAGCATCCGGGCTCGCGAAATTAACGCCGCCAATGGCATCCCGGAAAATTTATCGAAAGAAATAAGGGCCACCAGCTCCGAACAGTTGGCATGAGACGCCCTACTCAAACAGGTGACCGTAGGTCCCGGGGCCGCGCAAACCCTCTAAATGGAAACTGACCAGGAGGCGGACCGGGGTCGCAGGCCCGGGAAGGAACCGATCCTAGAAGAGGATCCTGTTGACCCGCGATACCAAAATTCGAAAGGGAAAATTCGCCATGCTGAGCCAACAGAAGAGTTGGACCAGGTCAACATAGACCCATCTGATCCCGTCCGATGGCTAAAGATCGGCCACAACCTCCAAGAACCGATCCGCTCCGAGCTAATCTTCCACCTGAGACAGAATTTGGATGTCTTCGCGTGGACCCATTCGGACATGCCGGGGATTGACCCGGAACTTGCGTGCCACCAGCTGAATATCGACCCCAGTTCAAAGCCGGTTATTCATAAAAGGAGGAAAATGGGGCCTGAACGACAGAAGGGGCTGGAAGAGAAAGTAGAAAAGTTGATCGACAACAGGTTCATCCGGGAAGCCAAATACCCGACTTGGGTGGCCAACCCGGTCCTGGTAAAAAAGCCGACCGGGCTATGGAGGCTCTACATTGATTTCTCTAATCTGAATAAAGCCTGCCCGAAAGATAGCTACCCCCTACCCCATATCGACTACATAGTGGATGCAACGGCCGGGCATGAGCTAATGAGCTTTATGGATGCATATTCCGGATACAACCAGATCCCAATGCATCCCACTGATGAAGAAAACACCTCCTTCTACTCAGCCCGACCGAATGATGCCTTTCGGGCTCAAGAATGCCGGCGCAACATATCAACGCCTGGTAAATAAAATGTTCAATAGCTTGATAGGTCATACAATGGAGGTGTATGTAGATGATATGTTAGTAAAGTCTTTGCGCTCGGCCGATCATATAAATGACCTCAATAAAATGTTTGCTATTTTGCGAGAATACAAGATGAAGTTAAATCTAAAGAAATGCTCATTTGGGGTAGATTCTAGAAAATTCCTCGGCTACATGGTGAGCCAAAGAGGGATTGAAGCCAACCCCGATAAGATTAAGGCAGTGACCGAACTTTTTCCACCAAATTCGGTCAAAAAGGTGCAAATCCTAACTGGCCGGCTAGCCGCGCTAAGTCGCTTTACCTCTCGCTCCACTGATAAATGTAAACCTTTCTTTGAGGCAATAAAAAAGAACAAAGATTTTCAGTGGACAGAACCTTGCCAAAGAGCCTTCGAAGCTATCAAGGAAGTCCTAGCATAAGCCCCGATCTTGCAGCGACCGACCCAAGGGGAACTTCTCAATTTACACCTCGCGGTATCTGACTCTGCGATCAGCGCCGCTCTGATCCGAACGAAGAATGCAGTTCAACATCCGATCTATTATGTTAGTCAGGCCCTTCATGATGCCGAGCTCAGATATGCCTCGATGGAAAAGCTGGCCTATGTGCTCATAATGGCGTCCCGGAAGTTAAGACCCTACTTTCTGGAACATCAGGTAGTCATCTTAACAAACTACACTTTAAAGTAGGTCATGCACCGACCTGACGTATCCGGACGGATGATCAAATGGGCCATCGAGCTCGGACAGTGTGACATAACTTATGAATCGCGCACTGCCATAAAGGGTCAAGCCCTGGCGGACTTCATTGCAGAGTTCACACCAGCAATCGCACAAGAGAATGACCGATCAGAAGAGTGGTCACTCTATGTAGATGGATCCTCAATCGCCGACCGGTCGGGTGCAGGAATAGTCCTCGTCAGTCCCGACCAACGTTTATTCTGCTCGGCCATTCGCTTAGGTTTTCCGACCACCAACAATGAGGCAGAATATGAAGCTCTCTTGGCCGGTCTAGAAATGGCGACCTCCCTCGGTCTTGCCCGCCTCACTGTTTTGAGTGATTCTCAATTAGTGGTGAACCAAATCAACAGCGAATATGAAGCCAAGGAACCCAAACTGATTAAGTACCTCAGCCTGGCGCGGGCCCGGCTGCAAGATTTTCGGGGAACTATACAACACATCCCTAGAACCAAGAACGTCCAAGCTGACTCCTTGGTCAAACTCGCATCCAGCTCCGGAGCCGAACATATGGACGAGGTCAGCATAGGGTATCATGCCTCATCAGCCCTAGAAATGGCCGAAGTCCGGGCGGCTGAACAATCAGAACCGCAAGGATGGATGCAGCCTATAATCCGATATCTTCAAAGCGGAATTTTACCCGAGGACCGAGCCCAGACGAGATCATTACGAACTCAGTCCGTCCGGTTCACCATCGTGGATGGAACGTTATATAAAAGAGGATATCCAGTTCCATTGCTGAAATGCCTGTCCGAATCAGAAGCAGAATATGCCCTCAGAGAGGTGCACGAGGGTATATGCGGTAATCATTCCGGTGGCCAGGCATTGGCCTATAAATTGATCCTACAAGGATATTACTGGCCAAATCTTAAAAAAGATGCCATCATGCTCGTATGGAAATGCGTCCGGTGCCAAATCTTCGCTCCGCAGATCCGATACCCGCCGGAAACCCTCACTTCCGTATATTGCCCGTGGCCATTCGCCAAATAGGGGATCGACTTGATCGGCCCCTTACCTAAAGGACGGGGATGAGTACAATACGCCATCATTGCTGTCGATTATTTTGCAAAATGGGCAGAGGCCGAGCCTGTAACACCCCAAAAACCTTACGGGAGTATTACACGCCGTGGGCCCCGCGTCGGAACCCACCAGGCTAAAAACCATTTACAAAAACGACAAGAAGGCCGATGACGGTAGTATTTTCCAAAACTCACAAAATCATTTGAAAACACCAACTACCGTCAAGACAATCAAGGCCAAAAACTCGGTATAGGGAATCGGTTTTCGAAATCAAACAGATGGCATAAGGCCGAAAGCCATTTGAAAGAACTCACGCAGCGGATAAAAATACAGTCCAAGATACATATACATCAATAATGATATACACAACAAAATACACGATTCCCCAATAATATGCCATAGCCAGTATCATCCGGAATCCTCGCCTCACGACCGCAACCATCAAAGTCCTCAATACCTGAAAAACAAGTCCCACAACGGGGTCAGCAATAATGTCCGACAAATAACCGCAAGTACATAAACATAAATATTCACATGCCATGCATCATGAGAATAATAACCTCAACGATAACCTTACCACCTCCGGTAATCCAACGATTCTCGTCAAAATCCCAATATCACGATAATACCATAAAAATCCCAGTATCACAACAATACCGTATAATACCTCAATACCGAATACTTTCTCGTACATAATCCTCTAGGTACGATTACCATAAAATATACCTCTATCCGGACTTCCTTAGGAATGCATACCTGAGACCAAGAATATCCAAAATGACATCAACAATATCCGAATACTACAATCTTCCCAAGATTGTCCAAGTATCTCAACAATCATCAAGTGCATTCTAATCCTTTTAGAACATCACTGAACATTCGTCAATATGCAATACAACATAAAATACTTATGAAATGTAAATGGAATTACTCATCAAAACATTACAACGGAACAAGTAAACACTTGCCTGGATACCAACACGACAAAACCAACACCGAACTCATCGCCCTCGTCTACGAGCTCTTCAGCCCCGACTGGAACGAATCTACGGTCTTCCAACGAAGCACAACGGTTATACCTATTGATTAACCACCCTAGAACAACAATCATGTCAATAATCGGACCAACTCGGTAACAAGGATCATAACATGCACAATCTGGAATTCAACCTCGTATTATGATCCAGAAATCCATCTCAAAACAGTTTAAATGAATCATCATCTTTAATAATATGAAGAAACATTCGAAGTTCTTATCAAAATCCATAAAATCCCATATAACATCGTTATATGATTATCCAACATGTTCCTCACATGTAATCATCCAAGAAAAACGAACCATTAACAAAGGAATACGAAGATTACCCGGTTTAGGCAGACCAAAAGAAGAACACTAGAACTCCATCCAAAGAATCATGAACAACTTGAAGAACAAGGCTTGAATCCAAGCTCTCAATCTAATGTTGTTAAAGATTATCATTATACAGTGTTTGGGAATCCCAAATAACTCCCAACTCTCTCTCGCCCGACTGAAGGAAGAAGAATGGACGAAATGCCTCACAATACCCGTCTGTCCCCTTTTATAATATTCATTATTAGCGTGCGCTAACATATCATGTTTAGCGTGCGCTACAGCCTTAGCATGCGCTAACTGACTTTGTTAGCGTGCGCTATCGAAGCCCAGAGTCTACTGCCTCGCTTCGTAAACTAGCTTACGTACGTAATGCCCATGCATTAACGTACGTACAACATCCTGCTTAGCGTACGCAAGTCACTGACCTTAGCGTGCGCTATCCGAAGTTGACTTGCTACAGTGTTCACCTACCACTCGTGCCCCCACATGCCGACAGCATCTGACAAGGACAAGATTCCCTCTGCCCGATCTGGAATTAGCGTGCGCTAATCATACGGTTTTAGCGTGCGCTAGCTCTACACGACAAACACTCATTGACCTTATCTAGACACGCGTCGAACATGGCCGGGTCCACCCGCCGAAAGCTAAGATTCCATTATTGGCGATCTGGTGTTAGCGTGCGCTAACCAACATGCGTTAGCGTGCGCTAACTGAATATAAAAATCAACCTGGGCCTACCTGTCGTCCACCTTCCGAAACTAACCCAGCAAGTCGTTACGTACGTTAGGGGTCCTCCTTAGCATACGTAACCGAACCTCTTAGCGTACGCTATCAATACTTCGTAGCGTGCGCTACCTGTACCCAGTAGCGTGCGCTAATGAAACACTTATAGCGTGCGCTATCGTTGCTGTGCCTAGCCATATTTAGCTATCCTCAACCAATGTCTCGACATACCAATCAAACATACGGCACAATGAATACATATACGCATTCAATAACATCATCAAACGTTCACAAAGCTCTCCAGCACAAATATCCATCAACGATAACCAACATATAAACGAAAAATATATCTGAAAAATCGGGGTATTACACTCTACCTCCCTTAAAAATAAGTTTCGTCCTCGAAACTTGCAACCTGTCGCCAACAACATATAAATCCAAAATCGCCAAGATAACCACGAATTATCGAATAATACGAACAACATACTTACAGGTCTGTGAAGTCGAAGATCTCCCGTGATACTAGCATATGGCACCATTTCAAAAATCTCGACACAACAAGAATGCCAAAACAGGAATAATCACAATTTGAAAACGATTGGTCTCCGCCAAGACCACAAGAAGTTTAGAGCACTGTCGAGTTTTGTGGGATCTGTGACGCTGTGTCTCCTCACCTAAAGCGCATGAGCCGCTCCTTGTCACATGCACGTATCACCGGCGTTCCACTCCACATCGAAAGCCGCACATTGCACGTGCCTCGCACCGGCGTTCACTTCCCGATTGGAGCCGCACATTGCACATGACCACGGCACCGGCGTTCACTCCCTGCCTCGTCGGTCTCGGGAACACCAACAATCCACAAACCCACACATCACCACGACAGTACTCAAAAATCACACAGAACCAAAACAATACAGTTCAAAATAGCCAGAAATCCAGATACACAAAAATCACGCAACTACCACACTGGTAGAGCCACATAACACACATGCCCGGTTATCACAAAACCATGGGCTCTGATACCATATTTGTAACACCCCAAAAACCTTACGGGAGTATTACACGCCGTGGGCCCCGCGTCGGAACCCACCAGGCTAAAAACCATTTACAAAAACGACAAGAAGGCCGATGACGGTAGTATTTTCCAAAACTCACAAAATCATTTGAAAACACCAACTACCGTCAAGACAATCAAGGCCAAAAACTCGATATAGGGAATCGGTTTTCGAAATCAAACAGATGGCATAAGGCCGAAAGCCATTTGAAAGAACTCACGCAGCGGATAAAAATACAGTCCAAGATACATATACATCAATAATGATATACACAACAAAATACACGATTTCCCAATAATATGCCATAGCCAGTATCATCCGGAATTTTCGCCTCACGACTGCAACCATCAAAGTCCTCAATACCTGAAAAACAAGTCCCACAACGGGGTCAGCAATAATGTCCGACAAATAACCGCAAGTACATAAACATAAATATTCACATGCCATGCATCATGAGAATAATAACCTCAACGATAACCTTACCACCTCCGGTAATCCAACGATTCTCGTCAAAATCCCAATATCACGATAATACCATAAAAATCCCAGTATCACAACAATACCATATAATACCTCAATACCGAATACTTTCGTACATAATCCTCTGTACGATTACCATAAAACATACCTCTATCCGGACTTCCTTAGGAATGCATACCTGAGACCAAGAATATCCAAAATGACATCAACAATATCCGAATACTACAATCTTCCCAAGATTGTCCAAGTATCTCAACAATCATCAACTGTGCATTCTAATCCTTTTAGAACATCACTGAACATTCGTCAATATGCAATACAACATAAAATACTTATGAAATGTAAATGGAATTACTCATCAAAACATTACAACGGAACAAGTAAACACTTGCCTGGATACCAACACGACAAAACCAACACCGAACTCATCGCCCTCGTCTACGAGCTCTTCAGCCCCGACTGGAACGAATCTACGGTCTTCCAACAAAGCACAACGGTTATACCTATTGATTAACCACCCTAGAACAACAATCATGTCAATAATCGGACCAACTCGGTAACAAGGATCATAACATGCACAATCTGGAATTCAACCTCGTATTATGATCCAGAAATCCATCTCAAAACAGTTTAAATGAATCATCATCTTTAATAATATGAAGAAACATTCGAAGTTCTTATCAAAATCCATAAAATCCCATATAACATCGTTATATGATTATCCAACATGTTCCTCACATGTAATCATCCAAGAAAAACGAACCATTAACAAAGGAATACGAAGATTACCCGATTTAGACGAACCAAAAAGAAGAACACTAGAACTCCATCCAAAGAATCATGAACAACTTGAAGAACAAGGCTTGAATCCAAGCTCTCAATCTAATGTTGTTAAAGATTATCATTATATAGTGTTTGGGAATCCCAAATAACTCCTAACTCTCTCTCGCCCGACTGAAGGAAGAAGAATGGACGAAATGCCTCACAATACCCGTCTGTCCCCTTTTATAATATTCATTATTAGCGTGCGCTAACATATCATGTTTAGCGTGCGCTACAGCCTTAGCATGCGCTAACTGACTTTGTTAGCGTGCGCTATCGAAGCCCAGAGTCTACTGCCTAGCTTCGTAAACTAGCTTACGTACGTAATGCCCATGCATTAACGTACGTACAACATCCTGCTTAGCGTACGCAAGTCACTGACCTTAGCGTGCGCTATCCGAAGTTGACTTGCTACAGTGTTCACCTACCACTCGTGCCCCCACATGCCGACAGCATCTGACAAGGACAAGATTCCCTCTGCCCGATCTGGAATTAGCGTGCGCTAATCATACGGTTTTAGCGTGCGCTAGCTCTACACGACAAACACTCATTGACCTTATCTGGACACGCGTCGAACATGGCCGGGTCCACCCGCCGAAATCTAAGATTCCATTATTGGCGATCTGGTGTTAGCGTGCGCTAACCAACATGCGTTAGCGTGCGCTAACTGAATATAAAAATCAACCTGGGCCTACACGCCGTCCACCTTCGAAACTAACCCGGCAAGTCGTTACGTGCGTTAGGGGTCCTCCTTAGCGTCACGTAAGAACCTCTTAGCGTACGCTATCAATACTTCGTAGCGTGCGCTACACTACCCGATGGCGTGCGCTAATGAAACACTTATAGCGTGCGCTATCGTTGCTGTGCCTAGCCATATTCAGCTATCCTCAACCAATGTCTCGACATACCAATCAAACATACGGCACAATGAATACATATACGCATTCAATAACATCATCAAACGTTCACAAAGCTCTCCAGCACAAATATCCATCAACGATAACCAACATATAAACGAAAAATATATCTGAAAAATCGGGGTATTACACTCTACCTCCCTTAAAAATAAGTTTCGTCCTCGAAACTTGCAACCTGTCGCCAACAACATATAAATCCAAAATCGCCAAGATAACCAAGAATTATCGAATAATCCGAACAACATACTTACAGGTCTGTGAAGTCGAAGATCTCCCGTGATACTAGCATATGGCACCATTTCAAAAATCTCGACACAACAAGAATGCCAAAACAGGAATAATCACAATTTGAAAACGATTGGTCTCCGCCAAGACCACAAGAAGTTTAGAGCACTGTCGAGTTTTGTGGGATGCGTGACGTTGTGTCTCCTCACCTAAAGCGCATGAGCCGCTCCTTGTCACATGCACGTATCACCGCGTTCCACTCCACATCGAAAGCCGCACATTGCACGTGCCTCGCACCGGCGTTCACTTCCGATTGGAGCCGCACATTGCACATGACCACGGCACCGCGTTCACTCCTGCCTCGTCGGTCTCGGGAACACCAACAATCCACAAACCCACACATCACCACGACAGTACTCAAAAATCACACAGAACCAAAACAATACAGTTCAAAATAGCCAGAAATCCAGATACACAAAAATCACGCAACTACCACACTGGTAGAGCCACATAACACACATGCCCGGTTATCACAAAACCATGGGCTCTGATACCATATTTGTAACACCCCAAAAACCTTACGGGAGTATTACACGCCGTGGGCCCCGCGTCGGAACCCACCAGGCTAAAAACCATTTACAAAAACGACAAGAAGGCCGATGACGGTAGTATTTTCCAAAACTCACAAAATCATTTGAAAACACCAACTACCGTCAAGACAATCAAGGCCAAAAACTCGATATAGGGAATCGGTTTTCGAAATCAAACAGATGGCATAAGGCCGAAAGCCATTTGAAAGAACTCACGCAGCGGATAAAAATACAGTCCAAGATACATATACATCAATAATGATATACACAACAAAATACACGATTCCCCAATAATATGCCATAGCCAGTATCATCCGGAATTTTCGCCTCACGACTGCAACCATCAAAGTCCTCAATACCTGAAAAACAAGTCCCACAACGGGGTCAGCAATAATGTCCGACAAATAACCGCAAGTACATAAACATAAATATTCACATGCCATGCATCATGAGAATAATAACCTCAACGATAACCTTACCACCTCCGGTAATCCAACGATTCTCGTCAAAATCCCAATATCACGATAATACCATAAAAATCCCAGTATCACAACAATACCATATAATACCTCAATACCGAATACTTTCTCGTACATAATCCTCTAGGTACGATTACCATAAAACATACCTCTATCCGGACTTCCTTCCGGAATGCATACACAGACCAAGAATATCCAAAATGACATCAACAATATCCGAATACTACAATCTTCCCAAGATTGTCCAAGTATCTCAACAATCATCAACTGTGCATTCTAATCCTTTTAGAACATCACTGAACATTCGTCAATATGCAATACAACATAAAATACTTATGAAATGTAAATGGAATTACTCATCAAAACATTACAACGGAACAAGTAAACACTTGCCTGGATACCAACACGACAAAACCAACACCGAACTCATCGCCCTCGTCTACGAGCTCTTTTGCCGCGACTGGAACGAATCTACGGTCTTCCAACAAAGCACAACGGTTATACCTATTGATTAACCACCCTAGAACAACAATCATGTCAATAATCGGACCAACTCGGTAACAAGGATCATAACATGCACAATCTGGAATTCAACCTCGTATTATGATCCAGAAATCCATCTCAAAACAGTTTAAATGAATCATCATCTTTAATAATATGAAGAAACATTCGAAGTTCTTATCAAAATCCATAAAATCCCATATAACATCGTTATATGATTATCCAACATGTTCCTCACATGTAATCATCCAAGAAAAACGAACCATTAACAAAGGAATACGAAGATTACCCGGTTTAGACGAACCAAAAAGAAGAACACTAGAACTCCATCCAAAGAATCATGAACAACTTGAAGAACAAGGCTTGAATCCAAGCTCTCAATCTAATGTTGTTAAAGATTATCATTATACAGTGTTTGGGAATCCCAAATAACTCCCAACTCTCTCTCGCCCGACTGAAGGAAGAAGAATGGACGAAATGCCTCACAATACCCGTCTGTCCCCTTTTATGATATTCATTATTAGTGTGCGCTAACATATCATGTTTAGCGTGCGCTACAGCCTTAGCGTGCGCTAACTGACTTTGTTAGCGTGCGCTATCGAAGCCCAGAGTCTACTGCCTCGCTTCGTAAACTAGCTTACGTACGTAATGCCCATGCATTAACGTACGTACAACATACTGCTTAGCGTACGCAAGTCACTGACCTTAGCGTGCGCTATCCGAAGTTGACTTGCTACAGTGTTCACCTACCACTCGTGCCCCCACATGCCGACAGCATCTGACAAGGACAAGATTCCCTCTGCCCGATCTGGAATTAGCGTGCGCTAATCATACGGTTTTAGCGTGCGCTAGCTCTACACGACAAACACTCGTTGACCTTATCTGGACACGCGTCGAACATGGCCGGGTCCACCCGCCGAAAGCTAAGATTCCATTATTGGCGATCTGGTGTTAGCGTGCGCTAACCAACATGCGTTAGCGTGCGCTAACTGAATATAAAAATCAACCTGGGCCTACGTGTCGGCCACCTTCCGAAACTAACCCAGCAAGTCGTTACGTACGTTAGGGGTCCTCACATGCGTACATAACCGAACCTCTTAGCGTACGCTATCAATACTTCGTAGCGTGCGCTACCTGTACCCAGTAGCGTGCGCTAATGAAACACTTATAGCGTGCGCTATCGTTGCTGTGCCTAGCCATATTCAGCTATCCTCAACCAATGTCTCGACATACCAATCAAACATACGGCACAATGAATACATATACGCATTCAATAACATCATCAAACGTTCACAAAGCTCTCCAGCACAAATATCCATCAACGATAACCAACATATAAACGAAAAATATATCTGAAAAATCGGGGTATTACAGAGCCCATGGCGCGGACAACCAAGCTGAAAATAGTTGATTTTATATGGAGGTCACTCATCTGTCGGTTCGGGATCCATCAATCTATTGTCTCTGATAATGCAAAACAATTTGACAATAAGAAGTTTCGGGCCTTCTGCGAGGGAATCTCCACACCATACTATCCGCAATCCAACGGGCAGGTCGAGGCGGTCAACAAAATCCTAAAGCAGCATCTGAACACACGCCTCGAAGAACTCAAGGGTTCCTGGCCCGAGGAACTCCCCGGAACCTTATGGGCTTACAGAACAACGCATAGGTCCGCCACCGGAGAAACGCCTTTCTCCTTGGCTTTCGGCTCTGAAGCCGTCATCCCGGTTGAAATCGAAGCGCCTACCTACCGAATAGCCCATTTCGAAGAACAAGATAACGACTTGGCCCTCCAAGTAAACCTAGACCTCCTTGCCGAAAAACGGGCCCAGGCGGAAATGCGGAACGCCGTCTACAAAAGGAGCGAAAAATATTACAACTTTAAGGTTCACCTTAGGAGTTTCCAGGTCGGAGACCTCGTTCTTAAACGGGTATTAGGCCCAGATCCCGGATCACTCAAGCCCAAGTGGGAAGGACCGTATAAGGTCAGCGAAGTCCTTCAGAACGGAGCCTACCGGCTGGAATATCTGAACGGCCAGAGATTAACTTATCCATGGAATGCTATGTATTTAAAGAGGTATTATCAATAAAATTTGACGTTATTCCATTTTTAGTATTAGTGCACCTCATAAGACTAGCTCATCCGGCACTATAAGACCGAGCTTGCCTCGGCACCTCATAAGACTGGCTCATCCGGCACTATAAGACTGATCTCGCCTCGGCACCTCATAAGATCGGCTCATCCGGTATTATAAGACCGAGCTCGCCTCGGCACCTCATAAGACCGGCTCATCCGGCACTATAAGACCGAGCTCGCCTCGGCACCTCATAAGACCGGCTCATCCGGCACTATAAGACCGAGCTCGCCTCGGCACCTCATAAGACCGGCTCATCCGGCACTATAAGACCGAGCTCGCCTCGGCACCTCATAAGACCGGCTCATCCGGCACTATAAGACCGAGCTCATCCGGCACTATAAGACCGAGCTCGCCTCGGCACCTCATAAGACCGGCTCATCCGGCACTATAAGACCGAGCTCGCCTCGGCATAACCACCAGAAAAAAAAAGCAGCTAAAGAGACGCTAAGAAGAAGATTTTATTCATCTAAGGAAACATTTTTACAAATTACATGTGAAAAACAAAGGAAAAGAAAGACTGGCACGCAGGCCATGCAGGAAACAAAATCTGAAAGGAAACTACGCGGCCCCACCATCCTGGTCGGCCGCCTGGAAGGACTGTCCTTCACCTTCGCCGTGCGGAGCCAACCCGGGATCTTCAACCTCGCGACCTTTGGCTCATCAGATCCATGGATATCAAGATGCAGATCGGTCGCCTGGGATGCTATGTAGGCCTCGATCTCCTGAACGGTCTTCCCTCCCTTCATGAGATCTAATATCTCGTAGCAGGTGGAGACGTAATTCAGGTTGATCAGCTCCTCGAACTCAGGCGTCTCCTTAAAGGCCGCCGCCCCTTCAGAAAGACCCTTGGCGTAGCCCGAAGCCTCGCAGGTATTAACACGCTCGGTCAGGTTTTAAACCTGAGCCTTGGTTTCTTTCAAACAAGCCTCGTGCTCAGCCCTGGTGTCTAACCACCTCTTATGCGCCTGCTCGGCCGCCGTGGTCATCTCTTTGGCTTTTCCTTTCCATATATCGGACTCGAGATCTCCAAGATCTCCATTTCACCTTTCAAGGTCATCTCCTCCTCTAGGGACTTGATCAACGAAGGACATAAATGGTGCTCCTCCTGCAAGGCCTTGAGATTGGCCTCCACCTTCTTGTGCTTCTCGACCAGGGCCATCAGCTCATCAGTGGCCTTTATGTAAGTGCACAACGCACGGCCGATCAGAGCATTTTCGAATTGGATCTGTTCATCCGGACCCATGTCGTTGGTCACCATCTCCATCTTGGGCGTTCAGCCCCTGATAGGGACGTGACTGGACTCAACCACCGCTGGGGGAACCCGGTTGAGCATCTCAGCAGTTGGGGTGGCCGCCCGGACGTAATCAAGAAACCAGCGCGGCCGTCGTCCCTTCATCTGGGCACAAGGTTCTTCCCGGTCCTTATTAACCGGGAGATAATGGCCCTCCAAGTCAATTACAGGCTCCTCACTGGTCACACGACCCGTCCGGACAGGGGTCGGGGCGGATACGGCAACTTCAGGAACAGACGAGCCCTCTGCCTTGGTCGCACTATCCTCAGGATCGGCCTCTACCCTCTTCCGCTTGTCCGCACGCTCCCTCCGCTCGGCGGCCTCAGCAGCCACCCTCGCCACCCGCTGTGCAGGCGTCTCTTTCCTTCCCAATGGAACCTTGGCCCTGGGGACTGGAGAAAGAAGATATGTTAAAAAAAAAAGAACTTGTACCTGATGAAGACATGATATTCGGATCGGTGGATCGAAGCCCCGCTGCCCAGAGATTTTCTTCAGTGGCCAGAAGGTACGACTTCCTCTGCTCGGTGGGAAGGTCCAAAAGCTGTTCAACCCGGTCGTCGAACTCGGAGGAGGTCTCTTGCGCCGGGATGCGTTCTGCATATAAAATAAATGATGAGCGTTAGACAAGAAAGGAACAGGAATACAGAACACGACACTTACTCATTTTGGCAATGAAGTGCTCTGGGACCCGAAGCTCGGCATCTATCACACCGGGCTCCCACTCATCCGCCGAGCTCCTCAAAGGTCCCCCTATATAGAACCACTGCTCCTTCCAGCTATGGATGGTCTCCGGCACATCCACCAATTCTTTATGCATGGCATGCCGGGCTGTCAGGTAAAACCAGCCGGAGCCGGATCTGCCGACCGACCTCCATAGGAAGAGACTGTTGAACTCCTCAAAGTTGGGCTCGGGCGAGCCGTGCTGGTTGAAAAGGATGAAAAGACCCACCACCCGAGCCCAAGAATTCGGATGAATTTGGGCAACAGGAAGGCCCCGCTGCCTTAGCCACCGGGAGAAGGCTAACGGGAGCGGAAACCTCAGCCCTGCCAGCAGAGAGCGGTAGTACACCGCCGTACAACCGACGGGCGGAGTGTGAGGCCTCTCCTTGGGATTCGGAATGAACATCCGCACCCTAGCCGGGATCTTAAACCGCATCCGCCAAGCCACTAATTACTCATCCGTAACGGTGCTGCGAATCGAGGCTGAGTCCCACTCCGCCTCCACGAAAGGGGACGTCCGAGGGCGAGTCCAGGCCACCACCGGCTCAAATCTTTCTTCCGCCTGAGTCCCTCCGACCGCCGTCAACGGCGCCGCCACCACCGGCTCAACCCTTTCTTCTGCCTGAGTGCCTCCGACCGCCGTCAACGGCGCCGCCACCTCCGCGTCTCCAGAATCCGGTGATCTCGCGACCTCGTCGTCTTCCTCCTCGTTGCTCCAGTCGACAGGAACATCACCCATAGACAGATACGCCACCCCCGTGCGGTCCGGAGACACAGTCAACTCCACCGCTGTCTCATCTCTCAGATCCGACATCATAAAATAGAAAAAGGGAAAAGAGCTTACCGAGAAAGTCTCTATAAAATCAGGAAAAGGACACCGGAATTTTTCTCTCTCGTCTCTGCAACAAAACACAGAAATGGCGGAGGGAATAATGAAGGAGACGTCCTATATTTATAAGGGAAAAGAGGCATTAAATGCCCAGCGCGTGACGCGACGATTCACACTGAATCGTCGCAAAAATCGAAGGCACATGAACGCGTCGACAAATCAGATTCGGACACGCGTCTCCTCATCATGACACCTAGAAACCCTGAAACCGAATCGACGCGACTCTCGAAGAGGCGTCCCTTCGAGAGATCTTATCTTCCCACAAGCCGGATCGGCCTCAGTATGAAACGACCCCAGCCCCGGCCAACCCGGCACGGCCCTGGGCTCGGTGGCCCTTGTTGATGGCCCATCCACCTTGGCATCCACGTAAGCACTCCAGACAGCTGAACCGGCCGAGCAGAGCCTGAAACCGAACCGATTATGAACCCGATTTTCTCCCGGGCTCGTTAAAAATCGGACTGGGCAGAGACGTCAAAGCCGACCCGGTATCCAATCCAGGAGGGCCGAGCAGATCGAAGATAAAAACGCTCCTATTCAAGATTACAACAAGGCCGGCCTGAACGGCGGGAGACCCGAGGACCGACCCCAGCGGATAAGCGTTGCCAGAAGCATGCGGGACAAGCCCGCATGCCAATTAACGCGTGCTGTCATGTCCCTTCCCGAAGCAATCCTTAGAGGCCGCCACGTGTCTAAGGCATATTTACAGTCTGACAAGTGTTTTGGGCATATTACCCAGCATTCGCCAGCTGTCATCTCCTGATTGGTCGAAATTGCCTATATATAGAAGGAGTATACAGTGAGAGAGGACTTTGGACTTTTGGCATTTATGAGAAAAGAAAAGAGAGAGAAAAAAGAGAGAATTTGTAATAACTGAGAAAAACAGTTAGACCGGCACAAAATACTCAGCTCGGCTCTATTTCATATTAAGGTCATTAATAAAATTTAGTGATCCAATCCTTTTCATTTTGTTTATTATTTTCTACGTGGCTTCGATCCATTCGTCCAGATCAGCACACGTGACGTTGACCAAATCAGATGTCAACAGGAAGTATTCTGCACATTGGTTTTTTAATATATCTGTCAAATTTGAGGTAAAGGTAAAAATTAGACGGGACGCAAAACAACGTGACCACATTATATTTGGCACCACGAAATATCTATTACTCCTTCCGTACACCAATCAACTATCAATTTGCCTCTAAATTTTTGTCCACCAATTAACCACCTACTCTGCTTTTTGGATATATATATACCCTCCATTATTTTTAAAATTGCTACACTTTATCTATCTGGCCCACCATATCTTATATTAACTTCGCTAATTAGCACTACCCTTTTAGTCTTTTACACCACCTTTTTCAACTTTTTTAATTTTACGAAAGGGTTCACTCGAACTTTGGGGGTATCGGAATTCAGACTTACGACGGCAAGAAACTAGCCGCGGGAAGAAAAAACGGATTACACAGCCTGGAACTGGATCCGAGCATCAAATAGGTAGTAGATTGGTAGACGGAGTGAGTATTTTGGAGTCCTTAGAGAACAAGAAAAGTTTATAGATTGAGGGTGTTTGCATACTCTCCTGAATCTTTGAGTGCAACCACTCTTTAGTCTTTAATTTATGTTTTATCTTCTATATCAATTGTTCAACTACAAAGAATAAAATATAGTTATTTAATTTAATTGTGTAAAAGTGGCAAATATATACTTTTAAAACGAACAACTTTTTGAGTGAAATGTAAATATTTGAGCGAGAAGGAGGGAGTACTAGTTTTTACTAGGGGTGAGCATGGGTCGGTTTGGGTCGGTTTCAACCTAAAACCGAACCCAAACCGACATTATCGATTTTCAAAAAAATAAAACAGAACCCCAACCCAAACCCATGGATTCAGTTTCTTATTGGTTCGGTGTCGGGTTTAAACTCAAACCCAAACATAATCCTTAACTAATTCTGTGAGACAAGATAGACTATTCAACATGTCAATGTGGGATGGATCTTTGCTAGGAAAATGGAGCAGCCTAGCAAAATAAAACACACGGAGGGTTTATGGGATTCAAACTCCAGACCTTCTGTTCAAAGGTCCAGCACCTTAACCACTTGACCAACATGCTATTTGTGTTTAAAACATGAAAAATATATTAATAGTAATACATAAAATATATAAATTTTAAAACACTTGACACAATCGGTTCGGTTCGGTTCGGTTCGGTTTTTATCGGTTTTACCATTTCCAAAAACCGAAACCGAACCCATTATTTCGGTTTTAAAAAAAAAAACGTCGGTTTTTGTTTCGGTTCGGTTTTTTGGTTTTGGTTTTGCCGGTTTTTTGGTTTCCTAGTTCAGTTTTGCTCACCCTAGTTTTTACATGTTATTTTTAAATTTCTTTTTTAATACATTTCTTATTTCAGTAATTTGTGTTCGTTATAATATATTATTGTTTTGCTATGAGGCACATAGATTTATTATAGTAGGTGAATATGCAAAATAAAATCGAAATTTGAGTTTTCTGTGTAAATAATTTAAATAGGACAGATGTAATCAAATTAAATTAAAATTATTTACATCGAAGAATCAAAATATAATATTCTTTATATATATATATATATATATATGAGGCATTATCCAACCCGTGCGATGCACGGTCTTTGGTTGAATATCTACGTGTTTTGTACGTAATGTTGGGGCAGACGGTTGAATGAGCAGATGACAGAATTTAAATGCCTTTTAGAGAAGTTTATATGTTTTTTTATTGTTATTGTTCTTTTATTTTAGTCTATGTAATTAGTTATATGAAATGAGGCTTTATTAATCTGTATGTTGCTCCGGGGTTGTTTTTGGTTTATTCAACCCGTGCGATTCCCCGATTGTATCTAAGATTTCATTGCTAAAATTTAACCATCTTGTAATGTATACTATCATTTAAAAGTTCATTTTAATCACCTTGTGTATTAGAAGGTGCATTTGCATTGTGATGTTTATCATAACTTTTGTATTTAAATTAATTTATTTACATTAAAGTTACAATTAAAATAGTCTCTTCATATATTTACAATAAAAAGTTACAATTAAATCACCCTTCCACATTAAATTAAGGGGGATAAGTATTATATAGTACAGATATATAATTGTGTATTGGAGTGAATTTAAATACAATGATATTTAAACAAATGAGGTTGGTAAAGACCATCATCACCATTCCTGTTTTTGTGAGCTGTGACCATACTTTGTTTTGAGCACATATAACTCAACACCACACGACACAACCATCATGAATCCCATGCTCTTTAATGCCGAAAGTAATATTGCAACGTAATGTATTAGGTATGGTATAGTATATTAATTGTGATTATATTATACATCAATTGTGATTATATTATTATATCATATTTTTGTTATGTTACAACTGTGATTATGCTGCACACCCGTTGTGATTATAATACTAATCACAATTGATGTATATTATTATGCTATGCATCATATTTCGAAATATACCAACTCTTCTTAAGGTGTTTATCGGTATTGTCCATATGCATCATGCTGACGAACATATGACGTCACATGCTCAAGGAATTGGACCACATGCCCACAAATACAGTAACATGGGATGTAATAGGGTATGGTTTGTTGGAGTTAAAATTTTGGTAATCAAAGTTTTTGGATATGGGTGTGCTATGAATAATAAAGTATTTGTAAAACTGAAATTCTTATTTTAATACAAATATCAAATTATGTCCGAAAAATAAATGATATTGTGTTATTATCTGTATTTATTTGAAGGTAAAAAATGATAGAAAGATGATGTAACAAATTATATTAAAATTGTTAGTTAAATGTGTATATTTGAATATTATAGCAAACTAATACTGAAATTAAAATTTAAATCCGCTATTTTAAATCTTAGCTCAAATTCCCTAAGAGGTGAAGAAACTGCAAAGGACAACCATATATATTTTTGTTTTTCCTTATGAGTTTACAAAATTGATGATCATAAGATGATAGCGGAGATGCGTGTGCTATGATTGATGTGTGCCATAAAAAAGTATCTGCTCATAAATGAGGTGATCACCAGGGGCGGCGGGAGGGGGATGGCGGGTAGGGGTTGTGGCCCCCACTCCAAAAAAAAATTCTACTAATATTATATTATTATTATTGTATTTTTGTTATTTAAAAAATATTGGCCCCAAAGTAAGAAAAGTAGTCAGTCAAACTTTATAAATGGATGTATTTTTCTGAGTTCTATTAGTATGGTTTTACGTATTAATATGGATTCGTTTATTTAATGTGATTTTTGTTGTTAATAACTCATCTGAAAAAATTTAATGTCATTGTGTCGAAAAAAATTTAATTTCGCCCCCCGTACCAAGAAATTCTGGCTCTGCCACTGGTGATCACTGGGCATAAGTTGCGTCTTTAGAAATTAAAATGATGAAAAATCAATTAAAATGATTTAAACATGTTAGATGGAGGTGTGTTGATGCTCTCGTCGGGAAGTTTGAGATTGTGGAACAAATAAGACCGTGTTGCTGTAAATTTGAGATTTAGGAGGTAACACAAGTAAATACTCAAAAAATAAACTTCCAACTTTAAGGATTCCATTAAAGAGGTTGAAGGGACTCCTCAATCTATGAAATCCACCAAGATTTTCTCTTTCCTACATTCATTTACATCCCTTAAATATAAATTCATCCATCCTCTAGATACATAAAACTTAGATACATGCATTCTTGTTTCAAATACATGAATAGTTTAATAAATATAAAAGTCATTAATGACCTCCGTTTGATGCATGTGAAACTAGACACATAATTTTGAATTCACGTATAATTTATAGACGAATTCATTTTCACAAGAAGCAGTTTTAATATTTAAAATTGATCCAACTCCCGAACTGTTTTGCATTAATGATTATCTCTCATTTTTATTACTAAAGCATAAAACTAATAAGTTATATATCCCCATTCATAAAATTATAATTTTTTTATACCAAAATGTGTTAAAAGACATTATTACCCCACTAAAAGATAAAAACATAAAAAAAGAAAAAAATTATTAAAAGCAAACAACAATAATCTAAACGGTCCCACAACTCAATATTTCTCTCTCTTGCAAAAAACTCTCTCGCTGCATCTCTCGTAGAACCAAAAAACCCCGTCGTGAAATCCTTTCGCCGGCCAGAAGATGTCGAACTCCGACTACGACAGAGAAGCTGAAGACGTCAGAAGTTCCTCACACGCTAGTGACACTCCATCTGAAGAGGAATTCATCAATGAGCCGCCGATTGATGTATTTTCATTCACACACGATCGTGCCACGACGGTTGTTCATCGTCTCACGATGGTGCTGAAGAAGATGACACCATCGTGTGCACGATGGTCTTTCGTGGGCACGATGGTTTACACACGACGGTCGTCGATCGTGTGTGCCGTCGTGGGCAAGAAGATCAAAGTCTTCTGCCTTGCACACGATGGTGAGCCGTCGTGTTGCACACGATGGTCTTCACACGATGGACATCGATCGTGTGCATGCCATCGTGTGCAAGGCAGATTTTTTTTCGTTCTCTTAAGCATTCTATCATATTCTTATGATTTGTATTCTATATTGCAGACTCATTGCGTATGGAAGAGACCTACATTGCGCTTCGTTACACGTCAAGTGAATTTTTACATACGGGAGGCGGTATTTAAAGAGATCATTGAGACACTAAGAAGTATGGGCCGCAATTCCGCAGTTGGTGATCGAGCTATCGAGAGCTTGACCGATGGGGTCCTGGGGCGTTTGATTAAAGTTAGGAGAAATGGGAGTTCAAATACTTCCCTACATCACTTGATTGCCCGTCAATTGGAGGGTGATCAAATCCCCCCGGATGAGTCATGGTTCCAGGTTTGCAGGAGGACCATTCGTTTTATGGCCCGTGATTTTGCCATGATCACTTGAATGCATTTTGGAAACTCTACCTTCCATCCACAGGACGACCATCTCCTTCGGTCTGACGGTATTTTCCACAGAATACTCCATGGCAAAAATATTAAGGTTAATGTTCTGCGGAAGAGGTTTAATGCTCGAGATTTTGGTAGAGACATAAGAGATTATGTGAAGGTTGCCAATTTGCTTATATACTACTACTTTATCCTATGCCGTGACGACATGATGGTCGAGACATGGCATGGGCATTAGTTGAGGATTTCGAGCAGTGGGATATGTTTCCTTTGGGTTCTTATGCCTTTGGGGTTTTATCTTACTACATAGGCAACGTTGCTATGAAGGAGGGACAAGAGCATAATGACTATCACTTCTATAGTCCTGTTTGGGCTTTACAGATATGGTCGTATGAGATGATTCCTTCATTGGGAGAATTGTGTGGTATTCGAGATAAATCTGTCCAAGTCCCCTGGTATTTGATATGGACTACGAGGAAGATGTTCTGTGATTTCACTCATTTCTTCGACGATAAGGTACATATATTTGTAAACATATTTTCTCCTGACTTCACTCATCTCTTCAACGTTATGTGATTACCCATCTAATGGTATGCTTTAATGACTACTTTTGCAGCACAAAGTACTTCCCTCTTTACCGCATCTAGATGAGGATGATGCTGAGTACTACTACCTGAGTTTTGAGAATGGCTCACCATATGACGTTAAGTTCATTAAGCCTATAAGAATAGGTGTGAAGAACATGGAGGATGAGCCTGCGCCGATGCCGAGAAAGAAAGTTATGGATAGGTTGAAGAAGGTTGCTGGGAAATTAATTACATATGAGTCGGCACATAAAGTGTCGAAGTGACGCCGGCAGAGTACCCCACCAGTAGATGGTGCAGAGACATCGAACCGGGAGAGACAGACAGAGAGGGTGTGTTGTGCCAACGGACTTTCTTGTCCGGACCACACCCAGGACGCGAGCAAGGATGAGTACTTCGATCGCCGTTTGAAGGCGATCTTGTACGACGAGTCGAAGACAGGATTTATTGCTCGAGTTTCTCGCCGTGTGCTTTCTAGAATCGTGGATTTCTTTGGACCTACGCATAGACGTTCTAGGAGTCTGGTGCACTACTCAGCTGGGAGCCATGATAGGTTTCCCGATAGGCCTCATCATTCTGCATCTGTTAGCAGCGCCCAACGGAGGATTCCTGACCCTCCACGTCACTCAGTCTCTGGTGCAGTCCACAGTCACCATTCTCAGCATCAGCCTAGTCATCATTCTCAGCGTCAGCCTAGTCACCATTCTCAGCGTCAGCCTAGTCACCATTCTGAGGTCCAGCACAGTCACCATTCTGAGATCCAGCACAGTCATCATTCTCAGAGTCATCATTATTTTGAGCGGACTGAGCAGCCCCTTGATTATGAGCATCAGTATCGGCCATTTGACGCGCCATTTCAGCAGTATGGGATGATGTTCGACTGGTTTAAGGACGAGTATCATTATAGTGCGATGTTTCAATGTAAAGGTGCTGGTCCTCAGCAGCAGCCTCCATTTCAGATTGATCAGCCAGTTTTTAAGATCGAGCAGCCGTTTTTACAACTCTCTGATCGTTATAGATGTGAGAGGGATGCTGAGGGTGATGAAGATGGTGAGAGTGCCGGGACGAAGCAGTTGGGTGAGCGTAGTCTTCCACCATGAGTGAGTCGACCATCTGCTGCTCTTCGGGAGCCTTTTGTGGTGGCGCCTCCAAGAGATAGCGAGGCTCTGAAGAAGTTGTACCTACACTTTAGGAGGGAGCAGCCACGTGATGCTATTGTCCAGTGTTTGGAGACTGGGCATGCTCTCACCCAGGCGTTATTTGATCAGATAGAGTCTAGCCGTGAAGACTTTGATGCCGAGGTGATAGATTGTTATGTGCTTGCGACTCGAATGAGGCTTCGGAGGGGAGTCCGTAGTGTTGATGTCGGTAGAGTTGGCACTGTACTTGCCGGCTCGCAATTTTACGTAAGTTCTAGAACTTACTCGCTTGTATATCATTGGTGTGATGTGGATTTTTTTTATTTTGTGGTTTGGCCTTTTGTAGTTAGTTATGTCCAACGAGTTTGCAAGACTCCATCCGGATGATCCACTTGGTATCAAGGTGACAGGGAAGCCGGTTTACAGGGATTGAAAAATTCCTAAATGCATAGAGGACTACATGACAGGTCTTGATACACCACATGTGGTTCCATGGTCAAATTGCAACTAAGTAAATTTAAAATTTATATTTATAAATGATTCGCTATGTTTGATGTCATGATCTTATATGATTACATATTTTGTTTCAACATATCATTATTTGTTGCCTCGACCAGAGCCACTAGGTGACTATCAAGATTGACGTCATAACATGGACCTTAAAGTTGTACGATTCCTTGTCACACCAACACCAAGATGGTCGATACCGATTCAACCAACTGCGACCGATTACTCATCTGATGCCTCGTGTGCCAGCTCAATCCGGGTACTGGTTGAACAACCAATCGGAGAAGAAGTATGACACGGAGATGAGTTTCAAAATTATGCCACGAGAGCTACAGTTCATACAAAACGACAATCACAGTTGTGGCCCCTTCGCGTGTATGTACTTGGATCGACTCATCTCTGCAAACCCAGCAGCAAGGCACCAAATCAAGGAACTTAATAAAAAATATATTAAGAAATATCGATATGGTTTCGTGTGCCCACGATGGCTGCCGTGATAGTGTGTACACGACCGTGTGTCCCATTGTGGGCATGGCAGTGTGCACCATCATCTGCACACGACCGTGGGTCCCATCGTGGGCACGGACGTGTGCACCATCGTGTGCGCAGGACCGTGGGCCCCATCGTGGGCACGGCCATGTGCACCATCATGTGCACATGAGCTTTTGGTATTTTTGCTAATTTGATTTATTGTGTTATCTCGAAGGATGTTTTGTGATTCTAAAATTACTTGTTCAAACATTAATTACTATATAACTTCTTATACAAACTCGTATTTGTCATTTCGTGTAATTCATTAGTATATGGGATATTTCATACAGATGATGAACTTATCCTTGCGAACTAATACATTGAGAACATATAGACTACACATGATATGCAATATATTATGTTAATTCAATCAATAAATTTTTAAATAAGTGTATCGTTATCAAATACTTGCTAATATATAAGTAACAACACCTAAATTGACGATTAATTTGAGAAATTGGTGAAAATTATTGATGTTCTTGTGCACACGACCGTGTGTCCCATCATGGACACGACCGTGTGCACCATCGTGTGCACACGAACTTTTGGTATTTTTGCCAATTTGATTTATTGTGTTATCTAAAAGGATGTTTTGTGATTCTAAAATTGCTTGTTCAAACATTAATTACTATATAACTTCTTATACAAACTCGTATTTGTCATTTCGTGTAATTCATTAGTATATGAGATATTTCATACAGATGATGAACTTATCCTTGCGAACTAATACATTGAGAACATATAGACTACACATGATATGCAATATATTATGTTAATTCAATCAATAAACTTTAAAATAAGTGTATCATTATCGAATACTTGTTAATATATAAGTAACAACACCTAAATTGACGATTAATTTGAGAAATTGGTGAAATTTGTTGATGTTCTTGTGCACACGGCCGTGTGTCCCATCGCGGGCACGACCGTGTGCACCATCGTGTGCACACGAACTTTTGGTATTTTTGCCAATTTGATTTATTGTGTTATCTACAAGGATGTTTTGTGATTCTAAAATTGCTTGTTCAAACATTAATTACTATATAACTTCTTATACAAACTCGTATTTGTCATTTCGTGTAATTCATTAGTATATGAGATATTTCATACAGATGATGAACTTATCCTTGCGAACCAATACATTGAGAACATATAGACTACACATGATATGCAATATATTATGTTAATTCAATCAATAAATTTTTAAATAAGTGTATCGTTATCAAATACTTGTTAATATATAAGTAACAACACCTAAATTGACGATTAATTTGAGAAATTGGTGAAAATTGTTGATGTTCTTGTGCACACGACCGTCTGTCCCATCGTGGGTACGACCTTGTGCACCATCGTGTGCACACAAACTTTTGGTATTTTTGCCAATTTGATTTATTGTGTTATCTACAAGGATGTTTTGTGTTTCTAAAATTGCTTGTTCAAATATTAATTACTATATAACTTCTTATACAAAATCGTATTTGTCATTTCGAGTAATTCCTTAGTATATGAGATATTTCATACAGATGATGAACTTATCCTTGCGAACTAATACGTTGAGAACATATAGACTACACATGATATGCAATATATTTTGTTAATTCAATCAATAAATTTTTAAATAAGTGTATCGTTATCAAATACTTGTTAATATATAAGTAACAACACCTAAATTGACGATTAATTTGAGAAATTGGTGAAAATTGTTGATGTTCTTGTGCACACGACCGTGTGTCCCATCGTGGGCACGACCGTGTGCACCATCATGTGCACACGATTTTTGGTATTTTTGCCAATTTTATATATTGTGTTATCTAGAAGGATGTTTTGTGATTGTAAAATTGCTTGTTCAAATATTAATTACTATATAACTTCTTATACAAACTCGTATTTGTCATTTCGTGTAATTCATTAGTATATGAGATATTTCATACAGATGATGAACTTATCCTTGTGAACTAATACATTGAGAACATATAGACTACACATGATATGCAATATATTATGTTAATTCAATCAATAAATTTATAAATAAGTGTATCGTTATCAAATACTTGTTAATACTTCCTCCGTTCTTTTATTATTGCAACGTGTTGACTATTACACTATTCACATACTCTCTTTTGACCATCTTTTATGATTTATACATTTGAAAAAATATAGTCACGTGTGATCTTGTTAGATTAATCTCGAAATATACTTTCAAAATATCAAATTCTTATAATTTTGAAAAGTAAAGAATTGAAGATATTAATAATCAAAGTTGTGCATTGGCAAACGTGAAAGTGCAGATGTTGCAGTTATAAGAGAACGGAGGTAGTATATAAGTAACAACACCTAAATTGACGATTAATTTGAGAAATTGGTGAAAATTATTGATGTTGTTGTGCACACGACCGTGTGTCCCATCGTGGGCACGACCGTGTGCACCATCGTGTGCACACATAGATACAGTGCCAATTTGACACCGTATGCACCGTGACACCTAGTTTCCAACGTGGCACACGATCGGAGCACACGATCGTGCCCATCGTATGCACCATCATGTGCACTACAAAGGGCAACATCAAATTATTTTATTATAAAATCCCATCGTGTGTCCCCCCCTCTTTCAATATAAACCCATCTTCATGGACCGAGAGTGAAATACCTGAACCGTAGTCCCTCCTTTTCACTATAAACCCTAATCAATTAAAATCAGTCAAAATCCATTAAAATAAAATACACGAAATGAGCGGCCGATTACAAGAAAGTGATTTAGGAGGAATCGAAGCACCTCCACCAAAAAGAAGAAGGAGGATACCTCCTCCCAACCCACCATAAAGAACTAGGCCGAGAGGAAGATACTCAATGCTCAGAGTAAGTTTTTTGATTTTGTTGTATGTATAGTGTGTACTGGAAATTAATGTGTTTCATGAAACAGAGCCTATTTAAAAACACCGCGGGCACTCCAGTCATACTAGATGGTGATGATGATGATGATTTAGAGATTTCTGAGAAGACAAGTAAAGAAGTTATTTTAGAAGAAGAAGTTCATGGAGATGATGATACAAGACTAAAGAAACAACAACAGATGGGGGACAAGGGATCCATGTGATTGTCGTTTTTAAGTTATTATTAGATATTTTGGTGTGATGGTGATAAACTTTTGTTTTGTAAAGTTATATGGATCCATGTGATTGTGGTTTTTAAGTTATATTTTGGTGTAAACTATTGCTGTTTAAAGTGAGCTACTTTGTTATGGTTAATGTTTGCCTTCATAATCACCTTTATTTGCTTTACATCACTGAACACTTAAACTTCAATTCAAAGATAAAGAAAATAGACACGAAATTATGCATTTCAACTAATACTCAGAATACTGAATCAATACATGGTCCATCGAGGATCAAAATATCATCACATGATTGTTGCTAGTAAGTCATAAAATATAAAAATATATAAGCAATTTAAGTTTCATGGTATGGACATCCCCTTATGTCATGGTCATCATTACGACAAATGCTACACCTCTTCTTCTGTCGGCGCCTTTGCCTCGTTTGTTCATCCATTCCTTGAGTTTCTTCAGGGATATTCAAATCCACACCACCTCTGGGAATGAATGCTTTGCAAGATTTTATATTTTGGCCGGTTCCTTTACACCTACCGCACCTGAGGCCGTCCACCTGCGGGCAAATTTTCAACAGCGGACCGTGCACGACTCATCCTTGGTCGTCCGGCTTGTCGTACCCCCTCTGGAAGTAAGCAAACGATGAATGAGATCTCCGGTGGGACATTCCACTCACCAGGATGTGAGATATGATTAATATGCTCCTTATAAGTCTCTTTAAGGCCTTGTTGCTTGAAATAACGACTAACAAAATCATACACAGACAAACCATTGCCGGCGCGCCTGTTACAATAAGCAATTATGTCAAGGATGGGGTGTAGGATAATGTATTTTTGATATTGATGAGGTGTAGGATAAATCCAGACAAGCTCTGTGTTGCACACGATGGCATCACACGATCGTGCCCATCGTGGATTACGATCGTGTGCATCTTTCCCACGGTCATGGGCTGCTGCTGTCGTATGCTTCCTGCCATGACCGTGGGCACACGATGGCTAGTCCCATTGCGGGCACGACCGTGTGCCCCGACAGCACTCAGCGGCAATAGCATGACGACATGGAATCTGATTCAAATCAAACTCATGACAACAACATGTCCATGTTCGAAGGTCGACCTCATAAGAAACTTTGTTTTCTTCGACTTTATAAACAAGTGGGGTGGTATCTCGAACGGTAAGAGTCAGACTAGCTTGCACAGAGTTAGAGAGCTTTTCAAAAGTGTGCATTATCAACTCATGGTCTCTTGATGTAGCTTCTCCCCGCTTCTCATTAAACCAATTCTCTAAAATTAGGCGAAATATCTCGAGTAACGAGCAAACAGGTAAACGCCTCGCCCAAAACATACGATTATTAAAGCATTCAACAACATTGGATGTCAAGAAGTTATAGCGTCATACCGGACACTTCGACCTAGCCCACCTCTCTGGACCAATTTCAGAACGGCGCCTATGAGCTCCATCAGGGCTTTCAATATGTAGTTTCAAAAAGTATTTTCAAAAACTTCTTCACGATGCGTGTAGGCAGCAGTTCTAAAGAGTCATATAACATGCGCACCGTAGGAGGTCAGATTTTTTGCAAGATGGTGATAGCACAACCCATGGAATGCATTCGGATAGACGGCTCGATCAGCATTCTGAATGCTCTTATGTTGGTCACTCACAATCAGTAAATCTTCCATCGTATTGTAGCATTTGCGCAGGTTATACAGAAAATAAGTCCATGACTCGTCGTTCTCTATCGGACCGAGACCAACTGCAAGAGGAGATACTTGCTCATTCCCGTCAAATGTGACGGCCGAAAATAGAGTTCCTTTATTTCTTCCCTTTAGGTCGGTCCCATCAACTATAATCATCGGTCGAAGGCACGTATCAAATCCCCTAATACTCTGTTCGAGTGCAACGAACATGTGGCAAAACACTCCTTCACAAGTCGTCTGCAAATCATAAATTGTCCCTGGATTGGCGTTGTTTTAACAAATACAGATAAGATGGGAGCCTCTTATACGACTCATCAAAGCCACCATATGTATTCTCTATCGCTATATTCCTCGTACGGAGAGCAAGACTATATAGCATGTCAATGCCGTACTCCCTACACATCTCTGCAATCATCTCCTTCGGCCTCAAAGTGACCCCCTCACCGGTCAGTCTTTTAGCAAAATAATGGGTGGCAACCTCAGAATTGACCGATCGTGCGGCATCACGGCTCAAATCAGGGTGGCAGCTGTGCTCCAAAGTCAACTTAGTAATTCTCCAAATAGTTCCACCGTCAATAGCACACAACCTAAACTGACAATTTTTCGCCCACTCTTACAGACAAACACTATACGTTTATCGGCGGGACGATCAGTGATACACTGTAGCATGTTTTCCAAATGATACATTCCTACAGTTATCCTCAACTCTGTCTTGGACCGAAAGGTGGACCCCACCTCTAGCTGACTGGTGACCGGTGGAGGCTGTTCGACCCAACCCAAAGTCCCGGCACTACCGGGGTCCGGAAATGGAATGATCCAGTTACGCATTAGTTGTAGATGCTCATGCTCGCTTGCAGATTGATGGTCGGATGAGAAGTTCTGACGACTCATAATCCTATCCATTTGGTCCGGTTGGTGAACCCAAGCAAGAAATTTCGCAGATAGTGACTCAAGCAAGTCTTCACAACAATCTTCATCTTCGGATGTATGCACCTCCTCATCTTCCTCGTATTGATAATCTTTGGAAGGCATGTCATAATTTATGTTGCCGGGCTATGCTCTCGAGCTGCTACATTCCATATTAACCTCGGGAGTCGAGGAGCTGCCATTCTCAACATAGACCTCAGGATCATCCTTGGATTCTACTAGTAATCGAAGTATCTCGGTATCGCCCGTAATTGGACTTTTACTTTGTTTCCCTTGGCCATGTGTGTCAAGTACCATAATTTGTAATCGGACTCATTTGGACCACCCAAACCCTATATGATAACCCCACGAGGTTTGCACGACTAAATTTGCTCGTGTCGATGTAGACAAAAAAGGAGTCCCCGTCTACATATGTCGATCGCTCCCAATGACCACCGTGATGTATCAAAATACGCTGCCACGACATCTGATTACAATAAGATGAATAACTATTCAGAAAACTGAGCGAACAATATTATAAAACGGTCTGCCTTGGACACGACCGTTGCACACGGTCGTATGCTACCGTGTGCAGCGATCGTGTGCAAGTTTCTGGCCATGAACACGATCGCTGCACACGATTGTAGACGATCGTGTTAATGATCGTGAACACGTTAGTTGTGCCCACGATGTCAAGGTCGTTGGACACGATCGTTGCACACGGTGGCTTCCCATCGTGTGCAGCGATCGTGTCCGTAAGAACTGGTCGGGAAAAAAATTCCAGCGGTCAAATACTGATGCATACCTTCTTTATGAACCCAGAAGCATAACAAATGAAGTCCTATTTGAACGTCAACTTTTCTTTTTGAATAATCTTGTGATTTTTATAAGATTTTTGAGAGACCCTTTGTCAAAAATAGTTGTGTTGTTTTGATGTATATGTTGTAGTTAAATTTTGGTTGTTGGACATTAATGATCGGCTTTGAGCAGATGAGGAAAATGAAAAAGAAAAAAGAAAAGAAAAGTAGTTTAAATTAAATAAAATACAAAAAGGAAAGAGAAAGTCATTACAACTTTTGGGAGGACATTTTAGTCCTTTTTATCAAAATTGTACTGAAAACTTATATTCTTATGAATGGGGATATAAAACTTGTCAATTTTATGATTTGGTTTTAAAAAATTGATTCCCACATTTTTTTTGTCGGGTCATTTTTCTTAGGGCTGACAATTCGTGCGTGTCGGGTTGTTACCGGGTCGACACGATAACGAGACGACACGATAAGGCCAAACACGAACACGACCCATTAAATATATGCCCGACACGAACACGAACACGACACGAAAGGTTGAAACACGGATACGACACGAACACGATATGACACGATATTTTTCGTGTTGACACGACACGATACGACACGAATCGATAAATTTAAATAAAAAATTAGAAAATAAACTAAAAATATTTAAAATGATAATAAAATTAATGCTAAAGATATATAAATATTATCGGGTTATACGAACACGACACGACACGACACGAATACGGCAATTATCGTGTTACACGAACATGACACGAACCCAACACGAACACGACACGAAATTAACATGTCCTTATCGTGTCGAAACGATAAGGACACGAACACGATAAGGCCAAACACTAACCCATTAATTTCGTATGTATTCGTGTCGGGTTATCGTGTCGTGTCGGAAATTGCCGGCCCTAATTTTTCTTGCATCAAATTGTGAGTGTATAGCCGCTAGCGACTGCCTCCGAGTATGTACATAGAAATATTGCTATAAAAATATGGAAACTAATAATATACGGTGGGAATCAATTTTTTAATACCAAATCATAAAATTGATAAATTCTATATCCTCATTCATAAAACTATAAGTTTTTAGTACCATTTTGATTAAAAAGACTAAAATGTCCTCTCTTTTGTTGTATTGTTGATTTCTCACTTTTTTTTATTTAATTTAAACTACTTTTCTTCTCTTTTTTCTTTTTTACTTTCCTCCTCCGATCGATATTAATGTCCAACAACCAAAATTTAACTACAAACATATACATCAAAACAATACAACCATTTTATTTTTGACAATGGGTCTCTCAAAAATCTTATAGAAATCACAAGATTATTCGAAAAGAAAAGTTGACGTTGAAATAGGACTTCATTTGTCGTGCTTCTGAGTTCATAAAGAAGGTATGCATCAGTATTTGACCGATGGAAAAAAAATTCCCGATCTGTTCTTACGGACACGATCGCTGCACACGATGGGAAGCCACCGTGTGCAACGATCGTGTGCAACGGTCGTGTCCAACGACCTTGACATCGTGCGCACCACTAACGTGTTCACGATCGTTTAACACGATCGTCTACAATCGTGTGCAGCGATCATGTTCATGGCCAGAAACTTGCACACGATCACTACACACGGTAGTATACGACCGTGTGCACCGGTCGTGTCCAAGGCAGACCGTTTTATAATATTGTTCGCTCAGTTTTCTGAATAGTTATTCATCTTTTTGTAATCAGATGTCATGGCAGCGTATTTTGATACATCACGGTGGTCATTGGGAGCGATCGACATATGTAGACGGGGACTCCTTTTTTGTCTATATCGACACGAGCAAAGTTAGTCGTGCAAACATCGTGGGGGTTATCAGAGAGGGTTTGGGTGGTCCAAATGAGTCGATTACAAATTTATGGTACTTGACACACATGGCCAAGAGAAACAAAGTAAAAGTCCTATTACGGGGTGATACCGAGATACTTCGATTACTAGTAGAATACAAGGAGGATCCTCAGGGCTATGTTGAGAACAGCAGCTCCTCCACTCCCGAGGTTAATATGGGATGTAGCAGCTCGAGAGTAGAGCACGGCAACATAAATTATGACATGCCTTCCAAAGAGTATCAATACGAGGAAGATGAGGAAGACGAGGAAGATGAGGAGGTGCATACATCCGAAGATGAAAATTGTTGTAAAGACTTGCTTGAGTCACTATCTGCGGAATTTCTTGCTTGGGTTCATGTAGGCCCAAATGGATAGGATTATGAGTCGTCGGAACTTCTCATCCGGCCATCAATCTGCGAGCGAGCATGAGCATATACAATCAATGCGTAACTGGATCATTCCATTTCCGGACCCCGGTAGTGCCGGGACTTTGGGTTGGGTCGAGCAGCCTCCACCGGTTACCGGTCAGCTAGAGGTGGGGTCCACCTTTCGTTCCAAGACAGAGTTGAGGATAACTATAGGAATGTATCATTTGGAAAACATGCTACAGTGTATCACTGATCGTTCCGCTGATAAACGTATAGTGTCTGTCTGTAAGAGTGGGCGAAAAAATTGTCAGTTTAGGTTGTGTGCTATTGAGGGTGCAACTATTTGGAGAATTACTAAGTTGACATTGGAGTACAACTGCCACCCTGATTTGAACCGTGCTTCCGCACGATCGGTCACTTCTGAGGTTGCCGCCCATTATTTTGCTAAAAGATTGACCGGTGAGGGGGTCACTTTGAGGCCAAAGGAGATGATTGCAGAGATGTGTAGGGAGTACGGCATTGACATGCTATACAGTTTTGCTCTCCGGATGAGGAATATAGCGATAGAGAATACATATGGCGGCTTTGATGAGTCGTATCAGAGGCTCCCATCTTATCTGTATTTGTTAAAACATCGTAATCCAGGGACAATTTATGATTTGCAGACGACTCGTAAGGGAGTGTTTTGCCACATGTTCGTTGCACTCGGACAGAGTATTAGGACATTTGATACGTGCCTTCGACCGGTGATTATAGTTGATGGGACCCACCTGAAGGGAAGGAATAAAGGAACTCTAGTTGCGGCCGTCACATTTGACGGGAACGAGCAAGTATTTCCTCTTGCAATTGGTCTCGGTCCGATAGAGAACGACGAGTCATGGACTTATTTTCCGTATGACCTGCGCAGATGCTACAATCCGATGGAAGATTTACTGATTGTGAGTGACCAACATAAGAGCATTCAGAATGCTGTTCGAGCCGTCTATCCGAATGCATTCCACGGGTTGTGCTATCACCATCTTGCAAAAAATCCGACCTCCTACGGTGCGCATGCTATAGGACTCTTTAGAACTGCTGCCTACACGCATCGTGAAGAAGTTTTTGAAAACTATTTTTCGAAACTACATATCGAAAGCCCTAATGGGGCTCACAGGCGCCTTTCTGAAATTTGGCCAGAGAGGTGGGCTAGGTCGAAGTGTCCGGTACGACACTATAACTTCTTGACATCCAATGCTGTTGAATGCTTTAATAATCGTATGTTGTGGGCGAGGCGTTTACCTGTTTGCTAGTTATTTGAGATATTTCGCCTAATTTTAGAGAATTGGTTTGATTAGAAGTGGGGAGAAGCTACATCAAGAGACCATGAGTTGACAATGCACACTTTTGAAAAGCTTTCTAACTCTGTGCAAGCCAGTGTGACTCTTACCGTTCGAGCTACCACCCCACTTGTTTATAAAGTCGAAGAAAACAAAGTTTCTTATGAGGTCGACCTTCGAACATGGACATGTTGTTGTCGTGAGTTTGATTTGGATCAGATTCCATGTCGTCATGTCGTTGCCGCTATAAGGTAATTGTCTATGCTGTTGTGTGCACATGGTCATGGCCATTCAATGTTTTTATCTAGGGTTATTATACAAACAGGTTATTAAAGTTTACCAAAAATGACAATTTTCTTACTAAAGTTTTTTTTGTTACAAAAAGGTTAATAAAGTAAACGGGTTTGTCAACTGGGTTACTCAAAGATTAAAATCTTACACAAATGTAACTGCGAGAGTGGGCAACCGGATGATTACTGGTTCCCCTTGTCCACGTCAGCACCATAGTTTTAAATGTTACAAAGAAGTTACTATAGTTTACGGGGTTATTAAATAGGTTACTGAACTTTACAAAAAGTTACTATGCGTGTTTTTTTTTAATTATTTTTTTTTTTACTTTTAAGTTTTCTCCTTCGCATGTCTTTGTATATTTTCATAAATTTCTATCCGTTTTTATACGTTTATGTACGTTTTTCTCTCTTGTCGTACTTTCTTTACATTGTTTTACGTTTATGTACGTTTTTATCCAGTTTCGTACATTTTTGTCTATTTTTGTACGTTTTCATCTGTTTTCGTATATTTTCATACGTTTTCATAGGTTTTCATAATTTTTTATTACATTTGTGTGCACATTTACACGTTTGTGTATGTTTCATAGGTCTTTTTACGTTTTCATACTAGTTTTACATTTTTCTACACCTTTGTATGTTTTATACGTTTGTATGTTTTATACTTGTTATGTTTTATACGTATGTAAAAATGTGTATAAAATCGTGTATAAAAAGTGTGTAAAAATGTGTGAAAACGTGTAAAAACACACAAAAACGTATGAAAATGGAAAAAAACGTAAGAAAAACAGAAAAAAACATCTGAAAACGAAAAAAAGTAAAAAAAGCAGATAAAAACGTAAGAAAAACATACAAAGACGTAAGAAAAACGGACAAAATGTAACAAAAAAGGATGAAAGTGTAAGAAAATGGGCGAAAACGTATAAAAACGAACGAAAACATATAAAAACGTATGAAAACAGAAAACCCGTGAGAAAAAAAGTTCAAAAAACGTAAGAAGGACGGACAAAAATGTATGAAAACCAAATTTTAAGTTATGTATAAACGGTCGTTAGGATAAAGGACTAACAATGTAACGACAGTTAGTCTAAGGGACCATTTTTTAAATTAACAAAAAAATTAACCTGTAGTAGAAGGTTAAAACATACAGAGTAACTTATATAACCGGTTACAAAACTTGAGTAACCTCTTTGTAACAAAAAAAAACTTTAGTAAGAAAATTGTCATTTTTGGTAAACTTTAGTAACCTGTTTGTATAATAACCCTTTTTATCTATGCTGTCGTGTGCACACGGTCATGGCAGAATGCACACGATCGTAACCCACGATGGGCACAATCGTAACCCACGATGGGCACGATCGTAACCCACGATGGTCACGATCGTAACCCAATGGGCACGATCGTAACCCACAATGGGCACGATCGTAACCCACGATGGGCACGATCGTAACCCACGATGGGCACGATCGTAACCCAATGGGCACGATCGTAACCCACGATGGGAACGATCGTAACCCACGATGGGCACGATCGTAACTCACGATTGGCACGATCGTAACCTACGATGGGCACGATCGTAACCCACGATGGGCACGATCGTAACCCACGATGGGCACTATCGTAACCCCATGATCGCCATGATCGTAACCCACGATCGCCATGATCGTAACCTACGATGGGACACACGATCGCCATGATCGTAACCCACGATCGGCACGATCGTGTTCTGCCATCGTGTGCAAAACAGGGCTGGTCTGAATTTATCCTACACCTCATCAATATCAAAATACATTATCCTATACAACATCATTGACATAATTGCTTATTGTAACAGGCGCGCCGGCAATGGTTTGTCCGTGTATGATTTTGTTAGTCGTTATTTCAAGCAACAAGGCCTTAGAGAGACTTATAAGGAGCATATTAGCCACATCCCACATCCTGATGAGTGGAATGTCCCACCGGAGATCTCATCCATCGTTTGCGTACCTCCAGAGGGGGTACGACAAGCCGGCCGACCAAGGATGAGTCGCGCATGGTCCGCTGTTGAAAATTTGCCCGCAGGTGGACGGCCTCAGGTGTGCGGTAGGTGTAAAGGAACCGGCCACAACAGAAAATCTTGCAAAGCATTCATTCCCATAGGTGGTGTGGATTTGAATATCCCTGAAGAAACTCAAGGAATGGATGAACAAACGAGGCAAAGGCGCCGGCAGAAAAAGAGGTGTAGCATTTGCCGTAATGATGACCATGATATAAGGGGATGTCCATACCGTGAAACTTAAATTGCTTATGTATTTTTATATTTTGTGACTTGCTAGCAACAATCATGTGCTGATATTTTGATCCTCGATTGACCATGTATTGATTCAGTATTCTGATTATTAGTTGAAATACATAATTTTGTGTCTATTTTCTTTATCTTTGAATTGAAATTTAAATATTCAGTTATGTAAAGCAAATAAAGGTGATTATGGAGCCAAACATTAACCATAACAAAGTAGCTCACTTCAAAGAGCAATAGTTTACAGCAAAGGGATATCCAAAGCATATAACTTTACAAAACAAAATTTAATCACCATCACATCAAAATATCTAATAATAACATAAAAACCACAATCACTTGGATCCCTTTTCCCCCATCTGTTGCTGTATCGTTAGTCTTGTATCACCATCTTCATGAACTTCCTCTTCTAAAATATCTTCTTTGCTTTTCTTCTCAGAAATCTCCAAATCATTATCATCATCACCATCTAGTATGACTGGAGTGCTCGCAGTGTTTTTAAATAGGCACTGTTTCATGAAACACATTAATTCGCAATGATAGTCACTACACATACAAAAAAATCAAAAAACTTACTCTGAGCATTGAGTATCTTTCTCTCGGCCTAATTCTGTATGGTGGGTTGGGAGGAGGTATCCTCCTCCTTCTTTTTGGTGGTGGTGTTTCGATTCCTCCTAAATCGCTTTCTCGTAATCGGCCGCTTATTTCACGTATTTGATTTTAATGGATTTTAACTGATGTTAATTGATTAGGGTTTGTAGTGAAAAGAGGGGCTACGGTACATGTATTTCACTCTCAGTCAATGAAGATGGGCTTATATTGAAAGGGGGGGACGACCCACGATGGGATTTTATAATAAAATAATTTGATGTTGACCTTTGCAGTAAACACGAATGTACACACGATCGCCACGATCGTGTGTTCCAATCGTGTGACACGTTGGCAACCGGGTGTCACATTGTCTTTGGTGTCAAATTGGTACTGTATCCACGTATGCACACGATGGGACACACGGTCGTGTTCACGATGGAACACACAATTGTGTACACAAGAACATCAAAAATTTTCACCAATTTCTCAAATTACTCGTCAATTTAGGTGTTGTTACTTATATATTAACAATTATTTGTTAACGATACACTTATTTAAAAAGTTATTGATTGAATTAACATAACATATTGCATATCATGTGTAGTCTATATGTTCTTAGTGTATTAGTTCGTACGGATAAGTTCATCATCTGGATGAAATATCTCATATACTAATGAATTACAATGAAATGGCAAATACGAGTTTGTATAAGAAGCTATATAGTAATTAATGTTTGAACAAGCGATGTTTGAATCACAAAACATCCTTCTAGATAACACAATAAATCAAATTGGCAAAAATACCAAAAGTTTATATGCACACGGTCGTGCCCACGATGGGACACACGATCGTGTGCACAAGAACATCAAACAATTTCGCCGATTTCTCAAATTACTCGTCAATTTAGGTGTTGTTACTTATATATTAACAATTATTTGTTAACGATACACTTATTTAAAAAGTTATTGATTGAATTAACATAATATATTGCATATCATGTGTAGTCTATCTGTTCTCAGTGTATTAGTTCATACGGATAAGTTCATCATCTGGATGAAATATCTCATATACTAATGAATTACAACGAAATGACAAATACGAGTTTGTATAAGAAGCTATATAGTAATTAATGTTTGAACAAGCGATGTTTGAATCACAAAACATCCTTCTAGATAACACAATAAATCAAATTGGCAAAAATACCAAAAGTTTATATGCACACGATCGTGTACACGGTCGTGCCCACGATGGGACACACGATCGTGTGCACAAGAACATCAAAAAATTTCGCCGATTTCTCAAATTACTCCTCAATTTAGGTGTTGTTACTTATATATTAACAATTATTTGTTAACGATACACTTATTTAAAAAGTTATTAATTGAATTAACATAATATATTGCATATCATGTGTAGTCTATCTGTTTTCAGTGTATTAGTTCGTACGGATAAGTTCAATCATCTGGATGAAATATCTCATATACTAATGAATTACAACGAAATGACAAATAAGAGTTTGTATAAGAAGCTATATAGTAATTAATGTTTGAACAAGCGATGTTTGAATCACAAAACATCCTTCTAGATAACACAATAAATTAAATTGGCAAAAATACCAAAAGTTTATATGCACACGATGGGACACACGGTTGTGCCCACGATGGGATACACGATCGTGTGCACGGCCGTGCCCACAATGGGACCCACGGTCGTGCCCACGATGGGATACACGATCGTGTGCACGGCCGTGCCCACGATGGGACCCACGGTCATGGCAGCCATCGTGCGCACACGACAGCATCAACCCATGACCGTGGGTAGGTTGCACACGATCGTGACACACGATCGCCACGATCGTGACACACGATCGCCACGATCGTGTGCATCCATCGTGTGTAACACATAGCCAAAACATAAAGATTTAACAACACAACACGATCGTGACCCACGATGGCCACGATCGTGTGTAACACAGAGCCAAAACATAAAGATTTAACAACACGACACATTCATATTGCCAAAACTGTCTAAATACAACATAAATATTTAACAACACGACACATTAATATTGCCACAACATAACACACCATAAACCATTTTACATGTCTAAAGACAACATAAAGATTTTAGAAGCTAAACCATATCGATATTTCTTAATATATTTCTCATTAAGTTCCTTGATTTGGTGCCTTGCTTTTGGGTTTGCAGAGACGAGTCGATCCAAGTACATTCACGCGAAGGGGCCACAACTGTGATTGTCGTTTTGTATGAACTGTAGCTCTCGTGGCATAATTTTGAAACTCATCTCTGTGTCATACTTCTTCTTCGATTGGTTGTTCAGCCAATACCCGGATTGAGCTAGCACACGAGGCATCAGACGCATAATCGGTCGCAGTTGGTTGAATCGGTATCGACCATCTTGGTGTTGGTGTGACAAGGAATCGCACAACTTTAAGGTCCATGTTATGACGTCAATCTTGATAGTCACCCAGTGGCTCTGGTCGAGGCAACAAATGGCAATGATCTGTTGAAACAAAATATATAATCATATAAGATCATCACATCAAACATAGCGAATAATTTATAAATAGCGAATTATTTATAAATATAAATTTCAAATGGCAACAAATCGTCAATTATTTATAAATATAAATTTCAAACTTACTTCATTGTTGTAATACCCGTGATTTCGATTTCCGGTAATTTCTTTTTTTTCGGCGGAAGTCCGTTTTGACGACTCTCTCATGACCGTTTCGTCATTCCGAGAATGATTAATTCTGCACTTTTTGTCATCCAAGCTCGTTTCGGTGTCGTTTTGTTGAGTTCTATGCTTTTTAGCGGTTTTTCCGCACTTGAGTTCGATTCTTGCGAATCTCGTCCGAAACTGTTGTTTCGACTTTCTCGTAAGTTCATTTAATGTTATTATTCATGTTGCACGCTTCGGTTTGATTATTCGATCACGTATCGTGATTTTGGGGCGTTTTGGGCAATTTTCGTAATTTCCCAAAGTTTGGGGTAATTACTTTCCGTTGTCGAATTTCGAGCCTTCGGGTAGTCGGAATCGTGTGTTCTATTAGTGCTCGGATTCGTCTTTTCGAGTACTTCGTAACCGTATCTTCAATTCGTATTTAGGTTCGGGTTTCGGGGTCGTTCGGGCCGTCGGAGTTGGTCCCGGCCGAGTCATGGCCGGGCATGCTCGGGCCAAGGCACCGCCGAGTAACGTCACGGTAGTGATCGGCGATACGCACGTAAGGCCGGTTACATACGTAAGGCCCAGACGGTAACGCACGTAACGCCCGGCATTTCAGTGATGAGTTCGGCCATGGCCGGTTACGTACGTAAGCCATGGCCGGTTACATACGTAACCCGGCCGGCAGTCAGCCTATTTAAGGCCTGGCAGCGTTTTCTTCAGCCATTTTCACTCGGTTTTTCTTCCCTTCCGCGGCTGGAGCTTGGATAATCATGGAGAGATGTTGTTGGACAATCAATCCATGAAGTTTTGGAGTTCATATCATCAATCATCCATCCTATAACACCCTCCGATCTACCGAATCAGGTCAGATTTCCTAGAAATCTAGTTTTGGGGAATTTGGGTGTTTTGGTTGTTTTCGTCCGATTAATCCGTTTTAACTTAGGATTTTGATGGATTGATGATTATTTAGATGTTTTATATCTTTTCCCTTATTATTCCATGGTTGGATCGTATCGATTCGTTGTTTTGCTCGAGTTCTTGATCGACGCCTTGAAGGTGTCCGGTAGAATGTCTTAGAGGGGTTTTCGGGTGTTCTACGATTATTCTTCCTCGTATGATCGATGATTTATTGATTATATGTTGTTAGGGTCGAGTTTCTTGCGAAGAAACCGAGTTGAACCCTTCCGTTCGTCGTCGTCTTCCGTTCCGATAGCATCGGGTGTTTCGAAGCTTTCCGGTTGAGCCATGTTCGTCGGAATACTTGCGTGCCGATTTTGAGGCAAGTACCTTGTCCATACAATTCTTTTTTTGTGAATATGATAATTGGTGATCGTCTTTATATGTTTGTTTGATTGTTTGAAACGAGTTTTCAAAAGATTCGATTAGCCTTGTTAAAGGCTCTCTTTCAAAACGCGTGTATTTTGTAAATGTGTGGGTTGTAAGTGACTACGTGGATATTTGGATATGTTTGGTGTTGATGTTGCGCTTGATAATACGTGTGTACGTATATTATCTCTTTTCGGTGCGTTTTGGTTTGATGTGGTGTTTTGCTAAGTGTTTGATGCCTCTGGTTGAATTATTTGGATATCCTTGGTGTGATATGTTATTTGTGCATGATTGTTTCGCTCACCGTGGGTTGGTTCGATGGGGCCACGGCGGGAATCCAATGGTAGAGCCCTGTATTCACGAGTGGTGAATGTATTTTACTCACCGTGGGTTGGTTCGACGGGGCCACGGCGGGAGTCCAATGGTAGAGCCATGGATTCACGAGTAAAACTTCACGAGTTGATATTGATTTCTATGTCCGTCGAGGACACGTGGCGTGGGTTTTAACCCTGTGAATTGTTGTCGGTTTTCTATTTGCGAAAACAAAACCTTTGGGCTCTGACCTTGTTGATTTTTGAAAAGATAAGGATTCGGTAATCCTAAATTGTTTTCTATTAAAACTCTCGATGGCATTTTAAACTGTTTTATAAATTGTTTCCCTTTAACTTGTGGTCTTTCGGTTTTGGAATGTTTACCCAAATTCTTGCCTCGGGAAGTACTTTTCGTTACGTTTGGATTTTTGAGGATTCCTGGTTATTGTTATTCGTGGAATGTGAATTGTATGGCTCGTATTTTTGCACTTGTACTTGCACTAGCAAAACAGTGGAGTTTTGCTAACCCCCGAGTATTCGGGGGGTGGATGTCTATTTTTGCATTCAGGTTTTGGAGCATAACACAGGGTCAGTACGAAGGATGATGAAAGATGAACGATACTAATCACACGAGGATCCGTATGATGTCTTCGGTTTAGTTGTATTTTATTTCCCGCAAGATTCTTTTCTGTTGTACGGGAGTGTGTTGTATTCGACCTGCGTGGGCATGTATTGTAATTGAGTTGTATGTATTTATTGAAAGACCAAATCGGTCTCTTGAGTTATTTTAGCCTTAAAGGCATTGTTGAGTTGTTCTATGTTGTTACCGGCTGGTAGATCCTTGAGGAAAGGGTCTACGGCGTGTAATATCCCCGAGTGGATTGGGGTGTTACATAAATGGTATCGAGCTTAGGTTGTGTAAACCTAGGTGTCGGGTCGATGGTGTCTGTTGAGTTTTGTCTTGTCGATTTTGTCCGATCGAGTCGTGTCGCGACGCGTCGTCTGAGTTTGTTGGTCGTGATTAGTATCGTGGGCGATCATCATCTTCGTGCGACCTGTGGATGTAAGTCTCCCTTCTTTGTGTTGTGCCTCGTGTGACACGAGCTATTTTTATGATTATTTGTTAAGTGACGGAATCCTCTTATGGATTTTAATTTCTTGATATGTGGTTATTCGACCCTCATATTTCGTTCATATGAGGAGTAGTGTTGATGGATTGTGCATGTTGAACTGTATTTCTTTTATCCGCTGCGTGAGTTCTTTTGTAATGGCTTTCGGTATTTTACCGGCTGAGTTTTATTTCGAAAACCAATTCCTTAACCGAATTTTTGGCATTATGGCCTTGATCATTTTGGCGAAATTCTTATGACGGTATTTAGTATTTTGTAAATGGCTTTGGTGATTTTTTGAAATATTACCATCATCGGCCTTTTTGGCATTTTTGTAAATGGTTTTTAGTCTGGTGGGTTCCGGCGTGGGACCACGACGCTATAATGTTCTGTGTAATTACCTGAAATTTTTGGGCATTCTAGCCCATTGAATTATTTTTGAAAACCTTGAGTATCTTAGAAAATTAAAATTCGAGACGTACTTTTAAAACGAATTATTTTCTCGCAGTACTTTCAAGGTGCTTTCTAGTACCGCAATATGTTTCAAAATTATTCCAATTGAGGACCAAAATATTTTGAGATATTTTCAATTATTTTTAGAAATGCAGTTGCTTAGACCCAAGTGTCGAATATTCTGAAAGTTTTTCACTACGAGAAGGTGTCCTCATTTGTGTTCAAACGCAAGATGATTTTCAAAGTCTCGATAACAATGTTTGCACTACTTTTTGTAAAGTGATACTCAAGATCAACGGGTGTTTCCAAACTATTTTCAAAAGGTGGTTTTCGTTTTTAAAACCCATAATTTCGTGCTTGTGGTCGGAGAAGGTGTGTATGATGTTTGTATTGTCGTTATGGTGTTTGCTCCCGAGTATGATCGAATTGGTGGCATGAACGTCGAGGCGTTGCCACGCATTTGTTGTACTAGCCCTCTGTGAGAGGTGTGAACTGGTATTTACTGTTTGTCGCCTCGTGGTGATTTGCGTGTTGTCGCACGGGTGTGAGCTGTTGAAGCTTGAGTTTGTACGTTTGTGTACATGTGTGATTGTTTCATGATGGTTGTAATTATGTGCTGGTTATCGTTCGGGCCGTTGAGGTCGCCGAACGAAACCGTCGTTGCTGTAGTGTTTGTGTGTGTATTACTTTACGATGGTAATCGTTGTATATGGTATGTGTTATGATTCTTTGTTGTGCTGAGTTGGCATCTCCGCTATGTTGTTTTGCGACGTTATGCCCCATTGTATCTAGCATTTGTATTTTCGATATGCCGAGCCGAGGCGTTTCAACCGTGATGTGCCGGGGCATGCACGTGTAAATTGTCCTTCTCGTCGGTAACACATTTCAAGTGTGGACTCGAGGGACACCAAATTCAGTTTTGCAAATTGGCTACCGAGACTTTCGGAGTTCGCGCTTCAGCGCAGTTATCAGAATCGGCTTTGAGAGGCCTTTTAAGGATGTTTCTGTCGGTTGCTTGTTGTGTTGTCGCCTTGATTTAGTGTTGTGAGTTTCGGGAACGACACTTCTTTTAGAAGAGGTCGACTGTAATGCCGTATCATTTTTGACTTCCGCATTTCCTCTTTCTCATGTCTATCGACTCGCTCGTGTTCGTTGATACTTTCTGAACTTGTTCTGTATTTCGGTTTCATCGTCCGAACGAACTGTGATCTTGTTGTGGGTCGATTCGTTATCATGTGACTTTTCCGAATTTGGTTCGATTTTTGTGAACCTTGTTCGGAAGTAACATATTTTGGTTCTACTAATTCTTTCATTCGAAGTGGATCGGATTTGGAACTCCTGTGTTTTCGACTCTGTCGACTCGTTTATGCTTGTTAACATTTTCTGAACTTTCCCTATCCCTTGCTTTTATTGATCGAACGAGGGTGGTATTGTTTCGGAATAATTCATTTGTCGTTGTGACTTTTCAATCGCTATTCCCTTTCCTGTGGATCTTATGTAAAGGCACATGTTGTTATTTTCACCGGATCATATATTGTCTCGAGTCGAGATGTGAACCTTGGGGTTGTTGTTTGAATTTTATTGTTCTTCGTGATTCGAACGTGATTGTTCGATTTTTGCTGTCTCGATCGTTGTGGTTCGATCGTATGATTGTTCGGTTTTTGTTGATCTCGTTTCGTGATTGTTGAACGTTCAAGACTCCTTCCTAATTTCCTTATGTTCAGGAAATTAGTCTTGTTTTCGATCTTCCAACCCTTGGGCGGTGGAATTCCGTATTTGTTCAGCGAGTGGCTCGCGTGTTGATTGATGTACCGTTAGGTTAGTCAATCGTGTTGATTTTCGTTCGTTGTGTTTTGCGATTGTTCGGATAATCGACTTGATTGTATTATCTGTTTGATGACGCTTGTCACTTGTTGGTTTATTGTGTCTCTATCGGTGGCGTTGTGTTGGTCGTCGTGGAGCGTGTTTTCACGTCGTATGTCTCTTTGCGTTTCTTGCAACGTTTCGCCGTCGGGCGCGAGTTTTCGGTTTTTGTGTATCTCGTCGAGTCTTCCTGACAGTGGATATTGCTTCTCCCTACTTATTTTAAGTTTCGGGACGAAACTTCTTTTAAGGAGGGTAGAATGTAATACTCGTGATTTCGATTTCCGGTAATTTCTTTTTTTTCGGCGGAAGTCCGTTTTGACGACTCTCTCATGACCGTTTCGTCATTCCGAGAATGATTAATTTTGCACTTTTTGTCATCCAAGCTCGTTTCGGTGTCGTTTTGTTGAGTTCCGTGCTTTTTAGCGGTTTTTCCGCACTTGAGTTCGATTCTTGCGAATCTCGTCCGAAACTGTTGTTTCGACTTTCTCGTAAGTTTATTTAATGTTATTATTCATGTTGCAAGCTTCGGTTTGATTATTCGATAACGTATCGTGATTTTGGGGCGTTTTGGGCAATTTTCGTAATTTCCCAAAGTTTGGGGTAATTACTTTCCGTTGTCGAATTTTGAGCCTTCGGGTAGTCGGAATCGTGTGTTCTATTAGTGCTCGGATTCGTCTTTTCGAGTACTTCGTAACCGTATCTTCGATTCGTATTTAGGTTCGGGTTTCGGGGTCGTTCGGGCCGTCGGAGTTGGTCCCGGCCGAGTCATGGCCGGGCATGCTCGGGCCAGGCCAGCCCTGGCCGAGTAACGTACGGTAATGATCGGCAGTTACGTACGTAAGGCCGGTTACATACGTAAGGCCCTGGACGGTAACGTACGTAACGTTCCGGCATTTCCAGGCAGTGAGTTTGGCCATGGCCGGTTACGTACGTAAGCCATGGCCGGTTACATACGTAACCCGGCCGTGATCGGCTATTTAAGGCAGCGGCGTTTTCTTCAGCCATTTTCACTCAGTTTTTCTTCCCTTCCGCGGCTGGAGCTTGGTTAATCATGGAGCGATGTTGTTGGACAATCAATCCATGAAGTTTTGGAGTTCATATCATCAATCATCCATCCTATAACACCCTCCGATCTACCGAATCAGGTCAGATTTCCTAGAAATCTAGTTTTGGGGAATTTGGGTGTTTTGGTTGTTTTCGTCCGATTAATCCGGTTTAACTTAGGATTTTGATGTATTGATGATTATTTAGATGTTTTATATCTTTTCCCTTGTTATTCCATGGTTGGATCGTATCGATTCGTTGTTTTGGTCGAGTTCTTGATCGACGCCTTGAAGGTGTCCGGTAGAATGTCTTAGAGGGATTTTCGGGTGTTCTACGATTATTCTTCCTCGTATGATCGATGATTTATTGATTATATGTTGTTAGGGTCGAGTTTCTTGCGAAGAAACCGAGTTGAACCCTTCCGTTCGTCGTCGTCTTCCGTTCCGATAGCATCGGGTGTTTCGAAGCTTTCCGGTTGAGCCGTGTTCGTCGGAATACTTGCGTGCCGATTTTGAGGCAAGTACCTTGTTCATACAATTCTTGTTTTGTGAATATGATAATTGGCGATCGTCTTTATATGTTTGTTTGATTGTTTGAAACGAGTTTTCAAAAGATTCGATTAGCCTTGTTAAAGGCTCTCTTTCAAAACGCGTGTGTTTTGTAAATGTGTGGGTTGTAAGTGACTACGTGGATATTTGGATATGTTTGGTGTTGATGTTGCGCTTGATAATACGTGTGTACGTATATTATCTCTTTTCGGTGCGTTTTGGTTTGATGTGGTGTTTTGCTATGTGTTTGGTGCCTCTGGTTGAATTGTTTGGATATCCTTGGTGTGATATGTTATTTGTGCATGATTGTTTCGCTCACCGTGGGTTGGTTCGATGGGGCCACGGCGGGAATCCAATGGTAGAGCCCTGTATTCACGAGTGGTGAATGTATTTTACTCACCGTGGGTTGGTTCGACGGGGTCACGGCGGGAGTCCAATGGTAGAGCCCTGGATTCACGAGTAAAAACTTCACAGGTTGGTGTATATTTAGTGAATGTATTTTACTCACCGTGGGTTGGTTCGACGGGGCCACGACGGGAGTCCAATGGTAGAGCCCTGGATTCACGAGTAAAAACTTCACAGGTTGGTGTATATTTAGTGAATGTATTTTACTCACCGTGGGTTGGTTCGACGGGGCCACGGCGGGAGTCCAATGGTAGAGCCCTGGATTCACGAGTAAAAACTTCACAGGTTGGTGTATATTTAGTGAATGTATTTTACTCACCGTGGGTTGGTTCGACGGGGCCACGGCGGGAGTCCAATGGTAGAGCCCTGGATTCACGAGTAAAACTTCACGAGTTGATATTGATTTCTATGTCCGTTGAGGACACGTGACGTGGGTTTTAACCCTGTGAATTGTTGTCGGTTTTCTATTTGCGAAAACAAAACCTTTGGGCTGTGACCCTGTTGATTTTTGAAAAGATAAGGATTCGGTAATCCTAAATTGTTTTCTATTAAAACTCTCGATGGCATTTTAAACTGTTTTATAAATTGTTTCCCTTTAACTTGTGGTCTTTCGGTTTTGGAATGTTTACCCAAATTCTTGCCTCGGGAAGTACTTTTCATTATGTTTGGATTTTTGAGGATTCCTGGTTATTGTTATTCGTGGAATGTGAATTGTATGACTCGTATTTTTGCACTTGTACTTGCACTAGCAAAACAGTGGAGTTTTGCTAACCCCCGAGTATTCGGGGGGTGGATGTCTATTTTTGCATTCAGGTTTTGGAGCATAACACAGGGTCAGTACGAAGGATGATGAAAGATGAATGATACTAATCACACGAGGATCCGTATGATGTCTTCGGTTTAGTTGTATTTTATTTCCGCTGCAGTATTCTTTTCCCGTTGTACGGGAGTGTGTTGTATTCGACCCCTGCGTGAGCATGTATTGTAATTGAGTTGTATGTATTTATTGAAAGACCAAATCGGTCTACTGAGTCATTTTAGCCTTAAAGGCATTGTTGAGTTGTTCTATGTTATTACCAGCCTGGTAGATCCTTGAGGAAAGGGTCTACCGCGTGTAATATCCCTGAGTGGATTGGGGGTGTTACAATTGCAATTTAACCATGGAACCGCATGTGGTGTATCAAGACCTGTCATGTAGTCCTCGATGCATTTAGGAATTTTCCAATCCTTGTAAACCGACTTCCCTGTCACCTTGATACCAAGTGAATCATCCGGATGGAGTCTTGCAAACTCGTTGGCCAAAACTAACTACAAAAAGCCAAACCACAAAATTAAAAAAAAATCCACATCACACCAATGATATACAAGCGAGTAGGTTATAGAACTTACGTAAAATTAGGAGCCGGCAAGTACAGTGCCAACTCTACCGACACCAACACTACAGACTCCCCTTCGAAGCCTCGCTCGAGTCGCAAGCACATAACAGTCTATCACCTGTTATGATTGTATACTGCAAAGCATACTTTATGCTTGTATTACCTAATTTCCCATTTACTACCTATGAGGATATTAATTACACTTAATCACATGATTTGCATATTTATTCACGTTATGGTTATGCAAATGAAATGTCTAATTATTTTATATTGTAGATAATGTGATGTGTTGGTGTCACACGGAAGATCACATTATCGGTGCCTTATAAAATAATATAATAGTTCACAACCTATATAATTATTAGACAAATTATATAAAGGGTTGTAGTGTATGCTTGAGAATAGTTGGTCTTGACTATTAGCATACATTAGCGTATTTGCATACGTTGAACAGGATCGAGGTGAGATAGTGTCTTCTGTTCTGACTGTAAGAAGAACGTAAATCTCGGATAATTATTATTTCTTAATTCTAAGTATATAATATTTAATTGTGTATTTATAATAATTATTGCTTTGATTTACCATAGGTGAGAGTCAAAATGATCGACTCAATAAGCCTCGTATCTTGGGCAATAATATTGTTTATACGACAATTATTATTATTACTAGAAATCGTGTCCCGACTCGTGCGGGTTGATGATGTCCCCTTGAGGAGCTCGATAATGATTATTATATTAAACCCTGCAGGTGGATTTAATTCCGATATAATAATAAGGTTCGAGTGGTACTACTCTTGGATAAGATATTAATTAATTAAAGTGTCGTAGCTTATAATTAATTAATGGACATTCGATATCTTAAACACGGAAATAATATATTTAATAAGGAGCCCAATTTCGTAATTTGGGATTTTGGTAGGAAGTGCAATATCAAACTTTTTAGTGGACTAAGTTGATATTAATTAATTCATCATATATTAGGAAGAGTCCTAATAAGGTAAGATGAATTAATTGGGAGTCCTTCCATAATCCTCCTCTAGATCCCTAGTAGTAATCCAAGAGCCTATAAATAGGACATTATGGTTGATGGCCGATTTTATGCTTCTTCATACACAAGGAATTTCGATTTTTTCTTCTAAGTGTTTAATTGTGGATCTTGACTTGTGTCTTTGATTCCACAATTGAGAGAACACTTTAATTGTTGCTACATATCGGAATTACTTGAAGAAAAGAAAATCGAGAGTTGTGAGGCATAAGAATTCGGCCGATCCATAACGTGTCCAAGCAAGATCCGGTAGCTCGTTGCCCACACAACGTCCGGTTCAAGGCGGATCATACTCTAGAAGATCTGAAGGTAGAAATACAAGGCGATCAAGAAGGAAGTAACCAACGCGCTTCAAAAGGTAATATCCTATGATCTTGGATCTAGATTAGGATATTTTAATTAATCAACATATTTAATTAATAAATAATAAATAACATTTAAATTACTTGTTAGTCTTAGTAATTAATAAATTAGCATGCCTAAATAGATCTAATACTCGTAGATGCGTAAAACGCTATTATCAACTTTCCCAAACTTCGCTTCCGCTGCGTTTTACTTTCCAACAATTGGTATCGGAGCCGGATTTTTAGGCTTTTGCTATTTTAATTAATTTTAGTGATTAATTGATAGCAATTTAAATATTCATATATTTTGATGATGGAATATTTTGCTAGATGTGTTCTTGCAGGTGATATGATCCAATTATCATGGTTTATATGAATGGTGTATTTATTTATTTTTATTAATTATGCAATTGTTGGTTTGGACCGTTTTTGAGGCATGTAATGGTTTTTCCCGTGAGAAAATCCGCGGGTAGTTCTAGGTGGTTTTATTTTTTCGTGTAAATCTTGATGTAATTTCGATGTATTTTATTTTGTATAAAATTGTAATCGAATTCGGAAGAGACGGGATCGCGAAGAAATAGAGCAGAACCGGGACTGCTGGGCAAGCCGCGGCCGACAGCAGCAGGCGCTGCCGAAGCAAAGACATGGCCGGCGAGCATAGCCGAAGTGCCGCTAAGGCGGCACTGTCCGGCAGTTATTTAGTTCGGCTGGTCGCCGATTTTGGTCCGGTCCGTTTTCGCCGCCGTTCGTTGCGTCCGCTGGGAAGTCGGGATTTAAAATTAAATTTTTTTTATGTAATTAATTTTGCATAAAAGTAAAATTTTAATTTTGAAAATCCACGGCCCGGCCGGGGAGAAGCGACGAGATGCTTGATTCAGTGGGAGAGATCGAGTCGAAGATTTTCTCGGATTCAACTCAAGGAAGAAGACCATGATAATTGGATAAATTTAATTATCCATGCTTTATTTTGGTTTTTATTGTTTTGATGTATGGCATGTATGGATGTATGCGTGATATGTTTCCTTGCATGTTAGGACGAGAAAATTAAAAACCTTAAGGCTAAAATAACTAAGTGATTAAATTGATTTAATTTTTTTAATTAAAATCAAATTGGCCTCCATAATTAATTTAAATTGTGAAGTAATTAGCATGCGCGTTGACATTAGAGTCTTCCTCCATATCGGATGTGCTAATTATAGGTTCACTAGTTTTAAATTTCAAAATGATAACATAAGGTAAATATTACTTTTTATGATAGGACCTCTCCATCTGTAGGACTATTATTTATAAGATAATATTTTAAGGATGCTAAATTATGGTGTTCACTTAGGTGTATTAATTAATAAGCTCCCCATCGGAGTCTATGTTAATTAATACATGGCCAAGAGGAACCAACTATTAATTTTACTTGTCATAACGTAATTTGACTAGATAGTAAAATTAAAGATGTAAAACTCTACTTGAAAAATATGTGTGTAAACGTCCACACGATCGTGGCTTGCATGTGCGGATTTTTTGAGGTGTTGGTTGCTAGCATATATATTGTGTTTTTGAGGTTTTTCGATATATTTTGCTATGCATTATGTGATGGATGTTTTTAATTTTTATTCTCAGACGTCTTTCAATCCACTAGCTGTTATTCTCAAAGAAAATAAACTAGATGGCACTAACGTTGCCGATTGGAAAAGAAATCTTGACATTGTCCTGACTGCTGAGGGGCATAAGTTTGTCTTAATCGAGGAGAGCCCTCTAGAACCAGAACCGGATGCCACTCCCGAAGAGTTGGCTGAATTTCGAAAATGGAAAAAGTCTGATGAGATGGCTCGCTGTTACATTTGGGCTTCACTGACAAATGTATTGCAAAGATCGACATCGACGATGGGTTCGGCCGGAAATGATGAAAAGTCTCACCGAGATGTTTGGTCATCGAACCGGCGGCTAGACAAAATGATATGATGGTTTTGATGACTACCCATATGTCTGATGTGACTCCAGTGAGGGTTCATGTTCTAATAATGATGTCTCATGTGAACGAATCGAGCATACCGGGGGCTACTATCGATGCGGAAACGCAGTTGATATTATCTTAGGCGGCTTACCTAGAAGCTTTGAGCAGTTCCGCCTTAACTACAATATGAACCGTAGGACATATAGTTTGGCGGAACTTAAACAGATCTGTGAAGGTCTCTTCAAACAAGGTTATCATCAGATTCTTGCGGCAACCGGTGCTACTTCTTCCAAACCCAAATGGGGAAAGAAGAAGAAGCAGGTTGGCCAGAAGCAAGTGGCAACCCTCAAGGTGAAAAGCAAGACTCCTCACCCCGAGGCGAACAAAAAGCCAAAGGGAAAGTGCTACAAGTGCGGTCAGAAAGGACATTTTAAAACGGACTGCCCTGCTCTTAAGAAAGGTATGTCTCGTGCACTAGTAGTCAAAACATGTTTGGCAGCTTGTTCTTCCACTTCGTGGATAGTTGATTCAGGCTCCACTGATCATGTTTGCTTTGACTCGCATGGTTTTCAGGTAACCAAGCAGCTTAGTGCGGGCGAGATTACCATCAACTGGGGCGATTATTCCAGGCTTATGGCTGTTGCAGTGGGAGTCGTGCAGTTGAAGATTAATGATAAATTATTAGTTCTCAATAATGTATTATTAGTACCAGATTTTAGAATGAATTTAATTTCGGTTTCTAAATTAAAATGCGATGGTTATTCAGTTTTTTTTGATGATGATGCCATTATCAAGAAAAGAAGCGGTGAATATATTTGTAGAGGTACTTTTAATGATGGACTATATATTGTTAATACTGCACAAACTCCTATGCATAAATCACTTAACTCTTTGTCTAAACCTAAAAAGAGAAAAGAACCTTCAAGCATAAACCAAACATATCTGTGGCATTTACGGTTAGGACATGTAAACCTTAGAAGGATTCAAAGATTGGTAGATGATGGCCCATTGGATGATCTCCAAGTTGAGTCATTTCCAATTTGTGAATCCTGTCTGGAAGGTAAGATGACCAAAAGGGTTTTTTAAAACCAAGGGAAACCGTGCTCAGGATGTGTTAGAATTGGTTCATACGGATGTATGTGGTCCAATGAATATCCAGGCTAGGGGTGGTTTCGAATACTTCATCACGTTTATAGATGATTATTCGAGATATGGATACATCTATTTGATGCGACGTAAGTATGAAGCCTTTGACAAGTTCAGAGACTTCAAGGCTGAAACGGAGAAGCGTCATGGGAAGAGTATCAAGTCGCTACGATCTGATCGTGGTAGCGAATACCTTAGTGGAGAGTTTTTGGATTTCTTGGCGAATGAGGGGGTTTCATCCCAGCTCACCGTGCCGGGAACTCCACAACAAAATGGTGTGGCTGAAAGAAGGAATAGGACTCTTTTAGAAATGGTTAGATCAATGATGAGTTATTCAGATTTACCTATTTCGTTTTGGGGATACGCCTTAGAAACAGCGGCGTACATTCTAAACCTGGTGCCTTCGAAATCAGTTCCAAAAACACCCACAGAACTATGGAGTGGGCGTAAGCCCAGTCTAGGACATGTTCGGATTTGGGGTACTCCAGCACATGTGCTGAATAAGGAAGCTGATAAGTTGGCATCTCGTACAGAAGTACGAGTGTTTGTAGGATACCCTAAGGGAACGAAGGGTGGCTTGTTCTATAGTCCCCAGGATCAGAAGGTCATTGTTAGCACCAATGCCCGATTTCTGGAAGAGGATTATATGATTAGTCACAAGCCCATGAGCGAGATAATTCAGGAAGATCTAAGGGGCGAGACTCCGTCTATACCAATCGTACAAGCGCCAACTAACACTGCACCACGTATCGATTCTAAAACTTTTACACCAACTCAGGATTTGCCTCGTCGTAGTGGGAGGGTTGTTCGTCAGCCCAAACGATTCATAGGCGTGGGAAAGTCTTCGGACTCAATCCCAGACGAAGATGAATCAGTTCCCTGGACCTATAAGGAGGCAATCCAAGATAAAGATGCTGACTCCTGGCAAGAAGCAATGGAATCAGAAATGGGATCTATGGATTCCAATCAAGTGTGGGAGCTAGTAGAGCTACCTGATGGTGTACAAGCCATTGGGAGTAAATGGGTCTACAAGCGAAAGAAAGGACGTGACGGTAAGGTTGAAACCTTCAAAGCGAGGCTTGTTGCAAAAGGTTACACTCAGAAAGAGGGTATCGATTATGATGAAACCTTTTCACCGGTAGCCATGCTTAAGTCAATCCGGATTCTTTTAGCTATAGCTGCGCATTTGGATTTGGAGATTTGGCAGATGGATGTCAAGACTGCATTCTTGAATGAGAGTCTAGACAAGGAAATCTATATGCGCCAAGCAGAGGGATTCATTGCTAAAGGAGAAGAGCACTTGGTGTGCAAACTTAAGAAATCCATTTTATGGACTTAAGCAAGCATCTAGATCTTGGAACACTCGTTTTGACGAAGTTGTCCAGTCATATGGATTCGTCCAATGTCCGAGTGAGAGTTGTGTGTATAAGAAATGCGATGGAAACGTGTTGGTGTTTCTTGTACTGTATGTAGACGATATCCTTCTGATTGGAAACAACGTGAAGGAATTGTCGGACGTACGGGTATGGCTATCTGAGCAGTTCGATATGAAGGATCTAGGAGAAGCAGTACGGATATCGGAATAAAAGGATGTTGTGCTTATCCCAGGCATCCTATATCGATACAGTGCTGAAACGGTTTAGCATGGAGAATTACAAGAAAGGTTTTCTACCTTACAGACATGGAATTCAACTATCTAAGAATATGTGTCCTAAGACACAAAAGGAGATAGATGACATGAAGATGGTCCCTTATACATCTGCTGTGGGAAGTCTCATGTATGCTATGCTTTGCACTAGACCAGATATCTGTCATGCAGTGGGCATGGCTGCTAGATATCAGTCAAACCCAGGACCAGGACACTGGATTGCTGTCAAGCACATACTCAAGTACCTGAGAAGGACTAGGGAGTACTTGCTTATATATCAATCAGACGACCTGTTTCCGGTGGGTTACACTGACTCAGATTTTTCATCGGATAAAGAAAAGTCCAAGTCTACTTCGGGTTATGTGTTTAGCCTTGGAGGTGGAGCCATTAGTTGGAGGAGTGTGAAGCAGAAATGCATCTCGGACTCTACCATGGAAGCCGAGTACGTGGCAGCCTCTGAGGCAGCCAAGGAGGCAGTGTGGCTCAAGTACTTCCTGCAGGACTTAGATGTGATTTCCGATTTGCCAGAGGGTATTACACTTTATTGTGATAATACTGGTGCAGTCGCAAATTCAAGGGAACCACGAGCCCATCAGGCAAGTAAACATATCAACCGCAAGTACCACATCATACGACACTTCGTGAAGGAAGGAGACGTAGTTGTAGCCGGGGTTGCATCGGAAGATAATCTTGCTGACCCTTTCACGAAAGGCCTACCTTCAAAAGTTTTTGAAAGGCATGTGGAAGGAATGGGATTACGGTGTATGGCAGCATTGCTTTGAGTATAAGTGGGAGAAATGAGAGACTATGTAATAGAGTAGTATACTTAAAAGCATGTTTTGAGTATAAGTGGGAGATTGTTAGGATTGTATACTGCAAAGCATACTTTATGCTTGTATTACCTAATTTCCCATTTACTACCTATGAGGATATTAATTACACTTAATCACATGATTTGCATATTTATTCACGTTATGGTTATGCAAATGAAATGTCTAATTATTTTATATTGTAGATAATGTGGTGTGTTGGTGTCACACGGAAGATCACATTATCGGTGCCTTATAAAATAATATAATAGTTCACAACCTATATAATTATTAGACAAATTATATAAAGGGTTGTAGTGTATGCTTGAGAATAGTTGGTCTTGACTATTAGCATACATTAGCGTATTTGCATACGTTGAGCAGATCGAGGTGAGATAGTGTCTTACATCTTGTTGTAAGAAGAACGTAAATCTCGGATAATTATTATTTCTTAATTCTAAGTATATAATATTTAATTATGTATTTATAATAATTATTGCTTTGATTTACCATATGTGAGAGTCAAAATGATCGACTCAATAAGCCTCGTATCTTGGGCAATAATATTGTTTATACGACAATTATTATTATTACTAGAAATCGTGTCCCGACTCGTGCGGGTTGATGATGTCCCCTTGAGGAGCTCGATAATGATTATTATATTAAACCCTGCAGGTGGATTTAATTCCGATATAATAATAAGGTTCGAGTGGTACTACTCTTGGATAAGATATTAATTAATTAAAGCTGTCAGTAGCTTATAATTAATTAATGGACATTCGATATCTTAAACATGGGAAATAATATATTTAATAAGGAGCCCAATTTCGTAATTTGGGATTTTGGTAGGAAGTGCAATATCAAACTTTTTAGTGGACTAAGTTGATATTAATTAATTCATCATATATTAGGAAGAGTCCTAATAAGGTAAGATGAATTAATTGGGAGTCCTTCCATAATCCTTCTCTAGATCCCTAGTAGTAGTCCAAGAGCCTATAAATAGGATATTATGGTTGATGGCCGATTTTATGCTTCTTCATACACAAGGAATTTCGATTTTTCTTCTAAGTGTTTAATTGTGGATCTTGACTTGTGTCTTTGATTCCACAATTGAGAGAACACTTTAATTCTTGCTACATATCGGAATTACTTGAAGAAAAGAAAATCGAGAGTTGTGAGGCATAAGAATTCGGCCGATCCATAAGGTGTCCAAGCAAGATCCGATAGCTTGTTGCCCACACAACGTCCGGTTCAAGGCGGATCATACTCTAGAAGATCTGAAGGTAGAAATACAAGGCGATCAAGAAGGAAGTAACCAACGCGCTTCAAAAGGTAATATCCTATGATCTTGGATCTAGATTAGGATATTTTAATTAATCAACATATTTAATTAATAAATAATAAATAATATTTAAATTGCTTGTTAGTCTTAGTAATTAATTAATTACCATGCCTAAATAGATCTAATGCTCGTAGATGCGTAAAACGCTATTATCAACTTTCCCAAACTTCGCTTCCGCTGCGTTTTACTTTCCAACATCACCTTGGCATCAAAATCTTCACGGCTAGACTCTATCCGGTCAAATAACGCCTGGGTGAGAGCATGCCCAGTCTCCAAATACCGGACAATAGCATCACGTGGCTGCTCCCTCCTAAAGTGTAGGTACAACTTCTTCAGAGCCTCGCTATCTCTTGGAGGCGCAACCACAAAAGGCTCCCGAAGAGCAGTAGATGGTCGACTCACTCGCGGTGGAAGACTACGCTCACCCAAATGCTGCGTTCCGGCACTCTCACCATCTTCATCACCCTCAGCATCCCTCTCACAACTATAACGATCAGAGTCAGATGCATGCCGCTCGATCTCAAAAACTGTATGCTCGATCTGAAATGGAGGCTGCTGCTCAGGACCACCACCCTCACTTCGAAACATCGCACTATAATGATGCTCGTCCTGAAACCAGTCGAACATCGTCCCATACTGCTGAAACGGCGCCTCAAATGGCTCATACTGATGCTCGTAATCAAGGGGCTGCTGAGTCCACTCAAAAGAATGATGGATTTGAGAATGGTGACTGTGCTGGACCTCAGAATGGTGGGTAGGCGGACGCTGAGAATGATGACTAGGCTGACGCTGAGAATGGTGACTGTGGGCTGCGCCAGAGACTGAGTGACGTGGAGGGTCAGGAATCCTCCGCTGGGTGCTGCTAATAGATGCAGAATGACGACGCCTATCATGGATCCCAGCTGAGTAGTGCACCGGGCTCCTAGAACGTCTATGCATAGTGTAATATCCGCAATTTCGAATTTCGGTAATTTTCTTTTTTTCGGCGGAAGTCCGTTTTGACGACTCGCTCATGACCATTTCGTCATTTCGAGAATGATTAATTCTTCACTTTTTGTCATCCGAGTTCGTTTCGGTGTTGTTTTGTTGAGTTCCGTGCTTTTTAGCGACTTTTCCGCACTTGAGCTCGATTCTTGCGAATCTCGTCCGAAACTGTCGTTTCGAGTTTCTCGTAAGTTCATTTAATGTTATTATTCATGTTGCGAGCTTTGGTTTGGTGTTTCGATCGCGTATCGTGATTTTCGGACGTTTTGGGCCATTTTCGTAATTTCCCAAAGTTTTGGGTAATTACTTCCGTTGTTGAATTCCGAGCCTTCGGGTGGTCGGAATCGTGTGTCCTACTAGCTCTTAGATTCGTCTTTGTGAGTACTTCGTAACCGTATCTTCGGTTCGTATTCGTGTTCGGGTTTCGGTGTCGCTTTGTTGAATTCGGGATTACTAAACGACTTTTCTAAGTATGAGTTCGTCTTTGTTAGATCACCATTAATTTTTGATGACTCCAAAAATTATAAATCTTTGCAATATTATAGATCATCGAGTTAGCTTTCCAATGGTTCAAACGGTGAGTCAATCGGAGTCCGGACGAGAGAGTTATGGTCGTTTGGTTTTGGCGAGCACTTCCAGAGCCTTTCGGCCGATAGGGGGCCGATAGACTCTACCGCCTACATTCGATGGCTATCGGTTGGGCCTATCGGCCGATAGGCCGCCGATAGGTCTCTTTGTGTTACACTTTAAATGCGTTGTTTTGAGCGTGAAGCTCATTTCTTTCCCATTTTTCCACTGCGCCGCAAGAGAGGAGATATGGAGGGAGAGAGTTCTTCATCCGGGGGTCGATTTTCATCATTTCTTTTCGGTTGTGAGGCTCGGATAATCAATCTAACGCGTGTTCTACGGATCTTAACACTTGAATCACTCAAGGTAATATCTCTTGAAACCCTACCTTTTTGGATAATTGGGGATTTTGGGGTTTTGTCCGATTCTTTCCGTTTCGTTGATGGATTCATGATGAATATGATTAATCTTGTTAGTATCTTTAGTTTCCCTACGGATTCATGGATATTTTGTAGATTTTTACGGAATCGAGAGGGTTTGGTTGTGGTCCGCCCTCGTTGTTGTTTTCGGTATGAATATACATGAATCGTAGGCGGGGTTCCGGGTGTATTCCATTTCCATAATCGTTTAGAAGTGGTTGTGATTGTGCTATTCGAATCGTTAGGTTCATTTTCGTCGGTTCCTCACGGTCGTGCTTGATTCTTCCGTTCCGTTCATTGTCGTCTTCCTTTTCGTTAGCATCGGGCGCCCAAGCTTCCCGTTGAGCTGTATCAGTTCGTGGTTCAGTGCTCTTGGTATCGAGGCAAGTATCTTGCCCATACATTACGTGTTTTGTGGATATTATGGTTGTTAATCGTCGATATGTGCTAAATAAATATTTATAACCATTTTCAAAGGAATCGGTATATTTTACCATCATGTTTTTCGTAAAGGTGAACCGTGTGTGTCGGGAATTAATATGTTTAGTTGGATATGTGAGTTTGTGTGATATTAGTTGTGTCGTTCGGTCTTTGTTGAAATCTTGCGCGTCCTTGTGCATTGTATCATTACTTGGTCGTGAGTATATCTTTGGATGAATCGCCATTCTAGTAAGGTACCTCGACTATATATACCGTGATTGACCTTCGAGGCTTGTGGTTTGCAAGCGTGATTTTGGAACGTGTGTGTGTTGTTCCTTCCACCGGAGTGTCCGACGGGATGTCCGGGGTCGATACTTAAGGGTACGGCCACGGAAGTGGATCAGGGTGCGTGTGTGGATGAACTTCCACCGGAGTGTCCGACGGGATGTCCGGGGTCGATACTAAGGGGTACGGCCGCGAAGTGGTTTCACCCGGAGTGTCCGACAGGATGTCCGGGGTCGATACTAAGGGGTACGGCCGCGGGTTACCAGTTGTGGTTTTCATCTTGAGGATGACGTTGATGTTTTCGTTAATTGTGATATTGTCCGGAGTATCACAATGCTTTGTGCTTGGGGTCGAGAGACATTATATATCGAGTCTTGGTGTTTGGCTAGAATGGCATAGGAATAATGTGTTATGTGTAATGTGACCTTGTAAGTGAATTGAAGTGGATGATCGGGTCGTGGACCTGTGTTTTGTGACCGGAATGGTTGGGTCGTGGACCCCGTGTTTTGTTAAACAGATTTGTATTTTGAAAAATGAACTTTGGGGTGTGACCCTAAATGGCTTTCGAGGAATTAAGAACCTTTTTAATTTCTGATGTTTTCAAATCTCCCGAGATTTTGCAATGTTTTCAAAATGCTTACTTGCTTTGTTTCTGCTTTCAAGACTTGAACTATTTTTTTTACTAAATACATCTCGGGAAGTCTTTCGTTATATTCTCGGAATGTGTTGTGTATGGCTCGTATTTGCACTTTATACTTGCACTAGCGAAACAGTGGAGTTTGCTAACCCCGAGTAATCGGGGTGGATATCTGTATTGTGTCCGAGGTTCATGCAGTTTTCGGGAGCAAGACACAAGATCGGCACGAGGGATGATGAAAGACGAATGATACTAATCACACGAAGGCCGGTTTTGGGTTCGATTAGTCGAGTCCATTGTATTGTCTTTTCCATTTGTCTTATTGTTCATTGTTGCAAGTATTTTACCCTTGTGTGGGTATGAGTCTGGATGAGTTTATGTATTTTGATTTGTAAGTCGTGACGAAAGACCAAATCGGTCTATTGGTCCGTTATTTTGATTCGTCGGTATGTAATGTAATGTGTTGTTTTGATGTCTAGCTGGTGGATCCTCACGAGAGGGTGCGGCGTGTAATATTCCGGTTTGATGCGGGGTGTTACATTTATGGTATCGAGCTTAGGTTGTGGAAACCTAGCCGCCGGGTCGATGGTGTCTATTGAGTTTTGTCTTGTCGGATTATGTCCGACTAAGTCGTGTCGCGACGCGTCGCCCGAGTTTGTTGGTCGTGATTAGTATCGTGGCGATCATCATCTTCGTGCGACACTGTGGCGTAAGTCTCCCTTCTTTGTGTTGTGCCTCGTGTGACACGAGCTATTTTTATGATTATTTGTTAAGCGACGAATTCTTTTATGAATTTTGATTTCGTGATATGTGGTTACTTGACTCTAATACTTCGTTCATATGAGGAGTAGTGTTGATGGATTGTGCATGTTTGACTTTATTTCTTTTATCCATTGCGTGAGTTCCTTTGTAATGATATTCGGTATTTTACCGACAGAGTTATATATCGAAAATAGATTCCATTAACCGAGTTTTTGGCATTATGGCCTTGATCATTTTGGCGAAATTCTTATTAAGGTATTTATTATTTTGTAAATGGATATTATGAGTTTTGAAATATTACCGTCATCGGCCTTTTTGGCGTTTTTGTGAATGGTTTTTAGCCTGGTGGGTTCCGGCGCGGGACCCACGGCGCTATATTGTTCCTTGTAATTACCTGAAATTTTTGGGCATTCTAGCCCATTGAATTATTTTGAAAACCTTGAGTGTCTTAGAAAATTAAAATTCGAGACGTACTTTTAAAACGAATTATTTTACGCGGTGTTTTCAAGGTGTTTTCTAATGCCGCAATACATTTCAAAAAAATTTAGGTTGAGGACCAAAAATATTTTGAGATATTTTCAAATGCAGTTGCTTAGACCCAAGGGTCGAATATTTTTGAAAGTTTTTCACTACGAGAAGGTGTCCTCATTTTTGTTCAAACGCAAGATGATTTTCAAAGTCTCGAAAATGATGTTTGTTCAACTTTTTGTAAAATGATACTCAAGATCAATTGGTGTTACCAAACCTGTCTTCAAAGGTGGTTTTTGTTTTTAAAACCTATCATTCCTGCTTATGCGGACCGGAAATGCGTGTATGGTTTTCGAACTTTCGTTACGGTGTTAACCCCTAATTGTGATCGAAATGGTGGCATGAACGTCGAGGCGTTGCCACGCATTTGTTGTACTAGTCCTCTGTGAGAGGTATGAACTGGTATTTACTGTTTGTCGCCTCGTGGTGATTTGCGTGTTGTCGCACGGGTGTGAGCTGTTGAAGCTTGAGTTTGTACGTTTGTGTACATGTGTGATTGTTTCATGATGGTTGAAATTATGTGCTGGTTATCGTTCGGGCCGTCGAGGTCGCCGAACGATACCGTCGTTGCTGTAGTGTTTGTGTGTGTATTACTTTATGATGGTAATCGTTGTATATAGTATGTGTTATGATTCTTTGTTGTGCTGAGTTGGCATCTCCGCTATGTTATTTTGCGACGTTGTGCCCCATTGTATCTAGCATTTGTATTTTCGGTATGCCGAGCCGAGACGTTTCAACCGTGATGTGCCGGGGCATGCACGTGTAAACTGTCCTTCTCGTCGGTAACACATTTCAAGTGTGGACTCGAGGGACACCGAATTCCGTTTTGCGAATTAGCTACCGAGACTTTCGAAGTTCGCGCTTCAGCACAGTCATCGGAATCGGCTTTGAGAGGCCTTTGAAGGATGTTTCTGTCAGTTGCTTGTTGTGCCGTCACCTTGATTTCGCTGTTGTGAGTTGCGGGGGCGACCTTCTTTTATAAGAGGTCGAATGTAGTACCCGTGTTGTTTTTAGACTCCTGCATTTTCTCTTTCTCGAGTCTATCGACTCGCTCGTGTTCGTTGATACTTTCTGAACTTGTTCTGTATTTCGGTTTCGTCGTTCGAACGAGCTGTGATCTTGTTTTGGGTCAATCTGGTTATCGCTGTGACTTTTTCGAGTTCAGTTCGATTCTTGTGAACCTTGTTCGGAAGTGACATCATCTGGTTTTACTAGTTCTCTTATTCGAAGTGGATCGGATTTGGAACTTCTGTATTTTCGACTCTGTCGACTCGTTTATGTTCATTGACATTTTCTGAGCTTGACCTGCCACTTGCTTTTGTTGATCGAACGAGGGTGGTATTATTTCGGAATTACTCGTTCGTCGTTGTGACTTTTCAATTATTAATCCCTTTCCTGTGGATCTTATACGAGTGTGCATCTTGTTGTTTTCACCGGATCATGTTTGTCTTGAGTCGAGATGTGGACCTCGGAATTGTCGGTTGAACCTTATTGTTCTTCGTGATCCGAACATGATCGTTCGATTTTTGTTGTCTCGATATTTGTGGTTCGATCGTTTGATTGTTCAGTTTTTGTTGATCTCGTTTCGTGATTGTTGAACATTCAGACTCCTTCGAAATTCCCTTAAGTTCGGGAAGTTAGTCTCGTTTTCAATCTTCCAACCCTTGGGCGGTGGAATTCTGTATTTGTTCAGCGGTTGGCCGCGTTTTGATTGATGTACCGTTGGGTTGGTCAATCCTGTTGATTTTCGTTCGTTGTGTTTTGTGATTGTCTGGATAATCGACTTGATTATACTATCTGTTTGTTGACGCTTGTCACTTGTTGACTTTATTATGTTCTAACGCGACGTGGTATTGGTCGTCGTGGAGCGTGTTTTCACGCCGTATGTCTCTTTGCGTTTCTTGCGGCGTTTGCCGTCGGGCGCGAGTTTTCGGTTTTGCGTATCTCGTCGAGTTTTCTGGCAGGGTATATTGCTTCCCTACTTGTTTTAAGTTTCGGGACGAAACTTCTTTTATGGAGGGTAGAATATAATATCCGCAATTTCGAATTTCGGTAATTTTCTTTTTTCGGCGGAAGTCCGTTCTGACGACTCGCTCATGACCATTTCGTCATATCGAGAATTATAAATTCTTCACATTTTGTCATCCGAGTTCTTTTCGGTGTTGTTTTGTTGAGTTCCGTGTTTTTAGCGACTTTTCCGCACTTGAGCTCGATTCTTGCGATCTCGTCAAACTGCTGTTTCGAGTTTCTCGTAAGTTCATTTAATGTTATTATTCATGTTGCGAGCTTTGGTTTGGTGTTTCGATCGCGTATCGTGATTTTCGGACGTTTTGGGCCATTTTCGTAATTTCCCAAAGTTTTGGGTAATTACTTCCGTTGTTGAATTCCGAGCCTTCGGGTGGTCGTATTCGTGTGTCCTACTAGCTCTTAGATTCGTCTTTGTGAGTACTTCGTAACCGTATCTTCGGTTCGTATTCAGGTTCGGGTTTCGGTGTCGTTTTGTTGAATTCAGGATTACTAAACGACTTTTCTAAGTATGAGTTCGTCTTTGTTAGATCACCATTAATTTTTGATGACTCCAAAAATTATAAATCTTTGCAATATTATAGATCATCGAGTTAGCTTTCCAATGGTTCAAACGGTGAGTCAATCGGAGTCCGGACGAGAGAGTTATGGTCGTTTCAGTTTTTGGCCGAGCACTTCCAGGAGCCTTTCGGCCGATAGGGGGGCCGATAGACTCTACTGCCTACATTCAAGATGGCTATCGGTTGGGCCTATCGGCCGATAGGCCGCCGATAGGTCCCGCCGTGTTACACTTTAAATGCGTTGTTTTGAGCGTGAAGCTCATTTCTTTCCCATTTTTCCATCGCGCGAGAGAGGAGATATGGAGGGAGAGAGTTCTTCATCCGGAGTCGATTTTCATCATTTCTTTTCGGTTGTGAGGCTCGGATAATCAATCTAACGCGTGTTCTACGGATCTTAACACTTGAATCACTCAAGGTAATATCTCTTGAAACCCTACCTTTTTGGATAATTGGGGATTTTGGGGTTTTGTCCGATTCTTTCCGTTTCGTTGATGGATTCATGATGAATATGATTAATCTTGTTAGTATCTTTAGTTTCCCTACTGATTCATGGATATTTTGTAGATTTTTACGGAATCGAGAGGGTTTGGTTGTGGTCCGCCCTCGTTGTTGTTTTCGGTATGAATATACATGAATCGTAGGCGGGGTTCCGGGTGTATTCCATTTCCATAATCGTTTAGAAGTGGTTGTGATTGTGCTATTCGAATCGTTAGGTTCATTTTCGTCGGTTCCTCACGGTCGTGCTTGATTCTTCCGTTCCGTTCATTGTCGTCTTCCTTTTCGTTAGCATCGGGCGCCCAAGCTTCCGGTTGAGCCTTATCCGTTCGTGGTTCAGTGCTCGTGGTATCGAGGCAAGTATCTTGCCCATACATTACGTGTTTTGTGGATATTATGGTTGTTAATCGTCGATATGTGCTAAATAAATATTTATAACCATTTTCAAAGGAATCGGTATATTTTACCATCATGTTTTTCGTAAAGGTGAACCGTGTGTGTCGGGAATTAATATGTTTAGTTGGATATGTGAGTTTGTGTGATATTAGTTGTGTCGTTCGGTGCTGTTGAAATCTTGCGCGTCCTTGTGCATTGTATCATTACTTGGTCGTGAGTATATCTTTGGATGAACTGGCCATTCTAGTAAGGTACCTCGACTATATATACCGTGATTGACCTTCGAGGCTTGTGGTTTGCAAATGAGATTATTGGAACGTGTGTGTGTTGTTCCTTCCACCGGAGTGTCCGACGGGATGTCCGGGGTCGATACTAAGGGGTACGGCCACGGAAGTGGATCGGGTGCGTGTGTGGATGAACTTCCACCGGAGTGTCCGACGGGATGTCCGGGGTCGATACTAAGGGGTACGGCCGCGGAAGTGGTTTCCCACCCGGAGTGTCCGACGGGATGTCTGGGGGTCGATACTAAGGGGTACGGCCGCGGGTTACCAGTTGTGGTTTTCATCTTGAGGATGACGTTGATGTTTTCGTTAATTGTGATATTTTCAGGAGTATCACAATGCTTTGTGCTTGGGGTCGAGAGACATTATATATCGAGTCTTGGTGTTTGGCTAGAATGGCATAGGAATAATGTGTTATGTGTAATGTGACCTTGTAAGTGAATTGAAGTGGATGATCGGGTCGTGGACCCTGTGTTTTGTGTCCGGAATGGTTGGGTCGTGGACCCCGTGTTTTGTTAAATGATTTGTATTTTGAAAAATGAACTGGGGTCATGACCCTAAATGGCTTTCGAGGAATTAAGAACCTTTTTAATTTCTGATGTTTTCAAAACTCCCGAGATTTTGCAATGTTTTCAAAATGCTTACTTGCTTTGTTTCTGCTTTCAAGACTTGAACTATTTTTAACTAAATACATCTCGGGAAGTCTTTCGTTATATTCTCGGAATGTGTTCTGTATGGCTCGTATTTGCACTTTATACTTGCACTAGCGAAACAGTGGAGTTTTGCTAACCCCCGAGTAATCGGGGGGTGGATATCTGTATTGTGTCCAGGTTCATGCAGGTTTTCGGGAGCAAGACACAGGATCGGCACGAGGGATGATGAAAGACGAATGATACTAATCACACGAAGGCCAGTTTTGGGTTCAGTTAGTCGGAGTCCATTGTATTGTCTTTTCCGCTGTCTTATTGTTCATTGTTGCAAGTATTTTACCCTTGTGTGGGTATGAGTCTGGATGAGTTTATGTATTTTGATTTGTAAGTCTGTGACGAAAGACCAAATCGGTCTATTGGTCCGTTATTTTGATTCGTCGGTATGTAATGTAATGTGTTGTTTTGATGTCTAGCCTGGTGGATCCTCACGGAGAGGGTCTGCGGCGTGTAATATTCCCAGTTTGATCTGGGGGTGTTACACATAGGTCCAAAGAAATCCACGATCCCAAAAAGCACCCGACGAGAAACTCAAGCAATAAATACGGACTCAGAATCGTCGTACAAGATCGCCTTCGAACGGCGATCGAAGTACTCATCCCTGCTCGTGTCCTGGGTGTGGTCTGGACAAGGAAGTCCGTGGACACAACACACCCTCTCTGGCTGCCTCTCCCGGTCCGATGTCTCTGCACCATCTACTGGTGGGGTACTCTGCCGGCGTCGCTTCGACACTTTATGTGCCGACTCATATGTAATCAATTTTCCAGTAGCCTTCTTCAACCTATCCATAGATTTCTTCCTCGGGATCGGCGCAGGCTCATCTTCCTTATTCTTCACAGCTATTCTTACAGGCTTAATGAACTTAACGTCATATGGCGAGCCATTCTCAAAGCTCAGGTAGTAGTACTCAGCCTCATCCTTCTCTAAATGCGGTAAAGAGGGAAGTACTCTGTGCTGCAAAATTAGTCATTAAAGCATACCATTAGATGGGCAATCACATAACGTTTAAGAGATGAATTCAGGAGAAAATACGTTTACAAATTTATATACCTTATCGTCGAAGAAATGAGTGAAATCACAAAACGTCTTCCTCGTAGTCCACATCAAACACCGGGGGACTTGGATAGATTTATCTCGAATACCACACAATGCTCCCAATGAAGGAATCATCTCATACGACCATATCTGTAAAGCACAAACAGGACCATAGAAGTGATAGTCCTTGTGCTCTTGTTCATCCTTCATGGCAACGTTGCCTATGTAGTAAGATAAAACCCCAAAGGCATAAGAACCCCAAGGAAACATATCCCACTGCTCGAAATCCTCAACTAATGCCCATGCCCATGTCTCGACCATCATGTCATCACGGCATAGGATAAAGTAGTAGTATATAAGCAAATTGGCAACTTTCACATAATCTCTTATGTTTCTACCAAAATCTCGAGCATTGAACCTCTTCCGCAGAACACTAACCTTAATATTTTTGCTATGGAGTATTCTGTGGAAAATACCGTCAGACGGAAGGAGATGGTCGTCCTGGGGATGGAAGGTAGAGTTTCCAAAATGGAGTCCAGTGATCATGGCAAAATCACGGGCCGTAAAACGAATGGTCCTCCCGCAAACCTGGAACCACGACTCATCCGGGGGGATTTGATCACCCTCCAATTGACGGGCAATCAAGTGATGTAGGGCAGTATTTGAACTCCCATTCCTCCTAACTTTAATCAAGCGCCCAGACCCTCACCAAGCTCTCGATAGCTCGATCGGAATCGCGGAATTGCGGCCCATACTTCTTAGTGTCTCAATGATCTCTTTAAATACCGCCTCCCGTATGTAAAGATTCACTTGACGTGTAACAAAACGCAATGTAGGTCTCTTCCATACGCAACCAGTCTGCAATATAGACATACAACTCATAAGAACTTAAGAGAACGAAAAAAAAATTCTGCCTTGCACACGATCGCAGGCACACGATCGATGCCCGTCGTGTGAAGACCATCGTGTGCCACACGACGGTTCACACGACGGGCGTCGATCGTGTGCATGCCATCGTGTGCAGGGCAGGAGCCTTTGGTCTTCTAGCACACGACGGCACACACGATCGACGACCGTCGTGTGTAAACCATCGTGCCCACGAAAGACCATCATGTACACGATGGTGTCATCTTCTTCAGCACCATCGTGGGACGATCAACAACCGTTGTGGCACGATCGTGTGTGAATGAAAATACACTAAACGGCGGCTCATTGACGAATTCCTCTTTAGATGGAGTGTCACTAGCGAAACTTCTGGCGTCTTCAGATTCTCTGTGGTAGTCGGAGTTCGACATTTTCTGGCCGGCGAAGGGTTTCACGACGGGGGAATTTTTTTGCAGAGAGATGGGGAGAGTTTTTTTGCAGAGGAAAATAGAGTTGTGGGACCATTTTTTTTATTGTTGTTTGCTTTTAATAATCTTCTTTTTTTTATGTTTTTTTATCTTTTAGTGGTAGACTTTAAGGGTAATAAAGTCTTTTAACACATTTTGATATCAAAACCTTATAGTTTTATGAATGGGGATATATAACTTGTTACTTTTATGCTTTGGTACTAAAAAAGAGAGATCTTAACAATATATGAGTCTTAACAACAAAATAATTTGGGATCATTTTGGAAAATTATTAGTCTTAACAATAGAGAAAAAAACACCAATTGTCCTAAAGTTTGGGGGTTTGACGCATGTAGTGCAACATTTCTCCGATCCGGCAATTTTAGTCCTAAAGTTCCAAAAAAAGGCGTGTAGATGACTTTTGGCTGATGTGACATTCAAGTCAACTGTTACCTCATTAAATTTTATAATAAAAATTAAAAAAAAGTCATGTCTACATAAACAAAATAAATTAGAAAAGTATAAAAAATAAGAAAAAGCATAAATCACTCCCATTTCTCTTTTTCAAATTTTTAGGTTTTTTAAATTTATTTTTCATCCTCATTAAATTTTATAAAAGAAAAAAATAAATAATCAAATTAAAAAAAGTCTTGTCCACATCATCAAAAAAATAAAAAATAATTAAAAAGTCTAAAAAAATTAAAAAAAAAAGCAGAAATCACTCTCATTTCCGTTTCTTTTTAATTTTTTTTAGACTTTTTAAATTTGCTTTTCATCCTCATTAGATTTTATAAAAAAAGGAAAAAATACAAAAATCATATCCACATCAGCAAAAAAATGACAAATAAAGTAAAAAAATATAAATAAATATAAAAAAAGAAGCATACATCAATCTCATTTCCTATTTTTTTATTTTTTAGATTTTTTTAATTTATTTTTCATCCTCATTAAATTTTAGCTGATCAACAAATTATTTTGTACATAAAAATATTGTTATAAGAGTATGAACATAATTGTAATTTATAAAATTCAACATAATGCAATGCATCCAATTTTTATGTTAATCATTGAGATTATATAGCCCCTATAGCCACTACCTCCGAATATGTAAATAAAAATATCAAAATTCGTGAAATACTATCATACTATACCGAATTATATCGAATATGCATGGTATTTTGTATAATGAAAATGTTGATATATATTATGATACCGATATCAAAATTTATGGTATGGTACGATATCAAAAGACGTGTAGGGATTTGCTATATAAGTTCCTCTGAGCGGTTCTGTATGTTACTCAGACATGGATATATCCCTAGAACAATCAGCTTTCATTAGGCAAATCGTGAATATGGTTTAGCCACCCCCGCCCAACCCTAACACACACACAAACACAAAGACAACACTAGAAATGGATATATTAAAATAATTGTTACTACCTATGATTATATATATAAAATAATAACAAAATTTTAATGTCACATCTGTTGTAAATAAGTCATGTTAGTGAATGAGTAATATATCCTTAAAACCATAGATGTTTACCTATAAATAGAGGCATATGGTCTTCATAATGATATACACAATTTCATTGATTTTTTCCATCGTCTCACATATTTTTCTCTTTCTCTCAATGTTTATAACACGTTATCAGCACAATACTCTACCAGTAAAAATTTTATTTCTCTCTGATTTCGAAATTCACCCCAAAAAAAATTCGCGAGCAAATTTTCAATACTGCGAGACCGTGCTAAAATCATGATTCCCGCTTTTTTAACCGTCGGATCAGCATGAAATTTTTATCGTATCTTCCTGACAAACAGATCTACAAATTCAACGGTGGAGATCGGATTCTAGAACTTATTGCGTACATAAAAATAAAAGGTCCGAACAAAAATAGCATTTTTTCTATACATTGGTGAACAGTATTAATTCTATTTACTCCTTCAAAAACTTTCTTGCATATGATGGTTTCGAATCTATTATTATCATATAAATAATATATATGATGACCTCGAAATCTATTATCAAATCATATTCCTCTTTGTTCCAGAAGAAACACGATTCAACAATACTTAATAATCCAGAAGATTATTAAGATAAAAGATTTGTTGTAGTTCTTGAAGAAGCACAATGTTATCTCGTCGTATTCTAGTTGAATATGATGTGTTCATGAAGAACACTATGAGATCTAATAATTTGTGTAAATTTCTAATGAAAAACACAAAATAATATTCTTAAAGAATATTGTAAGTGTTCTTGAAGAAAGCAATTATTTTAATATAGTTATTTCGAGCCTTGCTTAATTCTCGTACTATTTTATTTCCCTTTGTATATTCACTTATATATCTTAAAATTATTGCTCCTGAAGTAGCACAATTAATTATAATATTCTTGAAGAATATTACTATTCTAAATGAATAATTCTTATTTATACATAAATTATGTGATAATACAATATTCATGAAGAATATTGATTTGTTACTTATAAATATAATCGCATAATTAAATCATTATGCTCTTGATGAAGCACGATATTATCCCTGAAGGAAAATATAACTTATATCTCAAATAGAAAATATTAATATGATTTGAGAATATTCTCTATCGAGATTGTATAAGATATGATATACTCCACGATCATAATCCTATTGTGCTCCAATGGTAGCAAGATTAGTGAGTGATTGAATATTCCTATCATATTTACTGATAGTTTTATCTCCAGCAGATAAAATTTAGAGTTTATCCTTTTAGGAGATAATTACTTATAAATTCCATCCCTTGGAGTGGATATTATCAACTATTAATGATAAGGAAAAGAAAATAATAATCTTAAGATTATATGTTAAATATCTATTTTTATCTATTGTGTAGTTTAATATTTTATTATCTCTTATGATATATTATGGATGTTTATCAATATGAGATATGATGTCACACTTCAAGTATGATTTTAATTGATCGTTGCTATATAATTAGTGATAAAAATGTCAAATATCCTAAAGATATTTGCATCATTCAAATTCTTGAATTATCTATTTTTTTTTAATATCGAATGTCAAGTTTTTGGGATTAAATAGTGGTCATAATTTATTGTCTCATCAAAGTGCAAATATACATGATATCTTTAGAAATAAATGATACTTTTTGTGTGAAGAAAAATAGTGCCAAATTTATTGACAGTTCCTGAAGAACCACTAAATTCCTCCCCAAAGGGTTGAAGGTTATGCACTATAATCTTCTAAGTATTGATAATAAATATATACTAAAATATCGCTTGAAATGTGTATAATGATGAGATAACAAGTGACAAATGACATATACAATTTCTGAAGAAAAAAATTGGTATTAGAGAAATTATCAATGTAACTGATTTATAAAATTCACCACTTATTCGACCAGAAGTCTATTAATCCCAACTTTCAATACTTGCATGTTTAAAATTACATGTTTAATGTTAAAATCTATTTATATCATATTTATAATTTATTTAACTATATATATATATTTATGATATATATCCTGAAAATATATTAGTACAAATTCTGACATATTGTATGCTAAATATGCGAATGTCCTGAAGTATATTTATACACTTAAAATTATTTTGATTTGACCATTTTTTCTCAACATCCTATAGATGTTGGATTAATTGTATAACAATCATTGCACTTTTTCTGCAAGAAGAGACGAAGTGCCTTATATGTGCGTGCCGTGACACCTTATAGCATGAGGCCTTTTGGGAGCCCAGTGGCTTCGGGGTGATGAGAACTTCGAAGTTAAGCGTGCTCGAGGAGAGAGCAATCTCAGGATGGGTGACCTCCTGGGAAGCTGCTCGTTGGGCTCTCAGAAACAAAACCGTGAAGGCCAGCTCAGAGGAGAGCGCCCAGAGCGGGCAATATCATGCTACGGCGGAGGTCTCGTGATGTGACAATTTGGTATCGGAGCCACTCTGCCGTGTCGTGCGAGTGTGCCGACGAGGGCGTCAGGTCCTTTGAGGAGGGGCGGATTGTGATATCCCACACCGACTAGCAGAGAGCGGACGAAGTGCCTTATATGTGCGTGTCGAACTCCTTATAGCATGAGACCTTTTGGGAGCCCAGTGGCTTCGGAGAGATGAGAACTCCGAAGTTAAGCGTGCTCGGGTGAGAGTAATCTCAATATGGGCGACCTCCTGGGAAGCTGCTCGCAGGGCTCCCAGATATAAAACCGTGAGGGCCAGCTCAGAGGAGAGTGCCCAGAGCGGACAATATCATGCTACGACGGAGAGTAATAACGATAGTTATTACATGTAAATATTGGTGATGATACATATATCATTATAAAGTATAAATATGGAGTTGAGAAAAATAAATGCTCTTGAAAGATATAATATTTCTCGCTAAAGGAGGAACTACTACTATCTTTTAATGTTTAAAGATAGAATATTATTGATATCTGTTGAAGTAGATTATCAACTTAAAAATTCAATAAAATAAAGGTTGATTATGTCACAAACTCATTCAAGAACGAATTCGAGGTTGGCATTGTAATATCCGACTGTAATTTCTTATCTAGTGTTGTATTATTCGGGTAACTTGAGTATCGTTGTAATCATGTTACATTCAGTTAATGTTTATTGATGTCGGGATATATCAGAATAGACTTGATTATGACTATCATTCACAATGTGGTTGATTCCTTGACGTTGTGTAGATTGTTACATTTTCGGGCTAGAATTTCTCTGTTTAACGTACGCTAAGGCTTTAACCTAAGGTACGCTGTGTCATTGGCTTTACGTACCTAATGGAGTGCTGGTTACGTACGTAATGCTTGGAATCATATCTGATCCCACTTTCGGCGTGGGGGTCGGACATGATCCGGAGAAATGGCCTTTTCGAGGCAGCCAGGTTGACGTACATTACGTACGTAATACTTTGGCCCATAACGTACGTAATGATGTTGGTGTTTTGAGGCAGTAACATCTGGAGGCAGATTACGTACATAACACTTCGGTGTAGCGTACGTAAAGGTGTTAGCGTACGTTATCTTCATGCAATAACGTACGTAACGAGCTGTGCAATTTATAAAAAGACAGCTTGTGTCTTTCATTTGCACGTCCAAACTCCGATTTTTCTCTCCAACAATCGTCCCCCTGCCTCCCTAGACCGATTTTTCATTAACACATATTGATGAATATGGTAATTAAGTGTTTGGAATGAGGTGTTCTTGATGTTTTAATGGTAATATCATGTTTATAAGAATCATACTCTTCTTGCTAGATTATTAACATCATTAGGACAATAATAATCCTTAATTTCATCGTGGTTAAGTTTAATCGATGGAATTATTGACATAAAATGTATTAGAACACCATGTTTAAAAATTGATGAATGCTAGAGAATTAGAGTGATTTTTCCTTGGTCCAAAAATCTTAATAGGCATAACACCATTGTTGTCTCGGCTTGGCAAAGTCTTTGAGAAATGATAATAAAATTTTGATGAACACAAGCTCTTACGTGTTCATGATAATCGGTCGTATTGATGCCTTAAGAATGTATTGAACATCATAATAAGTTGATAATGTTCTTAGGAAGATATTGTTGATCATTGGTGATGTTCTTGGAAAGTTTAAACGATATAAGATGATATTAACGAACATAAATGATTGTTCAACATGTTCTTGATAAATTCTTATTCATAAGAACCATGCGAGTATTTGGGGATATCTTGTAAACCGATCATAAGAATGAATTGAAGTGAATAGAGTTCTTGGAATAGAATTTTGATATCTTGAGATAGTTGAACTATTCAAATTGAGTTTCGTCTCACTGAATTCGATATCGATGATTATATGGATGTGTTATTGAGTGAAATGTATTTCATTCAAGATTTATTGTTCAAATAACCGATATTAGTCGAGGACCGTCCGTTCGTTCGACAAGGGAGGATTATTCTCGTCTCCGTATTGAGGCAAGTTATCTTGCTTGGTTATAATGATGATTGAATTCTTGTGGTGGTTATACTTTTCATGTATATGAAACACTTATGAATCTGTGATTCGTGGTTCGATATTTTTCTTGATGATATTCCATTTTTCATCATGGGATTGCATTCCCAAGTTCATCAACTTTGAATCGTTGATCTCGTTGATCTTTATTGTCACTTCGGTGAGTTTCTTGATCCTTAATCGGATATGTAATTTATTGAACTCGTTGCCATGTTGTATTGTGACATATCTACGTGCCGATTGGTTATTGTGTAGGATTTTTAACCAGTCACATATATAGTCATACGTGGATGTTTCCGTATTGGACTGTGCACACGAGACGTAGTTCGTGAGGCTAATTAGGTACATCGTCACACGTATATTCTGGATTCCGTATATGGGGTGGACATGTACACGGACACATTTCTGGATCGGACGTACTGTGATGTCCATCTTGAGCCATATTGTTTGATCGTTCATAGTACATGTATGATTGGATATGTTCGACGGTTTGTGACTGATTGTTCATACGCCTGAGGGTATGTTCAATAGTCGGGATGTTTTCTTTGAGATCTAATATATGTGAATTGTATAATGTCTGGAGAATCATTTATCATGTATATCTGACCCTGTGTTTTGGGCGAAATACTTGTGTTGTATTTTGAGTCGATGCAAAATCAAGGCATGAAAAGAGCATGGTGACGGTGAAGGGTTCGAAGGATACTAGTTCGGGGGGGCCAAGTCTTTTGTTGTCCGGTTATGTTCAAACCGTGTAATGTTATTTTTCCGTTCCCTTTAAACTGTTGTCCGATTGTATTGTTATTTGAAGTATATTCCATCTCCAATACTTGTATTTGGATCCTTGTACGTTAAGGCTGTTGGCCATACTATTTATAAACTCCTAATCGGAGTAATGACTATTTATTGTGGTTCGGTATCACACATTTAATCTGTATTTTGGTATCGCCTGGTGGGTCCCAGTGTGGGGTCCACGGCACTGTAATAGCCGCTTTTTGGGTGTTACGGGCATGGTTGTCTTTTATTCTTATTTTGAATTCGAATCATCATCACAGTAAACTTAAAGTTTACATACTTGAATAACTTATGATTTAATATTGATAAAAGTGCATTATTTTCAATTCCGACAAGTAATTCAGTGTACATACTCCCTTTATGGCTCCTATTGATTATTAAAAAATATTGGGTATGGTCCCTGTTATGACAATACCTGAAGTATTGATGGGTGATATGAATAAGATTGATATTGTAAGATAGTATCATTCCCGATATTAGGAGGAACAATGTATCAACCGATCAAGAAAATTATTTATTATGAACTTGAAGTTCAAGATATTATTGATTTTGCAGAAATTGCAATCAATTATATGTATACACTCTAAAAGAGTTTAAATAAATACAGCTGAAATTTTGATGTCTTGGAAGACACATGCATGTGCTACAATTGAGTTTAAGGCTAGCCCACATAAAGGTGAGAAATATATTATATATCTCCGGAGATCAAAAAACAAACATTAGCGATAAAATTCAACGTCCTGAAGACGTCGCTCTTGAAGAGCATACTCTTGAAGAGAATTAAATTATAGAACATTGTACAAATTTTGTTAAAATGAAACGTGGAGACTATATCAATAGATTTAACAATAGCGCTTGATACAAATAAAGATCATAATGGTCTAGGTTGATTAATATCAAAAATGAAATATTTGGTCAAAATGGTCAAAACAATCTAATATGATTTAGATTAATGCCAATATTTTATTATTAGGCTTGCAGTCCAAAATAGCATATTAACTAAAGTTTATTGAATATTTATCAATATTCATACTCTATACGATTATGATAATTTGAACTCTTTAAGAGTTACCAATAATTTAAAGCATTACTCATGCAAACATGAGATATGAAGTTTGACTATAGTCAAGGTTGCTTACAATGATTATGTCTTTTTATAAGATGACTCATGAATTAAATTAAATATAGATATGAATGACCTTAGATTGATTGGAACTCGAGAAAAGATCCAATTGATACTTGAATATTTGAGAAGATAATTTGAGATCGTATTGAAATATCTAGAATATACCTTGGGTTACAAATACTTGGGAAGTAGATTATTTGTATATCAACCCACTTGTAACTCAAAGGTATTAAGGCGATTTATACGGATCAAACACGCTCATCAAAATAATTGATCACATGATTCTATTGACGACATATTTATACCAAATGATGATGAAAAGATTCATGGTCCAGAAGCATCACATCTCAGTGCAATTATTGCACTCGTATATCTTACTAGTTCTACATGAACTAATTTATAATCAAGGCTTAATTCATCATCTAATGATCAACATTGAAAGAAGGTATTTAAAACTTCAACGTTGTCTGCAAAGAAAAAGATATTTTTATTTATATGGTTCTCTGCATTTATAATGCATTGAGAGTGCGTTGAAATAAGATCAATTACCCACTAGATCTAAAGAATTGTCTGCTTTAATAGAAGAATAAAGTTCTCCCAACTATTTGCATAAAGTCAATACGGTGTCTGGTGAGAAGGAGATATAATGAAGCATATTTTTTTCCATTCGTGATCTACAAGTGATGTGTGGATCAAGGGGAGAGACAATATAAATGATGTTATCCGATCTGAAATTTTCATAAAGAAAATAAATAACAAATTTGCAATTATAGCAATATAAGTGGATGATTTATATTTATTTGGGGCTCCGGAAGAGATCAATAAAACTGCCATCAGATCTATGATATAAGTCATACTAGCAATATCTCCCAATCATTATGAAATTATTACAACCCATGAAGTAAGTTGAGAATGTGTATGGTTGATGAGTTTAACCACAACTAATATGAAAACTCCAGAAGAGATGACATGTCTCACCAACATGTGAGTTCGGGATTGCAACTTGCACTGAATATGATACCTATGCTAATTCACGGAGGATTTTCTGTTGGAGCAAAATCGGTATATGCGCCGTGCTGCGGAAGCATAAATATAAGGTGCGGAAATTAAACGGCACAAGGATTTATAGAGGTTCGACTATAATCAAGCATACGTCCTCTCTCGGTATCTTTTTCTATAGGTTGAAGATATAAACCTCTGCACCTCTCTTCTATCGGTCGAGGGATAACCGATACAATCACGTCTTCTATTGGTCCATGATAAACCACTTGTACTTGTCTTTGTGTCGGTCCAAGTTAAACTGGTTTCCTTTTCTATAGGACAAGGAATCAACCTCTCTAGCTTTCTATGGGTACTAGATAAACCTCACGAAGATAGCGATTGCGATTCTAATAATGCCGGATCCTTGATCCTAATAACATCGAATTCAATCGTATCTTTTCTTTTACCTCTCGTGTATGTGTTAAATGTATAAACACTCAAACTATCAATATAAGCTCAATATCAACAACAGTATAATGAATATGAATCTCAGATCAATGAATGTTTTGCTTGAAGTTGTTGTACTGAATAATACCAAGGATGTGGTATTTATAGCCTTCATCAACCAAACTAGCCATTAGCTCTTCAGACTGCATTACGTACGCTATCTTCACTATATTACGTACGTAAGTTCTTTTACGTACGTTAACCTCAAAGGGTTACGTACGTTAGCATCACCCAGATTCAGTCCAGTAGCATCCTTCTCCTGTGTTACGTACGTTAGCTAAACTTCATTACGTACGTTAGGCTTACGTCATTGCTGACGTCATATATCCGTTGCTGCTTTTCTGACTTTGACTCTTCCAACGTTCTTCTTGTTTGAACACCTTTACGTACGTTAAGTACCATCCCTTACGTACGTTAATATTGCCATTTTACGTACGTTATACCACATTGGCTTACGTACGTTAGCCTGCATGAAAATCCTTCCAGCTTGACATTTTCCACTCCTTCGATGCTTTGCTTCGTCTCTTCGTTGTTTTGTTTTGTGTAACAACTTGATCATCAAAACGCTATTAATGAATATATGGAACAAAATGTTCCAACAATCTCCCCCTTTTTAATGATTACAAAACAACACTTCGTCAATGGGATTTACCTGCAAAAATTACAAATATATGTCTATGTATACAGACCAAAGTTTTCGACTTTGTCCGTTTCGTTAGTTTCTTCTCCCATTTCTTTTTCGACTACATCTTTCCTTTTCTTTTTCGACTCCTTCTTTACTTTTCAACTTCATCTTTTCGACTTTTCTTCTCATTTTCTCCTTTCAACTTCCATTTTCTTATGAATTTCATCTTTCGACTCAACTTCAATTTTCTCCCCCTTTCAGGGTTAATCTCAATTTTTCTCCTTTCTCCCCCTTTTTGTTTTCATCAAAAAGTGTAATAAAAATACCAATTAAATATAATGATACCAAATATAAAATATGCATGATACCAAATGAAGAATATAACAAAATACATTAAGAAGGGTATAACTCCCCTTGAAAATATTATCTCCCAAAAATATAAAATCTCTCCCTGAGTAAAATACAAATTAATTTTTGGGGATCCAATCTATAGTTGGTTTTTCATTTGAAACATGGACGATATTTGAAATAATTATTCCTTTAGGAACCCAAATATTTTTAACTAATCATCCGGCGTGGGCTTTTACAGTTCGAAATATGGTGCCCGATTTTCAAACATTTTTCACAATGGGGTATCTTTAAATTTAAGGATTCGTTTTTAGAACGAGGTGTGAATCCCAAACCCTGTTTATTTAAAGTATATTTTTGAACCGAGAGCATATTTTCAAATTTCTCGTTTCCGAAAGAAAATTTCTTCGTCAAATTTTTGAGCTCGGTTTAAATTTTAATAAGATCATCCTTTAAAATATTTTTGTTTTCAATGCATTGTGAATGATCGGTCTCGATAAATTTTCCTTTTTCATGAATTTTGGAAATCTCATTTTCCAATGATTTATTTTTAGATTTAAGGGCTTTAATCTCGGATAAAGCATTTTGAAAATCGGTATGCAGTAATTCAAATGCTTCAAATAATTCATCGTGAGAATTACTTACTTGGCTTTCGACGTCGCTATCGTCGAATGAACTTCGGGCCATGAGAGCGAGATTATTTTGATTGACAAAATCATCATCTTCGTCTTCATCGCTCCAAGTTGCCACGAGAACCTCCTTCTTGGGTTTAGCTTGGAAATTCTTAGCAAAGTGGCCTGGTTTTCCACATAATCGACAAGAATTGTCGAATTTTTTAGATTCGCCCGAGATGTCTTTCTTTCTCCAGTTTAATAAGGTTTGAAATTTATTAATATTTTTGGCATAATGTGCCGATTCTTCGTCGCTTTCGTCCACCGGGGTTTCCCTTTTTGACATCTTAGCATTCAAGGCTATCGATCGTTCCTTCGGTTTTGGCTTGACACTTCGTGATTTTAAAAGAATCTCATAATTAATTAGCGAACCAACAAGGGCACTAAAATCAAGCGTATTGAGATCTTTAGATTCCATGACCGCAGTCACGGTGTCGTCCCATTCGCTAGGTAGTGATCGTAAAATTTTCTTGACTTTTTCACTACTAGATAATGGTTTTCCGAATGAAGCTAGTCCATTAATGATGACCAAAAATTGGTCAAGCGTGTTGGTGATGGACTCGTCACCCTTCATCATGAATAATTCATAGTCATGGAGAAGCATATTGATCTTCGTCTCCTTGACTTGCGTTGTCCCTTCGTGTGTGATTTCAAGAATTTTCATATTTCTTTAGCACTTTCACACGATGAGATACGATTGACCTCTTCCGGATTTAAGGCACAAAATAGAAATTGAGTAGCCTTACAATTTAGATGGTCATTTTTCCAATCCGCGTCGTCATATTCTTCGAAAGATTTAAGCGTACCGTCGGATTTTAGAGGAATTTTCGGACCAAGGCATATCACTTTCCAAAGCTCGGTGTCATATGCCCGGATGAACATGGACATCTTTTTCTTTCATGTCATATAATTTGAACCATCAAAGAATGGTGGTCGGTTCAAAGCAAGACCTTCGATTGGAGCAAATTGGAACGCCATTTGGATCGACTCCTCGGATGTTAAGCCGCGTATTGGAGTACCGCTCCAATATCAATTGTTGGAGCAAAATCGGTATATGCGCCGTGCTGCGGAAGCATAAATATAAGTTGCGGAAATTAAACGACACAAGGATATATAGAGGTTCGGCTATAATCAAGCCTACGTCCTCTCTCGGTATCTTTTTCTATAGGTTGAAGATATAAACCTATGCACCTCTCTTCTATCGGTCGAGGGATAACCGATACAATCACATCTTCTATTGGTCCGTGATAAACCACTTGTACTTGTCTTTGTGTCGGTCCAAGTTAAACTGGTTTCCTTTTCTATAGGACAAGGAATCAACCTCTCTAGCTTTCTATGGGTACTAGATAAACCTCACGAAGATAGCGATTGCGATTCTAATAATGCCGGATCCTTGATCCTAATAACATCGAATTCAATCGTATCTTTTCTTTTACCTTTCGTGTATGTGTTAAATGTATAAACACTCAAACTATCAATATAAGCTCAATATCAACAACAGTATAATGAATATGAATCTCAGATCAATGAATGTTTTGCTTGAAGTTGTTGTACTGAATAATACCAAGGATGTGGTATTTATAGCCTTCATCAACCAAACTAGCCATTAGCTCTTCAGACTACATTACGTACGCTATCTTCACTATATTACGTACGTAAGTTCTTTTACGTACGTTAACCTCAAAGGGTTACATACGTTAGCATCACCCAGATTCAGTCCAGTAACATCCTTCTCCTGTATTACGTACGTTAGCTAAACTTCATTACGTACGTTAGGCTTACGTCATTGCTGACGTCATATATCCGTTACTGCTTTTCTGACTTTGACTCTTCCAACATTCTTCTTGTTTGAACACCTTTACGTACGTTAAGTACCATCCCTTACGTACGTTAATATTGCCATTTTACGTACGTTATACCACATTGGCTTACGTACGTTAGCCTGCATGAAAATCCTTCCAGCTTGACATCTTTCACTCCTTCGATGATTTGCTTCGTCTCTTCGTTGTTTTGTTTTGTGTAACAACTTGATCATCAAAACACTATTAATGAATGTATGGAACAAAATGTTCCAACATTTTCAAAATGATGAAGCATATTTATATAAAAATATGCATTGGACTCTTTTTTTCCTTGGTTGAGGTTTTATCCCATTGAGTTTTTTTAGCATGGTTTTTAATGAGGCAACTGAGATGGCATATTAACACGAGTAGTGTACTCTTTTCCCTTCAATAGGATTTTCTCCATTGGGTTTTTCCTAATAAAGTTTTAACGAGGCATATTCATGGCATAATGAGGACATTACAGAAACGGTATTAGACCTCAAGATTTAAAGTAAGAAGGAGTAGTTGTACTCTTTTTCCTTCGGTCAAGTTTTGCCCACAGGTTTTATTGACAAGGTTTTGATGAGGCAACACATGGATACTTCTATAAGAATATTATGTATATGGAGAAACTTATACTCTTATGGTCACTCAGTTTTTGTCCCTTGAGATTTTACTGAGGCGGTACATGAATATTCATACAAGAATGATCGATATGAGTGGGATCAAGTTCAATTATTATATATTAATCAGAACTTTTCCTAACAGCAGTATGATACATCAAGTTATGCGTGTTACAAGCTCACTCCAAACAGTTTGTAAGTTTTTCTCCTGTTGGGTTTTTCTTGAAACTAGTCCAGCAGACATTTATGTAAATAGTCATTCAAGGGAGAGTGTTGTAAATAAGTCATCTATTTAATGAATAACTAATATGCTCATAGATGTGTACTTATAAATATGTAATATCCACACTTTCTATTTTTAGTAATTTCTATTTTTAGCGTATTTTCATTTCGGACGACTCGTTTGTTATTGTTTTGGAATTCTGAAACTATTTTGTTCTGTATCCATGACCATCCGGACGAGTTTCGGAGTTGTTTCTATGAGATTTTACTTATTGTGTAACTTTTCCGCGTTGAGGCTCGATTCTCGTAAATCTTGTTCTATACTGGCGTTTCATTACTTCTTCAAGTTCCTTTAATGATTCTGGATATGTTACAACTTTCTGAGTTGTTGTTCAGGTCTCGAGTTTAGATTTTCGAATGTTTGGGTCATTTTTATAAATTCTTATTATCTTGGGCGTTGATGCTAATATTCGTTTATTCCGGCCTTCAGATGACCGGAGGCTTGTGATGGTTTTTATGTTTATCTTGTCTATAAAAGATCTTTGTATATCTGTGGTTTCATTCCTCGTACTTTCATTCCGGTTGTTGGCAAAATATTGTTTTCAGACCAGTCTGACCTGCTGCCAGGTATACATTACGGCCGTAAGGTGGTATGCATTACGGCCGTAAGGCTTCATACATTACGGCCATAATGTCCCTTTCTTAGCGCCCGTAATGGGATTGAGCATGTTGGGCAGTAAGGTCATGAACACCATTACGGTCGTAATGGTATAGGTGTTACAGCCGTAACGACTGCCAGTATTTAAAACTAGCAGCGGACGATTTTAGCCATTTTTCACTCTTTCTTCTTCCTTCCGCGATGAAAACACTCCCTTGAGTTAGGGCTCGGCCGATCTTCATCCAAACTTCAGTTGAGAAGCATTTTGGGGCATCATATCATCACTATAACCCCAAATCATCAGTGGTTCGCCTTCAAATCGAGGTATATCCTTAGAGCCCTAACTTTTGGGGATTTTGGGTTTTGATTTGATTTGATTTTCATCCTTATAGTCCGATTTGGCTTATATGATTGTTATATTATGATAGCGTAATCATAATCCCTTACTTCTCTTGTAGTTTTGCGGATTAGAATTCGAGGTTTTCTCCGTTATTAGGTTGGGATCGTTTATGACCTCGTATTGTCCTATGAAATGTCCCAACCGGTAGAACTAGGATGAATTCTTACGTTTCCACAATATTAAGATTGTTTGTATATTGTTATTGTGATAGGAGCAAATTTATGAAGATTATCAGACCGAAACCTTGTCCTTTCGCCATTTCCTTCGCGTCATATTATTCAAGGCAAGTACATGTATTACATTTCGTTATGTGTGTTACGGTTGTGATACGAATGATGAATTATGATATTGTGTGTGTGAGTTGTTGCTCTTCCACCCGGAGCGTTCGACGGAGCATTTGGGGCCCGATACTAAGGGGTACGACTGCGGAAGTGGTTTCCCACCCGGAGCATTCGACGGGGCATCTGGGGGTCGATACTAAGGGGTACGGCCACGGGTTACCAAGTGTGGATGGTTGTGATATTGATATGAGATGATTTACTGTTTTGATGTCAATAGAATATTCCGGAATATGATTTTCAAATGTTTTCTAAATAAGATGACTGTGTTGAATCGTATCTGTATATAAACCAAACCAAACCAAACATACTCAGTATATCCCGCTCAGAGCAGGGTCTGGGGAGGGTAAGATGTACGCAGACCATGCCCCTACCTATTACGGTAGGGAGGCTGTTTCCGTGAAGACCCAACTTAGTGCACAACAACATATTGAGTGAAAAATACTAAGGGAAACATATGATACAAAAAAAATAACTCAATACCATACCTGAGCCCATGGTTTAATCCACATGGGACTTACCTAAGAGGAATTTGGCTACATCACTCCCGATGAACGCTGCTCAAACAGAAAAGAGGTTAACTCCGCGCACAGCTCCCTGTCAAAAATACACCACACGCAAAAGACAATAGGATAAAATATACAATAAATGTAAAAATGCAATGATCTAGGTCAAAGCTAACCGAGACAACCCAACCCTGAGGCTCTCAACAACATCACTGCTCCCAACTAAAGAATCCACAACTCTGATCTGGCGCCTCCAAGCGCACCTATCAACAGTCATGGTCTCGGAAAGGTTTAAGGCCTTCAAGTCTAATCTCAGTTGCTCCTCCCACGTCCTCCTCGGTCTGCCTCTCCTCCTCTCCCCGACAACTATTAAACTCTCGACCCTTCTCACCGGAGCAGATGCCTGCCTCCTGCGGACGTGGCCAAACCATCTCAATCTCCCTTCCCTAACTTTTGCTAAAATGGGCGCCACTTCTAGCGCGTTTCTGAAGACCCCGTTCGAGATTCTATCTAACATTGTGCGACCACATGACCAGCGTAACATTCTCATTTCAGCCGCTTCCAACTTGCTCTCAAGCGACTTCTTCATCGCCCAACATTCAGAGCCATACAACATTGCAGGTCGGATTGCCGCTCTATAGAATTTACCCTTCAACTTTAGAGGGACTTTCTTGTCGCACAGGACCCCTGTTGCTGCTCTCCACCTTAGCCACCCCGCCTTGATGCGATGAGTGACATCATCTTCACACTCACCTTCCTTCTGAATGATTGAACCCAAATATTTGAACTTATCCATACGGGGAACGATCTGATCCGCAATCATTACCTCTACATCTTCCTCGTTGGCCTCAACACTAAAGTTACACCAGAGATACTCTGTCTTAGACCGGCTCACACGCAAGCCCCGTGATTCTAACTTAGACCTCCATAGCTCCAACTTCAAGTTCACCTCCCTCCTCGACTCCGCCACTAACACAATGTCGTCAGCAAAAAGCATGCACTACGGGACGCGATCTTGTATCCCTCGCGAAATGACGTCAAGGATCAGAGCGAAGAGAAGAGGGCTTAGCGTCGACCCTGGTGTAGCCCTATCTCAACCGGAAAATACTGGGTGTCACCAGCTGGGGTCCTAACGCACGTCCTAGCTTGGGAATACATGTCTTGGATCGCCCTAACGAACGGCAACGACACCCTCCTCTCTACTAGGCTCCTCCAAATAACATCACACGGAATGCTATCATAAGCTTTCTCTAGATCTATGAACACCAAATGGAGGTCCTTACGCTGCTATCTAAATTTCTCCATAAGGCGTCTGACGAGATAAATGGCCTCAGTCGTGGACCTCCCCAGCATGAAGCCAAATTGGTTCTCTGAGATCTCAACTTCTCTTCTAACCCTGCATTCCACCACTCTTTCCCAAAGTTTCATAGTATGACTGAGGAGTTTAATACCCCTATAGTTGGTACAACTCTGAGCATCTCCTTTGTTCTTGAAAAACGGCATGACAATACTATGCCTCCACTCCGTCGGCATCTTAGATCCTCTGAGGAGGATGTTGAACAGCTCTGCTAGCCACTGAACTCCGACTTCCCCCAGACTAAGCCAAACTTCAATAGGGATCTGATCCGGGCCTACCGCCTTAGCTCTACCCATTTTCATAAGAGCACCATTTACTTCCTCCTCGCTGATGCTTTCACAGGAACTAAACGAACGGGCAGAAGATAGACTAACTCCTTGCACCACCGAGTCACTACCCCTAGCCTCATTGAAAAGTTCAAGAAAATACATATTCCACCTCTCCTTAATAGCCACATCGTTCACTAAAACTTGGCCCAAATCATCCTTAATAAACTTAACGGGACCCAGGTCGCGCCACCCTCTTTCCCTAGCTTTCGCTAGTTTAAAAATAGCATTCGCTCCTTCTTTGGTGTCTAGGCGCTTGTACATCTCCTTGTAAGCCTCCCCATTAGCCTTAGCCACTGCCTTCTTAGCCTCTCTTTTCGCCACCTTGTACGCTACAATCTTCAAGATTCTCTTATCCCCAGCACTAACCGACAAAAGCTCCTTAAATAGCGTTTGTTTAGCTTTAACCTTCTTTTGGACCTCCTCATTCCACCACCAAGCCTCCCTAGGTCCACTAGACCTGCCCGAATAAATCCCCACCACCTTATCGCCCACCCTCCTAATAGCATTGGTCATGCTGGTCCACATAAGGTTAGCATCGCCCCCTTGCAAAAAACCTCCTTCGCAGGTTAGAGACTCCTTGAATACTGTCGCCTTCTCACCCTTCAAATCCTTCCAGAGAATCCTAGGTCTAGCTTCTCTAGCCCTGCTAACAACACGACCTCCCATGGATAAATTCATAGCCAGCAGCCGGTGTTGAGAAGCACAAGCCTCGCTCCGGAACACCTTACAGTCCACGCACGCCCTAGCATCACGACCGCGCAAAAGAAGGTAGTCAATTTGGGTGTTGTGCCCCCCACTACTGAAGGTGATGAGGTGCTCAGCTCTCTTCTGAAAAACAGAGTTAGCAATTACCAACTCATGCGCAGTGGCAAACTCTAACAGTGCGGAACCTCCTGCATTCCTAACTCCGAAGCTGAAACCCCCATGCGCACTATGGTAACCATCCACCCCCTCACCAATGTGCCCATTGAAATCGCCCCCCAAAATAATAAATTGATCGTCCGGAATACACCCGACCAACTCATCTAAACAGACCTAAAAAGCTTCCTTAACAAGCTCACCCAAACCAACATGAGGGGCATACGCACATACCACGTTAACCACCTTCGCCCCAACCACCACTGCAACAGACATAATCCTATCATTACACCTCTTCACTTCCACGACGTTGTCCTTAAATTCTTTAGACAAAAGAATACCCACACCATTACTCGAGTTAGCAATGTCTGAATACCACAATTTATAACCGTTCGCCTCCCTGGACTGCGACCCCTTCCACCTAGTCTCCTGAATACAAGCTACATCAACCCTTCTCTTACCCAAAACATCCACGAGCTCCAAAAGCTTACCCGTCAAGGTACCCAAATTCTAAATACCAACCCGCAAACGGCGCGACATCAACCAACACAAAACAACAAACGCACTACGAAAATAAATAAAATGTGGTAGTGTGTAGCAAAAGTGAAAATACAATGAGAATGTAAAAAAAACAATTTAAGAATGAAAAACGCAGAGAAAGCACAGTAAATAATAGATATATATATATAAAATGAAATTTAATGGAAAAGTACAATGATACCAGCCTTCGAGACGACTTGGAAAAGAGAAAGCCTTCGAGAGGATTCCGAGCAGCTTGAAAAATCGGCAAGGGAACTTGCAATACAGCTAGCTATATGCTATACTACTATTAGATTGAAGTGGAAGAAATAAATGCAGCGTTGTGTTATTAATTTTCCGGCGATACGTCGGCCAGAAATGGCCAATGCCGGCACAACAGATATAAAATAACTAAACCCTAAAAATTAGGGAGCAGTTTAACGATTAGGAACGACAACCAGTGTATGGTTTGAATATATCGATTGAGAACACACAAGATCTACCACACACCACAACGAATCGAAACCCTAAAATAGGGGAAATGCGTTTTATGCATTTCAGATATCGGTCGAGCTGAGGAGTTGGCGTGGGATATGCATGCAAATGATGGTCCAACATGATGACGAGGCTCGAGTCTATGTTAGACGTTTGTTATCCTGTTTACTCAGGTGTCGGTATTAGTCTAGTTGTTTTACAAATACTGTTAAAGTCCCCTGCGTGGGCAATTGAATACATGTCACTTTCTGTTTTGTTGGCGTTTAATTAAATTGTTTTGACGGAGGCCGCGACCCTACTTATTATTATTATTATTATTATTAAGGTATCTTATGGGATTTATTTTGTGGATTATGTGTCATGTGTTAGTCTGGTAGACCTTGTGAAGGTTCTACGACGTGTAATGTCCCTTTTAAGATTTGGGGTGTTACATTTATGGTATCAGAGCCTTAGATTATGAATGCCTAGGCTGTTGGTTAATTCTGGGTCTGTCAGTCGTATCGTAAGAGTTAGTCGTTGAGTCTAATATCATCGTGCTACCATCTCTTCGTGTGACCCGTGGTTGTAAGTCTCCTCGAACTCTTGTATTTCTGTATTTTATATTTCTCTTGTGTAGATTGGAACTGTGAGTTGTGGTACCAACTTGTATAATTGAGAATTTTTCTGATCCTGTTCTTTTCAATTCTTTTCTTCAATATGTTGAGAGGTCGCGGTAGACCAGCTAGGTGGCGCGGCCGAGGCCGTGGTCGTGGTTCTAGTAGTGAGGAAGTTCCGCTTTCTCAGTCCTCTGTAGATTCGGCCTCTCATTCAGTGCCGAATACTCTACCCTTGAGTTCCGACGGGCATCAGAATTTGTCAGTCAGTTAGGATCAGCCGTCGGGTATTAATGCCGACACTGGAGCTACTTCTGTACTTAAACAGTTGGTAGCTCAGGTCACTCAGATAGGTCAGGGTGGACGTCAGAATCCGCCCTCGACTCCAGAAGATGAAGCTAGTAAATGGCTTGAGAAAGTGACCAAGATGCAGCCCCCTCGTTTCGCTGGCTCAACTGACCCCTGAGGTTGGGACAATTGGCTTTTTTAGTTGGGTATGACATTTGATGCCGTAGCTTGTCCAGACGACAGGAGGGTACCTACTGCTCAGTACCTCCTGGATAAGGAGGTTGCGGAGTGGTGGGAAGCTATGGTGCCCAAGGACCGTTTAGCTATGTGGGAGGAGTTTAAGACCGCTATGGAAGTGGAGTACTGCCCACCTCCAGTTTGGGAGCATAGGATCGTGGAGTTATTACTGCTACGCCCAAAGATGTACCGATCTCTCAGGCCATCATCACATACAACCAGCAGTTGGGTTACGTGAAAGAGCAAGTGAGGACCGAGGCTGACAAGATTCGCTACTTTAATATGCGCATGAAGTCGCATATCCGACAGAGCATGGCACCACTCATGTGTGCCACATTGAAAGAGTACCAGGATCGCGCTCCAGCAATTGAGATGGCGGTCCCGGATTCAGAGTTGGGTTCCGAGGCAAAGAAACAGAAGGCTGCTGGCAATTTTTTAGCCAGTAACGGTGGTCGATTTTCGAAGTCTCAGTCTGCTCATGCATCTAAGAAGATGCCGTTTCATCAGGTCGTAGGGTCTCAGAGTAACCGTTCAGTCCAGTCCACTGCACCTGGCAGCAAATTTTGTTTTAACTGCAACCAATACGAGCATTTGGTGAAAGATTGTCCATTTCCTTTAGTTACTTGCTTTACTTGCGGGCAGACCGGGCACCGGGCAGTTTATTGCGAGAAGGCTACCAGGGCTGCCAGAGCTCCGACTACTGCCGTTCAGAAAGAGCATAGTATCGATTAGAAGATTCCAGTCACTCAGATTCCTTAGAGTTCGGGGCTTGGTAGGGGTCGGGGTCAGCCAGATCGCCGTGCAGTATCGAGTTCGGGCACAGTACACACCCAGTTATATCAGATGAGGCGTGCGGAGGAGACAGACGCCCGCATCAGGTATCACTCAGATCCTTTCTCATCCAGTTTCGGTGCTTTTTGATTCGGGTGCTACTCACTCTTTTATTGCTTCGGAGTGTATATGTCATATCGGTATTGACTGCTTGTTCGAGTGTTAACCGTTCGTAGTGGGTATGCCTAGTGGGGATCGTATGGTTGGGAATCGGGAAGTTAGAGATTGCCCAGTGAGGATCGGGAGCCGGGATTGGCCCTCGAACCTCATTGTTGTAGACCTTAAGGGTGAGGATTTGATCATCGGGGACGATTGGTTGGATCGTCACGGTGCTGTCATGAACTATCGGACTCGTACTATCTCGATAGTGGCCGAGGATGGCACAGAGCATTAGAAATGTTAAACGGGCTAGCCCTAGCGGTTCCGGGCTAGCCCTAGCGGGCTTCGGGCTAAAAACAGTCCGGGCCAAAAAAGCCTGGATTTAAACGGGCTAGGAAATATCGGCCCTAACCCTAACCCTAACGGGCTTCGGGCTAAACGGGATAAATATTTAAAACATCTATTTTTTACTTTTTATAAGTCATAAACAAAAAAAACAGTAACAATATATTTATATATATAGTAACAACTATACTATAATAAATATAACAAAAAATTCATTTTTATGTATATATATATACACACTATATTAACATATACAGTAATAATATATATTATATATAATATTAATATATATTACATATATAATATTAATATTTATTATATATAATATTAATATATGTCATATAAATATAGTAGTACTGTAAGTTGAAATTAACAATATATATATATATATGTATCGGGCTTCGGGCTAGCCCTAACGGGCTTCGGGCTAAACGGTCCGGGCCAAAAAAGCCCGGATTTAAACGGGCTAGGAAATATCGGCCCTAACCCGGTTTTTTGGCGGGTTAAACGGGTCAGCCCGCCGGGCCCTAGCCCGTTTAACATCTCTACAGAGCATACTCTCGTCGGTTGTAAGCCGTGTATATCGAGAATTGTGATTAGTGCCTTGAAGGCGGTGAAACTTCTGAACCAGGGTTGTGTAGGCTACTGGTGTTACGCCTTGAAAACGGAAGATGGTGGAGTTGACATGTTTTCGATTCCTGTTGTGAACGAGTATCCCGACGTTTTTCCGGATGACTTGCCGGGATTACCACCGCAGCGGGAAGTTGAGTTCCCTATTGATCTAGAGCCGAACGCGGCTCCTGTTTCTCGAGTGTCGTACCGTATGGCACCGTCGGAGATGTTAGAGTTGAAGAAGCAGTTGGGGGGATTGCTAGATAAAGGGTATATTCGACCGGGTGCATCGCTTTGGGGTGCGCCTGTGCTTTTTGTTAAGAAAAAGGATGGATCGCTTCGTTTATGCATCGACTATCGAGAATTAAACAAGTTGACCATAAAAAACAAGTACCCTTTGCCTCGGATTGACGACTTGTTTGATCAGCTTCAGAGAGCGACAGTCTTCTCGAAGATTGATTTACGATCGGGCTACTACCAGTTGAGGATTCGGGACAGTGAGATACCGAAAGCTGCTTTTCGGACGAGATATGGCCATTACGAGTTTGTGGTTATGCCTTTCGGGCTAACCAATGCCCCAGCAGTGTTGATGCAGTTGATGAACAAAGTTTTTATTGAGTATCTGGACAAATTTGTGGTCGTCTTTATCGACGACATTCATATCTATTCCCGGAGTCAGGAGGAGCACGCTTTACATCTCCGGATTGTGTTAGACATTTTGAGAGATGAACAGTTGTATGCGAAGTTCTCTAAGTATGAATTTTGTCTCAAGGAAGTGAATTTTAGTTAATTCTAATCATGTATGTATTTATCAATTGACTAATTGTGAGTATTAATATATATTGATTAAGGAACTGATTAGTATACATTGATTAATATATACATGAGTATATTTTAGTTAATTCTAATTAATTGATAAATACATACATGATTATAATATTGGCACATGTTGATAGACCGTCCGTCCTGGCATCCACGTCAGCGCTCCTAGCCAGCTCAACCGCCACGAGGGAAAGAACCATAAGTGGAAAGAACCGGCTCAGAGACAAACAGGCCGAGCAGAGCAACAAAAAGAGCCGACCGGGCATGACTCGGATCTCCACCCAGGCCTATTAAAAGCTAGACCGGGCAGAAACATCAGGGCCGACCGGATGACCAGATCAGAAGGGCCGAGCAGGTACCAGAAAATATATTCCCAACCGCAATCGTGATATGACCGATCAAAGCAGCGGGAAACCCAAGGGCCGACCCCAGAATCGGCCACAATGGATAAGTATTGCCATAGGCATGAAGAACAGGCAGGCATGGCATGCGGCACACAAGACAGTTAATGCTTATTGTCCTCCCCCTTCCCAAAGCAGTCCCCAGAGGCCGCCACGTGTCTGAGGTGCGCTCTCCCTCTGACAGGTATTTGGAAGCATTCCCAAACATTCTCCAACTGTCATCCGATGATTGGCCCAAATTCTCTATATATAGAAAGAATGTAGAAAGAAAAAAGGACTTTTGGAATTTATCAGAAAATAGATAAGAGAGAGAAAAAGAGAAAACTTGTAATAAGCGAGCAAAAAAAATAGACCGACTTAAATAATCCAGTTCGACCCTATCCAAAATTACGGTCATTGATAAAATTTAGTGATTATATTTATCCCATATTTTAATTATTTTCTACGTGGCTTCGATCCATTCGTCCAGATCAGCACACGTGACGTTGACCAAATCAGCCGTCAACAGATTAGCGCTAGAAGGAGGGTGTACCCAACCAGAATTTCGATAAAAAACCATTCCCGAAAGATGTCTCACGGAAGCTCTAAAAATCCTCAACCTGCCACGGAGGAAGAAAACCTCCGCAAGGTGGCGGAATGATTTAAACATCCGGCTTTCATCCAAGGCATGGCCGCCCTTATGGCACGGGTCACTGGAGGCAGAACCCTTCAGAAACGCGAAGATCAAGCGGAGGCAGAGTCTCAGACGACCCGTCCAGCTGCCTCGAGACGGGATAAAAAGAGGACCTTCTCTCGAGTCGTCGGGGAAGGGGCGGAAAGCCACGGAGAAAGCTCTCATCCCTCTCGAAAAAGTCGGCTTTCTCACCCCATATCCGTTTTCGATCGACCCGGGGCAGGGAAGAGAGTTGAAAAAGTGGTGCCTTCTCCCACTATTCAAAGTCAGAGCCGTAAAGAAGAAAAGGCTCCCCGCTAATCCCCAATCCCGACGCAAGCACTACCTCAAACTCGAGGCGATAACTCGAGTGAAATCGAGTTTCTCAAAAAACGCTTTACGGAGCTTGTAAACAAACAACTCCAGCCATCCCAAAGTTCGGAATGGCTCAACAGCCAGGAGAAGCCCTGGCCCCCAGTGTTTTGGTGGAACCCCTTCCGGAGAAGTTTAAGATCCCTCAGATTCCGCCATACAACGGGGAGACAGACCCCAATGCTCATCTCGGATATTATAACTCCTGGATGGACCTGCATGGGTCTCAGGATGCGTTTTGATGCTGAATGTTCTTCTTGACTTTGGGGGAGAGGGCCCAGAGATGGTATCGGACGCTGCCCCATCATTCCATCCAGACATGGGCTCAACTCACGGCGACGTTCCGATCCCATTTCATGGGATCTCTAGTGCGAGTCGCCCCGCGATCTTCCATCGCCTCCGTCGTACAGGGACCAAACGATTCCCTTAAGGATTATATATCTCATTTTAATAAACTGATATTGGAGACGTAACCCATGTCAGACGACGTGCTGGCCATTATCGCTCAGGCCGGCCTCCTTAAAATTCTTTTTTCCGCTGGACGGTGTGCCAGAATGTCCCACACACCTATCAAGAATTCTTGGAGCGTGCCAGCTCCCATATTGCTGCCGAGGAAGCTATGCCGGCGCCGGTTCTAGTCATGCCCTCCGACTAGAAAGGGTCATATAAAAAGAAAGGTGACAAGCACGACTATAGAGAGGCCCGCCAAGAAACCCACCGGGAGAATAAGGCCCCTGCCTCCTCCTCGACAACCCCATCAATCCAGAGCTATCGAGAGCGTAGGCCCGAGCTCATGGCTAGCTTTGCCGAAATATATTCCGTCGGGGCCGCGACCATATTTGATCAGATAAAAGACAAGAATTTGCTCCCGGTTCCTCGGATGATCTACAAAGATCAAAAAGATATGGACCAGACCCGCTTTTGTAAATACCACGAATCGGTGGGCCATAACACCGAACAGTGCCGGGGCCTCGTCGCCGCCCTGATCGCGGTATGCGATGATACCGGCTTGAGGCGATTTACCCGGAACCCACCCCGAGATCGCCAGGATCGGGCCGACCCGGCAAGAGCCAAAAGCGATCGGGTGCCTCCAGCCCCTAAGTCCCTCCGGGAAATTCTCACTATCATGGGAACGGTCGAGGTCGACGATCATCGATCAAAGCGGCAGAAGAAGGCCTCCATTCGAGAGGCCACCACCTCTTATCAACGAACAGAGCGCCGACCCAAGGGATTTCTATCAGAGGCCGAAGAAGCCCCCCAAAACCCCCATCTAGCAGTCACTTTCGAGGAGTCGGATGCAGATGGTTTAGATCATCCCCATTCCGATGCCCTTGTCATCACTCTGCCCATAATGGGGATCCCGGTACACAGAGTGTTGGTAGACTCAGGGGCCTATGCTAGCATCATCTACCTTCACACCCTTCGTAGGATGAAGGTAGACCAGTCCTTTGTCAGACCCTGCAACGAAGACATCAGGGGGTTTGCCAACTGCCGCACCTCACCATTGGGGGAAATCGACCTCGCCCTGGAGTTTGTTCAGGGGTCGATCAAGAGAACGATGTTCACTACGTTCAAAATCATCGACGTGTACAGCGAATACAACGCCATCATAGGCCGACCTGTAATGTCAAGGCTGAGGGCCACTCAGTCCACATATCACATGTGCATGAAGTTCCCCACCCCGGACGGCGTCGGGGTACATAGGGGAGATCAACGGGCCACCTGGGAATGCAATCTCAGCATCCGGGCTTGCGAAATAAATGCTGCAGGGGGCACCCCGAGAAGTACATCGGAAGAAATGGGAGCCACCAGCTCCGGACAGTTGGGAGAAGACGCCCTGCTCGAACAGGAGGCCGAAGGTCCCGGGGCCGCTTAAGCCCTCGAAATGGAAATTGACCAGGATGCGGACCGAGGCCGCAGGCCAGGGAAAGTCGATCCTGGAGGAGGATCCTGTAGACCCACGATACCAGAATCCGAAAGGAAAAATTCGCCAAGCTAGACCAAGTCGACATGCACACATCTAACCCCATCCGACAGCTAAGGATCGGCCACAACCTCCAAGAGCCGATCCGCTCCGAGCTAATCTTCCACCTGAGACAGAATTTGGACGTCTTTGCATGGACCCATTCGGACATGCCGGGGATTAACCCAGAATTCGCGTGCCACCGGATGAATATTGACCCCACTTCAAGGTCGGTTATACAAAAGATGAGGAAAATGGGACATGAACGGCAGAAGGGGCTAGAAGAGGAAGTGGGGAAGCTGATCGACAACGGGTTCATCCGGGAATCCAGATACCCAACCTGGGTGGCCAACCTGGTCCTGGTGAAAAAGCCGACCGGGCTATGGAGGCTCTGCATTGACTTCTCTCTCGTGCCCCATATCGACTATATGGTGGACGCAACGGCCGGGCATGAGCTGATGAGTTTTATAGATGCATACTCCGGATATAATCAGATCCCGATGCATCCCACTGATGAAGAAAACACCTCCTTCTACTCGGCCCGCGGCCTATATTGCTACCGAATGATGCCTTTCGGGCTCAAAAATGCCGGCGCAACCTACCAACGCCTGGTAAATAAAATCTTCAGTAGCTTAATAGGTCATACGATGGAGGTGTATGTAGATGATATGCTAGTAAAATCTTTACATTCGGCCGACCATGTAGATGACCTCAATAAAATATTTGCGATTTTACGAGAGTACAAGATGAAGTTAAATCCAAAGAAATATTCGTTTGGGGTTCCGGAAAATTCCTCAGCTACATGGTAAGCCAAAGGGGGATTGAAGCCAACTCCGATAAAATCAGGGCAGTAACCGAACTTGTTCCACCAAATTCGATCAAAAAAGTACGGAGCCCAACTGGATCCACAACATCCACGGGAATCCATAGTCCAAATATTAGAATATACAACCAAATGTAAAGTACTTGCTAGAATGGCCACTTTAACCGACATATACTCACAACTAATGTCACACAACATCACATATTCACCGAACGAGTACACATATCAATACATAATCCTCGACCAGTGGAAAAGAGTCTACTATAATCACGTAATGTAATCACAACACCTTCCATCACACACACAACACTGATACACATATTCAGAAAATACATTTATTCACAAAGCATACGAGTTATCTTCGAAGGAAAACCTTTATCGAGTCTATACCGATTCTTTTAAAAGTTCAGTAAGAACATTCAAATTGTAATTAGGTTCCAATACCAACGAATATGTCTATGAAACACGAAATGTATAGGCAAGATACTTGTCTCGATACCACGAGCAATGGAACAACGAACGGACACGGGCGGGTAGCCCTCGAACTTCCAAGAACGACCAAAAACTCGACAACTCCACAAAAACTACAAAAATAACATCACCACGAATCAATAACGCTAAACGGAATCCGAATCAACCCGAAAAACAACAAGGATACGAGGGTTCCTTCAAGATAATCACGAATCAAGTACCGGGTGATAAAAATCGATAAATGGGTTACAAAACCCGAAGATCACGGCCAAGACAACAAGAACTCTGTAAACAATTCATCAACCACGGATTAAATCGAAGAATCACGAAGAAACCCCCAAAAATTACACAAATAGGGTTCTAAGGAAGAAAATACCCCGATCCGACGAAGAACACGGATTCGGTGATGATATAATCGAAAAAGATCTTCCAAAACACCTTGGAATTGAACAGAACCAGCCAAGGACTCCTCTCCTCATCTTTCCCGTCGCCAGCTGCCATCTTTCCCGTCGCCAGCTGCCACAAGGAAGTTAAAATGCGTACAAAATGAGGTCTGGCCAAAGCTCAGGTCTATATATGACGACAGTGTTACGGCCGTAACCGACAGTGCCTTACGGCCGTAACTCGGTCAACCCCCAGTTACCTACGTAATGGCTACTGCCTTACGTACGTAACGAGCATGCCTTACGGCCGTACTCGACGTGGCCTTATGGCCGTAACCAGGTCCCCAAGGCTATTGCCTAAAATCTGCCGACGCATTACGGCCGTAACCGGCCAATGCTTAGCGGCCGTAACGATTCATTACGGTCGTAACAGGATAAACCTTACGGCCGTAACCGAATCCTCCCAGGCCAGGCTGTGTGGGTGTATTACGACCGTAATCAGCCATGCCTTACGGCCGTAACTCGGCCCAGCCGACCCTCCGAGTGCCCGGCTAGAGATTCGACGACGTCTCGATCACGCAAACGCACCGACTACAATCCAAAACAAAAACGAACAGGCTGCGAAACCCAACGTACCGTAGTAAAAGCACACGATTACAAGGAAGCAGACGACAACAGTCCGTTCGACCAAAGAAAAATTCAACAAAATGGGAACAAAGATCTCGGGTATTTCATTATTAATGCTCAATAACATCAACCGATTCATCAAAATTGGATGAACAACGAAGATCAAGAAGAAATCCCGAAAGTCAACTCTAGGAGATTTCAAGAGTTTACCTCGATTCGACGAAGAACAAGGATTTGGTGATGATATAATCGACAAGAGCCTTCCAAAACATCTTCGAATTAAGTGGAATCGACCAAGAACCACCATTCCCGAGCCTCTCGTTCGTCAACTGCCACAAGAAGGGATAATGGGGTGCAAATGAAAGCAGCCCCCAGTCTAGGCCTATATATGGCCGATCACATTACGTACGTAACCGGCAGGGCCTTACATACGTAACTCGCCTTACGGCCGCAACTAGGACCCCCTTACGGCCGTAACCAACACTCCTGGACAACTGCCCAAAATGCTTGAACGCATTACGTCCGCAACCCGGCCAGACATTACGACCGCAATACTCGTCACCTTACGGTCGTAACTCGACCATGCCTTATGTACGTAGCGGGCACCATCTTACGTCCGTACTCGACAATCTCTTATGGTCGTAACCGAGCACTCGGTGCAACTGCCCGAAACACGCTGGTGCATTACGGCCGTAACCGGCCACACCGTACGGCCGTAACGCAGCCCAGCTAGCCATCCGACAGCCCGACTAGATACTCGACGACGTCTCGATCACACCAATGCACCGACTATGATTCAAAACAATAACGAGCACATTACGAAACATAACATACCACAAGCACGCATTTAATAAAAGAAATGCACACGATACAAGTAGCACTCAACAACACACTACAAAAGAATATATCATACCGTTCGTGATAGAAGAACGGGTCCCACATAATCATAACGAAACAAAATAATCGGCACTAGACGACAAATAATTCAGGGCAACTGGAATTAAATCTCGGGTATTACATATGCTGCATGATATGAGATATTCAACAACTATTAAAACGATATAGTAATGCAAATTGGATATCTGACATTATGAATAGTGAATATGTTTCACACTAGCTAGTGGAGCAGTGGAATGGAAATCTTTAAAATAGACGGTTATAGCCCGATTTACAAAGGAATTTAAGTTCATAACCTTAGACAAATATGCATAAGAGGCATAATGCCATTTTCTAGAAGATATTCCAAAATGGGCAAAGCTCTGACCGCAATATGTATTTATTGTATAGTCAATTTATGATTGGAAGGGCACCGAGCAAAAGTATAATGGTAACTCTCATCATATGAAGCAGATACATAATACCATTTTGCTATCAACAGGGTTATCACTATTGACTACGATTCGTCAAGAGATAACATCGTTGATCCACTAACCGAAGGGTTATCAATAGACCCTGTTGATAAATTGTCAAGAGGAATGGGTCTATTGCCTTGAGCTAATGGTTTTATGGAAGATAATCTAAGCTGACTGTAGATCCCAAGATCTAAGTTCAATGGGACAACCAATTCATAAAACTGGGCACGATCAGTGTGGGGGGTTACCCCGAACCGACCAGTCCTAGGATGAAAACAGTGATACCAATAGGGAGAGGTTAAGCTTATGCTTTCAATGATTCTTAAGTCGACAATGTATAGTCAGGTGGAGTAAAATACTGGTTTACTCAAAATACTTAAAGAGAATCACCTATGTTTGAGAGAAGAGGGGTCGCTTCCAAGGAGAATTGCAAAGGCACAACTCTTTAGAAACTCTCGCAGAACCAACACGGTGTCCACGGCCAAAACGGGCACAATAATGAGAACAGAATAAATCAGGGAGGGCACTTGTGAAGAATATACGATCACTTACACAAGCGGTCGGACAGTTCAAAGGCATCTAGTCACACTGTCTAGCCAGTAAGGAGAATAGATCTTTTCGAGGAAAGGTTCAAGGAGCATACTCTACCTATCCTATGCAATGCCTAACCGCAGTAACTATCACCAAGTCAAACACCGTGTCTGATGTGTGCTGCTGGACCATCAATCTCATTCATGTGGGGATTGTTGGAAAAATAGAGGAAATGGGCGGTTTTGAGCAGCCCACTTGAGAGGCAATTTTGAGTGGGCTCGACTACGCGTTAAAGTCGGGACTTAGCTAAAATACGTAGTACTCCGTATGAGGTTTTAAAAACATGTAAGAACACTCAAAATGATTGAGATATGAATGAGATATAATGTTCCAAAGTGAACCCTTTAGAAATGGGTTTGGGATGTTATCCCACATTGGAAAAAGAAGAGAAAAATTGTGAGTATATAAGGAGATGTGGACAAACTCTTCTTCAAAAGTGAGACATAAGTGGATGTGTGAGGCGCCCCTCGCGCGCACACACGCGCACACACACACGTGCGCGCGCGCGCGCCGCCGTCCGTACGTCCGTCCGTCCCACTCGGTTCGGTTCGGGTCGAAGGGCGATTTGGGCGAAATATCTCGGCGTCTCGAAGTTATCTTCTTACTGCAATTTTATTTAGCAAAATTCATTTTGCTAAACCGCCTCAATCATAAAATTCGAATTTTCGGATTAGGATAAATATCAATTTGATTGATAATTATCGAATTAATATATTAGGATAAATATCAAATTATTTGGTAATTATCGGACTAATATATTAATAGATTAGGATAAGTGTTGAAGAGGCCAATCCTAATTAGAGTTCCTCCAGCACATGTCTCTCTGTCATCTTCACCTAATACAGATGTGAGGGGTCCGAATTTTAGTGATAAAAATTTCGTTCGTTTCTCTTTCAGTCGAATTTCCGAGTTTTTTTTTCGAACAAATTTTCTCTTCATATTTTTGGTCGCGTCGGTGATAGTTCAGATTTTATTCTAGTTCGCTGAGGGTGCGATGATCAATTTATCAATGCATCGAGATGCTGTTTTATCCTGGGAGACAGACGCTATACACTGCAGTAGGGGCGAATTTACTTTAAGGAGACAGAAATTCTGGACTCAACATCGCCCATCTTCGGATTTATTTCCTTTCACACACACACACACACACACACATATATATATATATATATATATATATATATATATATATATATATATATATTGTAATACCCGGTTGTAATTCAGTCATTATCATTCAGTAACTATCGTTCAGTAATTATCACTCAGTAATTTTCACTCATTAATGATCATTCATCATTCATATTCATTCATTGTATTCACCATTCAGATGTAATTGTATCATGTATCAATCGTCATTCATCATCAATCTAGTTGGAGAATCGTGCCGTGTTTATCATCGTTGTCATCTTCATAGTTGTGATGTGTGTGAGGAGTAGCGCACGCTACGTACTCTCTTTAGCGTGCGCTAATTGAGTACGGGTAGCGCACGCTACCTCTCAACACTAGCGCATGCTAGTATGTTTCAACCAGGCAGTCCAGAAGGCACTGGACTGCAGTTGAGTTGTAAGTAGCGCACGCTACGAATGGTAAGTAACACGCGCTAGTAGGTCGGAGTAGCGCACGCTACGCAGTCGGTGTAGCGCGCTAAGGACGGATCAGGCAGAGTCCAGTGGTTACTGGACTGCATTGGATTAATTCCTAGAGTACGCTACCAGTAGATATTAGCGTACGCTAATCGGGGTTAGTAGCGCACGCTGAATCCTGTGTGTAGCGCGTGCTATCGCGAGCAGATCAGAGAACAGGAGGTTCTGGACTCCAGTACTGTGCATCAGATAATTCGTTAGCGTACGCTAACATTTTGAGTTAGCGCATGCTAAGTATATGGTCGTAGCGCACGCTACAAGAGGTACGTAGCGCACGCTACCATTGCGAACAGAGGGTACTGGACTACCCAGTACACCCATTAGCGCACGCTACGCACAGGATCTAGCGCATGCTAACTCGGATTTGCTATTTATAGGACAGTCCAGTCCTTTAACGTCATTTGTCATTTCTCTTCGTTTCTTCGGCGGTTTTGGGCGATTCCGGGCGATTTGGAGAGTGTTCTTCGAGGTGTAATCATCAATCATCATCTTCAAGCTTATCATTCGGATTAATCATCATTTCATCATCCTCATCACATCAAATCAAGGTAATAATCTCTTGGATCTAGAATTTCGGATTTTTGGGTTTTTCCTTCCGATTTCTTCGTGTAAGCTTGGATTATTGTTGGAATATGATAGATATGGATTATCTACCTTAGATAAATGTATTCCTATGGAGTTATGGTTGTATATTTCGGATTTCATGAATTTTGGGGTTGAATCAAGAACACTTTGGGGTTGACTTCGATATATTTTGAGGGTTTTCGATTAGATGTTGTCGTTAACTCGAATTGTGGATTCCTACGGGATTATTGATATCATTGAAAGTGTTTTGATGGTTTGAAATACTCATTTTGGAATTGGTTTCGATATTTTCGGGATTGGATATTATCTAAGGATGTGTGTTTGCTAAGTGTTCGCTAGAATGCCTCTATGAGTTTGGATATTGTTGTATCGACATTTGAGTTGGTTATTATCGTGTTTGATACGTATATTGAGCATTGTTGGTAATTGTCATTCAAGGTTGTTCGAGCGACCGACATCTCATTGTAGGACGTTTGTTCGAGGAAGGACATTCTTCACCGGTTGTGTAAGTTAATTCTTACTCGGTTAAAAGGATATTCATTCCTTTCGTTGTTGTTCATTCATAATCATAATTCATTCATAATGTATTAACCGTATTGAGACTTGTAATTTTCAATTAATCACTTCATTCACGAGGAACGACGGTTCCAACCATTTCATTGAGCTATCATTCATTTCACTATCATTTCATCTCGGTGAGTCATTCTTGACTTTGTCGGATTGTTATTCATTAATATTCTTCATGGTCATTCTTGTTCATATGACCTTCTGGGTTCATATTGCGCGGCCGGGTGGGGATGTGTGGAATTTTTAGTCGGGCACGTGATGGTCATGTGTTGGGTTCACCGACACATTGGACTGTGCACGCGGTAATGTACCTCCGTGAGACTAATTAGGTACAAGGACAGGTGTGTCCGGACACTCATCTTGTGCACGTGCACATACCATTACGGGCGTACTGTGATGCCTCTCTTCAGCGTCATTTCATAATTAAGTTATATCATGATTGTGTTTATTCAACTCTTGAGGATTGTTGTTACAGATAACCGACTTCGCTGGGGATGTTGTTTTCAGGTCATGGCAAGGCTAAGACACGGGAAGAGAACGTTGACGGCGAGGAGTCCCAGTGATACTAGTAGGGGGCCCAGTCCTTTTCATTTACTCGTGTTTTCTTTATTTTATTTCCGCTGCAGACTTCCGTTTGGATATTCATTTCATTCAGTGTTGTATATTTTATCTTCATATAAAATATACATGTGTTCTGTATTATCTTGGGTGTGTTGTAATGAAACTCCTCATCGAAGTGATTTATGATATATTGTGGTTCGATACTACAATTATATTATTTAATTCATTAATTTTCATTCACCTGGTGGGTCCTAGTCGGGGGTCCACAGCACTGTAATATCCGCCTAGTTTGGGGTGTTACAGAGTTGGTATCGGAGAGTGATTTTGAATACTACTATCCGAGTCATGTCTCATTTGAAATCATCGTTCATCAGACTAGTATCATTGGACTTTCGCGTCACGTGTGACCTGTGCAAGAGCCGAGCCCCTCAGACCAAAGAACAGTAAGATTTCTGACGCCATGGTATAATTTCTGGCAATAGAATCACTCATTCATCATTCAACAGTCAACAATCCTCATTCATCATTTTCATTTGTGATCAAGTCGATCATGTTAATTCATTAATCACTTAGTTCATTTCATTATTCAGTTGTTGATCTTGAGGATCATATCATTAATCTTGTTAACTTGTTCAAGATAATCATTTTAAGAATTTCATCAGATAATCACGGCCCTTCAGTTGATCATTCATGTAACCATTGTGTTTGTGTGCGTATGCTCATTTTCATCATTTCATAACGTAATCATAATGTGATATTCATACGAGATATATAATTATCACATGACTTTCCACTTCAGTATGGAAAGAGCTGGCAAAGGACGCGGGGGAAGAGGCCGTGTGCGGGCCGAAACCCGAGAGCTCGTGTGAATACACGCGCTAATGTATGGAATAATGAAAATTCATCGAGCAGCGATGCTGCCACTCATTCACCTGGACGTAATCATTCACTATCAAGGAGTCGTACCCAGGACACAGCTCAGTCAGAAGGTGTTCGGGTTGACCCACTCGCTTTTATGCAGGGCATGATGGCCCAAATGACTCAGATGGCACAACTGATGGAGACGATGCATAACTCAACTACTCAAAATCAACAGGCTCCTCCGCCGCCACCTCAGAGGTAAGAGAGGGGTGTGAGCAGTATCATTGGCGACATCTCTCACCAGAGACCACCTACCTTCGAGGGCTCATCTGAGCCGGCGGATATCATTCACTGGCTTGAACATTTCGAGAAACTGTTTGCTATGGTGGACTGTCCTGAGGGACACAAAGTTTCAGTTGTGGCTTACTATCTTGGTAAGGGCGCACATTCATGGTGGTTATCGTTGAAGCCCACCGACGGATCTTGTACTTGGGATCAATTCAAAACTCTCATGATAGAGAGGTATTATCCGGCCCCACTCAGGGAGGCCAAGTTGTCAGAATTACTCACTCCCGACCTCTCAGCGGACGATGATGATCTCGCCATCGCCGAGAAATTTCAGGAGCTACTTCCTTTTGCCTCGTCCATTATTCACTCCGAGGCGGACAAGATCAAATATTTCAGTAAGAGGTTGAAGCCTCGTATGCGGATGCAGTTGCTTAATCACAATTGCACCACTCTGGCCGAATTCATTGAGAAAGCTCTTACTTATGAGCTTACTGCTAAGGAGATTGCTAAGCAACAACCTTCATCTGCTGGCAAGAAGTCAAAGAATCGTAACCAGTCTGACGACAGTCAGGCCACTTTCAAGAAACCTCGTGCGGGCTCTACTTTTTCTGAGCGATCTCCTATGGCGCCTAGACCCGCGGAATCTCAGTCACGAGCGGCCAGTTCGGCCATCACCTATTTCAACTATGAAGAACAGGGTCATTTCAGCACCAAATGTCCGAGGCAGACTGTCACGTGCCATAACTGTGGGATCGCTGGGCATAAGGCCCGTTTTTGCCGAAGGGACTCCAAACCTACTCCGGCATCATCTCAGGCCCCGAGACATTCAGCGGTGCAGAATCAGGCCACCCAGTCCGCGTCGTCCAAGACGACAGGAGCTAATAAAGGTGGATCCAAGAGCTATCAGACGGGAGCGTCCAGTTCGGGGGCCGGCAAGCCCCGAATTTATGAGATGAAGAAGACCGACGATCCGGAGGCCCGGATGATCTCAGGTACACTCAATATTCTATCTCAACCTGTGTGTACCCTTTTTGATACTGGTGCATCACATTCATTCATTTCTGAGTCATGTTTGAATAGACTACGTCTGGGTAGTGCACCAATCCTGCAACGACCGACCCGAGGAGAACCTCTCAATTTCTATCTTGCGGTGTCCGACTCCACGATCAGCGCCGCTCTTATCTGGACGGAGAATGTGGTTCAACATCCGGTATACTATGTTATTCAGGCCCTTCATGATGCCGAGCTCAGATATGCCTCAATGGAAAAGCTGGCCTATGCGCTCATAATGGCGTCCCGAAAGTTAAGACCCTACTTTCTGGAACATCAAGTAGTTGTCCTAACAAACTACCCCTTAAAACAGGTCATGGACCGACCCGACGTATCCGACCGGATGATTAAATGGTCCGTCGAGCTCGGACAGTTTGACTTGACTTTTGAATCACGCACGGCCATAAAAGGTCAGGTCCTGGCAGATTTCATCGTGGAATTCACACCAGCCATCACAAGAGAATGACCGATCAGAGGAGTAGTCACTCTACGTGGACGGGTCGTCAACTGCCGACAGGGCAGGAGCAGGAATAGTCCTCGTCAGTCCCGACCAACGTTTGTTTTGCTCGGCCATTCGCCTGGGTTTTCTGGCCACTAACAACGAAGCAGAGTATGAAACCCTCCTGGCGACATCCCTCGGTCTCGCTCGCCTCACTATCTTAAGTGATTCTCAATTGGTAGTAAACCAAATTAGGGGCGAGCACGAGGCCAAGGAGCCTAAACTGGTCAAGTATCTCCGCCTGGCGCGGACCCGGCTGCAAGATTTTCGGGAACTATACAACACATCCCCCGAACCGAGAACATCAAAGCCGACTCCTTGGCCAAACTCGCATCCAGCTCTGGAGCCGAACATATGGACAAGGTCAGCATAGGATACTATGCATCATCAGCCCTAGAAATGGCCGAAGTCCAGGCTGCCGAACAATCAGAACCTCATGGATGGATGCAACCTATAATTCGATATCTTCAGAGCGGCGTTTTACCCGAGGACCGATCCCACGCACGATCACTTCGAACCCAGTCCGCCAGGTTCACCATCATGGATGGGACTTTATACAAGAGAGGGTATTCGGTTCCATTGCTGAAATGCTTATCCGAGTCGGAAGCGGAGTACGCCCTCAGAGAGGTGCACGAGGGTATATGCGGCAACCATTCCGGCGGCCAGGCACTAGCCTATAAATTGATCTGGCAAGGATATTACGGGACGAATCTTAAAAAAGACGCCATCGCGCTCATGCGAAAGTGCGTCCGATGCCAAATCTTCGCTCTTCATATCCAATCCCCACCAGAAACCCTCACTTCCATTTATTGCCCGTGGCCATTCGCCAAGTGGGAGATTGATCTGATCGGACCCTTACCTAAAGGACGGGGAGGAGTACAATATGCCATCATCGCAGTTGATTATTTCACAAAATGGGCCGAGGCCGAGCCCATGGCACGGACAACCGAACAAAAATAATCGATTTTATTTGGAAGTCGCCCATCTGCCGGTTTGGGATCCCTCAGTCCATTGTGTCCGATAATGCCAAACAATTTGACAATAAGAAATTTCGGGCCTTCTGCGACGGCCTCCGCATATGAAACAACTTTTCCTCACCGTACTATCCGCAATCCAACGGACAAGTCGAGGCGGTTAACAAAATTATAAAGCAGCACCTCAAGACCCGCTTCGAAGAACTCAAAGGTTCCTGGCCCGAAGAACTCCCTGGAGCCTTATGGGCTTATAGAACAACACATCGGTCCGCCACTAGAGAAACACCTTTCTCCTTAGATTTTGGTACTGAGGCAGTCATCCCGGTCGAAATTGGGGCACCTACCTATCGGGTAACCCATTTCGAAGAACAAGATAACGACTTGGCCCTCCAAGTGAGCTTGGACCTCATCACCGAAAAACGGACCCAAGCATAAATGCGGAACGCCATCTATAAAAGAAGATGCGAAAAATATTACAACTCCAAGGTTCACCATAGAAGTTTCTAGGTCGGAGACCTCGTTCTTAAACGGGTATTGGGACCGGATCCGGGACCACTTAAGCCCAAGTGGGAAGGACCGTACAAGATTAGTGAAGTCCTTCAGAACGGAGCCTACCGGCTAGAATATCTGAACGGCCAGGGATTAACTCATCCGTGGAATGCTATGTATTTAAAAACGTATTATCAATAAAATTGGACTTTATTCCATTCTTAGCTTTGGCACTGTATAAGACCGAGCTCGCCTCGGCACCTCATAAGACCGGCCCATCCGGCACTATAATACCGAGCTCGCCTCGGCACCTCATAAGACCGGCTCATCTGGCACTATAAGACCGAGCTAGCCTCGGCACCTCATAAGACTGGCCCATCCGGCACTATAAGACCTAGCTCGCCTCGGCACCTCATAAGACCGGCCCATCCGGCACTAAAAGACCGAGCTCGCCTCGGTACTATGAAAGTCCGAGCTCGCCTTGGCACGACCAACAAAAGATGAACAAGAAGGAAAGGCAACAACCGAACCAACTCAGCCCGAACATCCAGAAGAAAGCAACTAAACAGGTGCTAAAAAGAAGATTTTATTCATTCAAGGAGGCATTTCTACAAAGTACATGCGATAAAAACAAAGGAAAAGAAAAACTGGCACGCACGCAGGCCATACATGAAATAAAATCAAAAAACTACTCGGCTTCACCATCCCGTCCAGCCGCCTGGAAGGACTGTCCTTCACCTTCACCATGCGGAACCAATCCTGGATCTTCAACAACCTCGACGGCCTTCGGCTCATCAGCTCCAAGGGACTCAACCTGCAGGTCGGCCGCCTGAGACACTATATAGGCCTGGACCTCCTCAACTGTCTTCCCTTCCTTCATGAGATCTATTATCTCGTAGCAGGTGGAGACATAGTTCATGTTGATCTGGTCCTCGAACTCAGGCATCTTCTTAAAAGCAGCCGCCCCCTCAGCCAGACCCTTGGATAGCCCTCGGCTTCACAGACACCGACTCGCTTGGTCATACGTTCAATTTGAGCAGTGATTTCTTTCAGATAAGCCTCGTGCTATGCCCTGGTCTCCAAACACCGCTGATGCACCAGTTAGGCCGCCTCGGTCATCTCTCCGACTTGCACTTTCCACATATCGGCCTCGAGGGCCTGGCTCTTCAAAATCTCTATGTCACCCTTCACGGAGACTATCTCCTCCTCCAAGGACTTAATCATGGAAGGATAGAGATGGTGCTCCTCCCAGAGGGTTTGAAGCTCGGTTGCCACCTTTTTGTGCTTCTCAACCAAGGCCATTAACTCCTCGGTGGCCTTCACATAAGTGCACATTGCACGGCCGATCAAAACATTTCCAAATTGGATCTGCTTAGCCGGATCCATGTCATTAGTCACCATCTCCAGCTTGGATGTCCAACCCCGAATAGGGTTATGGCTGGACGCAGCCACCGCCGGAGGAACCCAGTCGAGCATCTCGGGGTAGCCGCCCGGACATAATCGAGGAACCATCGCGGACGCTGCCCCTTCATCTGAGCACAGGGTTCCTCCCGATCCTTATTAACTGGAAGGTAATGCCCCTCCAAATCGACTAAGGCCTCCTTGCTAGTCGCACGACCCATCCGGACAGGGCTCGGCACGGATATAGGGATTTCAGGAGCAGGCTGAGCCTCCGCCTTAGTCACGCTGCCCTCAGGCTCGGTCTCGCCCCTTTTCCGCTTGCCCGCACGCTAGGCCTCAGCAGCCAATCTCGCCACACGCTGCGCAGGCGTTTCCTTCCTCCCAGACGAAACCTTGACCCTGGGGACTGGAGAAGGAAGAAATGTTTAAAAAAAACTTGAGGAAAACATTATAATCGGATCGGTGGATTGAAGGACGCCCGCCCAGAGGTTTTCTTCAGTAACTAAAAGATGCGACTTCCTCTGCTCAGTGCGAAGATCCAGAAGTTGTTCAATCCGGCCGTCAAACTCGGAGGATGTTTCCTGCGCCGGAATGCATTCTGCATAGAAAGCAAATGATGAGCGTTAGACAAAAAATGGAACAGAATAAGAAAACACAACACTTACACATCTTTGCAATAAAGTGTAAGGTGGTCCGAAGCTCCGCGTCTATGACGCCGGGCTCAAATCATCCACCGAGCTCCTCCAAGACCCCCCGACGAAAAACCACTGCTCCTTCCAACTGTGGATAGTCTCCGGCACATCCACCACCTCCTTGTGCATGGCATGCCGAGCTGTCAGATAAAACCAGCCGGAGCCGGATCTACCGACCGATCTCCACAGGAAGAGACTGTTGAACTCCTCAAAGTTGGGCTCGGGCCAGTCGTGCTGATGGAAGAGGATGAAAAGGACCACCACCCGAGCCCAAGAATTGGGGTTAATTTGAGCCAGCGGAAGGCCCCACTGCCTCACCAACGGAAGCGGAAACGTCAGCCCTCCCAGAAGAGAACGGTAATATACCGTCGTACAACCGAGAGGCGGATTGTGAGGCCTCTCCTCGGGAGCCGGAACAAACATCCGCACCGCAGTCGGGATCTTGAACCGCCGCCGCCAAGCCACCAACTGCTCTTTCGTGACAGTGCTGCGGATCGAGGCCGAGTCCCACTCCGCCTCTACGAAAAGGGACGATCGAGGCCGAATCCAGGCCGTCTCAGGCTCAACTTCCTCTTCCTCCGAAGCCTCGCCGGCCGCCGCCAGCGGCGCTACCACCTCCACGACTCCAGAATCTGGCGACCTCGCGACCTCGCCGCCTTCCTCTTCATCGCTCCAATTGACAAAACCCCCGCCTATAGACATATTTGCCACTCCGGTGCGGTCCGGCGACACGGTCAACTCCTCCGCAACCGCCTCATCCCTCAGATCCGACATCCTAAATGAAAAAGAAGAAGAGACTCACCGGAAATTTCTCTCTGAAATCGGGCAAGATACCGAAGCTCTGGTTTTTCTCTCTGCAAAAATCAAGCACAAAAATGGCGTAAGGGAGAAGAAGAAGAGAAGAAGGTGAAGTGCAACCCTTTATTTATAGGAAGGAAAGGGTATTAAATGGCATTAAATGCGCAGCTGAACCGTCGCATGACACGCAGCGCATGGCACAATAACGCGAGTTGAATCGTCGCGAAGACCAAGGACGCGTGGACACACCGCCTAATCAGATTCCACCACGTGTCCCTCATTATGACACTAGTATACGGAAATCGAATAGGCACGTCCCTCGAAAAGACGCCCCTTCGAGAATCTGGTTCTCCTCAGCAAGCCGGATCGGTCTAACTATATAACGACTCCAGCTCCGACCCCTGGCATGGCCCTGGACTCGGGGGCCCTTGTTGATAGCCTGTCCGTCCTAGCATCCACGTCAGCGCTCCTAGCCAGCTCAACCGCCACGAGGGAGAGAACCATAAGGGGAAAGAATCGGCTCGGAGACAAACAGGACGAGCAGAGCGACAAAAAGAGCCGATCGGGCACGACTAGGATCTCCACCCAGTCCCGTTAAAAGCTAGACAGGGCAGAAACATCAGGGCCGACCTGATGACCAGATCGGAAGGTCCGAGCAGGTACCAGAAAATATATTCCCAACCGCAATCGTAATATGACCGATCAGAGCAGCGGGATACCCAAGGGCAGACCCCAGAATCGGCCACAACGGATGAGTATTACCATAGGCATGAAGAACAGGCAGGCAGGACATGCGGAACAGACACACAGGACAGTTAATGCTTACTGTCCTCCCCCTTCCCAAAGCAATTCCTAGAGGCCGCCACGTGTTTGAGGCGCGCTCTCCCTCTGATAGGTGTTTGAAAGCATTCCCAAACATTCTCCAGAAAAAAAGTACTTTTGGAATTTATCAGAAAATAGATAAGAGAGAAAAAGAGAAAACTTGTAATAAGCGTGCAAAAAAAAATAAACCGACTTAAATAATCCAGTTCGACCCTATCCAAAATTACGGTCATTAATAAAATTTTGTGATCATATTTATCCCATTTTTTTATTATTTTCTAAGTGGTTTCGATCTATTATCCGAAAAAAAAATTGGTAGTATAATATTAATATATACCACATTTATAGATTTTAAATATATCAAAATTCGATGATATGCATATTCTTGATTTGTGTTGGGAGAATTGATGTGGGTGATGGTGATGGTGATGATTGAGTGCAGCACGCCGTTTATCTTTTCTGATGGGTAAGAAGACGAGAGAGTATGAATGATGGAATCCACAGCACGCCCTCTCTTTATCACTCTACTTTCTCTCTCTCTTCCCGACCAAAGATTTTGCACAAGTTTCTGAAGAAAAAAGAAAAGAAAACAATAAACCCAGATTTCCGGTTTCTGTCTGTCACCCCTTCACTCATCATCATCCTTTATCCCATTTTTTCTTTCTTTATGTTCTCATTTGTCTCGATGATGATGATGATGGTGGTGTAGTGTTGCTCCTTATTTCTGTGTGACGCAGTAAGATGGTGTGTTCGCCGTCATGCGAATTTCGTCCACTTGTCATACGTGTCAGATCCAATTGCTATTATAATTTAGTTATGTTTTTTTTATTCAATAAATATAAAAATGGTAAATATTATTGGGTATTTATTAAGAGAAAAAATGGTAAATATTTATTTATATTTAATATATATATATACACATTAATTAATAAAATATACTCCCTCCGTCTACGAGCTTTCTTTACATTTTGCCATTTTCGTCTGTCCACAACCTTTATTTACACTTCACTTTTGCTAAATAAAGAAACTTTTTAATTCCATCTTTGTCCCAACACATTAACATCATTACTTTTTTAATTCTTTCTTTATCTTCATACATCATGTCACATCTCGGGACCCCTCCGTCGTAGCATGATATTGTCCGCTCTGCGCGCTCTCCTCTGAGCTGGCCCTCACGGTTTTGTTTCTGGGAGCCCAGCGAGCAACTTCCCAGATGAGACTGCTCCTCGCACCAGCACACTTAACTTCGGAGTTCTTATCACCCCGAAGCCACTGGGCTCCCAAAAGGCCTCATGCTATTGGAGTTTCGCATGCACATATAAGGCACTTCGCCCTGCTCTCTGCTATTCGGTGTGGGATATCACACATCAACATCATTATTTTATATACACTAAATTACTAATAAACATACATACAAGTGGGACCCAAATTTCACTCACTACATAGCTCTATGCAAAGTCAATAAGCATTATTAAAACTCGTGCCGGGTCAAACTGTAAAGGAAGATGGTAGACGAAAGGAGTAATTTACAATGAGGAAATCAGAAGTGACTATTTTTAGTTCTTTCTTTTATCCATTTCTTAGAATCTTTTTACTCATCAAGATCAATTTAATAAAAATTTGAAGAAGAGAATGGTGATTTTACCTTGGCGGAAATACAAGAGCAACTAAAAACTATAAATAAGATAACTAATTGGCCAACTTACAAATCTATCATATTTAATTATCTACTTAAAAAAACTGTAAAATCACATCCTTTGTCAAGCTTTGATCGGGGCGGATGAATAAAAATTTAGGGCCAGTTGGCATTGATGTGACCAACACAACATGATGTCGACAAATTGTTATGGAAAAATCTGATAAGTATATGATGAATACACGATAAATGTTTTTAAAAATCAACAATAAAAAATAAAAACAACACATAAATTTGTATTGGAAATTATGGCTATTTTTATATAAAAAATTAATATTATTTTCATAATAAATTATAATTGTCTCACCAGCAATATATGCTGCCACCCTTATATACAACAAAAAGAGAACCCACGCGAGGAAATCAACCTCTGAAACCGCAAACTGAGGGGGGAGGGAGTGGGACTCGGGTAAGGGAATCGGGTACCCTTACCCGAGCGGTAACACCGCCGCCGAGGCCTCGGGTAAGGCGGGCGGTGTTCTCATTCGGCTTCTGAAGCCGATCGGTGTGTGTGTTTGGTTTTTTTTTTTTCTTTTTTTTTGTTTTTGAAATCCCCAGCTTTAAATTTGGATATATATATATATATATTATATATTTAATGAAATGGTATGTTTTTATTTTAATATTGTATGTGATTTTATGTATGAAAAAAAAAAATCGGGTATGTTTTTATGTAATGTTTTTTTTAAGTATTATGTAATGTTTTTATTTTTAATGAAATGGTATGTTTTTATTTTAATATTATATGTGATTTTATGTATGAACAAAAAAAAATCGGGTAGTATAGGTGACCACTCTCTCCACTTAGGGTAGTGTTAGGGTAGAATTGGGTAGTTTTGAGTTGGAGGGTTTTTATTGGATAGAAGTTATGTGACACCTAGGGTATTAGGTGACCACTCCCTCCCCCTGAGTGATCTCCTTTTTCCTCCTCTTTATTTTCTTTTTTTTTTCCTTTTTTAAATCTTTTTGTTGGAAGTGAGTTGCGAAAATCCATGAAAATTTTGGTGCATATGTTCCCCCCACCCCCCACCCCACCTCCACCCTTTATAAATATAATATCAAAGCCCTCATTTATTCATTTTCTTCCATCCCTCTAATCTCTCCCTCTTTCTCTCTCTAAAAAACATAATAAGTTTATGGTAAGCTAAGTAAGATGAAAAGAACAGGTGATATTTCGATCTCCAATGGATTAGGTAATGGAGTTTGCATGAACAATAATGTTAAAGGGAATGGGAATAGTAATAGTAATAATAATAATAATGGAGTGGGAGTTCAAAGAAAGAGTTGTTGGTATGAGGAAGAGATTGAAGAGAATTTGAGGTGGTGCTTTGCACTCAAGAGGTAAATTTATACTTCATTTTTTTTTTTTTTTGCATATCTATTTGCATGAATTTTAGACAGACAACACGTTCGGGTTTGTAAACATTTATTCTCTATATGTTATAGGAAAATTCCAAAGTACTCATATACGTAACATTCATGATGAAAATTATTTGTAAATAGAACGATGAATATATTTCTCTATATTATATTGATTTGTAAAAAAACGGCCAACATCGAGTGATGGTACAGATGTAGCATGATCATAACAACGGAAATTATGCCATATCAGTCCGATCACTCTATAATAGAATGATCAGGTGGCGCCACGTTGGATCGTAAAACCTATTGTAAGGAAAAGTAGTGAGGGATTTGACAACTTTTACCATAGTAGTTTTGTCCATGAAAGTTGAGACAGAGACATCTAAAGGAAGCACAAATAAATTAGTCTTCAAAATAGTTACTTCAAAGTTCACTATATATAATTAACAATCATTTATTTTCTTGCAGTATTTTGCACACAGGTGCCTCTCAGTACCAGGACATCCAACTTTTGGACACTAAGCCTTTTGGAAAGGTACAACATACTAACCCCTTCTCCTTCAAAACTTTAAATTTACCCATTTTTTTGTCTTTTTAAAAATTTTACATTTTTTACTGTTACACAATCAAATCAAACGACCATAGTTTATTTTTTAATATTCACCATATACTCACCATCAATAATTTTTACTTTTCAATCTCCAGGATACATTTATCATCATTACTTACGCCGATTATTACCTAAAATATACCAAAAATACACCATCGCTCAAGTTTTGAGCGGGAAAGAGGGAGTATTAATCGCTCAAAAAAAATTTGATATAGTCTTTAACTTCTGATTATTCTGCTATAGGCTCTAGTGATTGATGGCAAGCTTCAGAGTGCAGAGGTAGATGAGTTCATATACCATGAGTCTCTTGTCCATCCTGCACTTTTGAATCACCCAAGGTATATTTAGATATAGTTCTTTATTTTATTTTTATTTTTATTATTTTATGATTTAAAAAAAATGCTGATGCATAAATTATAAATATTTTACAGTCCAAAAACCATTTTCATTATGGGGGGTGGTGAAGGTTCTACTGCAAGAGAAATACTCAGACACTGGGCAGTGGATAAGGTTATAATGTGTGACATTGATGAGGTGAACCCAATACTTTTTTTTTTCTTTCTTGTTTCCATCAGTTTAGTTCCCTGTTTTTTTTTCCAGTTAAATAAATTAATTTTTATTTTATTACTGATTGTTAATATTTTTTTTTGTGAATATTAATGTACACTATGGTGCAGGAAGTGGTAGCTTTTTGCAAGTCACATTTGGTGGCTAACAAGGATGCTTTCTATGATCCTAGACTTGAGCTCATTATTAATGATGCCAGGTTGATTCCAAGTACCAAAATTAGTATTATCTATATGTGTGTGTTAAATCAATCCAAATGAGTTGAACGTATGTTTGTTATATTTTGTTTGGAACTTTATCGAGTTTTAGAAATGGTTAAGCTCGAATGAGTTTTAAATTGAGCCGAACACAAATCGAGCTCGAGTAGTTTTATTTTTCACACATATTTTATGATTTATATTCTAATCGAGATAAGTTCGAGGCGAACTTTATATCCGGTCAAACAAACACTATGTTCGAGCTTGGTTCGTTATGTTAAGGAATCAAGCTCAATCGAGCTCGGTGGGTAGCTTGTTTTAAATTAAACAACAAATTTGATAAAATGATAAATCTAGCAAAAATTTCAGTGTGAATTGAGTCGATTGCATAAACTACCCCGAAAGTGTAGCCTAATTACGAAAAACCCCAATTATCTGTAAAAAAATTCAAATATCTCGTACAATTGTACCTTCGAGACGAGAATTACATATACGTGTAAGGTAAATACTAATCTCAATGGGTACTTGTGATTTCAAAAAAAGATAGGAATACAATTATTTTTGTAATTAGACTAAACCTCAGGGTTGTTTTTGTAATTCTCTTTTTTTTTCTGTCAAAAATCTAATAGTAACATTTGTTGGTTGTGGGTAAAATAATATTAGGGTTGAACTTGAAAGTAGAGAGGAGCTTTATGATGTGATCATAGGAGACCTGGCAGATCCAATTGAAGGAGGGCCATGCTACAAACTCTACACCAAATCCTTCTATGAATTCATAGTTAAGCCAAGCCTTAATCAGGGGGGTATTTTTGTCACACAGGTCTGTGAGCACCATCTTATTTAATAATATATGCATATTTTTTATTTTATTTTTTAAAATAAAAAATAATTTTGTTTCAATAATACAGGCAGGACCAGCTGGGATTTTCAGCCACACAGAGGTGTTTTCTTGCATCTACAACACTCTGAGGCAGGTTTTCAAATGTGAGTTGATCAGAAGAAAATAACCATAAAAAAAAAAATTAAAATAAAATAAAAAAAAAGTAAAAGAAAGTATTTTGAAACTGATTTTGACTAATCTAATTGATTTGCAGATGTTGTACCTTATTCAGCACATATCCCTTCATATGCTGACACTTGGGGATGGGTCATGGTATCTACCTACTATCTCCTTTCTATACTTTGCAATTATACTTACTTTGCAATTCTGTTTGTGTCGGTGACATAAATATTATAATACTAATTAATTTGTAAAAATTAGTTAACGTTATACCTCGTGAAAAAAATAAGTGGCAAAGTTTTAGCCAGATACCCTTCGTGTCGACGAAAGACAATTAGATGAAATTTTAAAACCGTCGATATAATAGGTTTTTCCAGTTATCTGAAAAATATCAATGAGACGGTGATTACTTGAGATAATTGTTATAGTCATGTCACATTACGTGATTAATATTGAAAAAAATCAACACGTACATCATGATTCTGATAATTCTAGTATGTAACACAACAAAAATCATATAGTTGTCAAAGTACATATTGATTCATATTTGTTGATCATAGCAATAAACTATGATTGAGAATTGTAAGAGAGGACCTTCTCTCATTGATAGCAACTTCAATAGTATTTTTATCAAAAAATGTTTGTTTTAATGACGAAAAACGACAGGCATCGGATACTCCATTCACACTGAGTGCTGATGAATTAGACCTCAGAATCAAACATAGGATCCAAGGGGAGAACAGATACCTTGATGGCAAGACATTCTCATCATCCTCTACCTTGTGCAAAGCTGTCCGAAAATCGTGAGCCCCCCTGTCCCTATGTTACATTACTTATAGTGACAAATTACGAAAAGGTTACGGAAAGTACCGTTGAGGTTCGACCTAATTATATGAATACCCAACTTTCTTTTAAAATTATGTCGACACTTACGAAGTTTCATTCAATGTTAAAATTATGGGGCTAATCGTACTTCCTTTGTGAATATAAGGGTTTTTTTGAATGTTACTTTTTTCAAGGGTTATTAGTAATTTCAAAAAATAAGGTGACTTTGGCTTTCTATAATTTGATCAAACCTAAAAGGGTACTTTTCGTAATTAATTCTCACCGAATCTACATGTTCTCTTCAATTTATAAAAACAATATTCCGTCAAAACAAGTTTCGATCAGTAAAAAATTGATATTTTGTAAAAGTAAAAATTTAATGTTCCGTAAAAATAAGTTTTAATCGGTAAAAATCAGTTTCAATCAGTTGTAAATATCAAGTAAATCACACTGTGAACCAATAAAAATCAGTTTTAATCAGTTTTTAAATCGTTGAAATCAGTTTTATTCAGTAAAACTAATTTCAGTTAAAAAAATCAAGACAAGACAACATGCCTTATTAGCTATCTTTAAAAAAAAAAAGCAGTTTGTCTCAAAATATGCCAATTGTAATAGTGAAACAAATGTCACGAGATATGTTGCAAGTTTGTAAATTTTCGAAAGATAAGGTCGAACTACTTTGTGATTAGGTTGAATTCCGGGGTAGTTTTTTGTAATTAACCCTTTATTTTATATTCGTTCGGAGAACTATAAGCAGCTAGTTATTAAGTGATTATGAACTCGACTTTTACGGTCTATCGATTCGCAGGTTAGACAGCGAGACTCATGTTTACACGGAAGGAAATGCGAGGTTCATTTATGGCCACGGTACTGCTTACAAACAGCACTGATCTTCATGCTAAGGATTAAAAGAAAATGAAGCTGACAGAAGTTTTTTTTTTTTTTATCTCTTCCTGCTTTCTGTTGTTACTTTCTATAAGAAATTATGTAACTTAATCATGGATCTTTGTTTTCTATCATGGTTCTCTGTCCATCTTTTGTAATACAGTATTATTACAAATGGAATACTGTTAAAGTTTTTGATAAATTGACTTACAAGTGTTTCCACTGTTCTTTTGTAGTGATTATTACTTCATGACCTTGTAGACCCCAAACTAAAGTTTTCCAAAATGGATAATTAAGACAAAGATGGGTACTTTACCAAATTTCTCAACTTTCCACCTATGCCCCCAAAGAAATTTCCACCCATCCAAGTTCTTTCTATACCTAAGGTAAAAAAGAGAAAAAAAAAGTGAACAATTTTACATGATTAAGGCAATTATTGAAATATCATTAAAATTTGATACAACCCTTTTGTGTTGATTTTGGCCATTTTTTATTTTATTTAAATTGCAATTTAGAATCAACTTGGTTTTAAATCCAATCCAAGTTTTGATCGTATAGATAAAATCGAGAATACTATGATATACTCAATATAATAATTTAATTAATTTGTGTGGAATACGGTATTGCTCGCCCTTTTCTGCAACTACTTCGTAAACTTGCAGGTAGTAAAACAAATACCGAATAATTTTTTTGGCATTTTTGCTAGGACTAAGGCAATTATTAATATTGATATTACGATAAGTATATACTCTATTTTACTTCAGATATTTTCTTATCATTATTTATTTTTATTTATATTATTTTGTGTATATTTTGTGATTTTTTCAGGCAGTGCATGAAAACCCGCTCTCTGGGAAATTGTTAGAGCCTTTTATTTTAAAGTAGAAGCATCTACGCGACGAATAAGTGCAACAACTAAGAAATTAAAAAGGAATTTAACACAAGATATAGCATAAAAGAGAAATTAGAATCAAATACCAAGACGGTCGGAATAACGAGACAATACGTGCTACAAATTCATCCAATGGGGGGAGGGGCAAATCGAGTGGCAGGCGGCTCAAGACCAATCTACTCGTGATCAGTTTCGCCTTCGTCTCGATCGGAATTATAGTGGCATCGCGAACATTCCTATCAATGCCACCAATTTCGAGCTTAAAACAGTCATCGAGTTATGTGGTTCAACATAATCAACTTGGGGATTTTAAGCTATGAAGGTTATAAGTGTTGGGAAATTTTGATATATCCCTCTTTGTGTGATTAAGATGATGAATGAAAAATAGTATCAATAAAAAAGGAAGATAGTAAGACACCCAAATTTGGTTATACGGAACACCCAAATCGGGAAAAACCGTCGGACTATGAAGTCCAACTCTTCCATTATATATGACTATAGGATTACAATATCTCACTCAAGGTGGGTGGATTACAAGGACTTTCTCACACTGTGAGCGGAACACTCTTGGAGGATATCTCTCACACTAAGAGGAAGGGAAATGTTTTTTTTTCTTTTTTTCTTTTTGGTCGGATGATCAAGTCCTCTTCAAGAGTACTCTATTTAAAGGTGAGTAAACAAGCTCTAGAACTCTCTTCCATCTCTCCAACTACCGTAATTAATGATTGGAGTCTTCTAGGAGATAGCTCTAGATACATTCCCCAACATCCTAGAAATATCTCCCACATTTACTAATGGAGAGTTCTAGAATTAGGGAGGAATTCCAACAAATATCCCCTTCCTACCTAATTGGAAAGGATCACCACAACGGCGCATTTGCAACCATCATCGAGTTTCTTGCATGGTAGTGCCTTCATTATCGTGTCGAACCAATTATCATCGGTGTGCACTTTTTCAAATTGTAGTAGCTTTTCTTCCAATACATCCCGAATCCAATGATAACGAATATCAATATGCTTTGTTCGGGAATGATAAGCTGAATTCTTGGCCACGTGGATGGCACTCTGATTGTCACAATAGAGGACATACTTCTCTTGCTTTAGCCCCAATTCCAGCAGAAAATTCTTCATCCACAACATCTCCTTACAAGCCTCAGTGGCAACAATATACTCCGCCCCCGTCGTAGAAAGGGCAACACATTTTTGAAGTTTTTGACTGCCAAGAAACAGCTCCCCCTGCAAAAGTAGTTAGATATCCCAACGTTGATCTTCCATATACCAAGTCTCCGGCCATGTCAGCATCTGCACCCTCTAACACAGGTTGTTGTTTTCCAAAGCACAAACACCTTTTGATTGTTCCTCTGAGATATCGAAGTATCCACTTCACAGTAGCCCAATGCTCCTTCCCAAGATTTGACAAGTGTCTACTTACCACACCAACAGTGTGTGCAATATCTGGCCGGGTATGAGGCTACCAACAGCACACGAATATGGAACACCTCTCATTTTTTTGTCACTTCGTGGACTTTGCTTCTTATCGAACTTGAAATGTCCGCCAAGTGGTACACTAACATGTTTGGCCTGGTACATGTTAAATCTCTCAAGAGTCTTCTCAATATATCTCTCTTGAGATAGCCAAAGTAGCATTTTAGATCCCGCGTGATCATCATCCCAAGAATTTGCTTTGTTGGTCCCAAATCTTTCATGGCGAAAGAGTTACTCAATGATTTTTTAAGAGCAGTAATTTTACTTTTATCCTGCCCAACAATCAACATATCATTAACATAAAGCATGAGTATGAGAAAGTCACCTATGTAGTACCTCTTCATGAAGACACGGTGATCGGTGTGTTGTCTTCTTGAATCCATGATGGTTCATGAAGGATCCAAATTTCTTGTACCATTGACGGGGCACTTGCTTCAAACCATAGAGACTTTTTTTGAGGCGACACACAATATGCTCTTTTCCCAGCTCTTTGAATCCCTCAGGTTGCTCCATGTAAATCTCCTCCTCTAGATCTCCATGTAAGAAGGCCATCTTAACAGCGAGTTGTTAAACCTCCAGATCCAAGCTGGCAGCGAGGCCCAACATAACTCGAATTGATGACATCTTTATCACGGGAGAGAAAATCTCATCAAAGTCTATACCTTTCTTATGGTCGCATCCTTTAACAACAATCCAAGCCTTATACCTTGGTTTGGGATTATTTTCTTCGGTCTTGAGCTTATACACCCATTTGTATTTGAGAACTCGTTTCCCTTTTGGTAACTCCACAAGATCATATTTATGATTCTCGTGTAATGACTGCATCTCTTCTTGCATAGCCTTTTCCCAATCATCGTTGTGATCACTTGCCATAGATTCATCACAGTGTTGAGGCTCCCCCTCATCAGTGAGTGTCACGTACTCATCTGGTGGATACCTGGTCAAAGGCCGTCTCTCTATAGTGTAACGTCGAGGCTTGGGTTCCACTAGAGGTTCTTCTAAGTCATATGCTTCCTCTAGTGCTTCACCACTTGTGTGAGATTGCTCCGTAGCATCATGGATTTCAACTTCTTCACCGTGAGTGGTCTTAACTGATTCTCTCCTCGTATCATCTCGTACAACGGGAGCTGGCATAGAATCAAAATGCCCTATAGTTCGCCTAAACTGAACTTCTTGTGACTGCTTGTAATCGCTAATAGTCTGGTCCTCAAAGAATACGACATCTCGACTTCTCACAATCTTTTTCTGGGCTTGATCCCACAATCTATACCCAAACTCATCCTTGGGTGAGCCAAGATAGATGCACTCCTCTATTTTTGAATCTAGCTTGGCTCACTCATCCTTGGGATATGAACAAACGCTAGACATCCAAACACCTTTAGATGGTCATATGAAGCCTTTTTCCCTGACCAAACTTCTTCTCGTATATCTCCATCCACGGGACTTGAAGGGGACATGTTGATGATATCAACACCAGTGTTCACAGCTTCTCCCCAAAAAGCTTTAGGAGGTTTGCATGTGATAACAAGCATCTAACTCGCTCTTCAATTGTGTGGTTCATCCTCTCCGCAACTCCATTCAACTGAGGTGTCTTTGGTGGTGTCTTCTCAAATCGGATTCCGTAAGACTTCTAATACTCTTCAAATGGGCCGCAATATTCTCCACCATTATCAGCTCTGACAGACTTTAACTTGTCTCACATTCCACCCTTGCATGAAACTCTTTAAACGCCTCAAGCACCTGGTCTTTTGTTTTCCACAAAGATACCCAAACTTTTCTAGAATGGTCATCAACGAAACTTACAAAATATAATGCACCTCCAAAAGACTTTTTAATCACTGAGCATACATCAGTGTGCACTAAATCAAGAACATGCTCTCTTCTACGTGGATATGTAGGTTTGAGAAAAGACTATGTTGCTTACCAGTCAGTGCAGGGGGTCAAGTGATGTGCCTTTTAGTCAGGGAGGATATCTTTTCGTGCGAGAATTTGCAATCACTTCTCGCTCATATGGCCGAGCCTCTTATGCCGTAGCTCCAGATTTTGAGTTTTCATGAGCAACATTTGCCTCTCCCTTGCAGATTTGTCCTTGCATGACATATAAGCATTCATTCTTCTTTCCTCGACCAATCACCATATTGCCCTGAGTGATCTTCCATTTTCCATCTCTAAAGTGGTTGTTCAAAATAAAAACTATCTATTAAAATTTATATAATATTCCTAAAAGTTAAAATTTTTGTTTAATATCTAACTAAAATTTATTGACTTTGAACCACATTCAACTTGCTATGATTCCGAACTTGATCAAAATTATTAGTTCTGATATAAATTTGGTTTGAAATTTCAAAAATTACAGATTTTGTTGGGAATGTGAAAAAATTGTAACTTTTGCCCCAAACTCAGAAGAAAAACTTTACAATCGCCCTAATGTGCTAAATTTGGAACTTTCACCTGGAATACGAAGCACTAATAATTTACAAATCTAACCTGAAACATGAAAGACATTGCAACCCGCAACGCGATAAAATTGCAAATATTGCTCGGCACGCAAAAAATGTAAATTCACACAAGATGCTAAAAAGCATGGCTCGAGTCGTAAGCTGAAATGAAGTAGGTGGAGCCAGCTCATCAACATAATTAACATCAACGTTGGAATAGGTAGAGGAGCTATTCTCATCAACTATTAATGCTAGGAAATTGTTATTATGTGGAATGGAACCGGATGGTGGCTGAATTGTGTGCTGAGCGGATGTGACCTGGGTGAGAACATTTGTGGCAGGGATAACCGAATGATCACTATCCATAGTCGAAAAAGAGGGCTGCTCATTTGAAGCAATAACTAAGGCCAGCATATTGTCGACACCTTTAGTTGTCACCATAACTGAAGTAGTGTTAGCCGGGGGGAACTCATCTGATTGCTGATCCATAAGGGCGTCAAATGCATTTCGAGTACCTGTAGGGGATATTTCTGTATTATTAGAAGCATGCGCTTTAGCTCTAGATTCTTGACGAGTTGTAGGACCTCTAGATGGTCCTGGAGCACGAGATTTTTCATTCTTACCCTCATGCTGCTGCCGACTTCTGCATGCATGAATTGAATGGCCAGCAATATTGCAATGAGTACAATATTCACGTAAATTTTCACATCTTATAGAGGGAAAAGCACATTTTTATACCCCACCATTAAGTTGTCTTGAGTTTCGTGTTTGCGATCAATTTCAACCAAAACACGAACAAAATGACCGATCTCCTCTTGGGGCGATTTGGAATCAATTTGCAGCGGATTTCAGATCGCTCTTGCAATATTAAAAATGAGTTGTGGATGCCAATATTTGATGGGCAATTCCGTGTATGAGAACCCCGATGGTAATCGTTGGTTCAGTGTGATATTAAAAGCAAGACTCCTTGTTTGACAGAGCGGGAGGGAAACATGTTGATGATTAGATATCCAAAATGCAGACGACATTTGATGTGCTCGGTGGTCCAGAGAATCAGAAAGTGTTGTTGGGCCAAAACCAATTTATTGGTACGACAACCCGCTGTTGGACATTGTATGAGCCCGATGAATGAGTGGTCGACTGGTCTGAGTTTACTCGTTGCTAAGGAACGGGTTTTGCCCCAAATCCATGCATATTGTCTGTGCAAGTGAGTTTTTCAATTTGGGCCACAAAACTTGCCGTGTATTGAAAAATATCTGAGTGTATCAGACTGAATTTTGCTTACATGACATATGGACCACACAAGGATCAACGTATATACCATCTTGCTCAGAGATCGCTAAAGGATATTAAGTGTTTCGCTACGAGTTCTCATTGTACTACGCTTCGTGCATATCAGGATGTTGTGACAGCATATATCTGATTGTTCAGTAGCCTTGGTGCTGGCCAGAGCCTAAAGATATAGAGAACCACAGTCCTTCATAAAGATTCGCGGGGCGAGCCCAGCGCCAAGTTAGTCTTTTCAGTATGCTGCTTTGCCTCAATCCTATCAACGAGGAAGATTGTGATCCAAAGCGCACTACAAGTGAAATGTTTCAACTGTTGCGACACTATTCACATCAAGATTCACTGAGAGAAGTCGGTAACCAAATGCTACTGCCCATCTAGCACGTAGCGATTTTCCCAACATTCCTTAAAAACATGTTAAACGAGAAACATAATCCACAAACGAAAATTTCTTTTTCCTTCTAGCATCAACAATCTTATTTTCCTCGAACATTGCGTGGGCTATGTTTGTTTACAATATTTGATTTATAGTTACAACTCCTCCCCAATTTCTTATCCAAGAAAAGGAACTGATTGTTCATTAGGTAAACTACTACTCCACTAATAAACACGTTTTCCCAGTACATCCAAATAAACACCCCTCCCTAAGTACCTCATCAAAAACCATCAATCATTCACCAAACATAACAATTCATTTGAATCACACATTCACAAAATGCTAGTATAATTTATTTTAATCACATAATCTCACAAACTACACAATATAATCACCTCAAACATCATACACTTGCTTACCGGTGAATTTCACCTCAATGGGGCTCACATTCTTGCCAATGTATCTAAATTTCTGCCGGACTCCAATCCGACCCGCGTTAACTTTCTCCGGGTAGACACCATCTTTCGGGTGCACACTGGACCTCCCCATGCGGAAAACCCCGGTAAAACTGGTACTTGCTCTTGTATTTGGATCTCAGCTTCGTACACGAAGCAAGACACTGTTCCTTACGGGCCAGTCTCGAAAACCTGCTCCTTTGGGGAGTCCCATGTGATGACGTAGAACTCCTCGACCTGGGCTTTGCGGAGGAGGCCGCCGGTGCTGCCCACGAAGATCGGGGATGGGGTGTTCGGGTCGAGCTCCGGCGAGGTGAAACCCACCGGAGCTTCGGGGTCTTTGGTTGCAGCGGGTGGGGTCTCCTCAGCCATGGCGCGGATTGGGCAACGGGTGGCGGCGGAGGCGGCATTGCTTGCTTGAGGGTGGTGGAGAAGTGGGTGAGGGCCGAGGGATTGTTTTTATGGGGCAGCGACGCGATCAGTGGAGACTGGGGGGGTAAAGAGGGAAGCTTGGATTGTCATGGCCATGATCGTTTGTGGATTGGAAGGGTTGGTGAATGGTGGTGATTACCGATTAGAATGCGCAAATATATATTTTTTTTTTTGAACGGTGAATTTCAACTTAGACTCAACCACCCTCCAAACAGAGGGCCCTAACCACCACTAGCCCAGACTATATTCTCTTAACCGGATCCACGCTGGTGACAAGTGAGGCTACGGGTTCTGGAGGAAACCATACCGCCTCCACACAAGTTTCCTTGCTGGAGTAACGGCCGGATTAAAACCCCGCGCTTGCTTGGACTCGAACCCCAGCGACTATGTCTAAGGGATCTTATCTTCATTGCAAAAACCATCAGGCTGAACACCCTTTGGTAGTTCTTGTGTGGAGTAGTAGATAGTAGGGGTGGCATTTCGGAACCGAAAATTCAAAATCAAACCGAAAAAATCCGAAAAAAGAACTGAAGAACCGAAACTAAAGAAGACCGAACCGAAAAATAGAAAAACAGAACCGAACCGAATTAGTTTGGTTTGGTTCTCGGTTTGGGGTCGGACAGAGCCGAACCGAACCGAAATGGACCGAAGTCAAAGTCACATACTAAAATGACATCTTTTTGTGAGTTTTATGTGTTTGAGATTTTAATGTAATATGTTTTTTTTTAAGACCCTCATGGATCCAAGGAGGACCGATAATATGCTCGTGTAATTCGTGATTCAACTAATTTAGGTTTAGAAAATGATCTATTGTGATTTGTGATTGTTATATCTTTTGAGATATTTGTAAATTGTTGTGCAAGTCTACCTCTTATCTTGAGCATATATATAATTTTTGTTGGCTTGTTGTTATATATAACTTATTCTATTGAATATAATAATTGAATTTATATTTTGAAGAACCGAAAAAACATCAAACCAAATCAAAACCGAACCGAATATTTATAAAACCGAATTTAACCGAACCAAACTTCAAAAAGAACCGAACCAAACTGAAACCGAATATTTGGTTCGGTTATTGGTTTCGGTCAAAAAACGAACCGAATGGAACCGAGTCCACCCCTAGTAGATAGACATGGCAAAAATGGCCCAGGTCCACCGGCCGGTCCAGTCCATCCATGAAAAAATGGGTATTAAAGTTTACTTTTTAACCCACAGAAGTTTGGGCTTTTTTAGCTCGCCCACATTTTGACCCAGTCCAGGAAGACACAACCCACAGCAGTCTGTGAGAAATTTAATACTCCCTCCGTTCGCCATCCATGTGCAACAATTTCTTTTTCCATCCGTTTGCAACCTATGTGTATTGTTTATTTTTGACAATTCTTTTACCCTTTCACAACACAAATGGGTCCATTTACTCCACTCACAACACATCCTACCAACTAAGTCAACTCAAATATTAAAACTCATGTCGGTCAAAAGAGTGCATATGGGTGGCGGACGGAGGGAGTAACTATTAAATGTTAATTAATTAAGCTAGGGTTAATGGGTTATATCTCTAGGCCGTAAATTATTTGAATTTAAAGTCGTTTTTTTGTTTAAATTTTTGTGTTGATATTTTGCTATCGAATACAGATGATGGACCAAATGATGAGCTACTTTCCATGCCGCTGGTTGTAGTGCAAGCATCAAACGGTTCTAATAGTATTGAAATGGATGTTTGAACTTTTGAAAGCGGTTGAGAATATTTTTCTATCATATTATTGATATTTTTTTGGTTAATTAAGTTGGAAGCAAGAAAAAATGTGTAGCCCGTGTGCTGGGCTAGGCCCGCCCGGCATGGGCCACGGGCCTCAATATTTAGGCCCAAAAAATATTGGGCCTTTTTGGCCCAGCCCAAAATTTGGTGCACCCATTTGGGCTGGCCCAGCCTGTTTGCCAGGTCTACTCCCTAAGTCCTCGACTAAAGCTAACAATAGGGATAAAAATGATAATTTAGGAGCATAATGTAACATCCCCAATCCACTCAGGGATATTACACGCCGTAGAACCTTTCCTCGAGGATCTACCAGGCTGGTAACAACATAGAATATCTCAACAATGCCTTCAAGGCTAAACTGACTCAGTAGACCGATTTGGTCTTTCAATAAATACATACAACTCAAACACATTACATGCCCATGCAGGGGTCGAAAACAACACACTCCCGTACAACGGGAAAGAATAATACAGCGGAAATAAAACGCAACTAAAGCAATGACATCATGCGGATCCTCGTGTGATTAGTATCGTTCATCTTTCATCATCCTTCGTGCCGACCCTGTGTTATGCTCCCAACCTGAATGCAAAAACAGACATCCACCACCCGAATACTCGGGAGTTAGCAAAACTCCACTGTTTTGCTAGTGCAAGAACAAAGTGCAAAATACGAGCCATACAATTCACATTTCCACGAATAACAATAACCAGGAATCCTCAAAGATCCAAACATAACGAAAAGTACTCCCCGAGGCAATAATTTGGGTGAAGCGTTCCAAAACAGAAAGATCACAAATCAAGAGAAACGATTTAAAAAACAATTTAAAATTTGTCATCGAGAGTTTTAATAGAAAACAGCTTAGGATTATCAAATCCTTCTCTTTCCAAAATCAACAGGGGTCACAGCCTAAAGGCTTTGTTTTCGCAAATAGAAAACCGACAACAATTCATAGGGTTAAAACCCACGTTACGTGTCCTCGACGGACATAAAAATCAATATCAACTCGTGAAGTTTTACTAGTGAATCCAGGGCTCTACCATTGGACTCCCGCCGTGGTCTCATCGAACCAACCCACGGTGAGTAAAATACATTCACTAAATATACACCAACCTGTGAAATTTTTACTCGTAAATCCAGGGCTCTACCATTGGACTCCCGTCGTGGCCCCGTCGAACCAACCCACGGCGAGTAAAATACATTCACTAAATATACACCAACCTCTGAAGTTTTTACTCGTGAATCCAGGGCTCTACCATTGGACTCCCTCCGTGGCCCCGTCGAACCAACTCACGGTGAGTAAAATACATTCACCACTCGTGAATCCAGGGCTCTACCATTGGTCTCCCGCCGTGGCCCCGTCGAACCAACCCGCGGTGAGCGAAGCAATCATGCACAAATAACACATCACACCAAGGATATCCAAACAATTCACCCACAGACATCAAACACTTAGCAAAACACCACGTCAACCATAACACGACGAAAAACAGCAATATACGTACACACGCATTATCAAGCGCAACATCAACACCAAACATATCCAAAGGATTCATGTAGTCACTTACAACCCACACAATTTACAAAACACACGCGTTTTGAAAGTGAGCCTTTAACGAGGCTAACCGACTCTTTTGAAAACTCATTTCAAACAATCAAACAAACACATAAAGACGACCACCAATTATCATATTCACAAAATAAGAATTATATGGACAAGGTACTTGCCTCGAATAAGAACAACACGGAGAATCGACCGAAGTAGGTTGGCACGAACCGACTACGAACCCGCCGACTCCACCGAACACCAACTCACGATAATAAACTACGAAGGACAATAACAAAAATAAAATGAATTCCCTAGCATGACTTAAAGTCGTTGAATTCAAAGAACAAAAGACGAAAATTCAAGTGTTTCCCCCAAAACGGCCAAGAACACGATTCGTCCCGTCAAACCACAAAAACGGAAACCACAATCGAAATATGGATATACAATCCATAGGATATGTTTAAAAACATCATTTAACAACAATCGATCCATCAAAAATGGATGGAAAACGAGATCGAGAACAAATCCCCCAAAAAGTCGATTCGAAGGAAATCAAGAAATATACTTCGATTCGACGAAGAACAAAGGATTAAATGATGTTAAACACAAGAATACTACCAAGATTAATCATACCCATCATGAATTAATCAATAATACAGAACGAATCGGACAAAAACGCAAAAACCCCAAAATTCAAGAAACTAGGGTTCTAAGAAGAGATTCCCTTGATTCGCTGGATCAAAGGATGATATAGGATGATCAATCAATGATATGAACTCAAGAACTTCATGGATTTGTTGTTCAACAACATGGCTTCGCCTCCTCCGAAACTCCAGCCGCAGACAGAAAAGAAAGGAAATGAAAAACGAGTGAAAATACGACTGCTCTGTCACATATATACTGGGCCGGAACTTGCGTGCGCTAGCCTTCCCGGACTAGCGTGCGCTATCGGCCAGTATCGGCCCAGCACCCTCGTCCAGGGCCCGCACGACCCGGCACTACCGACCAAACCTGCCTACCGTGACCTGCTCGCCCGACCCCCGCTAACGTGCGCTGCGCGGACGCTAGCGCGCGCTAGCCGACCTTTCCAGTAACCTCTGGACTAAACAGCTCGTCCAGGTAACGTACGCTAGTCGGCCGGCAGCGTGTGCTACACATGCCGATTAGCGAGCGCCACGACCGACCGTAGCGTGCGCTACCTGCCGATCCTCCCCGGGTCCAGTACTCCAGTAACCCCTCTGCCCAGCCCGACAGCGTACGCTGGGCCGGCCGACAGCGTGCGCTACGCCTGTCGAGCTAGCGCGCACAGCCTTCCGGCCGTAGCGTACGCTACACCGGTTCCTGCTGTGCCTGCTCGGCCAGTGCCCAGCACTTCCGACAGTGCCGCACCTGTCCGGCTAGCTGCTCCGCCGCCATGACCCGACGACTCGATTTCCAAAAACGTACGGAACGAACACGACGAAAAGTTCGCGGACAACATCAACGATCCAAAATGAAAACACAATGCAATAATTAATCGTACGCGACCAAGAAAAGGGTCGAGACAACAAATACAGATACGAATACCCATAACTTTGGGTAAATTACTAAATGACCCAAAACGCCCGAAAATCGCGATACGTGGTCGAATAACCAAACCGAAGTTCACAACACGTCTAACAAAGTTAAACGGACTTACGGGAAACTCGAAACAGCAGTTTCGAAGGAGATTCGCAAGAATCGAACTCAAGTGCGGAAAAGTCGCCAAAAAGCACGGAACTCAACAAAACGACACTGAAACGAACTCGGATGACAAAAAGTGCAGAATTAATCATTCTCGGAATGACGAAACGGTCACGATCGAGTCGTCAAAATGGACTTTCGCAGAAAAAAAAAGAAATTACCAGAAATCGAAATTACGGGTATTACACACTACCCTTCTTAAAAGAAGTTTCATCCCGAAACTTAAAACAAGTAGGGAGAAGCAATATCCCGCCAGGAAAACTCAACGAGATACACAAAAAAAATGCGTAACTTATGCCCATCGGCGAAACGTTACAAGCAACGCAAAGGGATATACGGCGTGAAAACACGCTCCACGACGACCAACACAACGTCGCTGTTAGGGATATAATAAAACCAACAAATGACAAGCATCATCAAACGGATAATATAGTCAAGCCAATTATCCGAACAATCACAAAACACAGCGAACGAAAATCAATATGATTGACCAACCCAACGGTACATCAATCAAAACGCGAGTCAATCGCTGAACAAATACGGAATTTCACCGTCCAAGGGTTGGAAGATCGAAAACGAGACCAATTTCCCGAACTTAAGGGAATTACGAAGGAGTCTGAACGTTCAACAATCATGAGACGAGATCAACAAAAACCAAAAAATCAAACGATCGAACCACAACGATCGAGACAACAAAAATCGAACAATCATGTTCGAATCACGAAGAACAATAAAATTCAAACAAAAAATCCAAGGCTCACAGGAATCGAACCGAACTCGGACAAGTCACAGCGATAACCAGATCGACTCAAAACAAGATCACAGCTCATTCGAACGATGAACCCAAAATACAGAACAAGTTCAGAAAGTATCAACGAACACGAGCGAGTCGATAGAATTGGGAAAGAGAAAATGCAGAAGCCAAAAATAATACGGGTATTATATTCAACCTCTTATAAAAGAAGTGTCGTCCCCGAAACTCACAACAATGAAATCAAGGTGACAAGACAACAAGCAACCGACAAAAACATCCTTCAAAGGCCTCTCAAAGCCGATTCTGATAACTGTGCTGAAGCGCGAACTCCGAAAGTCTCGGTAGCCCATTCGCAAACCTGAATTCGGTGTCCCTCGAGTCCGCACTTGAAACACATTACTGATGAGAAGGACAATTTACACGTGCATGCTCCGGCATATCACGGTTGAAATGCCTCGGCTCGGCATACCGAAAATACAAATGCTAGATACAATGGGGCATAACGTCGCAAAACGACATAGCAGAGATGCCAACTCAGCACAACAAAGAATCATAACACATATCATATACAACGATTACCATCGTAAAGTAATACACACACAGACACTACAGCAACGACGGTATCGTTCGGCGACCTCAACGACCCGAACAATAACCAGCACATAATCACAAACATCATGAAACAATCACACATGTACACAAACGTATGAACCCAAGTTTTAACAACTCACACAGGTGCGATAACACGCAAGCCACCACAAGATGACAACATTAAAGATCATCATCACACCTCCCACAAAGGGCTAACAAAACATATGCGTGGCGAACGACTCAACGTTCGCACCACCAATTCAATCACAATTCGGAGGGCTAACACCCTAACAACAACACCAACACCATACACACCTTCTCCGACCACAAGCAGGAAATGATGGGTTTTAAAAACGAAAACCACCTTTGAAAACAGTTTGGAAACACCAGTTGATCTTGAGTATCATTTTACAAAAAGTTGAACAAACATCATTGTCGAGACTTTGAAAATCATCTTGCGTTTGAACAAAAATGGAGACACTTTTCTCTTAGTGAAAAACTTTCAAAAATATTCGACCCTCAGGCCTAAGCAAAGCATTTCCAAAATTACTGGAAAGAAAGAAAATATATTTTGGTCCTCAAGGTAGAAAAATTTTGAAACAGATAGTTGCGCTAGTAGACGCCTTGAAAATACAATCCATTTAAAAGTACGTCTCGAATTTTATTTTTCTAAGATACTCAAGGTTTTCGAAAATCTATTAGGCTAGAATGCCTAAAAACTCACATGTAACAATATTCACTTACATACAATCATAATACACGCATCAACTCGCTCAAAATCAAGACAACGCCTGTCTTTTACCAGAAACAACAGTCAAATATCACAGTCAAAAGGACGTAAATAATGACAACACTCCTCATATAAATGAAACATGAGTCACATAAACGCATCACAAAACCGAGAATCTACATAAAGATTCCATCACTTAATATAAAATCAAACAAATAGCTCGTGTCACACGACGCACAATACAAAGAAGGGAGACTTACATCCACAGGTCGCACGAAGATGATGATCGCCCCACGATACTAATCACGACCAACCAACTCAGATGACGCGTCGCGACACAACTCAGTCAGGCAAAATCCGATGAGACAAAACTCAACAGACACAACTTGACCCGACAGCCTAGATTTTCACAACCTAATCTCCGATATCATTTATGTAACACCCCCAATACACTCAGGGATATTACACGCCGTAGAACCTTTCCTCAAGGATCTACCAGGCTGGTAACAACATAGAATATCTCAACAATGCCTTCAAGGCTAAAATGACTCAGTAGACCGATTTGGTCTTTCAATAAATACACACAACTCAAACACATTACATGCCCACGCAGGGGTCGAAAACAACACACTCCCATACAACGGGGAAGAATACTGCAACGGAAATAATACGCAACTAAACCAATGACATCATGCGGATCCTCGTGTGAGTAGTATCGTTTATCTTTCATCATCCTTCGTGCCGACCCTGTGTTATGCTCCCAACCTGAATGCAAAAACAGACATCCACCCCCAAATACTCGGGGGTTAGCAAAACTCCACTGTTTTGCTAGTGCAAGAACAAAGTACAAAATACGAGCCATACAATTCACATTTCCACGAATAACAATAACCAGGAATCCTCAAAGATCCAAACATAACGAAAAGTATTCCCAGAGGCCAGAGTTTGGGTGAAACGTTCCAAAACCGAAAGATCACAAATCAAGGGAAACGATTTATAAAACAGTTTAAAATTTGTCATCGAGAGTTTTAATAGAAAACAAATTAGTATTATCAAATCCTTCTCTTTCCAAAATCAACAGGGGTCACAGCCCAAAGGTTTTGTTTTCGCAAATAGAAAACCGACAATAATTCATAGGGTTAAAACCCACGTTACATGTCCTCGACGAACATAAAAATCAATATCAACTCATGAAGTTTTACTCGGGAATCCAGGGCTCTACCATTGAACTCCCGCCGTGGCCCCGTCGAACCAACCTACGGTGAGTAAAATACATTCACTAAATATACACCAACCTGTGAAGTTTTTACTCGTGAATCCAGGGCTCTACCATTGGACTCCCGTCGTGGCCCCGTCGAACCAACCCACGGTGAGTAAAATACATTCACCACTCGTGAATCCAGGGCTCTACCATTGGACTCCCGCCGTGGCCCCGTCGAACCAACCCGCAGTGAGCGAAGCAATCATGCACAAATAACACATCACACCAAGGATATCCAAACAATTCACCCAGAGGCATCAAACACTTAGCAAAACACCACGCCAACCATAACACGACGAAAAGAAGCAATATACGTACACATGCATTATCAAGCACAACATCAACACCAAACATATCCAAAGGATTTACGTAGTCACTTACAACCCACACAATTTACAAAACACACGCATTTTGAAAGTGAGCCTTTAACGAGGCTAGCCGACTCTTTTGAAAACTCATTTCAAATAATCAAACAAACACATAAAGACGATCACCAATTATCATATTCACAAAATAAGAATTATATGGACAAGGTACTTGCCTCGAATAAGAACAACATGGAGAATCGACCGAAGTAGGTTGGCACGAACCGACTACGAACCCGCCGATTCCACCGAACGCCAACTCGCGATAATAAACTACGAAGGACAATAACAACAATGAAATGAATTCCCTAGCACGACTTAAAGTCGTTGAATTCAAAGAACAAAAGACGAAAATTCAAGTGTTTCCCCCAAAACGGCCACGAACACGATTCGTCCCGTCAAATCACAAAAACGGAAATCCCAATCGAAATATGGATATACAATTCATAGGATATGTTTAACAACATCATTTAACAACAATCGATCCATCAAATGGAAAACGAGATCGAGAACAAATCCCCCAAATAGTCGATTCGAAGGAAATCAAGAAATATACTTCGATTCAACGAAGAACAAAGGATTAAATGATGTTAAACACGGGAATACTACCAAGATTAATCATACCCATCATGAATTAATCAACAATACGGAACGAATCGGACAAAAATGCAAAAACCCCAAAATTCAAGAAATTAGGGTTCTAAGAAGAGATTACCTTGATTTGCTGGATCAAAGGATGATATAGGATGATCAATCAATGATATGAACTCAAGAACTTCATGGATTTGTTGTTCAACAACATGGCTTCGCCTCCTCTGAAACTCCAGCCACGGACAGAAAAGAAAGGAAATGAAAAACGAGTGAAAATGCGACTGCTCTGTCACATATATACTGGGCCGGAACTAGCGTGCGCTAGCCTCCCCGGACTAGCGTGCGCTATCGGCCAGTATCGGCCTAGCACCCTCGGCCAGGGCCCGCACGACCCGGCACTACCGACCAAACCTGTCGACCGTGACCTGCCCGCCCGACCCCCGCTAGCGTGCGCTGCGCGGACGCTAGCGCGCTAGCCGACCTGTCCAGTAACCTCTGGACTAAACAGCTCGTCCAGGTAACGTACGCTAGTCAGCCGGCAGTGTGCGCTACACCTGCCGATTAGCGCGCGCCACGACCGACCGTAGCGTGCGCTACCTTCCGATCCTCCCCGGGTCCAGTACTCTAGTAACCCCTCTCCCAACCCGATAACGTACGCTGGGCCGGCCGACAGCGTGCGCTACACCTGCCGAGCTAGCGCGCGCAGTCTTCCGGCCGTAGCATGTGCTACACCGGTTCCTGCTGTGCCTGCTCGGCCAGTGCCCAGCACTTCCGACAGTGCCGCAACTGTCCGGCCAGCTGCTCCGCCGCCATGACCCGACGACTCGATTTCCGAAAACGTACGGAACGAACACGACGAAAAGTTCGCGGACAACATCAACGACCCGAAATGAAAACATAATACAATAATTAATCATACGCGACCAAGAAAAGGGTTGAGACAACAAATACAGATACGGATACCCATAACTTTGGGTAAATTATAAAATGGCCCAAAACGCCCGAAAATCACGATACGTGATCGAATAACCAAACCGAAGTTCACAACACGTCTAACAAAGTTAAATGGACTTACGTAAATCTCGAAACAGCAGTTTCGAACGAGATTCGCAAGAATCGAACCCAAGTGCGGAAAAGTCGCCAAAAAGCACAGAACTCAACAAAACGACACCGAAACGAACTCGGATGACAAAAAGTGCAGAATTAATCATTCTCGTAATGACGAAACGGTCATGAGCGAGTCGACAAAACGGACTTTCGCCGAAAAAAATAAATTACCGGAAATCGAAATTACGGGTATTACAAATAATTGAATGTGGTAAATATGTAAAATTGTGTAACTATATTAATGATGAATATATATGGAAGATTAAATAATAAAAGATAGTGATCATAACTGTTTGGTCGATATTAAAGGCAAAGAAGTAACAAATATTGATTTGACTCTGTAAAATTAGAAATGATAAGCTTCTAAAATGACGCATTTTCTGCTCAAATGCTCAACTTTCGATGGGACGAAAGGAGTACTTATATTTATTGATCAAACGGATATATCCAATCTCCTTTTCTTAGTAGTTTCATAGAACGATTGTCAAAGTATACGATTTGGAAAATTCGATCGTGTTGAACACATCTCACGCGTTCAGCGTCGGGTCTTCAGAGCCTTAATATCTCACTTTTCAATACTCTTCGACACTTTTTGTCAAACTTGTTGGGTATCGGGTCGTATAATGGCTAAAGACAGGATCGATAATTCAAGCGGATTAAACGAATATAACTATTACAATTATATTCAACGGGAAAGGGATTAAGGATTACAGGCCAACTAATGAACCTATAATGAAAACAATATAATTATTGAAATAAACCCCAAGAACAAGCTGACCCCAAAAGAATTCGATCGTCCAGAACCAATCTGTAAATCACAAAGATTCGTTTAAGTTAGCCGAGATAACGATATTACCGATCGAAATACACCAAGTATTTAAGGCAGCAAGAATGCAATATATATATATATATATAACAAATATATAATAATATATAGAGATAAATACCGAAACTGCAGTATATATATATATATATATATATATAACAAATATATATATATATAGATAAATAATACGAAAAATGGAGGAAAAATAAGGAACAAGAAACCCCCTTTTTGAAAGAGGTCTTTAGGCTCAGATCTTCCGAACCCTTTGCAATTTGACACCAATAAAGTTCGATTCCACGAAGGACGAACGCCGAACCACCGCCGGCCGTCACAACAGCCCGGTAGCGCCTTATCCTAACCCAGAAAACCTCAGGAAATCTCAGGAACTAATCCCGGTCTCCCTCAATGATATCACTACACAGATATCCCTCTTTTTCACTTGGATTCTCAAGGCACAACTCAATTCTTTTTCTCTCGGTGTCTAACTCCCGTACCCAGCGAGGCCTTTTATACCCACAAGGATGGAATCGGTCACTGGATTCCATAAATATATTCAAGAGCTCACGGGGGAGAGGAGATAGGGAGAATCGGGAGCAAAATCGCAGTGGGGGGAGTTGACCGAAGGTAGGAGATCTCACGGGAGAGAAGAAAGAAAAAAGAGAGAGACTGAGTGGAGGCGGAGTGATAATGAGGGAGATAGGGTTAGGGTTATGATTAAATAGGATAAGATGAACGGTCCAGATTAGAGATATCTTAATATATCTTGATCGGACGGCTCCTATTAATAAGGGCTGCCAAATGGGCTGGGCCAGCACAAAAGTGGAATGGGCCGAAGGAAGGGAGATATAGTTTGGGCCTGGTTGGGCCAAATACTAACATTTCTCCATCTTTTTGGGCCAACCACTCAAATTGTATTTTCGGGTTTCGGAGAAAACTCATCATCGCCTATCTCCAGGGTTACCTGCACATACACAAAGTAAATAAGGTAAAAGAATTCACAAAGAAGACTAACTCACAAAGAGATCCCCTAAAGAACACAAAGTTCAAAAATTTATTTGACCGAATCAAAATTCAGTCTTTTTAAACAAGATTTAAATTTCTCGACGGGTAAACACTTAGTACCCATATCTGAAAGATTAAATTGGGAGGGTATTTTTTCAAGATAGATTATACGTTTAGCAACAACATCTCGTATGAAATGGAAACGAACATCAATATGTTTCGTTCTATCATGAAAAACTGGATTCTTGCGATTGAATACCAGATTGACTATCCGAAAAAACTTAGACTTTATCTTTTAGAAAACCGATTTCTGATAATAGTCCTTTTAACCATATAGCTTCTTTTAATGCTTCTGTTATAGCAACATACTCAGATTCTGTAGTAGATAAAGCAACTATAGGTTGTAATTGAGACTTCCAACTGATCGGTATGCCACATAAAGTAAACACATATGAAGTAGTAGACTTACGGTTATCACGATTAGCAGCATAATTAGAATCCACGTATCCAACCAATTTTACGCCTTGCTGGTGTCGAGAAAATTTAAGACCATACCTGGTTGAGCCCTTCAAGTACCTTAAAAGCCATTTGACGGCTTGCCAATGGTAAACCCCTGGGTTAGCCATATAACGACTAAGACAACTCACAGCATAAGCTATGTCAGGTCTTGTGCTGACCATTAGATACATGACCGAGCCAATGGCATTTGAGTAAGGTACTTTTTTCATATAATTGATATCATCCTCAATTTTTGGGGATTGATCTTTACTTAACAGGAAATGACCAGCTAGAGGCACAGAGGTTGATTTAGATTGGCTCATAGAAAATTTAGATATAATTTTCTGCACATAGGAATCTTGGTTTAAAACAATGGTGGAGTTTTTCCTATCACGAAAGATATTCATCCCAAGAATGCGCTTAGCATCACCAAGGTATTTCATGTCAAACTTCGCACTTAAGCATTTAATGACATGATCAACTGTTTTCACACAAGGGCTCACTAAGAGCATATCATCAACATATATGAGTAAGAAAACAGGATTTTTGGAATCAGTTTTGTAATACAAGCAATGATCATAATTACTTCTTGAAAATTTAAGTGAGAGCATGTATTCATCGAACTTCTTATTCCATTGCCTAGGTGATTGTTTTAAACCATAAATTGATTTTTTAAGCAAGCAAACATGATTAGGGAGCTTGGGATCAATAAAGCCTTTAGGTTGACTCATATAAAGTTTTTCTTCAAGTTCACCATGTAAAAAAGCAGTTTTGACATCTAATTGTTTTAATTCCCAATCAAATTGAGCAACTAGAGCAAGCATGATACGCACAGTAGTGAGCTTAACAACCGGAGCAAAGATTTCAATGTAGTCAATACCTTCTTTCTATGTGAAACCCTTAGCAACGAGTCTAGCTTTGAATATGACCGACTCATTTTCTTCCTTAACTTTGAAAAGCCATTTACAGTCAATCACCGAACAGTTGGGCGGTCGGGGCACAAGAGCCCAAGTTTCATTAGAGTGCAATGAAGTTATTTCTTCATTCATTGCATAAAGCCACTGTTCTTAGTGTTCAGATTTCAAAGCTTCATCATATGTTTTGGGTTCACAATTATCAATAGATTCAAACATATTGAATGCATATGATGCCATATGATAATCATTCAAGTGAGAAGGTCTTCTAATTTCTCTCCTAGGCCTATCTCGAGCAAGTTGATAATCATGCAAATTATCTTCAAGAACTTCTTCTGTTTCATCATGCACATCAGCATTATCATGATTATCAAGATTCGTTTATGTTTGCACATTATCTATATTATCTAAAGAAATGTGCAGCTCCACCTCATTTGGAGCATGGGGGTTTTCCGGATCTGGTAAAAGGCAAGAAAATTCATTTTCGTTGAAGACAATATCTCGACTAATAATGGTTTTGAAACCGGGTTGGCCTTTCAGCCAAACCCTATAGCCTTTTACCCCTTCCGGGTATCCCAGAAACACACATCTCACAGAAAGAGGCTCAAGCTTATCATTTTTCTGATGCACATAAGCAGAGCAGCCAAATACACGAAGATTAGAAAAAACAATAGATCGACCAGACCAAACACATTCAGGATAATTACCATTCAACGGCACTGAGGGAGATCTATTTATCAAATAAGCAGCAATAAGTAAAGCCTCACCCCAGAACTTTTTCGAGAGCCCAGACATAGCCAACATGCTTCTGACCCTTTCTAGCAAGGTTCTATTCATGCGTTCAGCCACCCCATTCTGTTGGGGTGAATAAGGGACAGACTTATGTCTCTGAATACCAGATTGAGCACAAAGCTCATCAAACATTTGATTGCAAAACTCAAGGCCATTGTCGGTCCTTAAGATTTTAATTTTCTTCCCAGTTTGATTTTCAATCAACATTTTCCAATTATTGAATTTCTCAAAGACATCAGATTTGTTTTTCAGAAGGAACACAAAGACCTTATGGAAATAATCATCAATCACAGATAAGAAATATCTATTTCCACTGTGTGTGGGTTCACTAGATGGTGTAACATCCCAATTCACAAATGGGACATTACACGCCGTAGAACCCCCGTGAGGTCTACCAGGCTAACTCGTGACACATGAACCACAATGATAACATGAAAGATGTACCCAAAGAGTAAATAAGGCCGTGGCCTCGGCCAAAACATTTTAACGGAGTACATGAGACATACGTTAAATACCAAAATGTTGCCCACGCAGGGGACTTAAACCATGTTCAAAAATAAACCAACTATCTCCAGTACTCAACAGATGCAAGGACAAAACAGAAAAAAATGCAGACTCGAGCCACATCATCATCATGCCAACCCATCCTTTGCATGCGCATCCCGTGCCAGCTCCTCAGCTCGACCAGTACCTGAAATGCATAAGACGCATTTCCCCCATTTAAGGGGTTAGCATTCGAATAGCTAGTGCAAGTACATAATTACACAACATTATATACATACACAATTCAACGCAAATGAATCATTAGGAAAAATTATTTTGAAAGTCAATATTCCGGAATATCACACTAACACCAAAAGCGATATCAACAAGTTTCCCACATCACAATTATCCACGCTTGGTAACTCGCGACCGTACCCATTAGTATCGGTCCCCGGAGGTCCGTCGGACCGTCCCGGTGAGAAACCACTTCGCGGCCGTACCCATTAGTATCGGCCCCGAGGTCCCGTCGAACCGTCCCGGTGGAAGAACATCAACACACGCACTCAATTCCACTTCCATGGCCGTACCCATTAGTATCGGCCCCGAGGCCACACGCCATCCCTGTGGAAGAGAAACAATCACATCCGTTCAATAACACCATATACATCATTCGCATCAAAATCATATGCACATAACGGAATGTAATACATGTACTTGCCTTGAATGAAACGAAGCGAAGGAAGCGATGAAGGAATAGGTTTCGGTCGAACAATCTTCCCAAATCCGCTCCTAACACAATAACGGTATACACAAGTCTCAATAATGCGGAAAGGTACGAATTAATCCTAATTCTACCCCTTGGAACGATTTGTCGGAAAATACGAGGTCCACGATGGCTATAATCTAACCATGAAGAAATTACTAGGTTAAATCCGTTAAACTATCTTCGAAACAAGGGATTTACGACTACACAATCGTAATCTAACAAGTCGTCGAAGCCAAAACGGATTAAAAGGAAGAATTATGCCAAAAATCCCGAAATCCCCAAAAACTAGGGTTCATCGATGTATACCTCGATTCGGGCGGATGGAGGATGATTATGATGATGATAAACCTTGCTTGGGACGCAAAATCGATCTTTAGAAGGTTCTTACGGATTGACCGGATGAATCGCTTGAAATCGCCCAAAGGAAGCTCACGTCGAGAAAGAAAGAAAAGGAGTGAAATAAGTCGATGAAAATAAGTCGGGAATTAAAAGACTGACGGCGAGTTACGTACGTTAACGCCTATTGTTAACGTACGTTATGAAGGTTACGTACGTAACCCCTCACAGGTTAACGTACGTAACGAACAATCTGGACACTTTCTGCGAAACCATAACGTACGTTACCAATGGGGTATAATGTACGTTATGATACCTATACAACGTACGTAATAGAGCATGCATAACGTACGTTATGCATGCAGCGATTCAAAGATCGCTAATCACTTAGTTCACGGATCGATACAACGACGAAACGTAACACAAGGATAGAATCAAAAGTATAAACATGGGGTATCCAAAACAACGAAGCTGAGTTTTGAAAGAAAATATAATCCCGATAACTAGAGAGTCTCAAATGAAGCAAACGAAGCGAAATTCCCCAAACTTATGAAAATTACAAAAACGGCCCAAGTGCCCGAAAAATCGCAATACAACGTCGGATTAGCAAACCGAAAGTTCCAACACGACCAACTCAACCATACCAACTTATATGAATCGAGAAACAACGAAAACGAACAAGTTTTTCGAGAATCGAACGCACATGCGGCATGATATAATTCAAAATGAAATTATGCGAAAGCATCCTCGAAACTTCGACCAAACGGAAAAACTCCAAGAACGAATAGATTCGAATTCCAAAACGATGCTAAGCGAGTTGTCAAACGAACATACATCAAAAATAGAAATTACCGAAAATAGAAAACGCGGATATTACATTATCTCCCCCTAAAAATAAGTTTCGTCCGAAACTTACAATCTGTTTCTTCGGGGTATCTCATTGCATACTCTCCTCCGTCTCCCATGTGGCTTCTTCGGACCCATGTCTCGACCATTGAACTTTAACCGGAGGGATGGTTTTATGACGAAGTTGCTTCACCCGACGCTCTAAAATCGAATCGGCCTCTCCTCGATGGTAAGGTCGGGTCCCACCCGATCTCTCCAAAATCGATAATATGGCTAGGGTCCGATATGTACCTCCTAAGCCGGGAAACATGAAATACGTTATGAACGTGGCTCGGGGACGGCGGTAAGCTGGCCGATAGGCAAGCTCTCCCACTCTCTCTAAAATCTCAAACGGCCCAATAAACCTCGGACTAAGTTTACCCTTCCTAAGCGGTAAACTCCCGTGTCGGCGACACCTTAAGCAAAACATGATCTCCCACCTCAAACTCCAACGGACGGCGACGCGTGTCGGCATAAGACTTCGCCGACTGGGCCGTTAACAATCTATCCCGAATCAGAGTAATCTTCTCTCTCGTCTCAACTACCATATCGGGCTCGGTACCAATCAGCTCGGACGCATCGTCCCAACACAACGGCGATCTACACCTCCTCCCATACAACGCCTCAAATGGCGCCATTTTGATCGAGGCGTGCTAACTATTGTTGTACGTGAACTCAATCAACGGCAAGTGCGACTCCCAATCATCCTTCCATTCTAGGGCACAGGCTCTCAACATATCCTCTAACGTCTGGATCGTCCGCTCGATCGTCCGATCGAGGGTGATAAGATGTACTGAGTCTCAACTCAGTCCCACAAGCTCGATGAAAGGCCAGCTAGAAATGTGACACGAACCGGCCATAACGAACCGAAACAATACACATAGGAGTCCCATTAAATCTCAAGACCTCAGCAATAAATACACGTGCTAGACTCTCCGGGCCCCAAGTGTCCTTAATACTCAGAAATGAGCTGATTTGGTCTGTCGATCGACAATAACCCTATTCATGTTCATTACATTCCGAGTCCTAGGCATACTAGTAATGAAATCCATAGAAATATCATCCCAGTTCCACTCCGGGATTGGAAGTGGTCGCACAAACCCCGCGGGTCGTGATGCTCGATCTTAACTTTGCCGAGTCAAACACCTCGACACAAACTCGCTAACGTCTGTCTTCAAATTACTCCACAGTAGTTGCTCCTCACATCCTTGTACATTTTATTCGTACCAGGATGTATGGAGTAAGGCGTGGTATGAGCTTCACTCAAGATCTTGTCTCGGCTCAATATCATTCGGTACACATAGTCTGCCGCGAAATCTCGAACGCCATCATCTGAACCACAAATCCGTGGGCTTTCCCTGCCTCACATCCTCCCTTAATCTGGACTAAACACGGATCATCATCTGTTTCGCCTTGATATCATCGATCAGGACGAAGTGATCTCTAATGCACATAATCGGCCCCGAACTCTGCGAACCCAAACCTCAATATTCGACAAATAAGATCTCGCTGGATCCTACTCTGCGGTGTAAGTACTTCTAACATCTCGCAACGCCATCGGCTTACGGCTCAACGCATCCGCCACCACGTTAGCCTTACCCGGATGGTAAAGTATCTCGAGGTCGTAATCTTTAATTAGCTCTAACCACCTACGCTGCCTCATATTTAACTCCTTCTGACTGAAGATATACTTCAAACTCTTGTGGTCGGTAAAAATCTTACACGACGACCCATAGAGGTAATGCTTCCAGATCTTTAAGGCGAAAACGACCGCAGCTAACTCCAAATCGTGCGTGGGGTAATTCACCTCATAAGGTTTCAACTGGCGGGACGCATATGCAATCACTCTGTCTCTCTGCATCAAAACACATCCTAGACCAAGGCCCGAAGCATCACTGTACACTACGAAATCCTCGTTCCCCGAGGCAATGCTAACACGGGCGCGGTAGTCAAACGTCTCTTTAACTCGTCAAAGCGTCACCCTGCTATCGTAGTCCACTCGAACTTCGAGTTTTACGGAGCAACCGAGTGAGTGGTCTAGCGATCCTAGAAAATCCCTCAACGAATCTACGGTAATAGCCGGCAAGACCAGAAAACTCCTCACCTCCTTCACATTCTTAGGCGGCTCCCAAGCCATCACGCCTCTATTTTCTGCGGATCTACCCGAACTCCCTCTGCTGAAATCACATGCCCAAGGAACGTCACTTCCTCGAGCCAAAACTCACACTTAGAGAACTTCGCGTACAACCGCTCAGCCCTCAAAGTGTCTAATACAATCCGAAGATGTAAGGCGTGCTCCTCTCGACTCCGTGAATAGATAAGAATATCGTCAATAAAAGCGACTACGAATTTGTCCAGATACTCAATAAAAACTTTGTTCATCAACCGCATGAACAACTGCTGGGGCATTAGTTAGCCCGAAAGGCATAACCACAAACTCGTAATGGCCATATCTCGTCCGAAAGGCAGCTTTCGGAATATCGACGTCCCGAATCCTCAATGGTAGTAGCCCGATCGCAAATCAATCTTGAAAAGACTGCCGCCCCGAAGCTGATCAAACAAATCGTCAATCCTGGGCAAAGGGTATTTATTTTTGATGGTTAGCTTGTTTAATTCTCGATAGTCGACGCATAAACGAAGCGATCCATCCTTCTTCTTAACAAAAAGTACAGGCGCACCCCAAGGCGATGCGCTCGGTCGAATATACCCTTTATCTAACAACTCTCCCAACTGATTCTTCAACTCTAGCATCTCTGACGGTGCCATACGGTATGGTGCTCGAGAAATAGGGGCCGCATTCGGCTCCAGGTCAATAGGAAACTCCACCTCTCGATGTGGTGGTAATCCCGGCAAGTCATCCGGAAATACATCGGGGTACTCGCTAACAACTGGAATCGACGATATGTCAACCCCACCATCTTCCGCCTGCAGAGCAAAACACCAGTAGCCGACACAACCTTGGTTCAAAAGTTTCATCGCCTTCAAGGCGCTAATCACACACCCCGATCTACCCGGCTTACAGCCGACGATGGTATGCTCGGTGCCGTCCTCAGCAACTATCGTGATGGTACGAGTCCGATAGTTCATGATAGCACCATGAAGATCCAACCAATCGTCCCCGAGGATCAAATCCTCACCCTTAAGGTCTATAACAATGAGATCCGAGGGCCAATCCCGGCTCCCGATCCTCACTGGGCAATCCCTAACTTCCCGGTCCCCAACCATACGATCCCGGGCGTACCACTACGAACGGCTCACACTCAAACAAGCAATCAAAACCAATACGACTCACACAATCCGAAGCTATAAAGGAATGGGTCGCACCGAATCAAAAAGTACTAAACCGGATGAGAAAGGATCGAGTGGTACTGACGCCACCGGAATGTCTGCCTCCTCCGTGCGCCTCATCGATATAATCGGGGATGGATGAGCCCGAACTCGACGCGGCAGTGATTCGGTGACTCGACCCCTACCACGACTCGAACCTGCGGAACATGAGTAGCCGGTGAACCGAGATCCCTCGATCGGCGGTGGTAGTCGTAAATCTAGCGGCCCCTGGTGGCCCTCTCACAATGAGCTTTCGATGCCGATCTGTCGCAAGTAAAGCAACTAACTAACGGAAGTGGGCAATCCTTCACAACGTGCTCGGGCCGACTGCAATTAAAACAAACTCTCCCGCCGGTGCAACAGGCCGAATCGAACGGTTACCCCGAGATCCACCGGCTGATGAAACGGCCTCTTCCTGTGTAGGAGCGAACGAGACCTCGCCCGACCACCTTTTCCGGCCGAGAACCCACGGTAGTCTTCGCTTCTTAGCTTCCAAACCGACTCGATTCCGGGACACCATCTCGATCGCGAGCGCGATCACGTATTCCTTCAAAGTGGCACACATGAGCGGCGCCATACTTCGCCTAATATGCGGCTTCATGCGCATATTGAAGTATCGAATTTTATCAGCCTCCGTTCTCACTTGATCCCTCACGAAGCCCAACTGCCGATTGTAAGAAATGATGGCACGAGAAATAGGCACATCCCGAGGTGTAGCGGTGAAAAACTCTACAATTCTGCGCTCCTTGGCCGGCGGCGGACAATATTCCTTCCATAGCAGCCCTGAACTCATCCCAAGTGGCCCGACGATCTCTCGGGCGCAACGGCCTCCCACCATTCCGCGGCTTCCTTATCCAGAGGTACTTGGGCAATGTGTACCCTCGTCCTCGGGACAAGCTACGGCATCGAAGGTTACGGACAACCGAAAGAGCGATTCTCCCATCAGGGAGTCGAAGATCCGGAGAAACGAGGAGGGTGCATCTTAGTTACCATCTCAAGCCACTTACTAGCCTCCTCTTAGGTGTCGGGGCGGATTCGACGTCCACCCCAGGCTATCTCGAGTAAGTTGGGCTACCAAGCTGCCGAAATCTGGCGTGCTCGGCGTCGGCATTATTACCAGACGGCACTGAGTGAGAGGCTGAGTCCGCAGAGGACTGGGAAAGTGAGCCCTCCTCATTATCAGCACCACGACCACGGCCTCGGCCGCGTCCCCTAGCCGGTTTACCACGACCTCTCAACATACTGAAGAAGAATAAGAAAAGAACAAGATCAGAAAGATTCACAATTCACAAAGTTGGTAACACAAGTCACGATTCTGAACAATGCAGGAAAACGAATTACAGAAATATAAGAGTTCGAGGAGACTTACAGCCACGGGTCGCACGAAAAGACGGTAGCATGATGATATTAGGCTCAACGACTGACTCTAATGATGCAACTGACAGACCCAAATTTCACCGACAGCCTAGGTATTCAAAACCTAAGCTCTGATACCATAATTGTAACATCCCAATTCACAAATGGGACATTACACGCCGTAGAACCCCCGTGAGGTCTACCAGGCTAACTCGTGACACATGAACCACAATGATAACATGAAAGATGTACCCAAAGAGTAAATAAGGCCGTGGCCTCGGCCAAAACATTTTAACGGAGTACATGAGACATACGTTAAATACCAAAATGTTGCCCACGCAGGGGACTTAAACCATGTTCAAAAATAAACCAACTATCTCCAGTACTCAACAGATGCAAGGACAAAACAGAAAAAAAATGCAGACTCGAGCCACATCATCATCATGCCAACCCATCCTTTGCATGCGCATCCCGTGCCAGCTCCTCAGCTCGACCAGTACCTGAAATGCATAAGACGCATTTCCCCCATTTAAGGGGTTAGCATTCGAATAGCTAGTGCAAGTACATAATTACACAACATTATATACATACACAATTCAACGCAAATAAATCATTAGGAAAAATTATTTTGAAAGTCAATATTCCGGAATATCACACTAACACCAAAACAGTATATCAACAAGTTTCCCACATCACAATTATCCACGCTTGGTAACTCGCGACCGTACCCATTAGTATCGGTCCCCAGAGGTCCCGTCGGACCGTCCCAGTGAGAAACCACTTCGCGGCCGTACCCATTAGTATCGGCCCCGGAGGTCCCGTCGAACCGTCCCGGTGGAAGAACATCAACACACGCACTCAATTCCACTTCCATGGCCGTACCCATTAGTATCGGCCCCCAGAGGCCACACGCCATCCCCAGGTGGAAGAGAAACAATCACATCCGTTCAATAACACCATATACATCATTCGCATCAAAATCATATGCACATAACGGAATGTAATACATGTACTTGCCTTGAATGAAACGAAACGAAGGAAACGATGAAGGAATAGGTTTCGGTCCGAACAATCTTCCCAAATCCGCTCCTAACACAATAACAGTATACACAAGTCTCAATAATGCGGAAAGGTACGAATTAATCCTAATTCTACCCCTTGGAACGATTTGTCGGAAAATACGAGGTCCACGATGGCTATAATCTAACCATGAAGAAATTACTAGGTTAAATCCGTTAAACTATACTGGAAACAAGGGATTTACGACTACACAATCGTAATCTAACAAGTCGTCGAAGCCAAAACGGATTAAAAGGAAGAATTATGCCAAAAATCCCGAAATCCCCAAAAAACTAGGGTTCATCGATGTATACCTCGATTCGGGCGGATGGAGGATGATTATGATGATGATAAACCTTGCTTGGGACGCAAAAATCGATCTTTAGAAGGTTCTTACGGATTGCACCGGATGAATCGCTTGAAATCGCCCAAAGGAAGCTCACGTCGCGAGAAAGAAAGAAAAGGAGTGAAATAAGTCGACCGAAAATAAGTCAGGAATTAAAAGACCTGACGGCGAGTTACGTACGTTAACGCCTATTGTTAACGTACGTTATGAAGGTTACGTACGTAACCCCTCACAGGTTAACGTACGTAACGAACAATCTGGACACTTTCTGCGAAACCATAACGTACGTTACCAATGGGGTATAACGTACGTTATGATACCTATACAACGTACGTAATAGAGCATGCATAACGTACGTTATGCATGCAGCAGTTCAGCACTGCTAATCACTTAGTTCAGCACAGTCGATACAACGACGAAACGTAACACAAGGATAGAATCAAAAGTATAAACATGGGGTATCCAAAACAACGAAGCTGAGTTTTGAAAGAAAATATAATCCCGATCACTAGAGAGTCTCAAATGAAGCAAACGAAGCGAAATTCCCCAAACTTATGAAAATTACAAAAACGGCCCAAGTGCAGAAAATCGCAATACAACGTCGGATTAGCAAACCGAAAGTTCCAACACGACCAACTCAACCATACCAACTTATATGAATCGAGAAACAACGAAAACGAACAAGTTTTTCGAGAATCGAACGCACATGCGGCATGATATAATTCAAAATGAAATTATGCGAAAGCATCCTCGAAACTCGACCAAACGGAAAAACTCCAAGAACGGAATAGATTCAGAATTCCAAAACAGTGCTAAGCGAGTTGTCCGAAACGAACATACATCAAAAATAGAAATTACCGAAAATAGAAAACGCGGATATTACAGATGGGCACCACACATTAGCATGCAAATAATGCAAAGTGTCATAAGTTGTAGGAGTTATAGGGGATGGGGATTTGGAAACTTAACACGATGTTGTTTACCTACCACACAGGAGTCGCAAAACGGCACAGAGGACAATTTATCTTTTCCAAACACCCCTTGTTTTTGCAAAATTTCCAGACCCTTATCACTAATGTGGCCTAGACGTTTATGCCACAGATCTGTTGAGTCACCTTGGACAGCATTCACAAAAGAATCATATTTTGCAGTTTTCACATAGAGGTTATTCCACTTTATTGCTTTGAAAACACACAAGTTTCCTTTAAAGATTTTCATAATCCCATTATCCCACTTACCTTCATACCCCTCATCATCAAGGGTACCACAATAAATAAGATTGTGACACAAATCAGGAACATGCCTTACGTTCTTTAAAGTTAACAAATAACCAGAGTCACATCTTATCTTAATATCTCCTAAACCATGAACTTGACACTTTTTCTCATTAGCCATAGAGAAAGACCAATTTGTCACTTCTCTATATTCAGAAAATAGCCTTTTGAAAGGCGACATATGAAACGTACAAGCGGAATCAACAAGCCACTCATTTTCACACAAAGTGAGAGTATGCACAGTATTAGCTTGTTCACAAATTTCAGAAACCATGAAAACTTTTCAGCCACAAGGTTGGCATTATCATTTTGATAATTTATCTTAGGTTTAGTGCACTCATGAATGTAATAACCAGATTCACCACAATTATAGCACTTACGGTTCTTAGGTCGAGACTTTGACCTACTCTTCCATTTACCTTTCTTCTTTTCAGAAAAATTACTCTGTAGGTTTTGACTTGATGAAGGTTTCAGTTTTCGAAAGCGGTTTTGAGGCCTTCCCCTCACAAAATTAACCTCACCTAGAGATTTATTCTCCTTATTGTTTTTCAAATCCAATTCTTTACTTTTCAAACCGTTTATAACAGGATCAAGAGTTACTTTATCTCTGCCGTACTTAATAGCAGATTTAACATCACTGTAATAATCAGGGATGGCATTTAAAAGAACAATAGGGGTGTATTCATCAATATTTTTATCACCGGTTTGTTTGATATCCTGGATCAATTTTGTAAAAGTGTCCAGGTTATCATTTATATCCTTTGAAATATCAAGTTTGAACCGGAAAATTTTTTCAAGTAAAAACAGTTTGTTAGGCAAGGAAGTTTCAGTATAAGTCTCTTCCAATTTTTCCCATAAAGCCTGAGCTGTATCATGTTTATCGATTTTCCGAATTACAGAATCGGACAGATTTAGGATAATTGATGAATACGCAAACTCATCTGCCTCGGCCTTTTTATCGGCAGCAGTGTTGTCAGAAAAGGATTGATCAATAGCTTTGAAAACTTTTTGTTGAATTATAATGCCCTTCATTTTTTGTTGTCAAATTTGAAAATCTCCTTTACCATCAAAAGGTGCAATGTTAAAGACAGAGAAAGAGCCCATTGAAACACACAATATAAGGTAATCACAAAGATAACCGCAAATCATACAGAAAAGGAAGCACACAGCTGATGAGAATCAAAATTCGGGGACTCGATTTGATTTTTGAGATTAAAACCCGTTTAAATTAAAACCGGGATCCTCAAGCTCTTGACAAAGATCCGAGGGACACTTTCGGTCCTGGCAGCGCAAGATTAGTGCTGTTTTGGATTTTAAGGTTTTAATTTATTTGAGTTTTAATTAATAAGGAAACAAGAGTCGCCCGAAAACTGAATCCAACCAGATAACACAGAAATAGGCCGCGGCAAGCAAACCGATAATAAATAGTTTTAAGGACAGCAATTTGATAATAGAACCGAAGCTAGCAACAATAATAAAAGAGAGGTTCAAGCTGATATACCTGAGCGGAAACCCGGATGGATTATTCCGTATCACCAAGAAGCCAAAGAACCCGACACCCGACAAACGGGCTCCGATACCACTGTTGGGTATCGGGTCGTACAATGGCTAAAGACAGGATCGATAATTCAAGCGGATTAAACGAATATAACTATTACAATTATATTCAACGGGAAAGGGATTAAGGATTACATGCCAACTAATGAACCTATAATAAAAACAATATAATTATTGAAATAAACCCCAAGAACAAGCTGACCCCAAAAGAATTCGATCGTCCAAAACCAATCTGTAAATCACAAAGATTCGTTTAAGTTAGCCGAGATAACGATATTACCGATCGAAATACACCAAGTATTTAAGGCAGCAAGAATGCAGTATATATATATATATATATATATATATATAACAAATATATATAATATATATATAGAGAGAGAGATAAATACCGAAACTGCAGTATATATATAGATATATATATATATATATAACAAATATATATAATATATATATAGATAAATAATACGAAAAAACGGAGAAAAAATAAGGGACAAGAAACCCCCTTTGTGAAAGAGATCTTTAGGCTCAGATCATCTGAATCCTTTGCAATTTGACACCAATAAAGTTCGATTCCACGAAGCACGAACGCCGAATCACCGTCGACCGGCACAATATCCCGGTAGCGCCTTATCCTAACCCAAAAAACCTCAGGAAATCTCAGGAACTAATCGCGGTCTCCCTCAATGATATCAATACACAGATATCCCTCTTTTTCACTCGGATTCTCAAGGCACAACTCAATTCTTTTTCTCTCGGTGTCTAACTCCCGTCCTCAGCGAGTCCTTTTATACCCACAAGAATGGAATCGGTCACGGGATTCCATAAATATATTCAAGAGCTCACGGGGGAGAGGAGGTAGGGAGAATCCGGAGCAAAATCGCAGTGGGGGGGGGGGGGAGTTGACCGAAGGTAGGAGATCTCACGGGAGAGAAGAAAGGAAAAAGAGAGAGACTGAGTGGAGACAGAGTGATAATGAGGGAGATAGGGTTAGGGTTAGGATTAAATAGGATAAGATGATGTAATATCCTGAATTTTCAAGCAGTATTTTCTTCGATGATTTTATTGGAATATTGATATGGTGAATTTATTTTCGTGATTTCATGTGAATGATAATTAATAAATTGGATGGTATTTTCTAATCCTGTCGAATAATCGTTGGTAGAATGCAGCAGTGTACAACGTTATATTCTCCGATAAATTATTCGGCGAAGATTAGAGAAATTATCCAGATTAAGTAAGGGATTCTTGAGTTCTCATAGATATATTGAAGATGCAATTATATTCTCGGATGGTTTAAAATACGAAAAAGTACCGAAAGTATTAGTGAAAATAAGATTGGATATTTTTTTGGAAAGTGTTGTGCACAAGGTTTGACTGTGAAAAATCACCACGGATTTTTGGGATGTTCGAAAATTCTGAAAATTAACAGTATTATATATATTTTAGTTAGATTTCCAACGGTTTAAACGACGAGCCAATCAGAGTACGAACGAAGAAGTTATGGTCAAATTAGTGGAAACTATTTGTAGAAATTTAGTTCCGTCAACGAACATTCACCCGTGCAGTAATGTTACAGACATAATGCATAAAAATCCAACTATCGTATTAACATGAAATTATGTCAGTCAGTTTTAAACACCGTAAAGTCTATTTTGGACAGTGGAGATTGGATTTGGATGTACCATGTGACCGTACTAATTAAAAGAATGAGAGGTTCCTATTTTCGGATTCATATTGAGAAGTCTCGGTATTTTGTAGATTTCCAAAGATTTAACCGTTGGATTGTGCTAAATTTTGGATATATTATTTAACAAATAGTTTGGTATAATATGAATGGTGAAGATTATATTTAGATTTTGTTTGTAAGAGTTATGCCTCTCGGACAGTAGTTGTGTTTTGAAGGATGTGTTTTATCCCACATCGGTTGAGAATAAAGATGAGAAGCATTGGTTATGCTATAAGAATATATTTTTTGTCCCACATTAGTTTAGAATGAAAGATAAAAGCCTTCTTTATTCTATATAAGGAGTCTTGGTATCTTTCTTACAAATACACCCAAGTAATACACTTTAGTCTTATTTGATTCAAATTAAATTCTTTTCTTGTATTCTCTTTAAAGAGAGTGGTCAGAAGACTGAGAATCATATAGACTTGTAATAGTGTAGGGGTATCGAGTTAAAAGAAATAAATCTATATGATTGTAGAAATTTATCATATAGTGAAGTCTATTCTGAGTTGATCGTGGTTTTCTTCCGTATTTGGATTTCCATTTTCGGTAAAGCAGCCGTGATTGACTAGCTCGATGAAGGGCAAGACGTGGTCCGATTTTACTGAATTTTGGACAGCTTGTTGCTGACTCATGGTCTTTCATTTTGACAGGTTGGATCGTGATTTGGAGTTCTAGACCGTGAGTTATTGCTGTTGCACGTTACTGGGTAGATTCGGCTTCGTCGTATCGACATTGAGGCAAGTTATACTTGTTCAGTTTATAATATTTAATGAATGGTTTCGCTTTTATTTTATTTATAATTCATATAGCAATGATATTATAAACATAAATTGTCGGGATGATGGTTTTTTCATGGAAAGGATATTATCGTCGGTTTGAGGTAATTTAAGTATTGTTCAGTTATGAGGATAATTATTATGTTGAATTGTGGTATATGCGTAAGTTGAAGTTTCGTATAGTGAGATTCGTATTGGTTGTTCGTTGAGGGATATTGATTCCAGGGCTATCGTTTGGTATTAATAGTTGTGTTGATCGATCGTTGAGGGATGTTGATCCCAGGCCTGTTGTGTTGAGGTTGTTGATCGTGTTGATCGTTCTTTGGGAATTGTGATCCCAGGATTGTTGTTTTGGATATTGTCAGTCTAGTCAATCTTTCATTATTCGTGTGTCATTGTTCACTTTCGTTGAGTCTTTTGATTCTTATTGGATATGTGATTCTTTGAGTTTCGTTGTCATGTTTCATCGTGACATATCTGGAGTCATATCTGCGTGCCGATCGGTTATGTGTAGGATTTTCAGGGCGGGCACATATAGACGTGTGATGGGGTCATGTCCTCACATTGGGCTGTGCACACGAGAAGATTACTTCGTGAGACTGATTAGGTACAAGACCACACGTGTATTTGATCGATACACGGGGTGGCTTGTGCACGGACACATTTCCGGATCGGACGTACTGTGACGTCCATCTTTGAGCCATATTGTTTTGGTCGTTCATAGTCCATGTATGATTGGATATGTTCGACGGTTTGCGACTGGTTGTTCATACGCCAGAGGGGTATGTTCGACAGTCGAGGTTATTTTCTTGAGATCCATTATTGTTGATCGTTTGGAGTTTACTTTGTTGATGGTATTCTCGGTCGTTAATTGGTCATTTGTTGATCGTGTTTGGAGTTTACCTTGTTGATGGTATTCTCGGTCATTGTTGATCCTTTGTTAGTCGTGTTGGGGTTTATCATGTTGGGGATATTCTCAGTTGACGTATTAGTTGATCTGGTTATTGATCGTATGAGCGTTTGGGCTGTGCATCGATGTTTCGGATTTGTTATCATTATTTTGTGGTAGTTGATCTACAGATGTATTGTGTATGTTTGGTTTTTATCAGGATTGGTATTTGATTGTGCGATCCGACAAACAGGATTTGGCACAGATAGATTATTTCCCGCTTATGAGTTATGATGATGTTTTTGAGGATTTTGAGTATTGTTTTGGTTCAGTCCAGATGAGTGTTGTTGAGTTCATTTCGTCATTGGAGAATGTGAAATGTGGATTATGGTAAGGATCGAATTGGTATGGATTGCTTTGGATTGGTAAGGTTAAGACGGTAAGATTACATTGGTAGTATTCTTACAGTATTATTACATTGGTATGTAATTATTTATGTGATGTGATCGATATCATTATTGAGTATTGTGGCTGACCCCGTCGTGGGTTTTATTTTTAGGTACTCGGAGATCGAGCTAGTATCGGTCTTGAAGAGATGAGCTTCCCGGGTGATACTGGCTGTGGCATTATTTTGGGAATCGAGTATTCTTTTCTGGTTGTTTTATTTCCGCTGCAAATGTATATTTTGAACTGTGTTTTATCCGCTGCGTGTGTATATTTCAAAATGTCTTTCCGATATTTTTACCAAATCGTGTGTACATTTCAAAATGGCTTTTTGGGTACTTCGTAAACTTGGATTATTTCGTAAAACCGATTCCATAAACCGAGTTTTGGCATTTTGGCCTTGAACGTTTTAGCAATATTTTCATGACGGTATTTGATATTTTATAAATGACTTTTGTGAGTATTTGAAAACATTATCGTCATCGACCTTTTTGGCGTTTTTGAACGTTTTTAAAAATGGATTTTAGCGTGGTGGGTTCCGGCGCGGGGCCCACGGCGCTGTAATATCCCGGATGGTTTGGGGTGTGTTACAGAAGATGGTATCAGAGCTTGGGTTTTGTGAAATCCGGGCATGTGTGTTATGTGGCTCTACTGGTACGGTAGTAGCGTGACTTTTGAAAATGATTTTTTTTCTGAACTTTTAGTCAAACCAATTTTTGGAGGTTCCAAAATTTTTGGAGATATTTTTAAGATTTCTATAATTGCGATATTGGTGCACGTTGGTATTGTGTTGACTGTTGAGACTTCGTATGGGAGTCGTATGCTAGTATCACGGGAGATCATCGGCTTCACGCACCTATAAGTATACTATTTTGGTTATTCACTTGTGGTGATGATTGATTGTTTTCGTGATGATTTTTGGATACTCTGGTTGAGCTATTGTTTATGACGGAATTGCAAGTTTCGAGGACGAAACTTATTTTAAGGGGGTAGTATGTAATATCCTGAATTTTCAAGCAGTATTTTCTTCGATGATTTTATTGGAATATTGATATGGTGAATTTATTTTCGTGATTTCATGTGAATGAGATTTAATAAATTGGATGGTATTTTCTAATCCCGTCGAATAATTGTTGGTAGAATGCAGCGGTGTACTCCGATAAATTATTCGACGAAGATTAGAGAAATTATCCGGATTAAGTAAGGGATTCTTGAGTTGTCATAGATATATTGAATATGCAATTATATTCTCGGATGGTTTAAAGTACGAAAAAGTACTGAAAGTATTAGTGAAAATAAGATTGGATATTTTTTTGGAAAGTGTTGTGCACAAAGTTTGATTGTGAAAAATCACCACGGACTTTTGGGATGTTCGAAAATTCTGAAAATTAACAGTATTATATAGATTTGAGTTAGCTTTCCAATGGTTTAAACGACGAGCCAATCGGAGTAAGAACGAAGAAGTTATGGTCAAATTAGTGGAAACTATTTACAGAAATTTAGTTCCATCAACGAACATTCACCCGTGCAGTAATGTTACAGACATAATTCATAAAAATCCAACCGTCGGATTAATATGAAATTTTGTCAGTCAGTTCTAAACACCGTAAATTATATTTTGGACGGTTGAGATTGGATTTGGATGTACCAAGTGACCATACTAATTAAAAGAACGAGAGGTTTCTGTTTTCGCATTCATATTGAGAAGTCTCGGTATTTTGTTGATTTCCAAAGATTTAACCGTTGGATTGTGCTAAATTTTGGATATGTTATTTACCAAATAGTTTGGTATAATATGAATGGTGGAGATTATATTTAGATTATGTTTGTAAGAGTTATGGCTCTCGGACAGTAGTTGTGTTTTGAAGGATGTGTTTGTATCCCACATCGGTTTAGAATAAAGATGAGAAGCATTGATTATGCTATAAGAATGTACTTTTTGTCCCACATCAGTTGAGAATGAAAGATAAAAGCCTTCTTTATTCTATATAAGGAGTCTTGGTGTCTTTCTTACAAATACACCCAAGTAATACACTTTAGTCTTATTTGATTCAAATTAAATTCCTTTCTTGTATTCTCTTTAAAGAGAGTGGTGAGAAGGGTGAGAATTATGTAGACTTGTAATAGTATAGGGATGCTGAGTTAAAAGAAATAAATCTATATGATTGTAGAAATTTATCATATAGTGAAGCCTATTTTGAGTGGATCGTGGTTTTCTTCCGTATTTGGAGTTCCATTTTTGGTGGAGCAGCCGTGATTGACTAGCTCGATGAAGGGCAAGACGTGGTCCGATTTTAATGAATTTTGGACAGCTTGTTGCTGACTCATGGTCCTTCATTTTGACCAGTTGGATCGTGATTTGGAGTTCTAGACCGTAAGTTATTGCTGTTGCACTTTACTGGGCAGATTTGGCTTCGTCGTATCGACATTGAGGCAAGTTATACTTGTTCAGTTTATAATATTTAATGAATGGTTTCGCTTTCATTTCATTTATAATTTATATAGCAATGATATTATAAACGTAAATTGTCGGGATGATGGTTTTTTCGTGGAAAGGATATTATCGTCGGTTTGAGGTAATTTAAGTATTGTTCAGTTATGAGGATAATTATTATGTTGAATTGCGGTATATGTCGTAAGTTGAAGTTTCGTATAGTGAGATTCGTATTGGTTGTTCGTTGAGGGATGTTGATTCCAGGGATACCGTTTGGTATTAATGGTTGTGTTGATCGATCGTTGAGGGATGTTGATCCCAGGCCTGTTGTGTTGAGGTTGTTGATCGTGTTGATCGTTCTTTGGGAATTGTGATCCCAGGATTGTTGTTTTGGATATTGTCAGTCTAGTCGATCTTTCATTATTCGTGTGTCATTGTTCACTTTTGGTGAGTCTTTTGATCCTTATTGGATATGTGATTCTTTGAGTTTCGTTGTCATGTTTCATCGTGACATATCTGGAGTCATATATGCGTGCCGATCGGTTATGTGTAGGATTTTCAGGGCGGGCACATATAGACGTGTGATGGGGTCATGTCCTCACATTGGGCTGTGCACACGAGAAGATTACTTCGTGAGACTGATTAGGTACAAGACCACACGTGTATTCGATCGATACACGGGGTGGCTTGTGCACAGACACATTTCCGGATCGGACGTACTGTGACGTCCATCTTTGAGCCATATTGTTTTGGTCGTTCATAGTCCATGTATGATTGGATATGTTCGACGGTTTGCGACTGGTTGTTCATACGCCCGAGGGGTATGTTCGACAGTCGAGGTTATTTTCTTGAGATCCATTATTGTTGATCGTTTGGAGTTTACCTTGTTGATGGTATTCTCGGTCGTTAATTGGTCATTTGTTGATCGTGTTTGGAGTTTACCTTGTTGATGGTATTCTCGGTCATTGTTGATCCTTTGTTAGTCGTGTTGGGGTTTATCATGTTGGGGATATTCTCAGTTGACGTATTAGTTGATCTGGTTATTGATCGTATGAGCGTTTGGGCTGTGCATCGATGGTTCGGATTTGTTATCATTATTTTGTGGTAGTTGATCTACAGATGTATTGTGTATGTTTGGTTCTTATCAGGATTGGTATTTGATTGTGCGATCCGACAAACAGGATTTGGCACAGATAGATTATTTCTCGCTTATGAGTTATGATGATGTTTTTGAGGATTTTGAGTATTGTTTTGGTTCAGTCCAGATGAGTGTTGTTGAGTTCATTTCGTCATTGGAGAATGTGAAATGTGGATTATGGTAAGGATCGAATTGGTATGGATTGCTTTGGATTGGTAAGGTTAAGACGGTAAGATTACATTGGTAGTATTCTTACAGTATTATTACATTGGTATGTAATTATTTATGTGATGTGGTCGATATCATTATTGAGTATTGCGGCTGACCCCGTCGTGGGTTTTATTTTTAGGTACTCGGAGATCGAGCTAGTAGCGGTCGTGAAGAGATGAGCTTCCCGGGTGATACTGACCGTGGCATTATTTTGGGAATCGAGTATTCTTTTCTGGTTGTTTTATTTCCGCTGCAAATGTATATTTTGAACTGTGTTTTATCCGCTGCGTGTGTATATTTCAAAATGTCTTTCCGATATTTTTACCAAATCGTGTGTACATTTCAAAATGGCTTTTTGGGTACTTCGTAAACTTGGATTATTTCGTAAAACTGATTCCCTAAACCGAGTTTTGGCATTTTGGCCTTGAACGTTTTAACAATATTTTCATGACGGTATTTGATATTTTATAAATGACTTTTGTGAGTATTTGAAAACATTATCGTCATCGACCTTTTTGGCGTTTTTGAACGTTTTTTAAAATGGATTTTAGCCTGGTGGGTTCCGGCGCGGGGCCCACGGCGCTGTAATATCCCGAATGGTTTTGGGGGTGTTACAGATGAACAGTCCAGATTAGAGATATCTTAATACATCTGGATCGGACGGCTCCTATTAATAAGAGCTGCCAAATGGGCTGGGCCAGCACAAAAGTGGAATGGACCGAAGGAAGGGAGATATAGTTTGGGCCTGGTTGGGCCAAATACTAACAAAACTGGTGCATAGATGTCTCTTATAATAGTAAACCAAATGACAACTAATCTTCATGACATCATTCCCACCACCGCCACCACCCCCGACTGGCCGCCAGTGAAACTCCGAACAGTCGGTTTATTTTTTTCTAGCCGTTCTTCCAATGGACATCCGACGACCTATTAGTTCTTTTCCGGTAGCCATCGAACCTCCAACCGAACAACTATTTTTGTGGCTGTCGGTCGATCTATTTTTTTCTCTGGCCATTTTTTGTGCTTTGAATCAACGTGTCTCCTTTATCGTCCTCTTTCGCGTGTGCCACCCCTAGTAGTTACCAAAAATGTGTGTGCATACTGCATAGCGTACGTAAGGTGTGCATGAAGTAAATCAAATTGTTTTGAAAAATAGCTTGACAAGTCCTAAGATATTTAGTATAAGAGTTTTTAGTACATTGGGCAGAACATGTATTTTGAGTTAAATGTGTTTTGGTTGAGAAGTGGGCTTCTATCTAATTATGCGTCGGGTCATCAAAAGCCCATGTTTTAATACAAGGACGATTTCAAAGGTGTTCTTGTCAATAAAGAAAATGTGCTACTCGGGCTCCAACGATCTTATCGCTGGCAATACCAACAGCCACATACAATTGAAGTGCCAAAATCTGCCGCGCGCAGTTCCGTGTTGGCGTTTTCTCTCTTCTTTCTCTTCCATATTTGATCGGGTAGTTTAGCAACTCTTCCAATAACCTTTCCCTTTAACAAGAATTTTACTTAACAATTCATATGTCAAAGCCGCAGATATGCCACTTCTGGTTTTGTTTTGTTTCCAAACTAACATGTTCAATCTCGTGCCCGTTTAATAAACGAGCAAGATCGGATCAGCTCGTTTAATAAACGAACAAGGATCTTTGTTCGAGCTCCGCTGATTTAATAAAACAGGGAACTTGAGCTCGAGCTCAAGCTCGGCTAATAAAAACGAAGCGAACTCGATGCAGCTCAGCTCGTTTAACATAAAACCAACATGGAATTAAGATATTAGGTATGTTGGGGTATAAGAGTTTTTATGGAGATCCGGATTTTCCAATGGATCGTGTAAACACTTTCCGAATTGATATTTCTACCCTACGCCTGCTAAATTCTGAAATTGGTAGGATAATCCAATGGAACACTTACGAATCCGACGTAAACGTAAGTTTCAAGGTAGAAATTCTTTATTTATCGAAAGATAGAGAGCTCGAGAAAGGGTGTGTTTGACTCATGAGAGAGCCCTATTTATACATGTCGGATTAGGGTTACAAGTAGGTCGATTTTAGGGTTTTGAGAGTGGCGCCACATTAGTGGTCCGAAATTAGGGTTGACGGTGGCTTAACAAAATTGACGAAATTAATCAATTTTACCAGTCTTCCCTCTAAAATTCGTAAATATCACTAAATCCCAAATCTAAATTTCCGAAGATTTTGGGCCGCCCAACTCCTGAGCTCGCCTCGACCCCCGACATAATCGTACCGGCTTATAATTCGATCTTATATATGTGTGCACTCCGCACATACCCGAACATATATTAGCATACGAATTATAAACCTCTTAGCTCACATATTAGTTCCAATTACACAAAATGAATGGTGACGCTAAAATCACCAACAGGGTACAGGGTACATGGCATTACTCGGAGGCGAAAAGGCATTATTGCCCCCCATGTTCGCGAACATAAACGTGCGATTGCGAATCAGGCTTGGTTTTGCTAGTTTAACAAAAATAAGAGCTCAATTTCTTGTTCGGGGTTCGGCCCATTAGCTTTTCGAACGAGCCTAGCTTGAGCTTCCGCGAGCCGAACTGAGCTATGTTTGTGAATAGCTCGGCTCCAATGGTACAAGCAACGCAAAAAAAAAAAAAAAAAAAGAAAGATCACAGATTTATATACTATGTAACAAAAATAGATGAATAATATCAAACTTCACACATCATCTACCAATTCAAATAACAAACTCACAACAATACATCATTTTTCTTAACCATTTATTTATTATATATTCTTTATCTTCAAATGGAGACACTGTTTGGTATTCCCTTCCCAGTGAGCCCTCCGGTTTTACTATCATCTGAGGTGTTGGGATATAGCAAGGTATAAGGCATCTTAACCGGCCCATAACGGTTCCTTAACCTCACATTATCGTTCCTATCCATTATTCTCATCTCAATATCCACCAATGCTGCACCGAACCTCTTAAACGCCTCTAGCGGTTGACTGTCCGTCGTCCAGTAGGTTGTCTCCCTCTGGCCGAGATATATCTCATCCGTCGAATGCCTGGACAGTATTTCTATCAGAGAAATGCCAAGAAGTGTTTGGAATTGAGCGGTTATGGTTTTTAAGAAAGCCAAGTCCGGGTTCGAGTCCAGCTCAGCAAATTCATCGGTTCCTGGTTTAGGCATGAGTCTTCGGCTCACGGTGGGGCGATTCGGTAAGTATCCAGCATAAGAATACTGACCGAAATTCACGGCAGCATGAAGGGCCGAGGCCACCCATATGATTATCGTGCATGACTGGATGAGCTCAGCTTGTGTCTGCATTTTAGGCCACCACGGCTCGTCTTTCAAATCACCGTGTCCGACTTCACGGAGCTCGCTCCACCATGATTGAAGCTCGTCGTCCCTTTGGACCGTATCGTCCGTTGGGTAATAGAAACGGCAGTATTCATCGACCCAAGTTTCGATCGCCGACCAAATATCTAAGCCATCAACGGCGAATGGATAATCCTCTATTAGGAGTCTGAGGCCGTGGGGCTGGCCCGGGTCTGGAACTGCTATTCCTCTGTAGTGGAAAAAAAATGGTCAAGTGTTGGTGTGGTACAAGATTTTCAAAATTACACATACTACTCGATCAAAAAATTAAAAACTACAAAGCCCCCCTTGTATTTGTTTCTATTTTATAAATCACGCACTCAATGGAAAAGTGTTTCATATTTGTAATTTCAGAAGATATTTGTTTTTCTCGTAATGAGGTGAATCACATCAAGGGTTTAAATTAATCCAAAACAACGTCCGTTTAAACACTAAATCTGAGCTTGATTTGATTCGTAATCGAGTTGATTTTGTTTTGATCGGTCTGAACACGAATGCAGCTCAAGTAGTAGGACTTTTTATATGTATTTTTTAATTTTTATGTAAATCGAGCCGAGCTTTATATTTTATCAAACAAAAAATTATATTCGAACTTAGTTCGTTATCAATCATGCTCGAATTGAGTATCGAATAATTCGGCTTGATTTTATCCTAATCACAGAGGTTTTTGTAACTATCCCAAATATTAAAAGATAGGACCAAAACATTCCAAACAAACCTTTGATCAAAAAATTATTTGGACTTGTTATTTTGTACATGCATTTTTTTTATTACTCAGGCCGAGTTTTATATTTTACTAAATCAAAAATTATCTTCAAAATTGATTTGTTATAAATCAAGCTCGGCCGATTTTCACCCTAATCACATATATAGCTTTTGTAATTATCCCAAATATTTGAAAATCAACGAAGCAAAATCTTGGGCCAAAAACGTTCCAAACAAACCTTTTGATCAAATCTAGAGGAAGTGCCTGCTCCGTGAAGTTCCAATTTCTATATACGAAGGAGGACAATTCCATGGCATATCTTGCAGGGAAGACAGTCCTCTCAAGTATTCCCCCCGCGTTAATGAGGATCTGCCGAGCCAAGGCGTTTATGTGTATCGTATCGCGGAAATGAGGTTTCAGAAGCTTGTAGATCGGGTGGAGCACACTTAGCTGCCTATTCGTTGCGATCACGAACGGCTCCATCACTGCGTGTGTGTTCAACCTGTTATCATTAAGAAAAATCCCAACATGCCGCTCAGATAAAAATCGTCGTCGGTGTTCGTTTGAAGTTTTTTTCCGGTTGGTAATTTATTTATTTATTTATTTATTTATTACCAGTGGCTTATGAGCTGATGGTAGCCTGAATCGTTTACTGCTACATAAGCTTTGGCGAGCTGCCAAATCGAGTTTCCAACTCCTTGATTGCACGGAGTGAATACTTGGCCGGTTGCTCCTAGCGAATCTCCATTTTCATGAGGCAAGCTTAATTCGATTGCCAGTGGCTTTAAAGTCCCGTCCTCTTGGAGTTGAAGGATGGTTCGGCTGGCGTAAGTCTTTGTTGTTGTCGTGTTGATCTGTCTGAGGTATGGCATCAATGCGTCGTGATGGTCTAATATGAAAAGCTTGTTGCTTCTGATTGCCTACATGTGTGTTGTATTAACATTATCATCAATTAGCAGAGTTAACTGATAAAAGAACTTATAATGATATTAAAGAAGTTAAATTTTGAAAATTACAGAAGCCCCCTTGAAGCTATGTTTTTCTTACATTTTCGCCACTTGCCTTTTTGTCTTGTATTTTTCATTACATACCTTATTTGATCATTACAAATAGTCGGACGAAAAGTTAGGGCTATTTGTGATATTTTGAAAATTGAGGCGGTGTAGTTGCAAAATTGTTTAATATTTCTCAGATTATTTAGTTATTGTAGTTCCTATTCTCTAGTAACTGTTGGGGCAAAATATGAGACGAATTAAACTCAAGGGTGGTTTTTGTAATTTTTCAAAGTTAGTTGGGTAGTAATTGTCACTATCCTTTTCTTTAGAATGTGAACATGGAAGTGGTAAAGATGGAGAAGGAATATTTACCTCGTCTACAGTAAGCCCATTCATGTTTTTCTCGATATCCGCCCTTTTGATGGTACTGTCCTGATTGCCATATTGCCAACGGTCTAATTTGCTAGTAGGTGGAAACTCCTGTGAGTTGCAAGAAATAAGCACTTCTCTTAACAAAAAGCTATTTCTAGGTATATCAAACTGGAAAACAAAGAAAAGAAAAGAGCCCTTTTACCTGTAATCGTCGAATAACAACAGGGTTCACTCCAGCCAGCATTTCTCGTCCGAACTCTTCGTCTGTCCTCCACGATGTTCTATCCTCTGCATAGAAATGTCATCTCAAAATATCCATTCCTCAAGATGAAGAATAATATTAACTTGTTACTTATGGATGGAGCTCTCAGAGTGCAGCCCGGCCCGTGGCCAGCACGGTATTTGGGCTGCCTGCGCTCCGATTTCCTAGGACCGAAAAACACTACTTTTACGGCATGGGCCGTGTCGGGCCATTGAAATAGGGGTCTGATTTTTTCAGCCCGGCTAGATTTCCCATCTGGCACGGCGGGCTATGGCCGTGCCATTTTGAGAGCTCTGCTTATGAATATTACCTTTGATCACAGCAGGCATAGGGAACTTAAGGAACCGTTCCCCGTCCGAACGGGTGAGTTCTCTGACCAACTCCCACGGGACGTGCTCTCTGATTTTACTTAGTGTGTGGCCATCGGGAAGCTTAATCCCACCCTCATATAAGTTCAGCACGTCTTGGAAGGTGTCAAACTCGTTAATGGTTTTGTCGAACACGGCTTTGATCTCCGGGACCAACACTTGGCCCAGGGACTTTAGTGCGTAAGCGATGAAGTCCGAAAATTTGACTTGAGTGAACCTATCGTCTCTTGGGACGTAAAAGTTCAAGTTGAGAAGAAACAGTCGGCTTTCTGTGTTGGGATCTGCGGTTTCAAATGCAGATGTTTACTTGATCAGCTTTCTAACATTACTTAATTTAGGGTTAACTAAAATAAGTAACCTTGTGAATCGACCTAATTATAGAAAAAACCACCAAACTTACAAAATTACACAAAGCCCCCCTAAGAGTTCAATTTAATAATGAATTAATCAAACTCTGTATTTTTTGTAATTTTGAAAATTCGCTGGTTTTTTTGGTAATTAAGTGAACCTCAGTGTTATTTACCTTTTTTGTTTGGTCGACGCCCGGATCTTGCTCTACGAGGATATGGATATTTCGATCCACCGAGCACGGGACGTTCATAATCCTGTCCTTTTTCAGGACTCCCCAAGTCATTGTAGTATGCATAGTCATATACTCTGTCCCACTCCTTTAACAAGCCCGACCCTTTCCCGCGAAGGTTTATCAGCTCCTCTTCTCTGTAGAAGCGTAGAGGCTCCGGTGTATCCCATGGCAGGTATGTCTGAATGCACACACACACAAAAAAAAAAAAAAAAAGAAGTGTTGTAGTCCAAACCAGAGTGTATCAACATTTTTCTAAACACAATTCAAAATATATCTGGACTTTTTTGCAATTTAACAAAACTTCAAGGGTTTTTGGTAATTACCTCTAAAATATATATGGTGTAGAGTTATTTTCTTGCATGCTCTGATAACATTGAATTTGTATGTTCTAAAATACCTTGTTCGTGAAGAAGATGCGATCGTACTTATAACGATGCGTGGGATAAACCCATGAATTGCATTCGAAAATGAGATGACCACTATGTCCCGGGACATCTTCTAAAGTGACTGTCTTAAGGTAGAACTGGCTATGGTGATGGTTTCGAATAATAAAAGCACCAGGAATCCCAATAGATTCGTCCCAGGCGAACGTAACATCGAACGTGGCGTTGTCTTCCGCAGCTAGTGAAGTGATCTTTGAGACCCAATCCTCCAAGTATGCTACTTTTCCTAGTTTCCCTCTTTTTCCATTTGCTACCCAAAAAAAAGAGATAATAATCATATAAAGTTAAGAAATGGGAAAATGTCATTTTTGGCCCTATACTATGTGGAAAGCTATCAAACAGGCTCTGGTACTAATTTTGACACGAATTTGCCCCCTACTTATCGCCATTATCAAACAGGCCCCTGATTCCACTTTGCATTATTTCTTTGTTATAACCCGGGGTGTGGCGATAAGTAAGTAGGGGTCAAGTTCTTGTCGAAATTAGTATGGGGGCCCTTTGATAACTTCCCATGGACCGTAGTAGAAAAATATTTAGAAAAATAAAAAATATGTAGCAAAAATTAGAAATATTCAAAAAAATATAAGATAAATCTGAAAAATTCAAAAAAAAAAAAAGATATATATAGAAGAGAACCTGAAAAAAAAAGGTACTCTTTGGGGGCCTGTAACCCAAGCAAGGGACAATGAAAAAAGGTATTAAAAATTCTGAAAATATCTAGATTTTTATATATTTTTAATTTCTCCTGATTGTTTTTATTCTCAAAAAAAACAGAAATTTCTTATATTTTTCTTGAGTTTCTAAAAAAAGTTATCCAAACATTTTTTATTTTTCAGATTTTTTCTCTATATTTTTTCAGATTTATCTTATATTTTTTTTGAATTTTATAAAAATAAAAAAACTGACCCAGCATTGTCCTAAGATAAACACTGTCGTGGAACCGTCTGACACAGTGCATTTTGACAGAGGACTAAGGGAAGGTGGAATCGGGGGCCTGTTTCTTAAATCTGGTTCCGTCCATGCACGCCACGTGTGGTGCATCCAGCAGGGGATGCACTACGTGCAGGGGCGCAGCTACATAGGGGCGGGAGGGGGCGCCCGACCCCCCGAAATTTTTTTTGAGACGTAGGGGTAATAGTTTTCGTGTAGAAAAATTTCGGTATATTCGATTTCGACCCCCCAAAATTTCGGTATTACCCATCTCAGAAAATTTTCTAGCTTCGCCACTGACTGCGTGGGATGTACCATGGACGGTACCCTTAAATCTAAGTAGATGCAACAACGTTCTTACTTCTATTCTTTATCCTTTTCTTTATTATATATTTCTTTGATCAACGCATTCACAGTGGAAAATCATACTAACCAGGGTCGCCATTTACAGCACTGATGAGCTGAAGAGAGATGCCTTTGTCAAAGAGCTCGTGAAAACGATCAAGAATCGAATTCACCGCTACATTGTTCTTCATCAATACTAGGGTGCCTTTGATCTTCCTCTTCCGCTCATTCCCGTGTTCATCACCTATCTTCCCACACAATTTCTCCAGCATCTCTGTAGTATTACACGGCCCAGAAATACTCTTATTTTTGGAATTCAAAAAGAAGATGAGTGCAGTTAGAGAGAGAGAGAGAGAGAGAGAGAAATGCAGTAGGAGTGTAACTGTGGTGTTTATTGGGCGCTTAGAGATGTTCTTAACAAATATTTCTAGTCTTACATCTAACTATATCTGAGGGCGACAGATCTGTCTCCTCATTACTGACTCAACTCAAGTGCTCTTTATCCGCTAACAACAAATGTATATGTGGTTTGTGGTGTTTTGAAGTGATTGTGGGGAAATATGAAAGAAATTTCGAGTGATAGTGTTATCTTTATAAATAGTGGGGAATAATTGGTATATAAATAAATAATGATAAGAAAAGGAACTTGTTTCACATTGAGGATGAACCTGCCGGGTTGTCCACCACCCCCATCTTTTCCTAGTGGGATTGAATTTTATATCAAATAATTGGTAGTATGATTGGGCCCGGCCCTTGGTACAAGCACGTTCAACCATTGGTTGTGGCGACCAATATTTAAAAAAAAAAAAAAAGAATAAGGCAACAATCGGATGTGTGTGATCCAATGGTGGGGTGCACCAGATCTCCTCTCATTTTGGGTTCTGATCGGGTGCGATACGTCAGACTAAATCTTTGTCGGATCTGACACACACCCGTACAGGTGTGTGTGATCCAATGGTGGGGTGCACTTATTTATTTCTGGAAGAGTATATGTATGTTTAATCTTATTGGAGTTATAGATTCATAGTTCTGTCATCTTAGGCCATGTTGTTCTCAGCTGATATTTGGTACAGGATTAATCTACTTTCACAATGTCATCCACAATGTGGATGACAATTTACTCACATGTTGGTGGGGTCATAAAATTCAAAAATTTATGACTCCACCACCCACATGTGAGTGTATTGTCATTCACATTGTGAATCACATTGTGAAAGTAGCATTGCTCTTTGGTACAAATCAGTTTTACTAATCAGTAAGAATCAGTAAAATTAAGTTTCAATAAGTAAATTCAATTCTAATTAATAAAAGTTAGTAACTTTATATAGTAAATTATACCTTGCATAGGTAAGAATCGGTTTTAATGAGTCAAAAATAGTTTCAATAGTACAAATAGTTCAATTCATTTAAAATCAATTTCATTCGGTAAAAATAATTTCAGTTCAGCAAAAATCAGGTGAATAGAATAAAGACTAAATATGTACTGTTTTTATATATTATACTGTGACTATTCCACTTTTTTTTAGCGCTCGTGACTCTTAAATTCAGAGGGTCGGCCTGATTGCCATGGTGAGTGATCCTATGTTTTAAGCTCAATCGGCCTTAAGCGTTAGTTCCCGAGTTTTAGTAAAGTAAAGAAAAGAAAGAAGAAGAAAGTTAGGAGAGAAAAGAAGAGAAAGAAAAGTGAAAGGAAATTGTATTTTGTATTCTCGAGTTGAAAGGAAGTGAAAGGAAAATTAATCATTTTGTTCGATTCTCTGCAAATCCTTCCAAATGGGAAGGAAAGTTAGGAGAGAAAGTTCTCCTTCCATTTCCTTCCGTTTTTTTTTATTAAAAAATTCAGGAACATCAAATATTTTTTCTTTTTTCGTATTTTCATTTATTTTCCTTTTTTTTTCTCATTAAGTTAAACTCGAGAATTAAGCGTAAAGACGTAAATCGCTGGAAATGTCTCAGGTGGTCCTACGTTGATCTAACGAGACTTTGATGCCGGCCACAAAACTTTGAATTGATTAGTTCTCCAATGCAATTATGGTTCGGTAAAAATATTGTGCCACATAGAAAATACATTTAAAATTTGAAAAAGTCATACTCCGTCAACTATGCTCTCTAACTCTCCGTGTTATCCTTGCACAGGGATCATATTAATTTTCTTAGTAGCGTTTTAATTTTATCGGATGTCCCCTAAGGGACTAAGAGAGGAGGAAGTGGTACCCCCGGCCCGGCCCGGCCCATGGCCATCTCTAACCCTAATATTTTAGGTGTCACATCACCTCTATCCAATAAAAACCCTCCAACTCAAAACTATCAAATTTTACCCTAACACTACCCGATTTAGAGGGAGTGGTACCCTAGTACCCGATTTTTTTTTTATATTAAAAACATACCATTTCATTAAAAATAAAAACATTGTTTCGGGAATTATTATTCCCGTGATGTGTCTTACCTAATACTGATTGTAGATACATAGATGGAAGGTTCTAGATCCTTCTAGAGGTAGTAGGATCCTATTAGATGTCTTACCTTATATAGGAATCCTATGTATGGAAGGACTCTCATTGTAATCTTTTATATAAAGGCCCTCTATCAGTGTTATGAATGAATTGATTTCTTTGTCTTTTACTTTCTCCTCAAACACGTTATCGACGTAGCCTTCCAAATTTGAGCAAGAAAAAAAAATTCGACCCAATTTATGCAAACACAAAAAAAAAAAAAAAAAAAGATTTTCGAACTCCTCCGAGAAACCCTAATCTCGGCTCACGCCGCGAGCAAGCCCCACCCCCGACGGCGCTCTTCCGAGTTCAAATTGTCTCGGGCATCTCGGTGTCGACGCCTCCACCCATCGCTCCTGTCTTTGCCGACGCGAGGCCTCCTCTGAATCGGCTACTCATTGCTCCCATCCCCGCAGATCTACTTTGGTGTAGTGTGTCGCGGCGGTCGTCGTTAGGGAGAAAGAGATGTGCTACTCTGATGCCGCTGCATAAGAGGAAGAAACAGCCGGCCAACCGCCCGTGGCCACTCCACCAATCTCAGCCTCTGACTGTGACACAAACCATCTGTAAATCGAGCCGACCTTTCCCTGCTCCGAACCAAATGCACGGCTCTGAAGTCCGCCCGCTGAAAAAAAAAAGCCGAGAGACGAGAATTTCCGCGCATGAATTTTCTGCACAGCGCAGTCATACGAAAATCACGTTTCCCGTTTCGTTAACCGTCGGATCGGTGTGAAATTTTGGCAGCAACTTCCCAACACAAATATCTGTATATTCAACGGTGGAGATCGGATTCTGTGTAATATTGGTTACTGAATCTACTGCCGAACAGAAGCAGATTTTTACGAAGAAATTTGGAGATCCGACCTCATCCAATACCGAGCTGCTACATCGCCGCGCTCGAGTCCTTTTTCGGCCGAATTATTGAGCCCAGTAGCCCTATCCGGGCGTTTCTCAACTCTCCATTTTTTTTCCTACTCAATGATTCATTTGTTCATTAATTTGTACACTTATGAATCTTACATGTTTATGTTTTACGTGTATATAGGAAAATACGTCGCTCATGATGATGTGCACGCTATGGAAAAAAAGCCATATTTATCCCGTTCAAGGATCAAAGTAAATGTAGAACGGAGTACCCACGGAAATATGTTGCTCATATGGAGAGAATCTCCGCTCAAGGATCAAAGCATATATGAAACCAAGTACCGTAAGACTTTATTAAAGTTCTCGTTTTCAATTCCTCTCTTTTGGGAATTTTTTTGGGGGAATTGGGTATTTGGGTTCTTTATCTCCCACGCTACTTTGCGGTGGATGAGACAATTAGAGGTGGTATCACTCTCGGATGTCGAAGTAAAGCGTGTGACGGTCGCAGAGTCACGGATAATTGTTGAAAGTCGATATTTGTGGTTGTTGCATACACCACGTTTTGGGTGCGATTTGATGTCGCCGTTTTGTCGATTTTAAAACCAACAATTGAAAAAAGCGAACATTGTCAGAATTCGGTAAAGTTATGACTGCGTTCATGATTAGTCACGGATTTGTGACATACAAATTGTACAAACATAGGTTGAGACGGATTTGTAGTGGTTAAAATCGATTTGTGGCCAGGCTGTCACGTTGAATTGAGCGACCACCACGTTGGTCTTGACCCAATCCCATACTTGGAAAACTCCATCTTTCATCTTATTAAAATAAAATATTGCATGTGGGTGTAGACATGTATCGTCTCCTTGCAACATGATATATGAAAGAATGTACGAGTAATTCTCATGAGTTTCGACATGTAAGGCAATGGCATATATATTGCGGTAAATACATGAATTCGTTGACCTCGATTATAGTTCGTATGACTATCGGTCCGAATACTTTTCCGAGTATTTGTAAAGGCATGTGCCTTATATATTTGACTATGTTTAGTCGATCTTATTGGATGGTCAAGACAAGTTGGTTATGGTATATTTATTATGTCTCATGGTTCAAAATGCTTAATTATGATGCACCGCGTTGTATCTATATAACATGGCTATTATGACGTATACTTGCAAATTGAGAATTAAAATACTTGGTTGATTGATGCACTTTGGTGGATTTTTTCTGCACTTTTGATCATGACTAGGCGCATCCTCCTTGGTATTTGTTTATGCTTTGAAAGTTCAAACGGAATCAATGGTTTTTAAACAGCCTTAGCTGTACCGACATTCCTACTTTCTCTGCAAGTCTACCAAGTTGGAGTTACCGAAAGGATCATTAGTCGAAGATAAGAAATCGAACACCCTGCTGCGTTTAAACGCACATATGGCTGTCATTGCCATGTTTTTGCATCAACACTTATGCCATTGGATATGGTCTCAACCTTGGTTTCTCACTAAACTTGGGAAAAACTAAACAGCCAATTAAAATATGCACTGTGATCTGAGTTTAATGATCCGTGTGGTGCACAATATATGGATAGAAAGATACGGAAGTCTAGTTTCCAACATCGACCGTTCATCCATAGCCTTCCTAACAAGGGAGTTATCGCTGTTTTAGTGAACAAAGGTCAAGCTGCGCGAAATTTTATTTCAATGATTGTGCTAACTTTTGTCCCAACCAACTTGGTTCCCATCTTGAATTTGCAAGAGGTCTTACGACACATATTTTTCAACCTCTTTACGGCGAATTTGCCATAGATGATGCGCTTTTGGTATGCGTTGTACGCTAAACTATCATCTTTCAAATGTTGAAAAACAGTTTCATTGGGAAAGCCCAAAATATGCACCCTTGTAAGAAGGTCGAGCGTGTGCATGGTAGTGTTACACCATGCTTGTGTCGTAATTTTGCCCCTTAGGCATATAACCTTGCCATGTTATGCACTCAATATGATAGATCATTTTGATCATATCAAGCATAAAATCTCTATGTTGTTAGAGTATTCGCTATGCTCATGATTATGAAATTTTGCAAGCGAAATTGAGTGCGTATTAAGCTATTTTCAAGGAACACGATATTTTTTTATTTCGGTTTATAAATCCATTGTGACTATGATGAGTAGGTCATCACAATCAATGAGCGGTATGATGCTCAAGTTGTTGAATGCCGAATGGCGTTTTCTAGTCACATATGTTCCGTAACAATTTAACCATGTTATGACTCGATGATATATATGCCAAAGTGTATCACTCATAGCATCTCATTGTGATTTGTGAGAATAAAATCTTATGCATCACTTGTATCGGATATGTGAAAAGAAAATATTCATGAGTCAATATGGTCCGGCTTGCATCGGTTTTGGTAACGGAAGATGTATTGGGACATTGACACATTTAGGCTTTAATAGTCGGAGTTTGGGCAGTTTGATGATCCATATACCACGGTATTGTCATGGACATCATTTTCTTTGAACAAAGAAACTAGTTGGATCAAAGACACCAAAGTACATTGGTGGAGTCGTGAGCGTGGCTCATGACCGATGATGATATTTATGTCATCCGCGTCTTGCTTTCATAAGCATGTGTGACGCCAAAGACCCCGATGATCCTTCTTAGCCATGTTCATTTATTAAAGCCTATTCTTTGGCACGATTAGGAGACGACACCCTCCTATGCTAAAGAGAATAATGTAGCGACTCGCATAAGCATGGTCGAGTCCTCCCTTTTCACCGAGTCCTTATACATACATGATCATAAGTATTAGCACAGGTGGCTTATGATGCTATGATGGTGTTCACAAATGGTCGTACTCAAGTAATAACATTTATATGTTATGTTGTTCCTTTGACAATGATTGATAAGTTGATGAAACCTGAGTTATGGTTGTCCAACTTGCGGACCAGTCATTGTAAAGGTCGGTTCACCCACTTTTTAGACCAAGTCTTAAAGTGAAATTTTAACGAGTACTTCCTAACATCCAAGGCTACCTTCTCACAAATTTTGGTGCCATTTGGAGACTTGGAAGGAGGTGAACCACTTAAATGAAGTTTTCACATACCACCACCGGCCCCTAACGACTAGTTCGATGTCATTTCGATCGGTTTTTGACCACAAGGTTGATGGTTTTGGAATCTTAAACACCCGTTTATACATGCTCACGAAATTTTGAGGTGTTTGGGGCTGGTGAAGGGAGTGAACTCTTCAAGAAAGCACTAGAGGTTCGATAAAACCAACGGCCTATCATCGGTTCAATCGTTTCTTTATGTTCGATCCCGGTGGTGCATGGTGGCGGTTTTGTTGGATTCTCAAGACCGGTAGCTACGGCTATGTAGCATAGGTCAACATGTCATATTCACCTATACCTATCATCATTCAAATGCTTAGTTACGAGTGTAACAATATGCATTTGTTAAGCTGGATTGTGTTAACACTGAAAACCTTTATCGTCCATGTTCATGTGCCAAAGTGCGTCACCACAACGCATTATGACGGGTTATAAATGATGAATATGACATGCGCTTTCACTCATAGTCCGCTTAAAATGTACCTTGCGAGACGATCTCGTAAGTCACTTTGATGAGCCAGTCTTCCGTCGTTAGGGGAGATGCGAACGATCATGTTCGAGTAGAACGACTTGGAATTGTCGTAGTTTGTCCCTCGTGCCTCACCAAGTTCCCTAAAGTGACGAGATTAAATACATGCTGCAAACATGTCTGCAAGGATTGTGTCCGGTCATGGACGTTCGTCACCTATAAATGGTGATATGGTAACACCACAAATTGTGGTAGATGGTGTTACTAGGCCGTGGATCTCATAGAGTATTGGGATGCCACTTGGTTCGATAAATACTCTCGCTAAGAATGTATGCGATCTTGGTACATGAAACTTGATCATATGATCAAATGAACTCATCCGTCTCATGTGATTCTGGATTATAGTCATTATTGGGGGACGCCTCAATGAATGCCAATCCATAAAGAGTACTCTATGAATAAAGCCGGTTCATGAGGACGTGGAATGTGAGTTTAATCGAACCATACTTTGTTGAAAATCTACAACGTTGTAGCCTTGGCCTAAAATGGAAACATATGCGACTCCAGTATGGACAAAGTGATAGCCCTTTGTTGAAGTGGTACCGACACTCCAAAGATAAGATCTATCCGTATACTTTGATAAAGCGAATGAGAGAAAGAGTTAAACTCACCTCATGGCGCGAGGTTTCTCATGAACGCACTGGAATCGACTACGATGACATGAAACTTAGTTGTGCTATCGTAATGGATGTTATAGCATCCACTATCTTTTCAGTTAGATAGTTTCCCAAAAACTGACATGCAGCTTGTGGTTAAATCTTATCTTAGTGGGGAACTAAGTTAAGTGATAAAAAGGATCTCGTGGTGGATCAGACTCGAATCAAGTGGCTCCTGACCACGGAGCGCGTCGACAAGTGATTGTCGGGAACGCATACTAAGTATATACTTGATTTGGAAGAGATATAAAGCTTTTGCGTGTAAAACTAAGGGTTTATAGTGATGTACTCTTATGAGACTAAGAGATTCCGCTAAATCCAAAGTTAAGAATGAAAGGATCTTGGGACACTTGATGATGCGTATTCATCAATCGGTTTAAGGCAATCTAAGGGACGGTTTCCCTAAGAGACGATAAAGTAATGCCTATATGATTCCCAATGACTAGTCGAAGTCATCATAAGACTTGGCTCACTTAAGTGATGATGCAGTCTTAAGAGAAAAGTACGGTATTATGTACTCATGTTTGACTCGATGCACTCATTCGTAATAATCCGGTAAAGCCACTGTGATGATGGCCTAGGATGCGCTCATGCAATGTCTGTGATTGACAAGAAGCTTGAAGCTCGCTCTATCTCGATAAAAGGACACTTGAAAACTGATACCCGAATCTGCCCAGAATGTATTGGTCTATCTCCCATATGACCTAAAGGGCAGCCCACTTGATGGAAAATGGTGAAATTGGTGTCATTGGCAAGGTTTGTGTCTACTTTCCAAGGAAACCAACCATTTGATCACATCCATCATGTTGAGTGACATATGACTATTGTTGCAAAGTAGGACGGGATATGTCCGGTAATTTGCTGAGTCAACTTCGATAGAGCTTTGTGATCTGCTCAGATCGATCTAGGTTACGTACTGTATGTGAATGAAAAGCTATGGGTGTCTAGTTTTCATAAGTCCTTACAGTTTCGTTGATACCTATTGAATCGAAGAAGTTATGACTGATTTAGTGCATGGAGGTCAAGACTTTGGAAAACTTGATAAGTCTTTAGCGACTCTGCACTTTGGATGTGTCGCGCTCTTTTTGTCCTTAGACCAAGGTTTGTTTTTTCCCATTGGGTTTTCACTTGGTAAGGTTTTTAACGAGGCGACCTATGAGAACATCCAGAATGATGATCGTTGTACTTGCTCAACTTAGACCAAGAGGTATTTTTCCCACTGGGTTTTTCCTGTATAGTTGTGAGGCAACTTGGATCGTCGACTCCTATGATTTGGTACTTATCGTGGGAGTCATGTATACATCGGGAGTATACATGACATGTTATGTTGGTGCGTTGCAATCTTTTCCTCATCGCCTTTATTTTTCCCATGGGGTTTTGTTTTGCTTGCAATAGGTTTTTACGGGCGCAACATCCTTCGCACTATCATTGTTGTATTAGTGCTCGACACATGGGGAGTGTTCCGGGAATTATTATTCCCGTGATGTGTCTTACCTAATACTGATTGTAGATACATAGATGGAAGGTTCTAGATCCTTCTAGAGGTAGTAGGATCCTATTAGATGTCTTACCTTATATAGGAATCCTATGTATGGAAGGACTCTCATTGTAATGCCTATATAAAGGCCCATCTATCAGTGTTATGAATGAATTGATTTGCTGTCTTTTACTTTCTCCTCAAACAAACATTACATAATACTTAAAAAAAATACACATTACATAATACTTAAAAAAAGAAACATAACATAATACTTAAAAAAACTAAATAAAATCAAACTTGAAGAACTCAAATTGTAAATTAGTTATTTATAAAAAAAGAAAAAATAAACAAAGAAAAATGGATAAAGGACCTCTAGTCATCATCCAGCGATTTACATCCTTACGCTAGTCTTCCCATTTCTTTTTTTTTTTTTTTTTTTAGTTTAAGTCACAAAATTAGCCGTTAGGCTAGTCTTCCCATTCAAATCTTCAAACCTTTCCCCACAAACTTGCTCGGCTTCACAACTCGAAATGGAAACCCGATCAAGCTACCCGATGCGGAGGGGGCGGTGTACCCGCTCGGGTACCCCTACTCGATCATGCTACCCGTGCTCACTCCCTCCTCCCTAAGGCCCTGTTCTTTTATACTTATTTTTCGCTTTGATTCGATGGATTCAGGCCCATTCTGGCCTCAGTCGCCCATTCGATTCTGGGCCTGATTGAGTTCATTCGATTCGATTCGAGTTCATTGATTCGATTCGATTTTTTCCTCTTATTATTATTATTATTATTATTATTATTAATGTTAATTATTATTATTATTGTTATTATTACTAATAATATTATTATTATCGTTGTTGTTGATTACTATTATTATTATTTACTATTATTATTATTATCATTTACCCTTAATATATATTTGATTCGATTCAGTCCATTCGATTCGATTCAATTGATTCACAGATCCATTCGATTGATTCAATCTGATCAAATTACCAATTCAATTCAATTTCGATTCATTCAAATTCAAGAACGAAACCTAACTCTCTATGTTATAAATGTGTTGATCGCTGAACCTCTTGAACTATGGGATGTTCAAGAGCATATCTTCTCATTCCGGTCAGCAAAATTAATTAATAACTTTATTAAAAAAGAAAACAGTTCATTTTAGTTGAAATTAAATCGAGAGGGACTCGATGAAAAGAAAAACAATCTTTTTTAAGAGAGAATATTATTTAGAGCACTGGGTACCGTAGCTTGCCGTCTTAGTTGGCAAAAGTGCCACGTCAAAAAATCTCTATGGCACCGTAAATCCTATGGCACCACATTTCGGGGTATCCGTTGCACTGAAATTCAGTGCCATCGGCATTTTTTTTTTTTTTTTATCTTTTTCTAAAATTAAAAATACACAATATTAACTAAAATAAACTTCATTTATTAAAAATAAAATAGTTGGGTATTTATGATCACGTCTTTTGAATTGAGCTGCCAAGGCCTTTGGACAATTTTTCCAATCCCAATGCATACAATCAATACTCCCGAGCATTCCCGGGAGTTTATGTTTTTCTTCATGCAATGCATATATTTTTTCAATGTCATCTGCATTAGTGCCTTTAAGTATTTTTCGCCGTATAAAATATGTATGCATTTACAAAATGCATCTAAACATTTTCGGAACAACGTTCACCAATTTGCAAATATTCATCTAATGCATCAGTGCCGTGACGCCAATTGGCGGATGGCGGATGTTACCTTCAAAATAGGACCAATACTAGAACGGCCGCATGCATCAAAACTTGGTCTAAAAATGAAAGTACTCGGAAGAGGTTGAACATCATAGCTTAAAATGTCATTGAGAATTCTATTAAAAAGTCCTGAACTCATACGATACCTTCGCCTAAAATTATCTTCGGATATTTAGGATCGTTCTCATCGCCAAAATAGTCTTCGATTAAACGTTGTTCCGCATCTTCCCGCTTCGCGTGGTATGTATGCCCTTGTTCTCTTTTCATTTGAACCGACCTCCGCTTCTTGATTATGCAAAGCTAAAAATTGTTCGTACGCCGCATAACTTTGAATATATCGCTCGATCATCATTAAAAAAAACATCGTAATGAGGGTCGTACATAGGATTGTTGGGATCATTGTTTGGATTCATTTTTGAAAGAGGTGTGTGTAATATGGGACTTAGTAAGGTTTTTATAGAGTTTAGGATTGATTTGGGGTAGTATTTATAAGTTTTTGGGGGTTAAAAATTTTTTTTTTCAAAATAACGGCTATATAGCCGTTGCCAAACGGTACCATTGTTGGCATATTGGGTTCTAACGGCTAGTAGGAGGAAAACAAAAAAAAAAAAAAAAAAAAAAAGGAAGAAAAACCCACCGCTACTGGCCGGGTGGCTATGGCGCAATTCTTACGGCACGAGCCACGGTGTGGTGCGCCAAGGCAAAAGCTGGGCTGGTGGTTCGGCGCCATGCTATAACGCATGGGTACCCCATGCTCTTAGTAAACTTGATGGATGAGTTTTTTATGGGTAATTATAATACACATTTTTTTATTTGATCTCGCAATTATTTCTTTTTCGAAAAAATATTCTTTTAAAAAACTTGATGAATTATTTTCTTTTAGTTTTTTTATTATACTATTTATTTGGTCATGTTAATAATTTACTTCGAGTATATATTATATATTTTTTTAATATTAGTTGGTGATCTCAATAAATAATTTTTTAGGTGGCTTCAAAAAATAATAAGCGGAAAAATATTACGCCACATACATTAATAAATAAACAATAGAATATTTGAATTGAAAAAACATGTTCTTCTAAACCAAAATTCTAAATATTTTTTGCCACTTACAAATAAACTCCCAAATGATATTTACCAAAATTTGCCACGTGAAAAATGGACCACATTTATATTGGAGATCTATAATGCTGTTTACTTGTGACTTAATCAGCTTAATGGGTAAAATGTCTTATTCGCTCAGATGTTTGGAGGTGTTTACTTGTGGCTTAATCGTGCAGACAAAAATGGCTTATTCATTAAGCATGAAAAGTGGTGTTGTCTCCATTAAGACAAAAAATGACTCCCCTACCCCTAATTGAAAACCACACATTTATATCTACAATATAAATAATTTAGGACAAAAAATGACTCTCCTGTCCCCATTATATATACTCATTTATATATACAATATAAAAAATTTAGGTTTTAATATAAATAAATGTAATATATATTATTCATATATAAATAATATATATTATTAATTTATATATAATATTTGTTACTATATATTATTGTATTAATAAACTTCTGTATCTACAAAATATCATATATTATGAATATATAAACAAATATTATATATTACTTATATATTAACATTTATTCATATGTATAATATTTATTATATATGTTCTTATCTATTTAAAATATATTTCTATATATGAATATATATTATATATTATACGTATTATTTAAATACGTATTAAATATTTTATATATTACTTACATACAGAATTGTCATTTATATATAATATTTTGTTTAAATTTAAATAATATTTATATAGAAGATGAGTCAAATTTGATTTTTCAATAATATTTAAATTTATCTACTTTGTATTTGAATTTGGCTACTTTGTGTTTGAACTTGACTTCTTTGTGTTTGAAATTAGATTTTCAAGTACTTTATGAATTTATGTTTTGATTTTTGGATTATATTATTTATATTGCTTAAAAAATAAACAACAATTTATAAAATAACTTATAATTCATATTCAAGGGTAAATCGGTTATTTCTGTTATTCAGACAGTTTATTTAGATGAAAAAATAAACAACAGCATCAATTTATCCAGACAGACACATTTACCCAGACAAACAAATTTACCCAGACAGATATAATTTATCTAGGCAGACAAATTTGGTAAACAGTCCCTTACTATGTTCTGGGTTTACCAAGACGACCGAGATAAGTTTTACCTTCCTACATATATTCCTTGGTTTATAAATAAAATTTATTTTAGTGCTACTATATAATTAGGTAATAAAGCTTTGATTTCATTAATTAGGTAATCGAGCATCAACAAATACAATGATACTTGTAGTAAAAGGTGAAATTCCTCATCCACAGGGCGCTCACTTCCCGATCGGACGGGGATTGATGGAGTAGTTAAATAATGATGACTCAACGGCCACTAGGTGATTGGAACAGTGTCTAGAGCCCACAAGAAGTTATTCCCCATATTGGAGGGATACTGTCAGCCTATCCCATGGCGCCGCCAGTTAACGCTAGCGATATTCAATTAACAAGTGGTAATTCAGATTACTAGTACCAGCAAAGCAAATGTACAGCAAAAGAAAGTACCAATCGTCGACGACAAAAAATAAAATATTTGGTAGGCAATTGAACGATCGTTGACAATCAAAAGGATCGGTCGGTTGTCAAGACAATCGACGAAAGAAAGTCCAATAGTTTAGGTCAACACTAGGTCATTTTCAAGGATACTATTAGGACATCCTCAAATAAAGTACATTTGAATTTGTGTGCAAATATATCTTGGGTTATAAACTAAAGGATATGTATTTTATGATAATTTTTGTTATATTCTTGTAGTTTTGGGTTATTTCCTCTTTACATTAGGATCTTTATATATTTATATAATATTTATAAATTAATTAGACAAATTTAATAAAAGTCTGGCTACGTGAAATATTGCATTCAGATGTTAGTAATTTGGTAATGCAACGCACCCGTCTAGTGAAGTATTTGGATTCCTGCAACTAGTAGTTTAGTTATCTAAATAATATATTTGGAGACCACTCCAGATTGTGATTCTTGCAATTGTTTTAGTATAGTGATATTTTTGTAATACTTTTATAAGAATATATTGGTATAAAAATTATGGTTGTAGAGGAACTGGGTTGAGCCGAGCTTTGCCTTATCAAACTCGAGTTAAAGTTTTTTCTTATCGAATCGATTAGAGTTCGATAAGCTTACCGAACAAAAACTTTTATTCAAACTCGAGCTCGTTTTTTGGTCGAACCAAGTCAAGTCAATTTTATCGAGTTCGAGTTCGAACTTTAATTGAGTAGCTATTATTTTAAAGCTCAAATTCAAATCGATTCGAGTTCTAGCTTATCGAACTCCAGTTTGAATTTTTCTACCGAGCCATAAGTTTATCGAATAATTTTTTTGTACAAACTCGAACTTGTTTTCGCAAGTGATTCGGGAGGAACTTATTGAGTTTGGATTCAAACTTTTTATCGGATGAGTGGATCTGTTGCATTCTTTCTTTTTGTTGTCATTGTAACTGTCGAGGCATTTATTACTTCTATGCAAGTTCTCCTTCCAGCTCTTAATTAAGTGGGCCGGGCGATATATAGATCTTGATAGACCAGTGCTATCCATGTGCTAGCCATCACTATAGACTCGAATAATTCATTTACGATCATTTTCATTGCATTAAATTTTTATCTTTCCATAGGAGTAAAAAACTATTCATTTTCGTGTCTAGTTATTTTTTTTATACCGAAATTTCAAGTTTACACTTGATTAATTTTCGAGACAACAGTCCCGACTCCTCGGAATTGCTTTCAGCTAAATCGTGAGATGTGTATCCGGCTCCCTGAATCTTAAATATCGTCAACTACCGCGCACAAAGAGTCGTCACCCACATGATTGATTCATGCTGGACCCAGTATATCCAGCCACAGGTTTCCACCGAGTTCAGTCGTCTCCCAATAATTGCTTCATGCTGAATCCCACCCATCCAGCAGCGGGTTCCCATCGAGATCAGACCTCTCACACTGCCGCTTGAAGTTCTCTATTATTTAATTATCCACCAGCATACCTCAGGAGGCTAGGGCCTACCCCTCAACAGAAACTGAGGGGTCATAGTCCCTAATAAACTGAGGTGATTAAATCAAAAGGTAACGTGTTTAGGGGGTAAAAATATTTACCTTATACCTTTGGGTCATTCCCCCTTGTTTTCTCCCAATTTACGCATCGGAGATGCTCTTAGTTATAACCTACTATTTTGAGAAAACTTTTTCTCGTATTTTATGCAAAATAAATACATATTTCAGTTTCTTTTCAATCTATAAAATTTTCGGAATATAATTTACTTATTTTGTTTTTAAGAAATTTACTTTTTAAAATTGTGTTACATATTCCCAGTGAAGCCGGATTAACTTATAGGAAGCGGAAGAGATATAACTAAAACTATCAAACTGCAGTTCGGACCGTGGACCAGCCGATCAACCCGGTATAACCAGTCTTATTGAAATAAATGTAACAAAATCTCATATGACTATAATTTTTATTTTGTAAATTACAAATGATTGATGAAAGGAGAGTTTGTGAACAATGTAAAAGTCAAAAGTTATAATAGTGTTTGTATATACATATATATATATATATATATTTATATAACCCCTACTATATAGTAGGGGTTATGATCAGTAGGGGTTGTATGCATTGACATGATGTACATTATGTATTATTATGAGTACAAGAGGTGGTTCTCGCAGTTCTCGCACTTAACAGGGTTCTGAAAATAAAGTTACACTATATATACATATATATATATATGTATATATATATATGTATATTATAATATGCAACATGATGTATTATGCGTGGTATACCATTAATGATTATGTTGTATGTTCAGTGTGATTATCTTATATACCAGTCACCATGCGTCATTTTTCACTATAATTATAGTGTAGTTTCAATGTGATTATGTTATACAGTAGTTGTTATTATGCTAGTAATCACAACGAATATATATCTGATCTGTGCACTATGTTTTGTGATATATATATATATATATATATATATATGCTCCACAAAAACTTTTACATTACCTTCCCGACACTAACTCAATAATACAGAATATATAGATTATTCCACTATAAAAAAATTTGAGGGATCACTTGCATATTATATGTTATTTATTGAACGACATAAACTGAATTGACTTCATGGATCTATGGAGCTTGGGCATAATCCCAAAATAAGACCCTACAAAGCCCAGGAATAAACTTATTAACTCGGTATAGAGCACGACGTCGAGGCCGACCTGAAAACCAGGACCATACTTGGTGTGCCTCAGCTCAGGCTCAAGCCAAGACTTGGTTCAGGCAATCAAATTGTTGTGTCGACTCGGCTCAGTGACAGAATAAGCCGAGATCAGTAAACTTCTCAACCCTCCGTAATGACATCTAGGCCGACCTGATGGCCAGATATCCTAACTCGGCTTGCCTCAGTTCCGATTCAGGTCTAAACCGTATCAGGCGACCATCTTATCATGCCAACTCGGCCTAGGGACAGAACGTGCCGAGATCCCTCGGTCTCCCTCCCTTGCCGGTATATGAAGGTCCCACTACCTTGCACGCGGAATCTAGCGAAATTCCAAACAGAGACAATTAAAGATATCTTTACCTAACAAGGACTCTTTTTCCACAAGGAATCTACGAACAAGATCCTTATCAGGATTCTACTTCCCATGTATACAAAAAGTCCAATATCAACACGGACTCACTGATTTTCTCCACAAATTAGGGTTGCAGCATCCATGCTTATAAATAGATGTCCTCCACCTACACTGGTATAGACGGAATTCTTTGACTCTCAATACAGTCAATTTATTTCCACCACATTCAATATACTTACTCTCACGCCGTTGGGCCTTCGCCAGTGAAGCCCCGACTCAATTTACGTGTTTTATTGTGTGTAGGTCCGATCAAGAAGTTCACTCGCCGGAATTATCCGAACCACTTGGATAAGGACTGATACGATACGTTTTGGCAGCATCATTTATATTTTTGACATGCGACTACTTATATATTTTATATTTTTTTCCTAAATTACTCAATAAATAATAATATTATAAGTTTTTACCGGACGAAAATAGTAATAGTTATAGTTATTATATACAGTAAAAATTAATGATTTACTCATCCTGCTTTTGTTGTACCTTTATGCGAGCGGGAGAGGTTCTTCTTGTTGGGAAAAATACCGACAAACATCACGTCACAACGAATAAAGTGGAACCTCGTTTGACAAATTCCCACTCTTCAATCGTAACTTTGTGGTTACCGATGAGTAGAGCAACAATTACAACTCGAAAAGAATAATACAAATGATATTCGAAAGCGATATATAACGAGACACAATTTTTAGCGTGGAAAACCCCTCAAGACGAGAGTAAAAACCACGGGACCGAAGCCACTTAAATCCATTATCACCAATACACACAAAATACACAATCGTCCCTAATACAAACTAGGGGTATACACCAATCGTCAAATACTTGGTAATAAATGTTCTTCAAGTATTTGGAATCAACAACAACAACAAGATCGAGAAAAGAAACAACCGTAAATAGCTTACACAAAGATCTAACGAAATACCCGAACTTCCGGACTCAAAATCTCGATCTACACCGGTGAAAAGATTTGCCCAATAGCTACCAAGCTCTTGTCAAAGATCTCGACGATCCGACCGATAAATCTCCGGAAAAATGAAGAAATATATTTCTCTCTCTTGTTTCTCTCTCTATCTCTCTCTCTCTTGTTCTTCAAAGTGTATATGATGAAAAGTGATGAAGTCCCGATGCAAAAATCTACATAAAAAGATACCCACTTGCTGGGTTGACCCGTGTGCCGCGGACCGGGCTAAGTGTGCCGCGGCACACAACACAAAAAATGCGCACAGGATTCGGCAGGGGCCGCGGCCCAGAGTACAGACGTGCCAGCCATGTAAAACAAGGACGGGGGCCGCGGCTTGGCAGGGATGTGCCGCGACTCCAGGTGATCGACAGCGCTCGGCAGGGGGTGTTCGGTAGCGCTCGGCAGGGGTGTGTTCGGCAGGGGCCGCGACCAAGAGTACAGAAGCGTCGGCAGCGACCAGGAGTTTTGGGGGGGCCGCGGCTCGACAGCCTTGTGCCGCGGCCTAGCAGTGCAAGGTGATAAAATGACTTTTTCAAGCGTAGTGCCACGGCCCGGAGGGTTTGTGCCATGGCCCGGAGTCCAGTAGACTCCGAAGAAGCCTATATTTTAGAAATTACTCCTACAAATCTCCCCCTTTCCGGAATATAGGAAGAGTTCGCCATCCCGACGATCGAACAACACACTTTCACCTTATCTCTACTTAACTCGTTGGTTAACATATCGGAACCATTATCATCGGTATGAACTTTATCAAGTTCAAACAAACCATCCTCCAAAGCATCTCGGATCCAATGATACCTCACATCGATATGTTTCGTTCTCTTGTGAAAAGTCGCATTCTTAGCCAAATGAATCGCACTTTGACTATCACAAAGAACCACGTAACGTCGTTGTCGGAAGCCTAGCTCTCGTAAAAACATTTTCAACCATAAGAGCTCTTTACACGCTTCCGCCGCCGCAATATACTCGGCCTCCATTGTAGATAAGGCAACACACTTTTGCAATCTTGATTGCCATGACACGGCTCCCCCTGCGAACGTCATCAAATAACCGGAAGTAGATTTTCGGTTATCTTCATTACCGGCCATATCTGAATCGGAATAACCAACAAGCATTTCTTTCCCATTTCCAAACATAATTCCCAATTTGAAAGTACCACACAAATATCTAAATATCTATTTTAAGGCTTCCCAATGCTTCTTTCCCGGATTCGATAGAAACCGGCTCACCACTCCCACAGCATGAGCAATGTCGGGCCTAGTACAAACCATAACATACATTAAACTCCCGACCGCCGAGGCATATGGAATTTTATCCATATCCTCAATCTCCTCCTTCATCTTAGGGCAATCTTGGCTCGTCAATTTAAAATTGTTAGTAAGAGGCGAACTAACAACTTTAGCTTTGTCCATGTTGAAGCGTTTAAGCACCTTCTCGATATATTTCTCTTGCGACATGTGCAATTTCCGGGTTGCTCTATCCCGAGTGATTCTTATTCCAAGAATTTGTTTAGCCGCCCCCAAGTCTTTCATGGCAAAAGACTTACTCAATTCTTCCTTTAAGTTGGCAATCCTCTCGGAATTCTTGCCAACGATCAACATGTCGTCCACATAGAGCAATAAGATGATAAAATCATCATCTCCGAATTTCTTGAAAAATACGCAATGGTCGAGAGTCGTCTTCTGGTAGCCTTGCTCCCCCATAACCGACTCAAACTTCTTGTACCATTGCCTTGGCGCTTGTTTCAACCCGTATAAACTCTTCCGAAGTTTACACACATAATCCTCTTTTCCTTAGACCTCAAATCCTTCCAGTTGCTTCATATAAATTTCTTTGTCAAGGTCTCCGTGAAGAAAAGCCGTCTTGACATCCATTTGATCGACCTCAAGATCAAGGCTAGTCGCAATACCAAGGACCAATCGAATTGATCCTATCTTCACAACCGGAGAAAAAATCTAGTCAAAATCAATGCCCTTCTTTTGACTAAATCCTTTCACCACGAGTCTAGCTTTGTATCGGGGCAACGGGGTATGCTCCTCCGACTTCACCCGATACACCCATTTGTTTCTCAAGGCCCTCTTGCCTTTTGGCAACTTCACCAACTCGTAAGTATTATTCTCATGCAAGGAACTCATCTCGTCTTGCATGGCATCCATCCATTCCTTCTTCTTTTCATCTTCCATGGCCTCCGCAAAATATACGGGCTCTCCCTCATCGGTGAGTAAGACATACTCATCGGCCGAATAACGGGTGGAGGGATGACGGTCCCTCTTTGACCGCCTATGTGGAACAAAAGATGGCATGTTCGTCACAGGTAGCCCGGGATGAGCTCCATCAGTGTCATCTTGTCTTAACTCATCGTTGTCACCGACATCTTGTTGTTCATCATTTTGGACATCCTCTCCACCCGGTGTCTCAACATGTTGTGGAGGAACGGGGTCCAAATCAATAAGATCATAGTCGTGTTGTGGAGCCGACTCTCTATTCTCAACATCTTTCATCGTTTGATCTTCTACAAAAACAACGTCTCTCGACCGAACAAGCCTCTTTGTAACCGGGTCATATAATCTATACCTGAACTCATCAAGCCCATAGCCAATAAAAATACACGGCTTCGTCTTGGAATCAAGCTTTGATCTCTCATCATTCGGGATATGAATAAAAACTTTACATCCGAAAAAACCTTTAAGTGGCGGTATGAGATATCTTCACCGCTCCACACATTATCCTGGACATCAAACTCCAAAGGAACACGGCGTCAAATTGATAACATGAACCGCTGTGTTCAAAGCTTCTCCCCAAAACGACTTTGGCAATCCGGCATATGAGAGCAAACAACGAGCTCTCTCGACCAAAGTCCGGTTCATTCTCTCCGCCAAGCCATTGAGTTGCGGAGTCTTCGAGGGCGTCTTTTGATGTCGGATCCCTTGTTCTCGGCAATATTCATCAAAGGGTCCGGATACACTTTAGCTTCTTCCTGGTCTCTCTTTCCACCGAGGCATGAAATTGTTTGAAAGTGTCTAACACTTGATCTTTGGTCTTCAAGGTGTATGCCCACACCTTCCTAGAGTGATCGTCGATGAATGTGACAAAATATCGGCAACCACCGAGCGTCCTAATCTTCATAGGACCACAAACATCAGAATGAAAAAGATCAAGCACATTTTCCTTTCGTGAAGGAGTATGACTCTTAAAAGTAACTCTCCTTTGCTTCCCGGCTAGACAATGAGAGCATCTTTTAAGGTATACCTTGTGAACCTCGGGCAACGCCTCCTTCTTCGACAATAGCGCCATTCCTTTTTCACTGTCATTATTGTCGATTGTGTTCACGAAATTAGTCGTGACCTTCGGAAGTGTCACATACAATTTTCCTTCCTTTTGTCCTCTCCCGAAAATTAAGGAACCTCTAGTGAGTTTCCACAACCCCTTGCCAAAACCGCTATGATAACCGTCATCATCGAGTAAACCAACGGACATAACATTATGCCTCATATCCGTAACATGTTTTACATTCCGTAAAACAAGTTCCATTCCGGTGTCGAATCTCAAATTCACATTTCCCACTCCAACAATCTTGGATAACCCATCGTTACCCATCTTGACTATACCAAAGTCGCCCGGAGTATAAGAAGAGTAAAAATCTCTACGTGATGTAACATGACACGTAGCTCCACTATCGACCACCCAACTCGAATCATCTCTTGCAAGGTTCGCCATATCATAGTCGCAACATACAAAGAATTCTTCGGTAGTAATATTAACTTCGGGATTTCCTTCTTTTGTGAATTTTCTCGGCCTTGGCGATTCTCCTTCTTCAATTGTCGGCAAAATTTCTTTGTATGCCCTTTCTTACCACAATGGTAACATTCGATATTGGCATACTTCCCCCGAGAACTACTTCTTTGTGGCCCTCTATTACTCGGACCTCTACTTTGACCTCTCCCCCGTCCTTCGGTAACTAGAAAATTCGACTGTGACGAAGATCCTTGTGCTTTTCTTCGGACCTCCTCATTTAACATCTTCCCTTTAGCTAATTCCATCGAAATGACTCCATCGGGGGCGGAGTTAGACAACGACGTTCGAAACGTCTCCCAAGAATCCGGCAATGTGCCTAACAACTACAAAGCTTGCACCTCCCCTTCGAATTTAATTCCCATTCTGGAAAGTTGATTAATTATGCCTTGGAATGCATTTAAATGATCCGATGGAGGAGTCCCTTCTCGGAACTTCATCTTTCATCATTTGTTTAATGAGGAATAACTTATTATTCCCCGTCTTCCGAGCATACAATTGCTCGAGCTTGTGCCATAACTCTCGAGCATCCTTCTCTCCACTAATATGGTTCAAAACGTTGTCATCCACCCATTGTCGAATATATCCGCAAACTTGGCGATGCAAAATAGTCCACTCCGCGTCGGACTTCCCTTCCGGTTTATCTTTGCTAAAAACCGGCAAATAATAATCCTTCACGTATAGAAGGTCTTCCATCTTCCCCTTCCATACGTGGTAGTTTGAACCGTTCAAGTTAACCATTCTACTCGTGTTGGCTTCTATCTTACAATTGAGATACTTAAACAACCACGAAACAAGCAAATCCCGTGGCTCCGATACCACTTTGTTGGGAAAAATACCGACAAACGTCACGTCACAACGAATAAAGCGGAACCTCGTTTGACAAATTCCCACTCTTCAATCGTAACTTTGTGGTTACCGATGAGTAGAGCAACAATTACAACTCGACAAGAATAATACAAATGATATTCGAAAACGATAAATAACGAGATAATTTTTAGCGTGGAAAACCCCTCAAGACGAGAGTAAAAACCACGGGACCGAAGCCGCTTAAATCTACTATCACCAATACACACAAAATACATAATCGTCCCTAATACAAACTAGGGGTATACACCAATCGTCAAATACTTGGTAATAAATGTTCTTCAAGTATTTGGAATCAACAACAACAAGATCGAGAAAAGAAACAACCGTAAATAGCTTACACAAAGAGCTAACGAAATACCCGAACTTCCGAACTCAAAATCTCGATCTACACCGGTGAAAAGATTTATCCAATAGCTACCAAAGCTCTTGTCAAAAGATCACGACGATCCGACCGATAAATCTCTGGGAAAATGAAGAAATTTATTTCTCTCTCTTGTTTCTCTATCTATCTCTCTCTCTTATTCTTCAATGTGTATATGATGAAAAGTGATGAAGTCCCGATGCAAAAATCTGCATAAAAAGATACCCACTTGCTGGGTTGACCCGTGTGCCGCGGCCCAGGCCAAGTGTGCCGCGGCACACAGCACAAAAAATGCACGCAGGATTCGGCAGGGGCCGCGGCCCAGAGTACAGGCCGGGCCGCGGCCCAGAGTACAGACGTGCCAGCTGTTGTTATCCAAAATATTATCCGGAGATAGTATTTCTGGAATGATCGAGTAACAAACAAATGCGAGAACACTTCCGTGAGAAAATAAATAACACAAGATTTGCCGGGGTTGTTAGTCCCGGGATTGAATGCTCTCGCGAGATGTTATTAATAAGTATACTGTTGAGTACAAATATTAATGTTAGAATCTATTACAATGAGTGTAAAGACTTCTAGTTATCTAAGCTGTAGAGCGTGTAGATTGCCGGAAGAACCAGATATGAAGATCTGTGAGTTCTTGCTTGGGATATACTATGAGTGTGTATGAATATCACTATGAATGTATAAGTAATTGCCATATGAGTCTTTGATTCTCTCTCTATATGTTTTGCACTTGTATTCACGATGATGTGTTTTTCTCCTCTGCTGCCGTGTTATGAGCCTCCTATTTATAGGAGACAAGGTTGCTGGGACATTTCCGGCGATCGCAGGCGACCGCCGTTTTCTATATTTTAATAAGATGGCCGATCGTCCCGTCACGTGGGGATGTTCCCTTAAAGTCTGGGGCTGCTGCTGGTGGCCAGCTGTGCGAGCCAATGGGAAGCCTGCACGCGTCCTGAGTCGCTGTACGGGGAGGACCCACTTTTTACCTTTCGTCGGCCCTGTCGGTAGGTGAGGTAGGTGACAGGCTGGGGTCAAAGGTCTTATCTGTCGGCGCCCTTTGTGGATCTGCATGTGGGTCACCGTCTAAGATTCGGTCTTCGACGACTTTGACGGATGTTGGATTCATACGTGGCACGAGACGATCGTCTCTAGTTGGACATCATAGACGATCGCCAGATACCAAAAGACGATCACCGGATACCAAAAGACGATCGCCGTGGGTGCCGACTGCTGGGTGTTTGCCCAGAGTATGTCTTCTATGGTTGGATCTCTGACCATTATGCCGATCGCCATAGAGGCGTATTAATCGCTGTACAACAATTGCCCCCCAGCTCGCATCGATGTTGAATACACGGGGTGAGGTGGCACTGTTGGCGATCGCCAATGTTTAGACTATCAGACGATCTGATTTCAAATTTGGACGATCTCCTTTTGCGCTGGGAGCATCGGGAAATGAAGGCGGGCTCTCGAAACGTTGCAAGGACACGCGTCACGCTACCATTGGGGGAGTCCGACGGTTTGTCAGACTTGTCGCCTGGCGTGCCCTCGAAAATACGCGTACGCGGTATTCGAGGGCTGCATTTAATGTGGCCCCCCCCGATGGTTGCACTCCAGCCCTCGGGATTTCGCCTATTTGCATGGAGACCCCTGATCCCACCTATAAAAGGGGATAGGGCTACTTCATTTCTACTCTTCACGCATTCTTGCCTTCTTGCTGAGACTCTGCAGAAATTTCCGAAGCTCCTTGTGCTGATCGTCCTCCTTTTTTAGGTAAGAAAACCAATCTTCTCTCCCCCTTTACTTTTTATAATATGTCTGGAGGATCTAAGACCTTCGAGACCGGAAGCACCTCCGCCGCCGCAGCTTCGCCTGACCGGGAGGAAATTCCCGTGGGACTACATATGGAAACGGCCGTCGAGGCCATTCGAGCGGGGATTGCGCCCGCGGAACTCGAGGAGCTCTTCAACGAGGCCGAAATGGCGAGAACGGCGGCGACGGCGGAGCAGGGGGGCTCGCCGGTGGATGAAGATGAACTGGTGCAGCTGTCCTGGGAACGGGATAGCGTTTTCAGCCCTGCTTATATGGAATTTGCTAAGCTTATGGAGGGGATCGCCGGGCCCTGTCCAGAATTTGACTTCGAAGCTTACTCCGCCGCTCATCCCTACGAACATGTGAAGCGGACGATGTTTTGGGCCGCCGACCCGTCTCAGTGGTCTCTTGGTTAGATCCGGAGTTCGGCGACCTGGAAAGACTTGAGACGCTGGAGGGCGAAATATCACATTCCTTCTGATGTTTCTTTGCACGTGCCCTCGGAAAATGAGCGTGCCGATCAACCTCCCGAGGGTCTGGTCGCCGTTAATGAGATGATTATGGAGGCCGGCCTGCGGTTCCCCTTGCCGTTCGCCGTATCCTATTTGTTGATCGCCTGGAATTTGGCACAGCTCCAACTGACTCCGAACGCCTGGCTACAGATCATCTGCACTCTGACACTTTTCGGCGGTCACCGGTTGTTCCGTCTCCTTTCTGCGATGGAAATGAACTATCTCTTCAAACTGGCTGCGCAGAAAGGGTCGGTCGGCGGTAATCACATTCAAGGTCGAATGGGAAGAGTGGTCCTAGGGGTGCCGAACAAGACTCGGGGCGATCTGGAAAAATGGTGCTGGGTTGGCGGAGCGTGGAGGTCGGCGTCGAGTGATAGGCCGGAGGAAAAGTTGGAGGTTCCCACCAATTTTCGGGAGAGGAATCCGAGTAAGGGTTTTAACTCTCTCTTTGATCGGATACGTCTTGTACTGATCTAATTTTATTTCCTTTTTGCAGGATCCCTTGTTCCAGCGATCGGCGATCTCCCCTTCGATTTCTTGATCGTTTGGGAGCGAATTCGTGCCTTGCTGGATTCCTACATAGACGTTCGCTCACTCGGTCACGAACTTCATCGGTTGGGGGCTCGGTTGTTTTGCTTCCTTCGTCATTTGAAAGTTCCAGGTATAAATTTTACTTCTTCCTTGCTTGACGATCGTCTGATTGAAAGAGGTGTTTAACTTGTTTGAATTTGTTCTTTGGCAGAGATTCATTTTCCCCGCTTCGCCGAGCCACCGCAGGAGATCGCCATGTCTAACCCTGGTCTCATCGGTCGTCTTCACCAGGGTAAGAAGACGGTTCGCGTTGTTGCGATGACATCTCGCCCCGTTCCCGTAGTGAGGCCCGCTGTGGTGCCGGTCGCCGAGCCAGAAATTCAGGAGGAGGAACAACTCCAGCGCAACCGCAAGAGGTGGAGGCCCGAGGGATCCCTGCCGACTGCTGAGGCGGACTTGACTATCCTGGAGCCGCCGGTCGCCGCTCCCCCCATTTCTGCTGTTCTGATGGTGGAGGGGTCTGGCCCTAGGCCCTCGGCGTCTGGCTCAAGGTCCTCGGCCGGCTTCTTGAAAAATGCGGCGATCGCCGAAGCAGAAACTTCTAGGGGCAAGCCCTATTTTGGCCGCGACCCCGAATTGGTCAACAAGTAAGACCGGTGTGATCTTTCCGAGTTAGGAAATTTGCGTAAGGTATATACTAACTCCTTTGTTTCTTTTTGTTTGTGTTGCAGGGTCCGTCTTGCTGATCCGGACGTCTCGCTGATGGTGCTGGAATTCCTGGCGAGCAAGTCTCCGCAGAAGTCCCTTGACGTCCCTACTTACGTCCAGAAGGCCATCACCTCTCTGCCTAAGGCTTGGACGACCGATCTCGATGCGATCGCTCGGCGGCGGTCTGGAGATGCCATGCAGGCGACCATTGCCCTAGCTCTCTAGACGGCGACGATGGCCGTCCAAGCTGCCAAGGATTACGAGGGGCGACCCTCCAATGCTCGCCTCCATCAAGACCTTGAGGCCGCTCGGAATAAAAACATCGATTTTGCTAACCGGATCCAGGCTATGGAGAAGGAGTACTTGGAGACGGCCAAACGAGCTAAGCAGGATATCGATCGGATGAAGCAGGAGCTGAGCCGCTCTAAGGAAGTGGCCGATCGGTTCCGCGACCAGGAGAAGGAAGCTCGCCGGATGCATGTGGCCTCGCAGGAGGAGGCGACCGGGCTGAAGGCGACGGTGGATCGGCTCAACAGCGAGCTGGAGAAGGCAAAGGGAGATCTTGAGAAGGCTAAGGGAGAAATGGCCGCCAAAGTGGTCGAGCTAGCGGAAGCTGAGAAGACGACCACAGAGTTGAGAGGGCAGCTAAAGGCGATCGAGACCGATACCTACCTCAATGTGGCACTCATCGGCGAGTTCGCCTATTATGTGGCCTACGCCGATGCTGTCCGAGCCGCAAAAAAGGTAGGGATCGAGATCGGTCCTATGATGGAGAGCTTCAAGGCCTATGCACTCGAGCACCCTTTGCATCCGGAGTTTTCCCTGCCGATCCTTGACCTCGTCGACTTGGGGATCGACTTGAGTTGGTATCCTTTTCCGGATAAACTCATTTATCCTGAGGTCGATGGGGGAGCGCGTGCCGATCCGCCACCTGGGGGCGAAGACCAGCCGGAGGGACCTTGAGAGATTTCTTTGTCTTCCTTTGCTTGTAACTTTTTGCTTTTTCTTTGTATGGCCTTCGGGCTCTGTATTGTACGAACTCCTTGATAATAAATAAAATACTCCTTTTTTCGCACCTGTTTCTTTTTATGTACGATCGCCTTTGAATGTTTGCATGCGAATTTTTACAAGTATGTGTATGATTGCTTCCGATGTCTTGTTCGCCCGACCGATTGTTTGAATGTTAAATGTATTGACATGTTTGGAAATTCTTACTTGTAAATATTGTTGAACAATTCCGATCGTTCTGTGTGTGTTTGAACGAAGCCGATCGGGTACGGTTCCTTCTTTCCGTTCGCATTTAGGATTAGCTCCCCTCCTTTGCCCCCTTGTTTTTGTTTTTTTATTGTAAGTAAGGGAACAAAAATAGTATGTCTGGTGAGCTATCTTCAGTTTTGCCGAGTTTGAGGAACCGTGCACGGTCGCGTAGTTTGATGGACCGACCTCCACAACCGTGTCTTTGTGTGCGAGGGATATTCCCGCGACTCACTTTATTGTGAGGGTCCTCCGTTAGGCTGCGCCCGCCTTATATTTAAACGAAAGGTGGGTGGTCTTGGTCTGGAGGAGCCCTTGCACGGGGCGTCGTCGGTTTATTCAACTCCACGTCCGCGGCTTTGTTAGCACTATTATACCTCGGGTCGGCATGTTAGATGGCGACCCTCGACAGTATACGTTGTGAAGGGGTAGGGACGCGCCGCCTTGTCCGGCTACATCATGTTAGATGATGTACCTTGAGGGCGTGCGAACGTGTCCGCAGATTAGTTTGGAGGGTCCTTCGGCTACGCCGGCCTCGTATTTAAACGAAGGGCGGGCGATCTCAGCCCAAAGAAACCTTGCATGGGCGAGTTGTCGGTTCCATCGACTTCCAGGACCATGGCTGCATTGTTTCTACCTCGGATCGCCATGTTCGAACGACGATCCTTGACGGTATACGATATGCCTGGTGGGGCGATCGCTAGAATAGATGGGATGGGAAGAAATCTCATTATATTCTTTGTACATTGGGTAGTTGAAACTGAATACAAAGTTTTCATTGGTAGTAATTCTTCAGATGTACGGCGTTCCAGGGATATTGGTCCGGAGTACCGTCAGGGTGTTCAAGTTCGTAGGCTCCCTTAGTTAGCCATTTAGATATCCTGAAGGGGCCTTCCCAGTTTGGACCAAAGACACCTGTGTGGGTCTGGATCTTTTTGAGGACGAGATCGCCCACTTGAAAACGTTTTTCCTTGACCTTCGAATTGAAGAACTTCTCGGATCTCCTTTTGTGGATTGTGTTCTTCATTTCTGAGGTCAGCCGTCGTTCTTCAAGCATGTCGAGGTCGATCCGTCGGGCCACATCATTGTCGGTCGTCATCTCTTGTTCGGTTCGATGGCTGAGGACGGCAATATCCGAGGGAATCACCGCTTCTGTCCCGAAGGCGAGGGCGAATGGGGTTTCACCGGTTGAATTACGGGTCGTCGTTCGATAAGACCACAAAACGTCTGGGAGCTCGCTCGCCCATCGTCCTTGCCTGGACTCGAGTCGCCCTTTAATCGTGTGTTTGAGGATTTTGTTTACGGCTTCTACCTGCCCGTTCGTCTGAGGGTGGTAGGGAGCCGAGAACAACTTCTTGATTCCCCACTTCTCACAGAATTGCATGACTTCTAGACCGTCGAACTGCTTTCCATTGTCGGAGATAATGGCCTGGGGCAGACCGAACCGGCATATGATGTTTTTCCAGATGAACTTGATTACCTGCTCTTGGCCGATCTTGTTGAGCGGTTCGGCCTCAGCTCATTTGGTGAAGTAGTCGACCCCTACGATGGCAAACTTACAGCCCCCTGGCGCCGTCGGCAAGGGACCTATAAGGTCGATGCCCCATTGGGCGAAAGGCCACGGGCTGTACATTGAAGTGAGCTGCTCGGGGGAGAGTTTTTGATGTTTGGTCCCATTACTTGACACCTATGACACAATCTGGCATAGACGATCGCATCCTTCTGAAGTGACGGCTAGAAAAAACCTTGCCTGGTTGTTTTATGGATGAGAGCTCGCCCGCCAGCATGGTTTCCGTAGATCTCGTCATGGATCTCGGCTAAAACGAGCCGACCTTCCTCCGGTGTGATACATTTGAGGAGGGGAAGGCTGAAAGCTCGCTTGTAAAGCCGGTCGTCCAATAAGGTGTATCTGGTCGCACGGAGCCGGAGTTGGCGAGCTTTGATACGGTCGTCGGGGACCGTTCCGTCCTTTAAGTATTTGATGAATGGAGTCATCCAGTTCTCCTCGGCAACGGCGGCTGTGGTTACCAGGTTTCTGTCGATCGCCGGCCTTGCTGATTTTGTAATTTGGATATTAGAGAAATCGTCTGCCCCATCTGACGATGCTAGCTTGGATAGGGCATCGGCCTGAGAGTTGTGCTCTCTCGGGACTTGTTCGATTAGCACTTCCTCAAATTTCATGCACATTTCGGCGACTAATTCTTGGTATTTGACCATCTGTTCGCCGCGCGCCTCATATTCTCCCTTGACTTGGTTCACGACCAAGAGGGAGTCCATGAAGATATAGAGGCGACGAACATCTAGGGCGAGGGCTAGATCGAGTCCGCCTACCAAGGCTTCGTATTCGGCTTCATTATTGGTTGCACGAAACCCGAAACGCACGGCATTTGTGAAACTTTGTCCGTCGGGGCTAATGAGGACAATCCCTGCCCCTGCTCGCGAGTTGGTCGCCGAGCCATCCACGTATAGCTTCCAGGCCGGTCGGCCGATCTGGGTCGGACTGTGAGGGAATGTTAATTCCACCACGAAGTCTGCCAGAGCTTGGCCTTTGATCGTTGTGCGAGGAGCATACGTGATATCGGTTGGTGTCTGGTCGGTGTAGAACTTGCCTTAGAGGGAGAGTTGTCAGAACTTCCACTTGATGTTCGAAGAAGTAGGCCCTTAGCTTGCGAACACTCATGACAAGAGCGTATGCGATCTTCTCCAGAGGAGTATAACGTGTCTCTGCGTCGTGGAGCGCTTGACTAACGTAGTAGATCGGCAAGTGGACTTGTCCCTCCGCTCGCACCAAAACGGCACTCAGTGCGACCTCCGAGGCGTCTAGGTAAAGGAATAATTTCTCACCGGGGATCGACTTTGCCAGGATCTGGGGGTTAGATAGATATTCCTTGATTTTGGCGAACGCTACCTGACTCTCCTTCGTCCATGCGAACTTCTTGTTCTTTATGGTCGCGAAGAAAGGCTTACTTTTATCGCCGAGCCGAGATATGAAACGGTTGAGGGCGGCTAGACAACCTGTGAGTCGTTGCACCTGCTTGACATTCCGTGGCTCCTGCATGTCGAGGATCGCCTAAATCTTGGTGGGGTTCGCCTCGATCACCCTTTGGCTCACGATATGCCCCAGGAATTTTCCGGAGCTCACCCCGAAGTTTCATTTCTTGGGGTTCAGTTTCATGTTGAACTTCTCGAGGATGGCGAACGTCTCAGCGAGGTCGTTGAGGTGGTCTTCCTTCTTGAGGCTTTTGACCACGATGTCGTCAATATAGACCTCCATGGTTTTGCCGATCTGATTGGCGAACATTCCGTTGACTAGACGCTGGTAGGTTGCCCCCGCATTCTTCAAGCCGAACGGCATTCGGACCCAAAAGTATATGTCCTTTTCCGTGTGGAAAGATGTGTGCTTTATGTATTTCTCCGCCATTGGGATTTGATGGTATCCGGCGAAGGCATCCATGAATGACATCATTTCGCAGCCTGCTGTACTATCGACCAAGTGATCAATATGGGGCATCGGAAAGTGATCTTTTGGACACGCCGCGTTGAGGTCGGTGAAGTCGATGCATAACCTCCAGGAGCCGTTTGGCTTTTTGACGAGCACCGCGTTGGCGACCCACTGTGGTTCGTCTGTAGCTACTCCGATTAGTTTGTTGTTGAGTAGCTTTTTGACTTCTATGTCGAGTGCTGCGTACTTCTCAGTAGGGGTGGACTCAGTTCCATTCGGTTCGGTTTTTGACCGAAACTGAGAGTCGAACCAAATATTCGGTTTCGGTTTGGTTCGGTTCTTTTTGAATTTCGGTTCGGTTAAGTTCGGTTTTATAAATATTCGGTTTGGTTTCGATTTGGTTTGATGTTTTTTTGGTTCTTCACAATATAAATTCAAATATTATATGCAATAGAATAAGTTATATATAACAACAAGCCAACAAGAGTTATATATATGTTCAAGATAAAAGCTAGAGTTGCATGACAATTTCCAAATATCTCAAGATATATAACAATCGTAAATCACAGTAGCTCATTCTCTCAACCTAAATTAATTGAATCACAAATTCATGAGCATATTATCGGTCCTTCTTGGACCCATGAGGGTCTTATAAAAGGAAAACGAATTATACTAAAATTCGAAACACACCAAAATCACAAAAACAAGGTCATTTTAGTATGCTGAAATTTAACTTCGGTCCATTTCGGTCCGGTTCAGTTCCGCCCGACCCCGAACCGAGAACCGAACCAAATTAGTTCGGTTCGGTTCTGTTTTTTTGTTTTTCGGTTCGGTCTTCTTCGGTTTCGGTTCCTTTTTCGGGTTTTTTCGGTTCGATTTTCGTTTTTCGGTTCCGAAATGCCACCCCTACTTCTGAGGACCGAATTTCCTACGTTTCTGGTGAACAGGCTTCCTTGCCAGGTCGATCTTTAGATAGTGGCAAGCGTGTTCAGGACTTATGCCAACCATATCTTGAAGCGACCAGGCAAAGACTCTGATGTTCTTACATAGTAAATTGATCAGATCCTCTTTTAATTCGCAATCTATGCTTACGCCGATCTATACTTCCCGCTCCGGGCGAGCCGGATCTATCGTTATACTTTCCAACTCTTCAACGGGGACGGTCGCTTCTTGTTTAGAACGATTTTCAGACTCGATCCTTGGATCGATGTCGAGACTTGGCTCGAAACCGATCCTTGGCTCGATGTCGTCCGTTAATCGATGTGAGATGGCGTCCTCTGAGTCGGGTTGGTACGATGTGCTTGGCTCGTCGATCTCCATGGGTCGATCGTCGATCGTTTCAATGTTACACATAGCATGGGAAGTATTGAAAATAGTTACGACATAGGAGTAATTCAAACATCTTTTTGCCATTAGCTGATCTCCTTTTACAGTACCGACCGTCCCATCGGCAGTGGGGAATTTGATACAATAAAAGAAAGATGAGGCGACCGCCTCAAAGGAATCTAGAAATGGGCGACCTAGGAACCCATTATAGATGTTGGGCCTATCTATGATTACAAAATTTAGGTTCCTAGTAATCCTAACCTTGGGATCGTAAAAGCATATTAGCTCGACAGAGAGCTTCATCCTTCCATAGGCTTGGACTGTGCTGTCGCCGAACCCTTGAAGCACGATATCGAACGGCTTGATGAACTTGGTTAGGTTGCCGAGCTGGTCAAGAGCGGACTTGAATATGATGTTGCAGAAGCTCCCATTGTCAACCAGCACGAGATCGACCATCTTCCCAAGGATACAAGCAGAGATCACCAATGCATCCTCTTTGGGGCATTGTACTCCCTCCTTGTCCTTGTTGGAGAAGGTGATGAGCGCGTCTTTAGAGATGGTCGGCTCTGGAGGTACCACGACATGGATCCCGGCGAACGCCCTCAGTTCGGCCTTTCGCTTCCTGTTCGACATGGTGGAAACCGGGGAAAGGCCCCCGAGGTTTCCACCTCCAGCCTGAAGCATATTGATCCGGCCGCCAGGGTTGATCGGAGGGATCGATTCATCAGAGTACTCCAGCTCATGCTCGATCCTGGCGACCGGGTTGGGAGGGGTTCTTTCGTTTTGTCGGCGCTCGCGCCCTCCGGTCCTCTCTGTCCGAGGTTCTGGCTTGGTGACCAAGTTGTCCAATTTGCCTTCCTCAAACAGTCGCCAGAGTTGTCTGAGGAGGTCGCGGGACTGGCTGGTGTTGTGGCCGGGACTCTTGTGGTAGGCACATAACTTGCTGCGGTCTAGATGACTGTGATCCCTTATCGGCTTAGGTTTGGAAAGCCACTCGCGCCCCTTGATTGCGTTGAAGATGTGGGCCGGAGATAAGTTGAGGTTGTGGAGGAGGTGAACCTCTACATCCTCGAAGGCTTTGAACTCACCAGGCGGCTTTGCGACCGCCTTTCTGGGCTTGGCGACCGCCTTCTTCTGGACATGGGATGGCGTCTTCCCTTCTCCGGAGGGTCCCTCGCCTAAGCGAAGGGAGAGCATCCTCTGCCTGGCCAGGAAATCGGCGGATCTAACGCAGAAGACCGAGTAGGTCGGGGGGATGTCCTTTGTGAGGTGCCTGAACATTGGTGAGTGGCCGCAGAATCCCCCCAGGACCGAGTAGAGAGCGAGCTCGTCGCTGATGGGCTCGCCGGTGAGGACTATCTCGTCTACCCAGTCGATGTAATCTTTATCTGATTCGTCCTTCCCCTGCCTAATTTTCATCATGCGGTAGGGGCCTTCAGGGCGAGCGACTTTGGCTGCGAAGTACGACGTGAAGTCGTTCGCCAGCTTCTCAAAGCAATTGATTGAGCGGGGAGGTAGTGAGATGTACCACCTGTGGGCGAGGTCGCCCAGAGTTAATGGGAACATTCGACACTTCATCGCATCTGATGCCGCATCCGGTCATGTAAATCCGGAATTTGCTCAAGTGGGTCTCCGGATCCGATCTCCCCTCATATAGATGCGTTTGTGGGGGAGCGATCTTTGGTTGAACTGGGGCGAGTTCGATCTGAACCGTGAGTGGTTCACTTGGCCCAGCGATCGATCTCCTGGCGCCTGCCCCAGTTTCCAGGAGCGCCTTCATCTCGTCGAGTTGTCATTGCATGGCGGCCATCGCCGTTGCCTGACTGCTCGCCGATTGGCTTCCGGAGCGCGAGCCAAGTCGATCGTGCACTGATCCCCTGGCCCCATGGTGAATGATGAGCTCCCTTCCAGTGGGTTCATTTCTTGGGCGAGCGGGGGCCCGCTGACCGACTTGTCTTCTGGGAGTCGGATATATCGAACTCCTGGTAAAGGATTCGGACTCCGATGTCTCCCGGCTGGGGCCTGAGTGCCTAGGTCGCCATGAGGGATCGCTCCCCAGGCGGATGAAGACGGAGTTATCCCGCCTGACGAGAGCCTTCTCCTGCGGCTCGGGGCTTTCTGTCGATTTCTCAACATAGATCCCCTTGAGCTTCCGCTTGCCTGCCCGGCGGATGGCTGACAGAGTGATGGTGGGCGAGTCGCATGCCCTCCGTCGCTCCCTGAGGATGGATATAGCCTCCTCAACATTGTGATGCAGGACCGATCGAGTGAGAGGCTAGGACCGTCCCTCGGGGGCGGGAGTGAGAGCCTTGCGTCGCCTTGGTCACCTTCCGCCGTGGGCTGGGATTTGGTCCGGGACGGAATGAGGTTTCCGGCAGATCGCAGGGTGGCTCTCTTGGAGGTCGTTGCAGATGCCATTTTTCTGAAGGCTTTTCTTTTGAAGAACAGTGAGCGTTTCTTCAAGTATATGTCCGGAGAACAGTGAGTGTTCTTCGAGACGGTAGGAATAAAAATGAAGGTTTATAGGCCCTTCCTCTAGTGCCAATTGTTGTTACCCAAAATATTATTCGGAGATAGTATTGCTCGAATGATCGAGTAACAAACAAATGCGAGAACACTTCCGTGAGAAAATAAATAACACAAGATTTATCGGGGTTGTTAGTCCCGAGCTTGAATGCTCTCGCGAGATGTTATTAATAAGTATACTGTTGAGTACAAATATTAATGTTAGAATCTATTACAATGAGTGTAAAGACTTCTAGTTATCTAAGCTGTAGAGCGTGTAGAATACCGGAAGAACTAGATATAAAGATCTGTGAGTTCTTGCTTGGGATGTACTATGAGTGTGTATGAATATCACTATGAATGTGTAAGTAATTGCCAGATGAGTCTTTGATTCTCTCTCTGTATGTTTTGCACTTGTATTCACGATGATGTGTTTTTCTCCTCTGCTGCCGTGTTATGAGCCTCCTATTTATAGGAGACAAGGTTGCTAGGACCTCTCCGGCGATCGCGGGCGACCGCCGTTTTCTATATTATAAAAAGATGGCCGATCGTCCCGTCACGTGGGGTTGTTCCCTTAAAGTTTGGGGCTGTTGCTGGTGGCCAGCTGTGCGAGCCAATGGGAAGCCTGCACGCGTCCTGAGTCACTGTCCGGGGAGGACCCACTTTGTACCTTTCGGCGGCCCTGTCGGTAGGTGAGGTAGGTGACAGGCTGGGGTCAAAGGTCTTATCTGTCGGCGCCCTTTGTGGATCTGCATGTGGGTCACCGTCCAAGATTCGGTCTTCGACGACTTTGACGGATGTTGGATTCATACGTGGCACGAGACGATCGTCTCTGGTTGGACATCATAGACGATCGCCAGATACCAAAAGACGATCGCCGGATACCAAAAGACGATCGCCGTGGGTGCCGACTGCTGGGTGTTTGCCCAGAGTATGTCTTCTATGGTTGGCTCTCTGACCATTATGCCGATCGCCATCGAGGCGTATTAATCGCCGTACAACACCAGCCATGTGAAACAAAGATGGGGGCCGCGGCTCGGCAGGGACGTGCTGCGGCCCCAGGTGATCGGCAGCGCTCGACCGGGGGTGTTCGGCAGCGCTCGGCAGGGGTATGTTCGGCAGGGGCCGCGGCCCAAAGTACAGAAGCGTCGGCAGCGCCCACGAGTTTTGGGGGGGCCGCGGCTCGGCAGCCTTGTGCCGCGGCCCAGCAGTGTAAGGTGAGAAAATGACTTTTTCAAGCGTAGTGCCACGGATCGGAGGGTTTGTGCCGTGGCCCGGAGTCCAGTCGACTCCGAAAAAGCTTGTATTTCTGAAATTACTCCTACACTTCTTCCCAAACTTAGGAGAGACCATTCAAACTTAGGAGAGACCATTCGTTCATACTGATAGAGGCGAATGATTTAAGTGGTGAGAATATGTTTTTAACATTTAATTACATTTAATATCAACGAGCCCAATGTTGAATTTTTGCTCTGAACCTATAGAATAATGATAGGAACTCGTCTGGATTGAGTTCTAGCAACCGTAATACGAAAGTTCTTGTTAGGATTGTATACTGCAAAGTATATTTTATGCTTGTATTACTTAATTTCCCTATTACTACCTATGAGGATATTAATTACATTTAATCACATGTTTTGCATATTTATTCACATGCAAATGAAATGTCTAATTATTTTATACTGTAGATAATGTGGTGTGTTGGTGTCACACGGAAGATTACATTATCGGTGCCTTATAAAATAATATAATAGTTCACAACCTATATAATTATTAGACAAATTATATAAAAGGTTGTAGTGTATGCTTGAGAATAGTTGGTCTTGACTATTAGCATACATTAGCGTATTTGCATACGTTGAACTGGATCGAGGTGAGATAGTGTCTTCTGTACTGACTGTAAGAAGAACGTAAATCTCGGATAATTATTATTTCTTAATTCTAAGTATATAATATTTAATTGTGTATTTATAATAATTAGGTGGGAGTCAAAATGATCGACTCAATAAGCCTCGTATCTTGGGCAATAACATTGTTTATAAGACAATTATTATTATTACTAGAAATCGTGTCCCGACTCGTGCAGGTTGATGATGTCCCCTTGAGGAGCTCGATAATGATTATTATATTAAACCCTGCAGGTGGATTTAATTCCGATATAATAATAAGGTTCGAGTGGTACTACTCTTGGATAAGATATTAATTAATTAAAGTCATCGGTAGCTTATAATTAATTAATGGACATTCGATATCTTAAACACGGGAAATAATATATTTAATAAGGAGCCCAATTTCGTAATTTGGGATTTTGGTAGGAAGTGCAATATCAACTTTTTAGTGGACTAAGTTGATATTAATAGATTCATCATATATTAGGAAGAGTCCTAATAAGGTAAGATGAATTTATTGGGAGTCCTTCCATAATCCTCCTATAGATCCCTAGTAGTAGTCCAAGAGCCTATAAATAGGACATATGGACTTTTGGCCGATTTTGATCACATACTTACACAAGGAATTTCGATTTTTCTTCTAAGTGTTTAATTGTGGATCTTGACTTGTGTCTTTGATTCCACAATTGAGAGAACGCTTTAATTCTTGCTACATATCGGAATTACTTGAAGAAAATAAAATAGAGAATTGTGAGATATAGAATTCGGCCGATCCATAGGTGTCCAAACAAGATCCGGTAGCTCGTTGCCCACACAACGTCCGGTTCAAGGCGGATCACACTCTAGAAGATCTAAAGGTAGAAATACAAGACGATCAAGGCGGGAGTAACCAACACGCTTCAAAAGGTAATATCCTATGATCTTGGATCTAGATTAGGATATTTTAATTATCAACATATTTAATTAATAAATAATAAATAATATTTAAATTGCTTATTAGTCTTAGTAATTAATTAATTAACATGCCTAAATAGATCTAGTGCTCGTAGATGCGTAAAACGCTATTATCATATTTCCCAAACTTCGCTTCCGCTGCGTTTTACTTCCCAACAATTGGTATCGGAGCCGGATTTTAGGCTTTTGCTATTTTAATTAATTTTAGTGATTAATTGATAGCAATTTAAATATTCATATATTTTGATGTTGGAATATTTTGCTAGATGTGTTCTTGCAGGTGATATGATCCAATTATCATGGTTTATATGAATGGTGTATTTATTTATTTATTTTTATTAATTATGCAATTGTTGGTTTGGCCCGTTTTTGAGGCATGTAATGGTTTTTCCCGTGAGAAAATCCGCGGGTAGTTCTAGGTGGTTTTATTTTTCGTGTAATCGTGATGTAATTTCGATGTATTTTATTTCGTATAAAATTGTAATCGAATTCGGAAAAGACGGAATCACGAAGAAATAGAGCAGAACCGAGACTGCCGGATCGCTGGCATGGCCGACAAGAATGGCAAAGGCCAGCAAAGACATGGCTGCCGCTGAAAGCAAGACCGAAGCCGCTGCCCAGTCACGAAATGACCTAGTCCGGGCAGTTATTGTTCGAGCGGCCAAATCGATTTGGTCCGTCCGTTTTCGCTGTAGTTAATTGCGTCATTGGGAAGTCGGGATTTAAAATTAAATTTATTTATGTAATTAATTTTGCATAAAAGTGAAATTTTAATTTTGGAAATCCACGGCCCAGCCGGGGAGGAGCGACGAGATGCTTGATTCAGTGGGAGAGATCGAGTCGAAGATTTTCTCGGATTCAACTCAAGGAAGAAGACCATGATAATTGGATAATTAATTATCCATGCTTTATTTTTGGTTTTTATTGTTTTGATGTATGGCATGTATGGATGTATGCGTGATATGTTTCCTTACATGTTAGGACGAGAAAATTAAAAATCTTAAGGATAAAATAACTAAGTGATTAAATTGATTTTTTTTAAATAAAATCATATTGGCCTCCATAATTAATTTAAATTGTGAAGTAATTAGCATGCGCGTTGACATTAGAGTCTTCCTCCATATCGGATGTGCTAATTATAGGTTCACTAGTTTTAAATTTCAAAATGATAACATAAGGTAAATATTACTTTTTATGATAGGACCTCTCCATCTGTAGGACTATTATTTAAAAGATAATATTTTAAGGATGTTAAATTATGGTGTTCACTTAGGTGTATTAATTAATAAGCTCCCCATCGGAGTCTATGTTAATCAATACATGGCCAAGAGGAACCAACTATTAATTTTACTTGTCATAACGTAATTTGACTAGATAGTAAAATTAAAGACGTAAAACTCTACTTGAGAAATGTGTGTAAACGTCCACACGATCGTGGCTTGCATGTGCGGATTTTTCGAGGTGTTGGTTGCTAGCATATATATTGTGTTTTGAGGTTTTTCGATATATTTTGCTATGCATTATGTGATGGATGTTTTTAATTTTTATCTCAGATGTCTTTCAATCCACTAGCTGTTATTCTCAAAGAAAATAAACTTGATGGCACTAACTTTGCCGATTGAAAAAGAAATCTTGACATTGTCCTGACTGCTGAGGGGCATAAATTTGTCTTAATCGAGGAGAGCCCTTTAGAACCAGAACCGGATGCCACTCCCGAAGGATTGGCCGAATTCCGAAAATGGAAAACGTCAGATGAGATGGCTCGCTGTTACATTTTGGCTTCACTGACAAATGTATTGCAGCATCAGCATCAGACGATGGGCTCGGCCGCGAAATGATGAAAAGTCTCACCGAGATGTTTGGTCATCAGAACCGGGCGGCTAGACAAAATGTAATGAGAGTATTGATGACAACCCAAATGTCTGAAGGGACTCCAGTGAGGGATCATGTTCTAAAAATGATGTCCCATTTGAACGAACTGAGCATACTGGGGGCTACTATCGATGCGGAAATGCAGGTCGATATTATCTTAGGCAGCTTACCTAGAAGCTTTGAGCAATTCCGCCTTAACTACAATATGAACCGTAGGACATATAGTTTGGCGGAACTTCTGACAGAGCTTCAGTCTGCTGAAGGTCTCTTCAAACAAGGTTATCATCAGATTCTTGCGGCAACCAGGGCTACTTCTTCCAAACCAAAATGGGGAAAGAAGAAGAAGCAGGTTGGCCAGAAGCAAGTGGCAACCCTTAAGGTGAAAAGCAAGGCTCCTCACCCCGAGGCGAACAAAAAGCCAAAGGGAAAGTGCTACAAGTGCGGTCAGAAAGGACATTTTAAAGCGGACTGCCCTGCTCTTAAGAAATGTATGTCTCGTGCACTAGTAGTCAAAACATGTTTGGCAGCTTGTTCTTCCACTTCGTCGATAGTTGATTCAGGCTCCACTGATCATGTTTGCTTTGACTCGCATGGTTTTCAGGTAACCAAGCAGCTTAGTGCGGGCGAGATTACCATCAACTGGGGCGATTATTCCAGGCTTATGGCTGTTGCAGTGGGAGTCGTGCAGTTGAAGATTAATGATAAATTATTAGTTCTCAATAATGTATTATTAGTACCGGATTTTAGAATGAATTTAATTTGATTTTCTAAATTAAAAATCGATGGTTATTCATTTTCTTTTGATGATGATGCCATTATTAAGAAAAGAAGCGGTGAATATATTTGCAAAGGTACTTTTAATGATGGACTATATATCATTAATACTGCACAAACTCCTATGCATAAATCACTTAACTCTTTGCCTAAACCTAAAAAGAAAAAAGAACCTTCAAGCATAAACCAAACATATCTGTGGCATTTACGGTTGGGACATATAAACCTTGGAAGGATTCAAAGATTGGGAGATGATGGCCCATTGGATGACCTCCAAGTTGAGTCATTTCTATTTTGTGAATCTTGTCTGGAAGGTAAGATGACCAAAAGGGTTTTTAAAACCAAGGGAAACCGTGATCATAATGTGTTAGAATTGGTTCATACGGATGTATGTGGTCCAATGAATATCCAGGCTAGAGGTGGTTTCGAATACTTCATCACGTTCATAGATGATTATTCGAGATATGGATACATCTATTTGATGCGACGTAAGTCTGAAGCCTTTGACAAGTTCAGAGACTTCAAGGCTGAAATAGAGAAGCGTCATGGGAAGAGTATCAAGTCACTACAATCTGATCGTGGTGGCGAATACCTTAGTGGAGAGTTTTGGATTTCTTGGTGAATGAGGGGATTTCGTCCCAGCTCACCGTGCCAGGAACTCCACAACAAAATGGTGTGGCTAAAAGAAGGAATAAGACTCTTTTAGAAATGGTTAGATCAATGATGAGTTATTCAGATTTAACATTCTAAACCTGGTGCCTTCGAAATCAGTTCCAAAAACACCCACAGAACTGTGGAGTGGGCGTAAGCCCAGTCTAGGACATGTTCGGATTTGGGGTACTCCAGCACATGTGCTGAATAAGGAAGCTGATAAGTTGGCATCTCGTGCGTAATGCAGTGTTTGTGGGATATCCTAAGGGAACGAAGGGTGGCTTGTTCTATAGTCCCCAGGATCAGAAGGTCATTGTTAGCACCAATGCCCGATTTCTGGAAGAGGATTATATGATTAGTCACAAGCCCATGAGCGAGATAATTCTGGAAGAGCTGATGGGCGAGACTCCGTCTATACCAATCGTACAAGCGCCAACTGACATTGCACCACGTATCGATTATGATACTTTTACACCAACTCAGGATTTGCCTCGTCGTAGTGGAAGAGTTGTTCGTCAGCCCGAACGATTCATAGGCGTGGGAAAGTCTTCGGACTCAATCCCAAGCGAAGATGAATCAGATCCCTAGACCTATAAGGAGGCAATCCAAGATAAAGATGCTGACTCCTGCCAAGTAGCAATGGAATCAGAAATGGGATCTATGGATTCCAATCAAGTGTGGGAGCTAGTAGAGCTACCTCATGGTGTACAAGCCATTGGGAGTAAATGGGTCTACAAACGAAAGAAATGACGTGACGGGAAGGTTGAAACCTTCAAAGCGAGGCTTGTTGCAAAAGGTTACACTCACAAAGAGGGTATCAATTATGATGAAACCTTTTTGCCGGTAGCCATGCTTAAGTCAATCCGGATTCTTTTAGCTATAGCTGCGCATTTCGATCTCGAGATTTGGCAGATGGATGTCAAGACTGCATTCTTGAATGGGAGTCTAGACAAGGAAATCTATATGCGCCAAGCAGAGGGATTCGTTGCTGAAGGAGAAGAGCACTTGGTGTGCAAACTTAAGAAATTCATTTATGGACTTAAGCAAGCATCTAGATCTTGGAACACTCGTTTTGACGAAGTTGTCCAGTCATATGGATTCGTCCAATGTCGAGTGAGAGTTGTGTGTATAAGAAATGCGATGGAAACGTGTTGGTGTTTCTTGTACTATATGTAGACGATATCCTTCTGATTGGAAACAACATGAAGGAATTGTCGGACGTACGGGTATGGCTATCTGAGCAGTTCGATATGAAGGATCTAGGAGAAACATGACACATCCTTGGAATCAGGATCTTTCGTAATCGGAAGAAGAGGATGTTGTGCTTATCCCAGACATCCTATATCGATACAGTGCTGAAGCGGTTTAGCATGGAGAATTCTAAGAAAGGTTTTCTACCTTACAGACATGGAATTCAACTATCTAAGAACATGTGTCCTAAGACACAAAATGAGATAGATGACATGAAGATGGTCCCGTATGTATCTACTGTGGGAAGTCTCATGTATGTTATGCTTTGCACTAGACCATATATCTGTCATGCCGTGGGCATGGCTGCTAGATGTAACACCCCAAATCCGCTTAGGGATATTACACGCCGTAGACCTTCTCCTCGAGGATCTACCAGGCTGATAACTAAAATCAGACATCGCCTTAAAGGCTAAAATGACTTAGTAGACCGATTTGGTCTTTCAAAAATACATACAACTCAAATACAACTTATGCCCACGCAGGGGTCAAAATACAGCCACACCCGTACAACGGGAAGAAATATACTGCAGCGGAAAAGAAAATATAACTAGACCAATACGACAGCAACAGATCCTCGTGTGATTAGTATCGTTCATCTTTCATCATCCTTCGTGCCGACCCTGTGTTATGCTCCAAAACCTGAATGCAAAAATAGACATCCACCCCCCGAATACTCGGGGGTTAGCAAAACTCCACTGTTTCGCTAGTGCAAGTACAAGTGCAAAAATACGAGCCATACAATTCACATTCCACGAATAACAATAACCAGGAATCCGCAAGGATCCAAACCTAACAAAAAGTACTTCCCGAGGCAAGAGTTTGGGTAGATATTTCCAAAACCGAAAGACAATAATTAAAGGGGGAAACAATTTATAAAACAGTTTAAAATGCCCTCGAGAGTTTTAATAGAAAACAATTTAGGATTACCGAATCCTTATCTTTCCAAAATCAACAGGGGTCACAGCCCAAAGGTTTTGTTTTCGCAAATAAAACCAACCATAATACACAAGGTTCAAAAAAACCCACGTCATGCGTCCTCGACGGACATAAAACACACACGCACCCGTGAAGTTTCACTCGTGAATCCAGGTCGAAGCTAATGGAATTCCATCCGTGATCCCGTCGAACCCTCCCGAGGTGAGCAAACACATTCACAAAACATAAGCAACCGCACTCGTGAATCCAGGTCGAAGCCAATGGAATTCCCTCCGTGATCCCATCGGACCCTCCCGAGGTGAGCGAAAAACAATCACAAAATATACACACGTAGCGGTGAAGTTTCACTCGTGAACCCAGGTCGAAGCCATTGGAATTCCCTCCGTGGTCCCGTCGGACCCTCCCGAGGTGAGCAAACACATTCACAAAACATGTACTCGCATCGCCTAGGACCGGGACGAAGCCACAAATCCCACCCCGTGATCCCGTCGGACCCCCCGAGCTGGCTAGCGAAATACTCAAGCACCACACGTCGCCTAGGACCGGGACGAAGCCACGAATCCCACTTCGTGATCCCATCGGACCCCCCGAGCTGGCTAGCGAATCAATCATGCGCAATTAACATATCACACCAAGGATATCCAAACAATTCACCCAGAGACGTCAAACACTTAGCGAAACACCACGTCAAACTACAATGCACCGAAATGAAACAATATACATCCACACGCAACACCAAGTGCATCATCAACACCAAACATATCCACAGGAGTCACATACTCGTTCATGAAACACATCAATCACAAAACACACGCAGTTTTGAAAGAGGGCCTTTAACAAGGCTAACCAAATCTTTTGAAAACTCATTTCAAACAAACAAACAAACACACCAAGACGATCACCAATCATCATATCCACAAAACAAGAAAAGTATGGACAAGGTACTTGTCTCGAATAAGAACAACGCGAAGAATCGACCGAAGTAGGTTGACACGAACCGACTACGAACCCGCCGACTCCACCGATCGCCAACTCGCATTCATAAACTACGAAGGACAATAACAACAATGAAATGAATTCCCTAACACGACTTAAACCCGTTGAATTCAAGAACGAATGACGAAAGTTCAAGCGTTTCCCCCAAAACGGCCGAGAACACTATTCGTTCCGTCAAAACCCGAAAATGGAATTCCAAGTTGAAATATGGATATACAATCCATAGAATATGTTTAACAACATCATTTAACCACAATAGATCCATCAAAAACGGATGAAAAACGAGATCGAGGACAAATCCCCCAAAAAGTCAACTCGAAGGAAATCAAGAAATATACTTCGATTCGACGAAGAACAATGGATTAAATGATGTTAAACACGAGAATACTACCAAGATTAATCATACCCACCATGAATTAATCAACAACACGGAACGAATCGGACAAAAATACGAAAACCCCCAAATTCACGAAATTAGGGTTCTAAGGAAGATTACCTTGATTTGCTGGATCAAAGGATGATAACGGATGATTGATTGATGTTATGAACTCAAGAACTTCATGGATTTGTTGTTAAACAACATGGCTTCGTCACCCATGAATCGCCAGCCGCGGACGGAGAAGGAAGGAAATGAAAAACGAAGGGAAAAGTGGCTGGTGTGTCATATATATATCGGCGGAACTAGCGGCGCTAGCCTTCCTGCACTAGCGTGCGCTATCGGCCCGATCTGGCCGAGCACTCTTGGCCATGGACCGCATGACCGGCACCACCGACCAATCCGCCGACCATGGTATCCCGCCCGACTCCCGCTAGCGTGCGCTACGGCCGGAAGCTGCGTGCGCTAGCCGACTGTCCAAGAGCCTCTGGACTAACAAACTCACCTGTAACGTACGCTAGTCGGCCGACAGCGTGCGCTACCCTGCCCGGTTAGCGTGCGCTACTGGCAAGCGATGGCGTGCGCTACTGCCGATCTGGCCGAGTCGAACCTCGTAACCCCACCGCCTGCACCCGATGGCGTGCGTTAGGCCACCGATAGCGTCGCTACACTGCCGGTTAGCGCGCAGCCTTCCGTGATAGCATGCGCTACGCCGGTTCTGCCGCACTGTCCGGCAGTGCCCGCAATCGTCCGGCGATCCATGCAACCGTCCGGCCCGATGCGACCACCAGGGCTCGACGACCCGATTTCCGAAAACGTACGGAACGAACACGACGAAAAGTTCGCGGACAACATCAACGGCCCGAAATGAAAACATAATACCATAATTAATCATACGCGACCAAGAAACGGGTCTAGACAACAATTCCAGATACGGATACCCGTAACTTTCAAGAAATTACAAAATGGCCCAAAACGCCCGAAAATCACGATACGTGATCGAATAACCAAACTGAAGTTCACAACACGTATAACAAAGTTAAACGAACTTACGGGAAACTCGAAACAGCAGTTTCGACCGAGATTTGCAAGAATCGAACTCAAGTGCGGAAAAGTCGCTAAAAAGCACGGAACTCAACAAAACGACACCGAAACGAACTCGGATGTCAAAAAGTGTAGAATTAATCATTCTTAGAATAATGAAACGGTCATGAGCGAGTCATCAAAACGGACTTCCGCTGAAAAAAAGAAAAAAAAAAGAAATTACCGGAAATCGAAAATTGCGGATATTACATTCTACCCTCCTTAAAAGAAGTTTCGTCCCGAAACTTAAAACAAGTAGGGAGAAGCAATATCCCACCAAGAAAACTCAACGAGATACGTAAGAAACGCGTAACGAACGCCCAACGGCGAAACGTTACAAACAACACAACGGAATATATGGTGTGAAAACACGCTCCACGACGACAACACAACGTCGCCGTTAGGGATATAATAAAACCAACAAGTGACAAGCGTCATCAAATGGATAATACAATCAAGTCAATTATCCGGACAATCACAAAACAGAACGAACGAAAATCAATACGATTGACCAACCCAACGGTACATCAATCAAAACGCGAGTCAATCGCTGAACAAATACGGAATTCCACCGCCCAAGGGTTGGAAGATCGAAAACGAGACTAATTTCGCGAACTTGAGGGAATTAGGAAGGAGCCTGAACGCTCAACACTCACGAAACGAGAACAAAAACCGAACAAACAAACGATCGAGACAACAAAAATCGAACAATCATGTCCGAAACACGAAGGATAATAAAATTCAAACAACAACTCCCAGGATGATCTGGTGAGAACTACAAGACATGCATTCCCATAAGATCCACAGGACAGGGAATAGCGATTGAAAAGTCACAACGACAAACGAGTTATCCCGAAACAATACCACCCTCGTTCGATCAATAAAAGCAAGGGATAGGGAAAGTTCAGAAAATGTCAACGAACATAAACGAGTCGACAGAGTCGAAAATACAGAAATTAAAAATCCGATCTACGTCGAATAGAAGAGTTAATAGAACCAAATGATGTCACTCCCGAACAAGGTTCACAAGAATCGAACTGAACTCGAAAAAGTCACAGCGATAACTAGATCGACCCACAACAAGATCACAGCTCGTTTGGATGATGAAACCGAAATACAGAACAAGTTCAGAAAGCAACAACGAACACGAGCGAGTCGATAGAATGGAGAAAGAGATTACCGAGGTCAAAATAGTACGGATATAACCTCCGACCTCATCCACGAAATGCACAAAAACGGGAGCAAGGTAACAAGACACTAAACAACCGACACATAACGGAACCATCACCGATGCACACGGTCATACCAAACCAAGCTCTAACAACTCGCACATGCGCGACAACACAGAAATCACTACTAGGCGACAATATTCAATACCAACATCATACACACTTTGTCCGACCACAAGCAGGAAATGATGGGTTTTAAAAACGAAAACCACCTTTTGAAAACAGTTTGGAAACACTAGTTGATTTTGAGTATCATTTTACAAAAAGTTGCACAAACATTATTTTCGAGACTTTGAAAAATCATCTTGCGTTTAAACAAAAGTGAGGACATTTTCTCTTAGTGAAAAACTTTCAGAAATATTCGACCCTCGGGTCTAAGTATAAGTGTTTCTAAAACATTGAAAATATCTCAAAATATTTTGGTCCTCGAGGTAGAAGAATTTGGAAACATATTGTGGCACCTTGGAAGTACCACGAGAAAACGATTCATTTTAAAAGTACGTCTCGAAATTTATTTTTCTAAGATACTCAAGGTTTTCAAAAATAATTCAATGGGCTAGAATGCCCAAAAATGCTCATGTAACAATATTAATTTAAACATATTATAATATATGCATCAAATCACACAAAGTCAAGACAATACACGTCTTTTACCGGGAAGACAAACAGTCAATTATCACAGTAAAAAAAAAGACATAATTAATGACAACACTCCTCATACAAACGAAATAAGAGAATCACACGAACGCATCACGAAACCAAGAATCTACATGAAAGTTCCATCACTTAACACAAAATCAAACAAATAGCTCGTGTCACACGAGGCACAACACAAAGAAGGGAGACTTACTTCCACAGGTCGCACGAAGATGATGATAGCCCCACGATACTAATCACGACCAACAAACTCAAACGACGCGTCGCGACACGACTCAGTCAGATAAAATCCGACGAGACAAAACTCAACAGACACCACTGACCCGACAGCCTAGGTTTCCACAACCTAAGCTCTGATACCATTCTGTAACACCCCAAATCCGCTTAGGGATATTACACGCCGTAGACCCTCTCCTCGAGGATCTACCAGGCTGATAACTAAAATCAGACATCGCCTTAAAGGCTAAAATGACTTAGTAGACCGATTTGGTCTTTCAAAAATACATACAACTCAAATACAACTTATGCCCACGCAGGGGTCAAAATCTGACCACACCCGTACAACGGGAAGAAATATACTGCAGCGGAAAAGAAAATATAACTAGACCAATACGACAGCAACAGATCCTCGTGTGATTAGTATCGTTCATCTTTCATCATCCTTCGTGCCGACCCTGTGTTATGCTCCAAAACCTGAATGCCAAAATAGACATCCACCCCCCGAATACTCGGGGGTTAGCAAAACTCCACTATTTCGCTAGTGCAAGTACAAGTGCAAAAATACGAGCCATACAATTCACATTCCACGAATAACAATAACCAGGAATCCGCAAGGATCCAAACCTAACAAAAAGTACTTCCCGAGGCAAGAGTTTGGGTAGATATTTCCAAAACCGAAAGACAATAATTAAAGGGGGAAACAATTTATAAAACAGTTTAAAATGCCCTCGAGAGTTTTAATAGAAAATAATTTAGGATTACCGAATCCTTATCTTTCCAAAATCAACAGGGGTCATAGCCCAAAGGTTTTGTTTTTGCAAATAAAACCAACCATAATACACAAGGTTAAAAAAACCCACGTCATGCGTCCTCGACGGACATAAAACACACACGCACCCGTGAAGTTTCACTCGTGAATCCAGGTCGAAGCCAATGGAATTCTCTCCGTGATCCCGTCGAACCCTCCCGAGGTGAGCAAACACATTCACAAAACATAAGCAACCGCACTCGTGAATCCAGGTCGAAGCCAATGGAATTCCCTCCGTGATCCCATCGGACCCTCCCGAGGTGAGCGAAAAACAATCACAAAATATACACACGTAGCGGTGAAGTTTCACTCGTGAACCCAGGTCGAAGCCATTAGAATTCCCTCCGTGGTCCCATCGGACCCTCCCGAGGTGAGCAAACACATTCACAAAACATGTACTCGCATCGCCTAGGACCGGGACGAAGCCACAAATCCCACCCCGTGATCCCGTCGGACCCCCCGAGCTGGCTAGCGAAATACTCAAGCACCACACGTCGCCTAGGACCGGGACGAAGCCATGAATCCCACTCCGTGATCCCGTCGGACCCCCCGAGCTGGCTAGCGAATCAATCATGCGCAATTAACATATCACACCAAGGATATCCAAACAATTCACCCAGAGACGTCAAACACTTAGCGAAACACCACGTCAAACTACAATGCACCGAAATGAAACAATATACATCCACACACAACACCAAGTGCATCATCAACACCAAACATATCCACAGGAGTCACATACTCGTTCATGAAACACATCAATCACAAAACACACGCGGTTTTGAAAGAGGGCCTTTAACAAGGCTAACCAAATCTTTTGAAAACTCATTTCAAACAAACAAACAAACACACTAAGACGATCACCAATCATCATATCCACAAAACAAGAAAAGTATGGACAAGGTACTTGCCTCGAATAAGAACAACGCGAAGAATCGACCGAAGTAGGTTGACACGAACCGACTACGAACCCGCCGACTCCACCGATCGCCAACTCGCATTCATAAACTACGAAGGATAATAACAACAATGAAATGAATTCCCTAACACGACTTAAAGCCGTTGAATTCAAGAACGAATGACGAAAGTTCAAGCGTTTCCCCCAAAACGGCCGAGAACACGATTCGTTCCGTCAAAACCCGAAAATGGAATTCCAAGTTGAAATATGGATATACAATCCATAGAATATGTTTAAAAACATCATTTAACCACAATCGATCCATCAAAAACGGATGAAAAACGAGATCGAGGACAAATCCCCCAAAAAGTCAACTCGAAGGAAATCAAGAAATATACTTCGATTCGACGAAGAACAATGGATTAAATGATGTTAAACACGAGAATACTACCAAGATTAATCATACCCATCATGAATTAATCAACAACACGGAACGAATCGGACAAAAATGCAACCCCCCCCCCAAATTCACGAAATTAGGGTTCTAAGGAAGATTACCTTGATTCGCTAGATCAAAGGATGATAACGGATGATTGATTGATGTTATGAACTCAATAACTTCATGGATTTGTTGTTAAACAACATGGCTTCGTCACCCATGAATCGCCAGCCGCGGACGGAGAAGGAAGGAAATGAAAAACGAAGGGAAAAGTGGCTGGTCTGTCATATATATACTGGGCCGGAACTAGCGTGCGCTAGCCTTCCTCGACTAGCGGCGCTTATCGGCCAAGACTGCCGAGCACTCTCGGCCATGGCCCGCATGACCCAAAGACCACCGACCACCCCGCCGACCATGATTGTCCGCCCGACTCCCGCTAGCGTGCGCTACTGGCCAAGCGCGCTAGCCGAATTGGCCCAAAGAGCCTGCGGACTAACAAACTCACCTGTGTAACGACGCTAGTCGGCCGACAAAGATGCGCTACCCTCGCCGGTTAGCGTGCGCTACAACCGATGGCGTGCGCTACCCGCCGATCCCGACCGAGTCCGAACCTCGTAACCCCACCGCCTGCACCCGATGGCGTGCGTTAGGCCACCCGAGCGTGGCGCTACACTGCCGGTTAGCTGGCAGCCTTTCCGGCAGAGCGCGCACGCCGGTTCCCGCCGCACTGTCCGGTAGGTGCCCGCAATCGTCCGGCGATCCAGAACCGTCCGGGCCATGCAGACCACTGTGGCTCGACGACCCGATTTCCGAAAACGTACGGAACGAACACGACGAAAAGTTCGCGGACAACATCAACGGCCCGAAATGAAAACATAATACCATAATTAATCATACGCGACCAAGAAACGGGTCGAGACAATAATTCCAGATATGAATACCCGTAACTTTCAAGAAATTACAAAATGGCCCAAAACGCCCGAAAATCACGATATGTGATCGAATAACCAAATTGAAGTTCACAACACGTATAACAAAGTTAAACGAACTTACGGGAAACTCGAAACAGCAGTTTCGACCGAGATTTGCAAGAATCGAACTCAAGTGCGGAAAAGTCGCTAAAAAACACGGAACTCAACAAAACGACACCGAAACGAACTCGGATGTCAAAAAGTGTAGAATTAATCATTCTTAGAATAATGAAACGGTCATGAGCGAGTCATCAAAACGGACTTCCGCTGAAAAAAAGAAAAAAAAAAGAAATTACCGGAAATCGAAAATTGCGGATATTACATTAGATATCAGTCAAACCCAGGACCAGGACACTGGATTGCTGTCAAGCACATACTCAAGTACCTGAGAAGGACTAGGGAGTACATGCTTGTATATTAATCAGACGACCTGTTTCCGATGGGTTACACTGACTCAGATTTTACATTGGATAAAGAAAAGTCCAAGTCTACTTCGGGTTATGTGTTTAGCCTGGGAGGTGGAGCCATTAGTTGGAGGAGTGTGAAGCAGAAATGCATCTCGGACTCTACCATGGAAGCCGAGTACGTGGCAGCCTCTGAGGCAGCCAAGGAGGCAATGTGGCTCAAGTACTTCCTGCAAGATTTAGATGTGATTCCCGATTTGCCAGAGGGTATTACACTTTATTGTGATAACACTGGTGCAGTCGCAAATTCGAGGGAACCACGAGCCCATCAGGCAAGTAAACATATCAACCACAAGTACCACATCATACGACACTTCGTAAAGGAAGGAGACGTAGTTGTAGCCAGGGTTGCATCGGAAGATAATCTTGCTGACCCTTTCACGAAAGGCCTACCTTCAAAAGTTTTTGAAAGGCATGTGGAAGGAATGGGATTACGGTGTATGGCAGCATTGCTTTGAGTATAAGTGGGAGAAATGAGAGACTATGTAATAGAGTAGTATACTTAAAAGCATGGTTTGAGTATAAGTGGGAGATTGTTAGGATTGTATACTGCAAAGCATACTTTATGCTTGTATTACCTAATTTCCCTGTTACTACCTATGAGGATAGTAATTACATTTAATCACATGTTTTTCATATTTATTCACGTTATGGTTATGCAAATGAAATGTCTAATTATTTTATATTGTAGATAATGTGGTGTGTTGGTGTCACACGGAAGATCACATTATCGGTGCCTTATAAAATAATATAATAGTTCACAACCTACATAATTATTAGACAAATTATATAAAAGGTTGTAGTGTATGCTTGAGAATAGTTGGTCTTAACTATTAGCATACATTAGCGTATTTGCATACATTGAACTGGATCGAGGTGAGATAGTGTCTTCTGTACTGACTGTAACAAGAACGTAAATCTCGAATAATTATTATTTCTAATTCTAGGTATATAATATTTAATTGTGTATTTATAATAATTATTGCTTTGATTTATCATAGGTGAGAGTCAAAATGATCGACTCAATAAGCCTCGTATCTTGGGCAATAATATTGTTTATACGACAATTATTATTATTACTAGAAATCGTGTCCCGAATCGTGCGGGTTGATGATGTCCCCTTGAGGAGCTCGATAATGATTATTATATTAAACCCTGCAGGTGGATTTAATTCCGATATAATAATAAGGTTCGAGTGGTACTACTCTTGGATAAGATATTAATTAATTAAAGCTGTCAGTAGCTTATAATTAATTAATGGACATTCGATATCTTAAACACGGGAAATAATATATTTAATAAGGAGCCCAATTTCGTAATTTGGGATTTTGGTAGGAAGTGCAATATCAACTTTTTAGTGGACTAAGTTGATATTAATAGTTTCACCATATATTAGGAAGAGTCTTAATAAGGTAAGATGAATTTATTGGGAGTCCTTCCATAATCCTCCTTTAGATCCCTAGTAGTAGTCCAAGAGCCTATAAATAGGACATATGGAGTGTTGGCCGATTTTGATCACATACTTACATAAGGAATTTCGATTTTTCTTCTAAGTGTTTAATTGTGGATCTTGACTTGTGTCTTTGATTCCACAATTGAGAGAACACTTTAATTCTTGCTACATATCGGAATTACTTGAAGAAAAGAAAATCGAGAATTGTGAGATATAGAATTCGGCCGATCCATAGGTGTCCAAACAAGATCCGGTAGCTCGTTGCTCACACAACGTCCGGTTCAAGGCGGATCATATTCTAGAAGATCTAAAGGTAGAAATACAAGGCGATCAAGGCAGACGTAACCAACACGCTTTAAAAGGTAATATCCTATGATCTTGGATCTAGATTAGGATATTTTAATTATCAACATATTTAATTAATAAATAATAAATAATATTTAAATTACTTATTAGTCTTAGTAATTAATTAATTAGCATGCCTAAATAGATCTAATGCTCGTAGATGCGTAAAACGCTATTATCATATTTCCCTAACTTCGCTTCCGCTGCGTTTTACTTTTCAACAGTTCTCACCTTATTTATGGAGGAAATTCTTGTAGGCATTAGGGATGGGAACAAAAACTGAAATTCTGATCCCATTTCGGTCCCGTTCCAAAATTAACGGACATGGAACTGGATCCAAATTTAAAATTACTTGGCCCGTCCTATCTCGTCCCATTAGAGTAACTACGGGATGGGATGCGGACTAAAAATCTGAGGCCCATAAGACCCATTTCGTCCCGTTAAAATTTTAACCCTTTTAAAAACCGCCTATTTTTATTATTTTTAACCCTTTTTATTTTTAAACAATGATCTTTTTGTATTTTTAACCCTAATATAGACACACAATATACAAAACACAGTGACACGTCGCCTTCTTTCATCCCCCCTCTCTCGAGTTTCCAAGTTTTAAACCTAATCAACCAAACTACAAAAACCAATATCATCGACAACTTTCCAATTTGTCCACAAATTTCTTAATTTCTTTCATCCCCTACCTCTCGACTCTCTCCAAAACCAGAAACGATAAAAAATATTCGGAATAAACCTAATCGAGGCTCTACAAACAATGGATAGAGAAAGAAAACAACCACTGCGACCAACTCGATCTGCTTCTGTCCTTCAGAGTTCATCAACATCAACATCAAAAATATCGGCGCTTTCAGTTCCAGTAATGTACTGTCTTTGTTTCATCTTTTTAAAGTTTTTTGTCAGTAGATTCGTTTAGGTTGTGTTATGTCTGAAGCTTTGTGTGTCAAGTTTGTGTTAGGTAACTTAAGTTAATAATTGATGCTTTAAAAGTTTAATTTAAATTATTAAATTAGTTTATTAGATACTTTTTCCAAATTTAGTATTAAGCGGGACGGGCGGGACCAGTCCTGCCCCATCTCGATCCCATCCAAGACGGATTTCGATTGGATGAACTCTTAAAAATGAAAGGCCCGTTCCGATCCCGTCCCGAATATAATTATCGGGACGGGATGTGAAATGAGTCCATGCATTAGGCATTGATCCTCGTGCTTAGAGGACCGCTACATACCATGATTGATTGAATCTTCTACCAACTCTTCGAGTTGAGAAGTGGAGCCGAGGAGGCGAGGAATTCACCCTTTTTTTTACACACACGCACACGAGGGGAATCATTCCCTGTCCCGAGTCTGCAGACTTCAGAAGCTCTTGCAGTCACAGAGGTAAGTTTCTTAGCGTAGCACGATCGCGCCATTGTCTCCACTTGGGTTCTGCGCTTTACTTCGGCGGTCAAGGTTAATGGTTTCATCCCCGGACATTGCCTTAGGGCTCCAGCCGTTCCCCCAATTCACCCTTTGTTAGTAACTAAAATACTAAGAATGTTTGAAAAAATTTGTGGGTCTTTTGAGGAATTAAAATACTAACAATACCATGTGCTACCCAACCGAACAACGCGAGTCACTTTGACTATTTTCTTTGATACCGAGGTTTTAAGCTTACACTTGATTAGTTTTCGGGATAACAGTTTCGCCCCACAGAACTGTTACTAGTTAAATCGCGAAATATGTATCCCGCTCCCAGGTTCTTAAATATCCTCAACTATCGCGCACAAGAAGTCGTCCTCCAAGTGATTGATCCATGCTGGAGCCCCTCAAATTCAACTGCAGGATCCCACCGAGATCTGACCTCCACACTACCACTTAAAACCCTCCATATTTAATTATTCCACCAAGTAGTCACATAAAAACCAGCTTTAATAGAGCTGCCAGTTTTGACAGCATTAGATTAGAATAGGGTGGGTGGGTGGGTTATTAAGACCCCCTCATATTACAAAAAAGACCCTCCCTAGTAGGGAGGATTTGTCCTTTTTTTTTCCGTCCTTTTGTTGTCTTTTTTATTTGTGTGTTATGTTTTTTTAGTGTTTATTTGTTATGTGTTTTTTGTGTAATATTTTTTTTAGTATTTATTTGTTATGTTTTTTGTGTTATGTTTTTTGTATTCGTCTAATGTATTTCTATTTAATTAAACAACAACAACAATAACACGTTAAACATTAACACATTCAACAACTACAACAACTGTTATTATTCAACTAAACAACAACAACAACATTAACACATTGTTTAAAAACAACAACACTAAATATAGTGCATTTACTATGTTTGTGCTCTTATATTTACAACATAAATCAGTAATCAATTACTATGTTTATGCTCTTATATTCTCAATAATTTCAGTATACATGCATTGTCGATTGGAATCTAAAGTTTCTCATGCGGATGCATTGGGAAGTCTGTACGCCCCCCATTGTGGGTGAGTATTGGGGAGTGGTGAATTTTCATCCAGCGTCACATAAATGTAGTGAGCACAGTTGTCGTCCCCCACACGGGCAATCACAAGGGGGCCACTTTATTCTGATAAGTCTGGACCGGACAAAAGCGGAAAATACGTAAAACTTTGTTGTGAGGATATAGATACAACTGGCTGGTTAATCAGTGAAGCAATAACCAACCCCGTGTTTGGCATACTCATCCAGTAGGCCCTAGGTGCAAATCCAGGACAGAACCATTCTACCGAGCTCCGAATTTGGTTAAAGCCATCATACCACCACATTCTTGTGTAATAGTCCATGTGAGTGTCTAACTCTTGGATTAAAAGAGCTCTAATTTCGGACCACCTATCTTCCTGGTAACCAATACCTATGAAAACGCACCGAAACCCACAATTTTCATCACCTAGCACATTATAAATACTTATGATGTATCGATGGAAAAGATCTGGAATTTGCTCCATCAAATATTCGCTAAATCCATCTCGAACGTATAACTTATGTCTTCTACTTTGTTCAACTCTGGGACCCATGTATGAATTATGTCTTGCAGGTTCTTTGTTCAAGTTCGGGACTTTTGTAGATCTTGAATTTGTGCTTCTTCGGTGATTTACGGTTGGTTCTTTATTCAAGTCTGGGACTTCTGTAGCCTGGGACTTTTTGTCCTTTGCGCTCGGACGTCCATGAGTACTTTTGTGAACAGCAGGTTCACGTATATCAATATATTCGGGATCGTATATCCCTCTCACCTTCTTTAATATATTTTTCTTGACAACCAACGACATTTTGCCAAAACATTCTTGAATTGTCGTATGTCAGTTTCACAAGAAGGACGATCTTCAGCCGTAGGAGTACTGATACTAGGCCACGGAACAACTAAGATTCTCCAAAAAATATCAATTCTCTCCAGTGGAATGGCCATTTCTGCATTCATTAAAAGTGACTCATATAAATTACTGATATTAATGGGGAAAATAACTTGATAGTCATAAATTTAATATACTTACTATGAATTCGATAGTAAAGCAGTTCGTGAAAGCATGGTAGCCCATAAATTGACCGCAACTGATGACCACATTCTTTTGGGGTGATCGACCGTTGGAGTTCTTCGAAAATAAGTTCCAAAGCATAATTGGAAACTTTATACCACAATTCTGCAAATAGTGGTATATTACATTTATGCATTTTCTCGTTTTTGCTTCTATTAAAAGTTTCTTTTATCGCAGCTTCTTGCGCAATGATAATCTTATCGATCGAACTCAACAATGTGTCTAAGATGGACTGTGTGGTGCCCAAGTATAATTTCAACAACGCGTGTTGACTCTCAACTCTGCATGTTGTTGACTCGCCATAGTTGCGATATTGATCGGTAATAAACGAGAGAAACATGTATGAATAACCTTGCAGCCAGTTATTCAGATACGAAGAAATATCTGAAAAAACAATGAATTAATAAAAAGTCATTCGGGTATTTATTTATTAAATAATAAAAACAATGAATTAATAAGTAAGTACCTGCATGTTCGACCAATAACTGTTGTAGGTGTTCATAATAATGCGTGAATATGGCGCGTGTCGGAGCTTTAACCATCCAATCCCATGTTCCTTTAATGGACTCATACTCCTTTAGCGTACTGCATCTATTTCTGCAATACTGAAGCACATTTCATGAAATATGCCATCGACAAAATAATTTGTTAGCATTCGGAAATTCTTCTCTGCATGCCCCAACCAAAGCTAAATCTCTGTCAGTGATGATAACACGCGGGTAATATTCTTAGTCTATCACCTCCTTCACGCATTGCAATACCCATTGAAAATTAGGTCCTTTTTCTTTGTCTAAAAAGCAAAACGCCATTGAAAATATTTTGTTTGTTGAAGTAACTCCAACAATTTCCAAAAAGGGCAATTTAAACAACGTGGTGTTGTATGTGGACTCCATTAGCATGATTTCTGGGAATGTACACCATAACGCATATGACGTGGGGTGAACAAAAAATAGTTCCTCAAGCTCATCAGTGACCTCATTTACCCTCGGGTAATATGTATAACCTAAACGCATCAAATGTGACGAAAGAACTTGGATTGGAGTTCTATCACCTATTATGGCTCTACGGATCTTATTTCGTGCGTTATATATAGTTCTAACGCTAGACACGTTATCCGAATTACGCTTCTTTATTAACGAAAGTATATGACGTGGTGGTACGTGATACTCTGTCAATTTTTGCACCAAACTGAACTCATCATCCTTTAATCGCATTGCATATGGGAAACCATGCATCGACTCTGCAAAATCATGATTATGGCTATCACACTTCACCCCAACCTCCAAAAAAATTGTGATTTAAAATATTTTGCCACTAATTTGAATGGACAATCGGTTTTAGAGGTACTGGTTTGCCGTTGAATTTCATCTTCTAAACCTTCACGTTCATATTTCCTACCTTTTGAACACCCATAATTGATTTCGTACAAATACCCCTTCTCTGATTTGGTTCTTCTTTTAACAATAACAAAACCGATCACTCGAGCTATATTTTGCACTCAATCAGTTAGTTGCTCCGGAGAACTGAACACCTGAAAATACATTACAACTTTTACAAAAAATTAATCGAACCAAATCGTGACCACTCGTACTAAATATAACAAAAAATTAATTGAACCAAACAAAAAATATTTTTATTTGTTACAACTTTTTTTAAAATAACTTTTTGTTACAACTTTTAAAAAAAAATACTTTTTTGTTACAACTTTTTTTTTCAACTTTTTTTTATCTTTTAAATTAAATATATATATATATATATAGGGATAGGTTCAAGTAGGAAAGCTTTTTTTTGTAGGAAATAGGAATGATTGTAGACCATTGATTCTTGGAGATTAATGGCCCAGATTTCATTCTGGTGTGCTAACACGAAAAACTAGGAGTGCTAACGAATTTAATTATTGGGGGTACCAATGTAATTTGACTAATTTCACTTATGGGAAGTTTCTACAATCATGGGAAGTCCTATGTTCATGGGATTTCATATTTTAGGTTAATATATATTTTTATGGGATTTCATATTTTTTAATCGTTCAGATATTTTATATTTTTGGTGTATTTATTTTTATTTTTTTAAAAACTATTTGATTTGTATTTTTAAAAATCAGAACTGTTGTGCTAATCATTTGTTCTGTGTGTGCTGCAAATTGAAAACAGGGTGCGGTTCTGGTTATGTTCCAATTATGTGAATTTTTTTGTTATGCTTTATTGTGTATAATGCAGTCAATTTTGATACAATGTGTTGTGCTTTTTTTTAGAAGATAAATAATTTGAATTGATATGTTTTGAATTTAGGTAAATTAATGTTGTACAAGTTTCTGATTATGTTGTGACACATGATAGGTATTATACCTTGTGTGCAACGTTGATATGAATAGTGTGCTAGGTAATATATCTTGTTGTGCTTATCGTACTAGTTTATATAACTTGTGGTAAATTACTATTCAACAGATGTGTGCAACATTGATATGAATAACATGCTAGGTAATATAACTTGTGGTGCTTATCGTGACACGTGATAAATATTATACCATGTATATATATCTTGGAACATATATCTTAGTGTGCTAGGTATTATATCTTGTATCAAAATTGACTGCATTGTACACAATAAAGCATAACAAAAAAATCACATAATTGGAACATAACCAGAACCGCACTCTGTTTTTCAATTTGCAGCACACACAAAACAAATGGTTAGCACAACAGTTCCGATTTTTAAAAATACAAATTAAATAGAAAAAAAATAATGTTAGTTTTAAAAAAAAAATACAACAAAAATATAAAATATTTGAACGACTAAAAGATATAAAATCCCATAAAAAAATAGATATTACTTCCCATAAGTGAAATTAGTCAAATTACATTGGTACCCCCAATAATTAAATTCGTTAGCACTCCTAGTTTCCCGTGTTAGCACACCAGAATGAAATCTGGGCCCTTAATCTCCAAGGATCAATAGCTTACAATCATTCCTATTTCTTACACTTATACCATTTCACTCCATAACTCACCCCTATATATATATATATATATATATATATATATGTTTGGGTTATTCTAAAAAGGGTCTTATAATAAAAAGTGCAGGAAGGATTGTGGGTGTGACATGTGTCATCCCCCATTCCACATCATATGACATGTGTCACCCCACCCCCACCCACCCCACCCACCCCCACCCCATGAAATTTTTTTCCTGCCAAAATTTTTTTGGGGCAAAAAAATTTTTGCCAAAATTTATAAGTGCATCACGGTTATAAAGCCTACCGCATCACAATTATGATTTAGTGCATTAAGGTTATAAGTTCTTGCATCATAGTTGATGCACTTAGCTATTAACTATGATGCAAGAATTTATAATCGCGATGCGGTAAAACTTATTATTCTTGTATCACGCTTATAAAGTTAATGCATCACAATTATAATTTAGTGCATTAAGGTTATAAGTTCTTGCATCATAGTTGCACTTAAGCTTAACTATGATGCGAGAACTTATAACCGTGATGCGATAAAACTTATTTGTGTGATGCACCAAAACTTATAACCATACGATGCACCAAAAAATGGTGCATCACATGGCACCCCCACCCCCACCCACTCACCACCCCACACAAAAAAATTTCCCTTAAAAAAATTTTGGGCCCCAATTTTTTTTTTTTTGGCGAATTTTTTGTGGGGGTGGGTGGAGTGAAGTGCCACATGTCATATGATGTGGCATGATGATGTGGCAAGGTGACACATGTCACTCCCACAATCCTTCCTACACTTTTTATTATAAGACCCCTTTTAAATAACCCCACCTTATATATATATATATATTGTAAACATTTTTGCATGTAATATTGAAAGTAATATGTATAATAGTGTAAAATTTAGTACTTCTTCCGTGTAAAATGGTGATGCATCCGCCATATTTCGAAATCAAAAATCTCCGCTTGTAGTGTTTGGGAAATATGTTTGTCGAAGTATATCTGCTTACTTTGTTTGTGAAATGTGTGTTGAAATGTGTTTGAGAAATGTAAGTTTATATAAAATTTGTACAGAAAACCCGTGATTTTGTTGTGGAAAACCCGTGATTTTGCTGGAATACTGTGTTGTGATTTTAGATCCCGTGTGGAGTGGACCCACTTGTGGATACCCAGTTATTTTTTGATATTGTGCTGGTTTTGTTACAAGCCAGAGAGAGAGGGTTTTGGTAGGAGAGTTTCGTAGAAGGGTCTGTATAACATACCTCATCTCAGATTCCAACGTCAGCACGATTTGACAGTCACAAACAACATTTGGATGCCAAATTGTGCTGACGTTGGAATCTGAGATATATGTCCACTACTTTATTTGTTTAGATTTGATTTTGGGGATGCTGCGTCATAATGAATGATTAATCGCTTTTAGTTTTCATTTTAATTTATGGAAAATGTTAACACCAGTTTTAAAAGCTATTGATAAACGTAATGAGTCCACCGTAATTATTCAACTAATATATCACTTGGGAGTATTAATTTCTCATTAGCGTCAAAATGAAATATATATTTTTATATTTTCGCCTTTTAGTTCTCAGAATATTAAATGTCCCACTGTTTATCAACATGAGTGATGCTACATGTACACATATGTGTACACATATTTGTACACACATGCATCTCATCCATCCATTTAATGTGGGACCCATTCATTTATTGTGGGACCATATTAAATGGATGGATGAGATGCATGTGTGTACATATATGTGTACACATTATGTGTACATTTAGCATTGTTCTATCAACATGAGTGATGCTACATGTACACATATGTGTACACATATTTGTACACATATTTGTACACACATTCATCTACAGAGTTTTTCTTATCGGAGGCAAACAATTATTTTTTTAGTAGGTGAGCAACACTACTACAAAAACACATTTTACTACGATTATTTTGCACATTTTACATCGGTTATGGAACCGATGTAAAATGTACCATCGTGAAATAGATGCTAAATCTAAATCGGTTTAAAAACCGATGTAAAAAAACCCAATTTACATCGATTCCATTTGACCGTCGTAAATATCGTCATCAAATATATACTTTTATATCGGTTTTCAAAAAACCGATGTAAAAAGTGCAGATTTCTAGCAGTTTTACATCGGTTCTAAGCACAACCGATGTAAAAAGTGCAAATTTCAATCAGTTTTACATCGGTTCCATTTAACCGTCGTAAATATCGTCGTCAAATATATACTTTTATATCGGTTTTCAAAAAAACGATGTAAAAAGTGCAGATTTCTAGCAGTTTTACATCGGTTCTAAGCACAACCGATGTAAAAAGTGCAGATTTCAAACAGTTTTACATCGGTTGTGCAAAGAACCGATGTAAAATGTCCACAGTTTACATCGGTTTTGAAAAGAACCGATGTAAAATGTCCACAGTTTACATCGGTTTTGAAAAGAACCGATGTAAAATGTCCACAATTTACAGAGGTTTTAGCAACCCGACCCCAACCATATGCCCAGCCCCGACTCGAAACCCACCCAGACCCGACCCGAACCCGCAGCTGAAATAATAATATATTGCACTTTGTCACCGTTACGATTCGAACCCTTGACCCTCGGATTGAGGAGTCAAGTCCCAACCACTAGGCTATAGTTATTTGTTTGAACAATTTATATTTATATTACATTTAAATATATTTTGGTCTCCACTTTTTAAATAAAAATAAAAAAATCAAGTTTATTCTTATTTTGTATTATTTTGAACATGCTTTTTTTTTCATTTCTTTTATATTTTAAAGAATCATCGTAAATAAAATTAAATGTTTTTAAAAAAAGGATTTTATGACGATTTTAGAAAAATCGATGTAAGTGTTATACCTTTTCATTTTTTACATCGGTTACCAAAATCGATGAAAAAAGTATTAATTTTACATCGTTTTTGGAATAACTAATGTAAATTTACCGTAATTTTAATTTTACATCAATTATTCTAAAATCAATGTAAAATTACTATTTTATTGCATTAGTTTTGGAATAACCAATGTAAATTTACCTTATTTTTAATTTTTACATTATTCAGTTTTTTTGTATTATTTTGAAAAAACGATTTTTTATTTATATTATTTTTTATTTCTTTATATTTTAAAGAATCATCGTAAATAAAAATACATGTTTTCGAAAAAAAATAATTTTGTGACGGTTTAAGAAAAACCAATATGAAATTTACCCATTTTTATTTTTATTCCAAAACCGATGTAAAGTATTAATTTTTGCATCGATTTTATTTGACAACCGATGTAAATTTGCCGTATTTTAAAATTTTACATCGGTTATTTGGACAGCCGATGTAAAATGTAAAAATATAATAATTTTACATAGGATATTCTAACAACCGATGTAAAAAATAGTCATTTTAATTTTTACGTCTGTTTTATTTGACAACCTATGTAAATTGACCGAATTTTTATTTTTTACATCGGTTTTTGTTAAACCGATGTAAATTAAGTGTCGTAAAAAGCATATTTTGTAGTAGTGCAAATAATATTTCCTAACAAATGATTTGTTATCTTATTTCTGCATCTATTTTTGAGCTTCTTGTGTATGTATTGCTTTTGTGCCTACCACCTGTTTGATCATTAATATGAATAAACATTGTTATGCCTGTGAAGTAATTTTTTCCCGTATCTCTTTTCAGGTATTGTTTGTGTTTAATCTAGACTTAAACATATCTGTTGATGAAGAAGAAAATGAAGATCCCTTCATTGGTCAAACTTTTCAGAGCTTAGAAGAGGCACATATATTCTACAAAAATTACGCCGAGGCAAACGAGTTTACGATCCGAAAAGATCGATCAACTACAAGGCATGGAAAGGCTATCAGACGTGATTTATATTGTCATCGTGGAGGAAAGAAACCTTTAAAGCCTATTCATCCTTCTAAAAGTCTGAGGAATAAAGAGTCCTCCAAATGTGAGTGCAGCGCACATATGGGGCCTTACATTAAAACGGACTAATGACATATTTCCAGAAGAATGGTACGTCACAAAATTCATCAAAGAGCACAACCACAACTTATTGTCACCCACAGACATGCGCTTACTTCCTATAAATCGAGTCATCACTACAGAAGATGAAAGTTAAATTTTATTATGTAAAGAATTCGGGCTTAGTGTTAGACAAATAATTCGAGTTATAGAGCTTCAAAACAGGTAAAACATGAAGATCTCTCTTTTATCGAAGGAGATGTTCGAAATCTATTTGTTAAAATGAAAAAATTAGTTGAAGGTAATGCTGCACAAAGGCTTATTGAAGATCTGAAATGTGCTAGACAAAAGGATGAAAATTTTCGTATATACTCTGGATGAAAAGAGGAGACTGGAAAATGTGTTCTGGTGCCATGCTCAAAGATTCGAATGGTATAAAAAGTATGGGAATGTAGTTGTGTTTGATACAACGTATAAGGTGAATGCGTATATGACATGCCTTGTGCATTTTTCGTTGGTATTGACAAACATGGCAAAATAATTCTATTTGGAAGTGTACTGCTCCGGAATGAAACTATATTAACATTTAGATGGCTGGTGAAGCTGTGTATTGTAATTTTTTTACTTGTTATTTTCTTTTAGTTTGTCCGCTTGTTAATAGTGCACTATGAATAAATTATGGGGTTCCATATCAAGTCAATTGGCAATGAGAAGCAGCCCATGATCTTTATATATTAATTGCAAGACTTATATCTTCCCAATATGAGATTAATACTTCAACACACCCTCTCACGCGTAGTCGGAATCAAGACTTACAACGTGAATTTTTTAACTCGGGTGACACGGAGCTAGAACACCATTGGGCTCGCACGTGTAGAGAGACTGCTTCGATACCATGTTAAAGTCTGGGGTTCCATCTCAAAACTAATTGACAATGAGAGGAGCAACCCAGGATTCTTATATATTGACTTCAAGGCTTGTATCTTCCCAATATGGGATTAATGCTTCAACAGTCAGGTATGCAGGATCGGTGTCCATTCTACCCAAAATAAAAGAACCAATGCACGAAGCGTGGTCTTTTAAGTGGTTGTCCACGTAAATTGAGAGTATTTCAGGTACACGTGAAATGGTCTAGTAGTAGGGTGGTATTGTTCGGAGGCCAAAGGTTCCGGGTTCAAATCCCACCAACACCATCAGGTCGGGTGTATGAGTATTAAAAAAAATAAAGAGTATTTCAGAGCCTAAGAAAAAACAATTAGATGCTAACTATTTATTAATTTTAGTATATACCCCATGGTTTAATTATAAATTTCATTTTAAAGGATGAAATGTCCGAAATATAAGTTTTTTTTCTAGTTTTTGTAATATTATTTATAGAAATACTCTTTATTTTAGCTCCAAAAGAAAATATGATAGTTCAAATTTGAACAAGCATTTGCTCTTTATCTCCCCTCTCTCTCCATCATTACTCTTTCTATATAATATTTCTCTGTCCCTATCAAAAGTTGATAGAGGTATATATTTGATGTGTTTAGATAATAATTGATATATGTAATGATGGTAAATATCTGGTGGAGATTAAAAAATAAAAAGTGTTGATGATTAATGTGTGATGTAAATTACGTAGTAAAATGTGATTGATTTGATTATAAAAACTGATACTCCCCCCGTCTCGTCCAAAAGTTTACATTTCAATAAAAAATTGTCTTTTAGTAAATTTACATATATCATTTTTCACAATCAAATCCAATAATCACTTCCTACTTGATAATTTTCACCACACATTCATCATTAATACTTTCTACTTTTTAATTTTCACCACACATTTATCATTAATTATTTTCACTTTTTAATCTCCACCACAAATCTACCATCATTACTTATACTAATAATTATCTAAAATACACCAAATATACATCATCTATCAACTTTTGATTGAGACAGAGGAAGTATATGTAAACTTACTAAAATGACAAATTTTATATTCCTTAGTCGGAACAAAGGGAGTAATATTTAGAGATAAATAAGAAACTAATTTTCTGAAAACACGCTTATATCTTGAACTAATTTATGTAGTATTGCCCCCAGGGGCATAGCCTAGTGGTTAAGGTTGCGATGATGTGGGATATCATCCCGACAACCGCGGTTCGATTCTCGTGTGGTGCAGTTTCCTCACCTTGATGTGGGGGTTGTGCTGGGGGTCGGTATCGTGGGTCCTTTCGCTCAAATTCTGGCCACTAAGACACCTCCCTCGTTTATCTCCTGCAGGACCGAGAGGCCAACAGTCCTGTGGAGGGAGAGCTCACTCCCTCAACAAAAAAAATTATGTAGTATTAATAATTTAATAAAAAACTTATAATAAAAACGGATAAAGTATGTCAGAGAACTTCAACCATCTTAATTTATTGATGATAATATATAGACTATGAAATGCAACATGTATAGAGAATATTGTCTTCCTTATCTTGCATTAAAAATATACCAATAAGAGGTCCGTGTGGACAGTTCAACTAGTTTCTGGGTGATAGATTGCTACAAGAACGCAGGTTCGAGTCCTGACAGTCGCAGTGTGGGAGTTTTATTCTTCCAATGTGGTGATAGCTCCTTGTGGGCACCAGACACTGTTCCTCCACCTAGTGGGCCGTTGAGTCACCATGATTTAATTTCTCCACCAATTTCTTTCGAACCGGGGGTTGAGAGCTCTAGGGACGAGGGATTTCACCTTTTGCTACAAAAATATACCAATTAGAGAAATGTGAAATTGCAATCATATAGTTCTGGTTTGACTGGGAATTGGAAATAAGGGCAGGACCACATGGCTTTCTCTATAATTTTTTATAACTCACTTTTAAGATTACGCTTAATTATGCAAAGGATAATTTCGACTCCTCATTACTGTCATCGAGATAATTACGGAATGTACAAAATCCGCCCGGTATTTTATGGGGTTCTACCAAGTTGTTCCCAATAAAGAATGTATTTAGCAAAACTAATTGATAAGTTAACTGATAGCTGATAAGCTAGCTGCTAGTTAGGGGTGAAAATTGGGAGGATATTTCCCGCCCGATCCGGAGCCGTATCCGGTTGGAATCGAATTCGGGATGAACAATAGGTATCCGGCCGAATTCGGATACAGATTCGGATAGTTGAATTCGGATACGGGTTAGAATTCGGATTATGCAATATCCGCCCGTATCCGAGTTCTCCCATATTTTATCGAATATTTTCCGGATACCAATCCGGATAATAAATCTGGATATCCATATTTTTAAATTTTAAATATACTGATCCGGGAATTATTATTCCCGTGATGTGTCTTACCTAATACTGATTGTAGATACACAGATGGAAGGTTCTAGATCCTTCTAGAGGTAGTAGGATCTTATTAGATGTCTTACCTTATTTATGAATCCTATGTATGGAAGGACTCATTATAATGCCTATATAAAGGTCCATCTATCAGTGTTATGAATACAATTGATTGACTCTATTTACTGTCCTTTTACTTTCTCCTGAAACACGTTATCAGCACGTACTCCCCAAACTGAGCAAGAAAAACTCACCTCCCGTCTTTCTGAAAAATCCCGAAAAAAAATCAGATTTTTTTCCCAAAAACCCTAACCTCACCCACCCGTCGCCGCCTCCTACTGCACAGGAATCACGGAGACCCCCGACTAGTCTTCTTCCCGGTCATCTTCTTCACTTATCCCCCGCAACCGTCCGCTGCACAGGAACCCGCGACCGAAATCCCAACCTCCGTCGCACCAATCGATCTGTCCAGTCGATTGTCCGCCGCCGCACGTCGCCGCGACCAGCCGAGTCTCCCGCACGGATCTGCAGCATAGGCCCGTCGCTCATTGCCTGCAGGAACAACAACTCGATCCATCGCCGAATCCCAGATCTGACCCAGAACAATCTCACCGACCCAACCACGACCGCGGTTTTTCAGTCGGCCTTCTTCACCAATTTCGACCGCGACCTGCCGTTTTTGCCCGCTGCTTCAGTCGCCCGGCATCAGAAGCGGAATTTCTTCCCTACGTCTCCTGCTCCGACTTCAGTCAGTCCCGACCCGCCGCGACTCGTCTCCGGCCTGCTCGTCGCGCCGCCTAGAACCAGAGACCCCGTCCCGATCATGTCCAGCCCATACGCGACTCGTTTCCTAGATTTCGGCCAGCTCGTCTCCCAAACCCGTGAACCAGATCGGATTCCTCAATCCCGTTCACGCTCGCTGTTGATCGACCCGACCCGACAACTGCAACAAATCAGATTTTTTTTACCCTCTCAACCATGTAGCAAGAACTACAAATTTAACGGTGAAGATCTGATTCGGAACAATATTTCTCGATGAAACTGTACGCGAAAGAAAAAATCAAAAAAAAAAAGAAAACGAGAATTTCCGCGCGTAAATTTTCTGAACAACGCAGTCTTACCAAAATCAAGTTTTCCGATTCGTTAACCGTCGGATCGATGTGAAATTTTGATAGAAACTTTACAACACAAATATATGTATATTCAATGGTGGAGATCGGATTCTGAGTAATAGTGCTTACTAAATCTGTCACCGAACAGAAACAGATTTTTATAAGAAATTTTGGAGATCCGACCTCATCCAATACCGAGCTGCTGCACCGCCACTCCCGAGTCCTTTTTCGGCCGATTATCGAGCCCAGTAGCCCTTTCCGGGCATTTTTCAACTCTCTATCTTTTCCTAATTAATGATTCATTTGTTCATTGATTTGTACACTTATGAATCTAACCATGTTTATGTTTTACGTGCATATAGGAAAATACGTTGCTCATGATGATGTGCAACATATGGAGAAAAGCCATATTTATCCCGTTCAAGGATCAAAGTAAATATAGAACGGAGTACCCACGGAAATATGTTGCTCATATGGAGAAAAGCCATATTTATTATCCGGTTCAAGGATCAATGTAAATATGAAACTGAGTACCCAAGTAAGATTTTATTAAAGTTCCCGTTTTTTAATTCCTCTCTTTTGGGATTTTTTTTGGGGGAATTGGGTGTTTGGATTCTTTATCTCCCACGCTATTTTGTGGTGGATGAGACTATGAGAGGTGGTATCACTCTCGTATGTCGAAGTAAACTATGTGACGGTCCTGGGGGAGTCACGGATAATTGTTGAAAGTCGATATTTGTGGTTGTTGCATACACCACGTTTTGGGTGCGATTTAACATCGCCATTTTGTCGATTTTAAACCAACAATTGAAAAAAAATGAACATTGTAGGTAACGGTAAAGTTATGACTCGTTCATGATTAGTCACGGATTTGTGACGTACAAATGAGACAAACATCGATTGCGATGGATATGTCGTGGTTAAAATCGATTTGTGACGGATTTGTCACGTTGAATTGAGCGACCACCACGTTGGTCTTGACCCAATCCCATACTTGGAAAACTCCATCTTTCATCTTATTAAAATAAAATATTGCATGTGGGTGTAGTCATGCACCTTCTTCTTGCAATAAGATATATGAAAGAATGTACGAGTAATTCTCATGAATTTTAACATGTAAAGTAATGGCATATTGCAGTAAATACATGAATTCGTTGACCTCGATTATAGTTCGTATGACTATAGGTCCGAATACGTTTCCGAGTATTTGTAAAGGCATGTGCCTTATATTTGACTATGTTTTGTAGATCTTATTGGATGGTCAAGACGAGTTGGTTATGGTATATTCATTATATCTCATGGTTCAAAATGCTTAATATTGATGCACCGCGTTGCATCCATATAACATGGCTATTATGACGTATACTTGCAAATTGAGAATTAAAAATACTTGGTTGATTTGATGCACTTTGGTGGATTTTGTCTACACTTTGATCATGACTAGGCGCATCCTTCTTGGTATTTGTTTATGCTTTGAAAGTTCAAATGGAATTAGTGGTTTTTAAACAGCCTTAGCTGTACCGACATTCCTACTTTCTCTGCACGTCTACCAAGTTGGAGTTACCGAAAAGATCATTAGTCGAGATAAGAAATCGAACACACTGCTGCGTTTAAACGCACCTATGGCTGTCATTGCCATATTTTTGCATCAATACTTATGCCATTGGATATGGTCTCAACCTTGTTTTCTCACTAAACTTGAGAAATACTAAAGCAGCCAATTAAAACATGCACTGTGATCTGAGTTTAATGATCCGTGTGGTGCACAATATATGGATAGAAAGATACCGAAGTCTAGTTTCCAGAACATCTGACCGTTCATCCATAGCCTTCCTAACAAGGTAGTTATCGCTGTTTTAGTGAACAAAGGTCAAGCTGCTCGGAATTTTATTTCCAGCGATTGTGCTAATCTTAGTCCCAACCAACTTGGTTCCCATCTTGAATTTGCAAGTGGTCTTATGACACATGTTTTTCAACCTATTTTTGGCCGAATTTGCCATAGATGATGCAATTTTTAGTATGCATTATACGCTAAAATACCATCTTTCAAATGTTGAAAAACAGTTTTCTTGGGGAAGCCCAAATATGCACCCTTATAAGAAGGTCGAGCGTGTGTATGGTAGTGTTACACCATGCTTGTGTCGTAATTTTTCCCCTTAGCCATATAACCGTGCCATGTTATGCACTCAATATGATAGATCATTTTGATTGTATCTGGTATAAAATCTCTATATTGTTAGAGTGTTCGCTATGCTCATGTTTGTAAAATTTTGCAAGCGAAATTGAGTGATTATTAAGCTATTTTCAAGGAACACGATATTTTTGGATTTCGGTTTATAAATCCATTGTGACTATGCTGACTAGGTCATCACAATCAATGAGTGGTATAATGCTCAAGTTGTTGAACGTCGAATGGTGTTTTCTAGTCACATATGTTCCATAACAATTGAACCATGTTATGACTCGATGACATATATGCCAAAGTGTATCACTCATAGCATCTCATTGTGATTTGTGAGAATAAAATCTTATGAATCACGTGTATTGGACATGTGAAAAGGAAAAATATTCATGAGTCAATATGGTCCGACTTGCATCAGTTTTTGTAACCAGAAGATGTATTGGGACATTGACATATTTAGGCTTTAATAGTCCGGAGTTTGGACAGTTTGATGATCCATATACCACGGTATTGTCATGGACATTATTTTCTTTGAACAAAGAAACTAGTTGGATCAAAGACACCAAAGTACGTTGGTGGAGTCGTGAGCAGGTCTCATGACCGATGATGATATTTATGTCATCCGCGTCTTGCTTTTATAAGCATGTGTGACGCCAAAGACCCCGTGATGATCCTTTTTAGCCATGTTCATTGATTAAAGCCTATTCTTTGGCACGATTAGGAGATGACACCCTCCTATGCTAAAGAGAATAATGTAGTGACTCGCATAAGCATGGTGCTGAATCCTCCCTTTTCACCGAGTCCTTACACATACATGATCATAAGTATTAGCCTGGGTGGCTTATGATGCTATGATGGTGTTCACAAATGGTTGTACTCAAGTGATAACATTTATATGTTATGTTGTTCCTTTGACAATGATTGATAAGTTGATGAAACCTGAGTTATGGTTGTCCAACTTGCGGACCAGTCATTGTAAAGGTCGGTTGACCCACTTTTTAGACCAAGTCTTAAAGTGAAATTTTAACAGTACTTCCTAACATCCAAGGCTACCTTCTCACAAATTTTGGTGCCATTTGGAGACTTGGAAGGAGGTGAACCACTTAAATGAAGTTTTCACATACCACCAGCCGTCCCAATGACCAGTTCGATGTCATTTCGACCGGTTTTTGACCACAAGGTTGATGGTTTTGGAATCCTAAACACCCATTTATATATGCTCACAAAATTTTGAGGTGTTTGGGGCTGGTGAAGGGAGTGAAATCTTCAGTAAAGTACTATAGGTTCGATAAAACCAACGGCGTATCATCGTTCAATCGTTTCTTTATGTTCGATCTCGGTGGTACATGGTGGCGGTTTTGTTGGATTATCAAGACCAGTAGCTACTGTTATGTAGCATAGGTCAACATGTCATATGTAACACCCCCAGATTTAACCGGAAATATTACAGCGCCGTGGGCCCCGAGATGGAACCCACAAGGCTAAAAGAAATTTTCGCAAACATTTACAAATGCCCAAGAGGCCAACGACGGTACTTATCTTTAAAAATTCACAAAGACATATAAAATCCATTTATCAAAAACCGTCATAAAAACTCATTTGAAATCGCAATGCCAAACAGCCAACACTCAGAGGTTTAGAAAACGATTTCCAAAGTAACCTCAGTTACTAGATACCAAAAGAGCGTCTCAAAATACTCACGCAATGAAAAGGCCAACCAGAAGATACTCTAGCAATGAATACAAGAACCAATCAAGAAACTCAATGCACACAACATGTCCTAGCCGTATCCTCAGGAAGCTCATCTCTTCACGACCGCTACAAGCTCGATACTCCAAGAACCTAAAAAGAAATCCCACGAGGTCACCATAATATCCAACAATGATAACCGTCACATCGCATTAATAATAACATACCAATGAGAATACAACATAAGAATACGACCAATGTAATCTTACGCCATAACTTTGCTTACTCAAGTGATTCTCATCGAGTAACCATTATCACATTTCACATCCCGTACTCGATTTACCAATAAACTCGAACATAATATAAATCGTACCTCAAACAATACTCAAGGTTCTCAAACTATCATAACCAACTCACGATACGGAAATATACCATTTCGACCAATACGATCCATCGAATAACATCATCGAGATCACAAGACGATAACCGATCGTCCATCAAGACAAAAACCAAAGGAAATACTAACATACCTCGAGATATGAAGTGCCACGACAATCATACCAGTCTAATCCGAGATCAGATCAATGCAATACGGACAAGGTCCCAACACAAGATCTTCAAATGCATACTCATATGACCACGTCAATATGATCACAACAATAACAATCATGTATACTCAATGGAAATCCGATGATCCAGCTCCCTCAGCATAGATCCCTTTGTTGATCCTATCAGATCAACATAAGGTGGATAACTAACAATACACATGTGAAGAACAACACATGATAAAATCAATGATGCGAATTCACAAGATTCCATCAACACAATACTGGTAATCCAACGATCCAGCGCCCTCAGCATAGATCCCCATGATGATCCCGTCGAACCAACGCATGGTGGAAAACCTATCCAACGATCCAGCGCCCTCAGCATAGATCCCCATGATGATCCCGTCGAACCAACGCATGGTGGACATCCGATCCAGCGCCCTCAGCATAGATCCTCATAATCCCATCGGATTATTTACACAATATGATCAACACAATATGCATACACATATGCAAATCAACACGTTCATCAACATGAACAACATGACATTTACTAGGACGACTTCATGTTCAACAACATGAAAGAAAATGTACGAGGCCAAAATAAATAACATTAAACCATAATCAATATGGAATACTTGCCCCGAGTCCCTCAAGAGCAACCTCGATGTCCAATCATCACCGAAGATTATCCTCAATGCTCGGCGATCCAAATACGAGTTCCCAATAATAATAATCATCGCTATATGCATTATAAACGAAATGAAACTGAAACCATTCATTAAATATTATAACTGAGCAAGTAATAACTTGCCTCGATACCGATACCACGAAGCTGCTGCCGAACACATTGCCTTTGTCTACGAGTTCCTCAGCCCCGATCAAAAGCAATACAATGGACATACTCGAACACGACCGCAATATCCGTTTATAAACACCGATCGATAAACTTGACCTATAACAATAATCGATTAAACAACAATCCGATAATAATCAACAACCGCCAAAACCAATTCACAAACCCAACGGCTCAACAATATCTCAGTTAACCACAAGTCTGATCAAACCAACTAAAACGATCACGAGTTCATAACCGACAGAATATATTACCCTGCCTGTTGACTTAGCGCACGTTAATCTTTAACCGTAGCGTACGCTAAGTTGTTCCCGATAGCGTGCGCTAATAACGTGCAGTTACATGCATTTCGGATACCGATCAACATCTGGCGATTATCAAAAACTCTAAGTGATTCTGAATCATGTTCATAGCTATCAAACAACGAAATCCAATATCCTTTAACATATAGGTAATCATCCGACTTTTAATCCAAGTCATATATTCATATTTCATCTTTCTTAATATCAACAACCTAAACACCAAGAACTCATAATCATGCCATGATCATCATCATATGAAGGAACCAACAACAACGACATCACAGATCCGAATTGAAGGAAGACATTATCCAACATATCTCTTTGAAGATAACAACTCATTCGAGAGCATCCAATTCATATCAATATCTTCATATCAACAATAACATTATCATAATACGGTAATCCAACTCATAATTATACTTATCAACTTGTTTATATGATAATCATCAGCTCAAGAACATCATATACAATCCGAAACGAAATCTCAAAGTGAAGAGTAATTACCTTTTTGAAGGAATGGATTGATTTCCAAGGTTGAATCCATTTACAAGAATCACCAATGATTTCAAGCTTCAAATGTTGTTATGGATGGTTAACTCCATCTTAATCCAGTATTTGGAACCTCAAATATATCCCAACTCTCTCTCTCTCTCTCTCTCTCTCTCTCTCTCTCTCTCTCTCGGCTGAAAGAAGAAGAATGACGAAATGCTTAATAACACCCTTATGTCCCTTTTTATAATATTCATTATTAGCGTGCGCTAACATCTCATGTTTAGCGTGCGCTACCGCCTTAGCGTGCGCTAACTGACTTTGTTAGCGTGCGCTATCGAAGCCCAGAGGCTACTGTCTTGCTTCGTAAACTAACTTACGTACGTAATGCCCATGCATTAACGTACGTAAATCATCCTGCTTAGCGTACGCAAGTCATTTACCTTAGCGTGCGCTAATACCAGTTGACTTGCTACAGTCTACACCTACCACGAAGATGCTCGCGACCCCACAAGCCGAAATCGACCAATAAAGCCAAGATTCCCTGTTGACCGATATATAGTTAGCGTGCGCTAATCAACATGCATTAGCGTGCGCTATCACTACATTACAACATCCGTTGACTTATCAGAACGTGCGCCGAAAGTGGCCTGGTCCACGCGTAGATTCCTTCTGATCTGACTGCATTAGCGTGCGCTACATTCTGCCTCTAGCGTGCGCTAACCATGAACGATAGCGTGCGCTATACTTGACTATTAGCGCGCGCTAGTCAGGCTATACTTAGCCATTTCCAACTCTTCTCGTCCAACGTCTCAACATACAGAATACGAACATACGGCATACTGAATACATCTACTTCTTAAATGTAATTGTCAACCAAATATGACAATTATACCAATACAGATGTCTCAGTCCTTTATTTATTTTATCCCTACTGTACAGATTCCACGCTGTACAATATAACTCGGATAAAATAATATCAAACAACAGTAGTAGAATTTCCGGATATTACATCATATTGTTGGGATAACAATCCCTGTATCGAGTTGTCAGGACAAAACAATCCTGTATCGAAAAGATCATGGCAGAATGTTTTGACAATATGCCAATCCAGCATACAACAAGCAGCTGTATCGAAAAGCTGATCAAAAGATATCAACCTGTATCGAAGACTTCTCGTAGCCCTAGCATACAAAATCAATCATACATCAAAGGAGTCTTATAAAGACCAAGTATGGAAGCTGTCTCGAATCGACAATACAGCTATCATTCCATACAGCATCCAAACAGGACAAGAAGGAATCTTTGTTATTCACTAAGTCAACGTCCCGTTTAAGAAGATATGTTTAAATACTAAAGGATAAAGTGTTTAAATATCAAGCCGTCAGAGATCTTCAAATCTAGCGCAAAATCGGGATCGTGTTTTATTCAAACACATCATCCCATTGGAACGGAATCTTGCTCAACGGATTTATAATAACGAATATATTTCAGAAAGCTATATATAGGGGTGTTGATAGAAATCCGAAAACCGACCAACCAATCCGAACCAATCCGCACCGAACCGAAAATCCCCGACCGAAAGCAACCCCGAACTTGAAACTTACAAACCGAAATCGAAACCGAATTAATTCGGGTTTAGATAACATAAAACCGAACCGAACCGAATTACCCCGAATTGGACCGAACTAACCCGAATTATTTATATTATATAAAATTTTATTTATATGACTAAAATTTTTAAACTTATAAAATAATATATCTACACATATATTGTAGTTTGGATAAAACAATGATTAAATATATCAATTAAAGATCTATCTATTATTTTAGAACAAGTTTTATTAATATAATTAAATTTTTTGTTACTTTATTAAATAAATATATATAAATTAAATATGTTTGGGTCAAAACCGAATTTGACCGAACTAATCTGAAACCGAAACATTTGGGGAGGGTTTGTGTTTTGAGTTTTGAAAACCGAAACCGACCGAAACCGAAACCGAATTTTAAAGTTTGGGGAGGGTTTGGGTTTCGAAAATTTTACCCCGATCGAAACCGAAAACACCCCTAGCTATATATATCCCCAGCCTTTGAAGATTTACAGATATGCAAACAAATGAACAAACGATCGAATTTATATGCAAGTGAAACAAGGGCTTACACGAATATTCAGAGCAAACATATCTCCCAAGGCATTCTGCTAGTCTGAAAAAAGAGATATACAGTGCTCAAAACCGTGAACAACACATCATCAGCTAAAAGCTCAGAAAGTCAAAGTTGTTGTTCAAATATTGTTCTAACCATTGGACAAACCCATCAGCCCTGTGCGGATTGAGAAATCTTGCTCTTCTCGAACTGTGTGTGACGAACTTGCATTGAAGAGACGAAGCTTCGGAACTATGTGTGAAGAAGCCAGTCAAGTGAAAGCTCAAACCAATCTGTGTGAACGGTTGAAGGCTAAGATCATTATATCAATCTGTGTGAACGATATACTGATTAGGTTTGATTATAAATACGTAGTTGTGTACGTAGTATTTATAATAAACATTTTCACTCCTGTGTGGAGGACCAGTGGACGTAGAGGGGTTTACCTCGAACCACTTTAATTACTGTGTCAATTACCTTCTGCATTTACTGTTTTAATATTTGTGATTATCTTTAAGTATACATTTCATATCTAGTTACTGTATTTACAACAACTTACTTTGTCAAGACTTCCGCTACGCACTCAGATTTGAAAACCTTACAGCTTGTTGTTTAAAACACTCTCCAAGCTGTATTATGTATACTTTGTGGCCAACACATAGTCACCTATACCTATCATCATTCAAATGCTTAGTTACGAGTGTAACAGTATGCATTTTGTTAACTGGATTGTGTTAACAATAAAAACCTTTATCGTCCACATGTTCATGTGCCAAAGTGAGTCACCACAACGCATTATGACGGGTTATAAATGATGAATATGACATGCGCTTTCACTCATAGTCCACTTAAAATATACCTTGGCAGACGATCTCGTAAGTCACTTTGATGAGCCAGTCTTCCCGTCGTTAGGGGTGTAACACCCCCAGATCCGACCGGGAATATTACAGCACCGTGGGCCCCGAGATGGAACCCACAAGGCTGAAGGAAATTTTTGCAAACATTTACAAACGCCCAAGAGGCTAACGACGGTATTATCTATTAAAAACATTCTAAGATTTATAAAACTCGTTTATCAAACCGTCGTAAAAACTCATTTGAAGCCACAAGGCCCAAAATGCCAAAACTCAACAGTTTAAAAAAAAACATACGTTAAGCTATCGCTTACACGTACCGACAGAATAGATTTAGAAAATGATTGCCAAAGTAACCTAAGTTACCGGATACCAAAAAGGCCATTTAAGAATACTCACGCAGCGGATAAAGACAAACAATTAAAATACTCTAACAATGGAATACAACAACCGATCGAAACTCAAAACACAAATACATGCCCTTGCTAGTATCCTCCGGGAAGTTCATCTCTCCACGACCGCTACAAGCTTGATAATCCAAGAACCTAAAAAGAAAGCCCACGACGGGGTCAGCCATAATATCCAACAATGATAACCATCACATCTCGTCAATAATTACATATCAATGGAAATACTAAGTAAGAATACGACCAATGTAATCTTACCGTCGTAACTTTACGAGAATCCACGATTCGTATCCTTAACAACACATTAAAATAATACCGAAATATCTATACGGTATCTCAACAATACTCAACGTTCTCAAAACATTATCATAATTCGCGATACGGAAATTATACCAACTCTGGCCAATTCAATCCATCGGATAACGTCGACAATTCTAATACGGTAATCGATTGTCCATCAAAGACAAGTATCAAGGAAATATGGAACATACCACAAGATACGAAATACCATGACGAAATCACGTCAGTCTAATCCAAGATCAGATCAACACAACATACGAACATGGTCCTAAGGCAAGACCTACAAATGCATACTCATGTGACAACGTCAATATGTTCACAACAATAACAACAATGTATACTTATGGCAAACCCATAATATACATATGCACAATAACAACAACACATATGGTAATCCAATGATCCAGCGCACACAGCTATAGATTCCCATGATGATCCCGTCGGACCAAAGCATGGTGGCATTACCTGTCCAACGATCCAGCGCACACAGCTATAGATTCTCATGATGATTCCCGTCGGATCAAAGCATGGTGGACATATAACAACAATGCGCAACTGCACAAAACAACAGTACACAATGTACGACAACAACAATGCACAAATGCATGACAACAACGATACACGAATGTATCACGACATGATCGACACAAATGACAAAAATGATTAGAGTACTTGCTCCGAGTCCTTCAAGAGCAATCTCGATGTCCAAACCATCACGAACCATTATTCTGAATATTCGACGATCCAAAATGTCACGAACGGAAGATAATTTACGTCTTCGTCTATACCACAACATATCTTCGATACCAAGTATACCAACAATAAATGTAAATCATATACCTTATGATTAAATTCCCAAAACTCGAATACAACCTATAATCCCAAATCCCCTGTGATTACGATTATAAACATTGCTATACGACTTATAAACGAATGAAACTGAAACCATTTATTAAATATTACAAACTGAGCAAGTAATAACTTGCCTCGATACCGATACGACGATGATGAAGCCGTCACTAATCTCATTGTCTTCGTCTACTAGATCCTCGGCCATGACCAACACCATTCACGAACATTCTCGAGCTCGACCGCAACACACGGTTGTAATCACCGATCGATATTCTCAACCTATTACAGTAATCGATAGACAACAAGTTCGATAACAATCAACAATCGATAAAACCAAATCACAAACCCAACGGCTTGACAATATCTCGATTAAACACTAGTCGGATCAATCCTACTCAAACCAGCACGAATTCATAACCACAACACGAAAATACTGCACTTTCTGCCTTCTTAGCGCTCGTTAATTACTTAACGTAGCGTGCGCTAAGTTGCTCCCGTTAGCGTGCGCTAGGCAGTAAGCTTAGCGTGCGCTAATGCTGTACAGATGCATGTTTTTCAGATTCCGATCAACATATGGCGATTATCAAGAACACTAAGTGATTCTGAACCATGTTCATAGCTATCAAAACAACGAAATCCAATATCCTTTAACATATAGGTAATCATCCGACTCTTAATTCAAGTCATATATTCATATTTCATCTTTTTTAATATCAACAACATAAAAGATCTGAATTGAAGGAAGACATTAGCCAACATATCTCTTTGAAGATAAACAACACATTCGAAACCATCCAAATCATATCAATATCTTCATATCAACAATAACATCATCATAATCCGGTAATCCAACTCATACTCATGCCTATCAACTTGTTTATATGATAATCATCAGCTCAAGAACATCATATACAATCCAAAACGAAATCTCAAAGTGAAGAGTAATTACCTTTTTGTAAGGAATGGATTGATTTCCAAGGTTGAATCCATTTCCAAGAATCATTAATGATTTCAAGCTTCAAATGTTGTTATGGATGATTAACTCCAACTTAATCCAGTGTTTGGAACCTCAAATACTTCTCAAGTCTCTCTCTCTCTATCGGCTCACATGAAGAAATGGATGAAAATGACGAAAAATAGCCAACTGCCCTTATATATATATACCGTACATTATTAACATATGCTAACATCTTCAGTTAACGTATGTTACACACTTAGCGTGCGCTAACTGTCTTTGTTAGCGTGCGCTATCGAAGTCCAGAGGCAACTGTCTTACTGCATGAAGTGATTTACGTACGCAATGCCCATGCAATAGCATACGTAAATGCCTCTATTTAGCGTACGCAAGTGTCCTACCTTAGCATGCGCTACTCATAGTTGACTCGTTTGTCTGTATGATTCCGAAGACAGGTCCACACGCCGAAAGTGCTGACGAGGCTAAGATTCCTTTTTGTCTGATATACAGTTAGCGTGCGCTAATCAACATGCATTAGCGTGCGCTATCACTACATTACAACATCCGTTGACTTATCAGAACGTGCGTCGAAAGTGGCCTGGGCCACACGCAGTTCCTTCCGATCTGACTGCATTAGCGTGCGTTATCTTATATCCGTAGCGTGCGCTAAACCTGCACGATAGCATGCGCTACTCATGATTATTAGCGTGCACTAATAATATTACACTTAGCCATTTTCAGCTATTCTTGTCCAACGTCTCAACATACAGAATACGAACATACGGCATATTGAATACATATACTTCTTACATCAAATTGTCGACCAAGTACGACAATTATACAAATACAGATGTCTCGGTCCTTCAATTATTTTACCCATACTGTACAGATTCTACGCTGTACAACATAACTCGGATAAAATAACATTAAACAATAGTAATAGAAATTCCGGATATTACATACTACACCACTTAAAATAAGTTTCGTCCTCGAAACTTGCAATCCGTCATAAAAACAAATAAACCGTTCAACCAAAATATCCCGAAATAATCACGACAACGATGAATCATCATTATTACCGAATAACCAAAATAGCATACTTACATATGCGCTAAGTCGACGATCTCCTAAGATACTAGCAAGTGACTTCACTGAAAAGCCTCAATACGCTTACAATAACAATTCCATAAGTCCCAACCAGATATATTATCGTCAGATGAAATAATCTGTCCGTGTCAGATCTTGTCTGCCTGATCGCACAATCAAATCCCAATCCGGATACAAATCAATAATACACGATACAACTGTGAAACAACTATCCAAAACAATGACAACATACCCCGAAATATCGACATAACGTCCGAACGCTCATACGATCGTTAACGATGATCAATCAACAAATTAGCCAAGAATATCATCGACATGATAAACTCTAATTCGACCATCCAAAGGTCAAAACACACTTCGAGAATACATTCACATGGTAAGCTCCAACACGGTCAATACAGAACCACGGAAACAGATATACGAAAGAATAACATTCTCAAAATGACACACCAATCACGTACAATCGATCTCAATAAACATACCCGACTGGCGAACATATCCAACCCTATATGGAGTGGAAACGACCACTCAGTATTCAAAGCAACCAGCATTGGGTCACCATCTCCAATGTCTCAGTTTTACAAAACCCACAGTTCCAAAATTACATCCTGTGCATGAATTCTACATCCTGTAGCATATTCTTCTTATCCGATCAATCAACCGATCATCCCTAGATAACCAACTACCATACTGAAGTTCGAATCTTTATTCATCGTACCGTACTGATGCCTTATCCAGTTTGTTAGTCACACTCATAACTCCATCATGATATACATTATGCACTAAATGCGTATTTATATCGATCATATTTTCAAAACCAGTTTGAAATCATATAGTCTCGTCAAAAGACAAATTTCCGAAAGTTTTTTCAAAATATTCAAAACTCAAAACATAAATTTTCGTAAGTCCACGAAATCAATTTTCGAAAAATTAAATCGGCTCGCTGGTGCCAAGTATTCGATAACAGTTTCCTTCGATTCTACACGATTTCGAAGTCTTAAAATGAAAACTATGCAAATGATTGACCACACCCATACTCATGTATACCAATTCGGCTCGCTATTCCATCGGAAAACCACACGATAAAGTTCCGAAATTTCAATATATAAATTCCGACTAAAAACTCCTTTTTCCATATATGACTCACCATGTCAATCATTAATCCATCCTCGATCACCTCAAATATGCCATGACAAAACACTGAAACAAATCAACACAGCGAAAGACTTCCCGAGAGGTTTCATTTGAACAAGTAAGCCAAAACCCCGAAAGGCAGGAACAAAATAGATAAACGATTAATAAAGTGTTTTACAATTCTCGGGAGTTTTAAGAAAACAGAAAGGCCTTTTGAAACATTAGGGTCTCAGCCCGTATCTCGTTCCGCATTACAAGAAGTTTAAAAAGTAGAAAACCCTTTTTCGGACCCCAAGTCCTGAGTTATAAAACAATTTCAAAAATCTATTGGGTCTCGGCCCAAAAATCATTTACGGTAAAACATCCGTAAAACATTCATTTTGAAAAGTATCATTTTCAAATGCTCAAAAACAGTTCATATATCTCAACATGAACTAACATGACTACATGTTCTCCTGAACAATCCACAATATTTCTCCCAAATGCACAGCTCCGTTCCAAAACTTAATCGACATATTGATTTTCAAAATCATAACTTCTCAAGATCATCAATCCTGTCCCAACTCTGTCATCTTATACTGTAACGCATAATATCTTTCTGAACCTCAGAACATATCAACTTAGAACGGCAATAAATCTCAATGCAATTCAAAAATCCAATACCTACAGATCGTGAAGCCGACGATTCCCCGTGATACTGGCACATGTCTCGACTCAAGAAAATACTCGACACAGATATTTTCAAAAGACACATTTTGCAAACTCAGTTCAACTCGAGAACACAACACAACTCTATCTGAAGAAACACGTTAACACCATTTGGAAAAGTTACAACAATCCCAGTACCACACTGGTAAATCACATAACGCACAAGCCCGAGTGAACAACAAAAACCCAGAGCTCAAACACTTGTCAACCGACAACTCGAATGACACGACAAAAGCACGACCCAACTCGACCCGACTGCCTAGGTTTTCACAACCTAAGCTCTGATACCATATTCTGTAACACCCCCAGATCCGACCGGGAATATTACAGCACCGTGGGCCCCGAGATGGAACCCACAAGGCTGAAGGAAATTTTCGCAAACATTTACAAACGCCCAAGAGGCTAACGACGGTATTATCTATTAAAAACATTCAAAGATTTATAAAACTCGTTTATCAAACCGTCGTAAAAACTCATTTGAAACCACAAGGCCCAAAATGCCAAAACTCAACAGTTTAAAAAAAAAAATACGTTAAGCTATCGCTTACACGTACCGACAGAATAGATTTAGAAAATGATTGCCAAAGTAACCTAAGTTACAGATACCAAAAAGGCCATATAAAAATACTCACGCAGCGGATAAAGACAAACAATTAAAATACTCTAGCAGCGGAATACAACAACTGATCAGAAACTCAAAACACAAATACATGCCCTTGCCAGTATCCCCCGGGAAGTTCATCTCTCCACGACCGCTACAAGCTTGATAATCCAAGAACCTAAAAAGAAAGCCCACGACGAGGTCAGCCATAATATCCAACAATGATAACCATCACATCTCGTCAATAATTCCATATCAATGGAAATACTAAGTAAGAATACGACCAATGTAATCTTACCGTCGTAACTTTACGAGAATCCACGATTCGTATCCTTAACAACACATTAAAATAATACCGAAATATCTGTACGGTATCTCAACAATACTCAACGTTCTCAAAACATTATCATAATTTGCGATACGGAAATTATACCAACTCTGGCCAATTCAATCCATCGGATAACGTCGACAATTCCAATACGATAATCGATTGTCCATCAAAGACAAGTATCAAGGAAATATGGAACATACCACAAGATACGAAATACCATGACGAAATCACGTCAGTCTAATCCAAGATCAGATCAACACAACATACGAACATGGTCCTAACGCAAGACCCACAAATACATACTCATGTGACAACGTCAATATGTTCACAACAATAACAACAATGTATACTTATGGCAAACCCATAATATACATATGCACAATAAAAACAACAAATATGGTAATCCAACGATCCAGCGCACACAGCTATAGATTCCCATGATGATCCCGTCGGACCAAAGCATGGTGGCATTACCTGTCCAACGATCCAGCGCACACAGCTATAGATTCCCATGATGATTCCCGTCGGATCAAAGCATGGTGGACATATGACAACAATGCACAACTGCACAAAACAACAGTACACAATGTACGACAACAACAATGCACAAATGCATGACAACAATGATACACGAATGTATCACGACATGATCGACACAAATGACAAAAATGATTAGAGTACTTGCTCCAAGTCCTTCAAGAGCAATCTCGATGTCCAAACCATCACGAACCATTATTCTGAATATTCGACGATCCAAAATGTCACGAACGGAAGATAATTCACGTCTTCGTCTATACCACAACATATCTTCGATACCAAGTATACCAACAATAAATGTAAATCATATACCTTATGATTAAATTCCCAAAACTCGAATACAACCTATAATCCCAAATCCCCTGTGATTACGATTATAAACATTGCTATACGACTTATAAACGAATGAAACTGAAACCATTTATTGAATATTACAAACTGAACAAGTAATAACTTGCCTCGATACCGATACGACGATGATGAAGCCGTCACTAATCTCATTGTCTTCGTCTACTAGATCCTCGGCCATGACCAACACCATTCACGAACATTCTCGAGCTCGACCGCAACACACGATTGTAATCACCGATCGATATTCTCAACCTATTACAGTAATCGATAGACAACAAGTTCGATAACAATCAACAATTGATAAAACCAAATCATAAACCCAACGGCTTGACAATATCTCGATTAAACACTAGTCGGATCAATCCTACTCAAACCAGCACGAATTCATAACCACAACACGAAAATACTGCACTTTCTGCCTTCTTAGCGCACATTAATTACTTAACGTAGCGTGCGCTAAGTTGCTCCCGTTAGCGTGCGCTAGGCAGTAAGCTTAGCGTGTGCTAATGCTGTACAGATGCATGTTTTTCAGATTCCGATCAACATATGGCGATTATCAAGAACACTAAGTGATTCTGAACCATGTTCATAGCTATCAAAACAACGAAATCCAATATCCTTTAACATATAGGTAATCATCCGACTCTTAATTCAAGTCATATATTCATATTTCATCTTTTTTAATATCAACAACATAAAAGATCCGAATTGAAGGAAGACATTAGCCAACATATCTCTTTGAAGATAAACAACACATTCGAAACCATCCAAATCATATCAATATCTTCATATCAACAATAACATCATCATAATCCGGTAATCCAACTCATACTCATGCCTATCAACTTGTTTATATGATAATCATCAGCTCAAGAACATCATATACAATCCAAAACGAAATCTCAAAGTGAAGAGTAATTATCTTTTTGGAAGGAATGGATTGATTTCCAAGGTTGAATCCATTTCCAAGAATCCTTAATGATTTCAAGCTTCAAATGTTGTTATGGATGATTAACTCCACCTTAATCCAGTGTTTGGAACCTCAAATAATTCTCAAGTCTCTCTCTCTCTCTCTCTCTATCGGCTCACATGAAGAAATGGATGAAAATGACGAAAAATAGCCAACTGCCCTTATATATATACTGTACATAATTAACGTACGCTAACATCTTCAGTTAACGTACGTTACACACTTAACGTGCGCTAACTGTCTTTGTTAGCTTGAGCTATCGAAGTCCAGAGGCAACTGTCTTACTGCATGAAGTTATTTACGTACGCAATTCCCATGCAATAGCGTACGTAAATGCCTCTATTTAGCGTACGCAAGTGTCCTACCTTAGCGTGCGCTACTCATAGTTGACTCGTTTGTCTGTATGCTTCCGAAGACAGGTCCACACGCCGAAACTGCTGATGAGGATAAGATTCCTTTTTCTCCGATATACAGTTAGCGTGCGCTAATCAACATGCATTAGCGTGCGCTATCACTACATTACAACATCCGTTGACTTATCAGAACGTGCGTCGAAAGTGGCCTGGTCCACAAGCAGATTCCTTCCGATCTGACTGCATTAGCGTGCGTTATCTTATATCCGTAGCGTGCGCTGAACCTGCACGATAGCGTGCGCTACTCATGATTATTAGCGTGCGCTAATAATATTACACTTAGCCATTTTCAGCTATTCTTGTCCAACGTCTCAACATACAGAATACGAACATACGGCATACTGAATACATATACTTCTTACATCCAATTATCGACCAAGTACGACAATTATACAAATACAGATGTCTCGGTCCTTCAATTATTTTACCCATACTGTACAGATTCCACGCTGTACAACATAACTCGGATAAAATAACATTAAACAATAGTAATAGAAATTCCGGATATTACAAGGGGGAGATGCGAACGATCATGTTCGAGTAGAACGACTTGGAATTGTCGTAGTTTGTCCCTACTGTGTCTCACCAAGTTCCCTAAAGTGACGAGATTAAATACATGCTGCAAACATGTCTGCAAGGATTGTGTCCGGTCATGGACGTTCGTCACCTATGAATGGTGATATGGTAACACCACAAATTGTGGTAGATGGTGTTACTAGGCCGTGGATCTCATAGAGTATTGGGATGCCACTTGGTTCGATAAATACTCTCGCTAAGAATGTATGCGAGTTTGGTACATGAAACTTGATCATATGATCAAATGAACTCATCCGTCTCATGTGATTCTGGATTATAGTCATCATTGGGGGATGCCTCAATAAATGACAATCCATAAAGAATACTCTATGAATAAAGCCGGTACATGAGGACGTGGAATGTGAGTTTAATCGAATGATACTTCGTTGAAAATCTACAACGTTGTAGCCTTGGCCTAAAATGGAAATATATGCGACTCCAGTATGAACAAAGTGATAGACCTTTGTTGAAGTGGTGCCGACACTCCAAAGATAAGATCTATATGTTTACTTTGTTAAGGCGAGTGAGAGAAGGAGTTAAACTCACCTCATGGCGTGAGGTTTCTCATGAACGCACTGGAATCGACTACGATGACACGAAACTTAGTTGTGCTATCGTAATGGATGTTATAGCATCCACTATCTTTTCAGTTAGATAGTTTCCCAAAAACTGACGAGCAGCTTGTGGTTAAATCTTATCTTAGTGGGGAACTAAGTTAAGTGATAAAAAGGATCTCGTGGTGGATCAGACTCAAATCAAGTGGCTCCTGACCACGAAGCGCGTCGACAAGTGATTGTCGGGAACGCATACTAAGTATATACTTGATTTGGAAGAGATATGAAGCTTTTGAATGTAAAACTAAGGGTTTATAGTGATGTACTCTTGTGAGACTAAGAGATTCCGCTAAATCCAAAGTTAAGAATGAAAGGATCTTGGGGACACTTGATGATGCGTATTCATCAATCGGTTTAAGGCAATATAAGGTACGGTTTCCCTAAGAGACGATAAGTAATGCCTATATGATTCCCAATGATTAGTCGAAGTCATCACAAGACTTGGCTCAATTAAGTGATGATGCAGTCTTAAGAGAAAAGTATGGTAATATGTACTCATGTTTGACTCGATGTACTCATTCGTAATAATCCGGTAAAGCCACTGTGATGATGGCCTAGGATGTGCTCATGCAGTATTTGTGAATGACAAGAAGCTTGAATCTCGCTCTATCTCGATAAAAGGACACTTGAAAATCGATACCCGATTTACCCTGAATGTATTGGTCTATCTCCCATATGACCTACATGATAGCTCATTTGCTGGAAAATGGTGAAATTGATACCATTGTAAAGGTTTGTGTCTACTTTCCAAGGAAACCAACCATTTGATCACATCCATCATGTTGAGTGACATATGACTATTGTTGCAAAGTAGGATAGGATATGTCCAGTAATTTGCTGAGTCAACTTTGATAGAGCTTTGTGATCTGCTCCGGTCGATCTAGGTTACGTACTGTATGGGAATGCAAATCTATGGGTGTCTAGTTTTCATACGTTCTTATAGTTTCGTCGATACCTATTAAATCGAAGAAGTTATGACTAATTTAGTGCATAGAAGTCAAGACTTTAGAAAATTTGATAAGTCTTTAGCAACTCTGCACTTTGGATGTGTCGCGCTCTTTTTGTCCTTAGACCAAGGTTTGTTTTTTCCCATTGGGTTTTTACTTGGTAAGGTTTTTAACGAGGCGACATATGAGAACATCCATACAAATGATGCGTTGTACTTTTGTTCAACTTAGACTAAGAGGTATTTTCCCCGCTGGGTTTTTCCTTGGCATAGTTGTGAGGGAAACTTGGCATCTGACTCCTATGATTTGAGGTACTCATCAGGGGGAGTGGTTGTGTATACATCAGGGGGAGTATACATGACATGTTATTTTGGTGCATTGTAATATTTTCCTCATCAAGCCTTTATTTTTTCCCATGGGATTTTGTTTTGGCTTGAAATAGGTTTTTACGAAGGCAACACCTTCTGCACCATTGTTGTATTAGTGCTCGACATAGGGGGAGTGTTCCGGGAATTATTATTCCCGTGATCTGTCTTACCTAATACTGATTGTATATACATAGATGGAAGGTTCTAGATCCTTCTAGGGGTAGTAGGATCCTATTAGATGTCTTACCTTATTTAGGAATCCTATGTATGGAAGGACTCTCATTGTAATGCCTATATAAAGGCCCCTCTATCAGTGTTATGAATACAATTGATTGACTCTATTTAGAGTCCTTTTACTTTCTCCTGAAACATATACTTTATATATATATATTAATAATTGTTAGAAACAATTAAATTAACACCGACCATTCATAACTGTCTGCCATTTCTGTGGGTCGCGACATAGTTGCAGTTCGAGATGCCGGTTATCCACCGCAAGTCGTTGACCGAGTGTGTATTTGTATGTGCGGCCGATAGTTTGTGTAATAGGGGTGTGATTGATTTTTGGGGTGGAATAGTTTGCTATGTGGGAAGTGTGTAAATTAGAAGAGAAACAAAAGGAGAAGATGGAGAGAGGAAAGGGACGCTAGGAGAGTGAAGAAAGTGAATTTGGCTCAAAAATCTTCTTTCAAGTCGTCAGCCTACCAGATACAGTTTTGCAGATTCTTTCTAATTATCATAGGGCCTCGGGTCAGTTGTTAACTTAGAGAAATCAGAGACTTCCTTCAGTCAAAATGTGTTGGATATTGATTAACTATTTCTCGTAGTTAGAGCTTTTCCATCCACACTCTGCTACTCAGTATTTTAAGTGCTCAACTCCTTTTTTCCCATCTGATTATATTTATTCGAATCCGGCCTCAATCCCTCCTGTATCCGTTCCGCCGTATCTCGAATAATCCGAATTCGCATCCGTATCCGGCCTTCCCATATCCGACTCCGAATCCGAGAGAAAAATATGGGTTAGGATACGGAAAGAGCACTATCCATCCGTATCCGATCCGTTTTCACCCGTACTGATAGCTGATTGAGTAGCTGATTATGTAGCTGATTAGGTAGCTGTTAAGCTAACTGATTTTAATATAGATGTTTATCAAATTAGCTGATATGCTAGCTGTTTTTTATAAAATTACATAAAATGACATCACTTTTATTTTTCTATTATTTTTTAAACTTTTTCATTATATTTTAACAATAATTGTTATAAAATAAAATAAATGATATTTTGTCTATTATTATTTTAATATATACTACCTCTAAATTACACATATGTACTATTCACATTTTACTATCACTTTGAAAAGTCATTGATAATTTATTTTTGATGGTTTAAAATTGCCGCTGAATAGGACTTGTGTGTATGATTTTAATTACGAACAAGTTCACAACAACATTATGTACTAAAAAGATTCCGTAAAATATAAAAGAGAAATCGAACACAAAATTATTGTATTTGTTTCAGGAGAAAGTAAAAGACAGTAAATATGAGTCAATCGATTGTATTCATAACAATGATAGAGGGGCCTTTATATAGGCATTACAATGAGAGTCCTTCCATACATAAGATTCCTAAATAAGGTAAGACATCTAATAGGATCCTACTACCTCTAGAAGGATCTAGAACCTTCCTTCTTTGTATCCCCCTACAACCAGTATTAGGTAAGACACCAATAGGGGAAAGATATCCCGGAACACTCCCCTTGTGTCGAGCACTAATATTATCATGGTGCATAAGATGTTGCCTCGGTAAAAAACCTTTCCAAGTCAAACAAAACCCCGTGGAAAAAACAAAGACTTGGTGAGGAAAAAGAGCACAACGCACCAACTACAGATGCCAGAATCATGTGAAGTATACTCCCCCTGAGGTATACATGACAGCTCATCCCAACGAGCTATCATTAGTTGAGCTCGGATAATCGACACATGCCGATGCTTCTCACATGTTTCTCAAATATAGATTTGGCAGAGACTTTGTGAACAAGTCTGCGATATTCTCATCGGAACTCACTTGTTTCACTTCGATATTCAGCATTTTCTGCTGTTGCTGATTATAAAAGAACTTCGGCGTGATATGCTTGGTATTGTCACCCTTAATAAAACCTAACTTCATATGCTCAATGCATGCCGCATTGTCCTCAAAGATGCAAGTAGGGGTTGCTGTAGTGGGCTCTAATCCACAAGTTCCTCGTATAAAGTCTATGACTGACCGAAGCCAAATGCACTCCCTTACGGATTCGTGCAATGCAATTATCTCTGCATGGTTCGAGGAAGTAGCAACCAGAGTCTGCTTGGTAGATCGCCAAGATATCGCCGTATTCCCAATGGTGAACACATAACCAGTTTGGGAACGTCCTTTATGCGGGTCAGAGAGATAACCGGCATCAGCAAATCCAACTAACATATTGTTAGGATTCTCTGCATAGGGGGTAAGCTTGCTCGCATTAGCACTTCTGGTAGTCAAGCTGCCATGCTTAGCTGCAATATCAGATGAAGATCGACGGTCGGTATGCATCGTCTTAACCTCAACAATTCCTTTCGGAATATCACTCTCTCTTGCGTAGGGAAAGAACAATCCAATATCACTGAAGCCTTTCAAGTATCGAAAGATGTGTTTTACTCCATTCCAATGCCTTATCGTGGGAGCGGAGCTAAATCTCGCTAACAGATTTACAGAGAATGCGATGTATGGGCGAGTATATTGAGCCAGATACAACAATGCACCGATTGCGCTAAGGTACGGTGTTTGTGCTCTAAGGACCTCTTCATCCTCCTCTTTAGGACGAAACGATCTTTGTTCATTTCCAGACTTCGACCAACCATAGGGGTATCAAGAGGATGTGCCTTGTCCATACTAAATCGCCTGAGCATTTTCTGGACATAGGCAGATTGATGAATGAGTATACCATCATCTCGATGTTCTAGCTCTAAGCCCAAGCAGAATCGGGTCCTCCCCAGGTCTTTCATCTCAAATTCGGATTTAAGGTAGCGGGCCGTTTCATTGACCTCATCTATGGTACCGATGACATTCATGTCATCTACATAGACGGCTACAATCACGAATCCTGTATCTGTTCTTTTCACAAAAATTCATGGGCAGATATCACTGTTCTCGTATCCCTTCCCAACCAAGTATTCACGTAGGCGGTTGTACCACATCCTTCTGGATTGTTACAACCCATACAGTGAACGTCGCAGTTTCACAGTGTAAGCACTCCGTGGCTTAGAGCTACTTGATTTGGGCAATGAAATCCCTTCGGGGACTTTCATATAAATATCCGTATCTAGATCCCCATAACAATATGCTGTAACCACATCCGTAAGCTGCATATTAAGTTTTTCGGACATTACCAAACTGACTAAGGCTCTGTTCTTTTGGACTGAATGAATTCGAATGAATCGAATCAATCAATCGAATCAATAGATTCGAATCGAATCGAATCAATGGAATCGAATCGAATCGAATCGAATCAAATATATATTAAGGGTAAATAATAATAATAATAATGGTAAATAATAATATTAATAATACTAATTAACAACAACAACGATAATAGTAATATTATTAGTAATAATAACAAAGATTAATGATAATAATAAGAAGAACTGAGTTGAATCGAATCGAATGGACTGAATCGAATCGAATCGAATCGAATCGAATCAATCAAAATCAAAATAAGTCCAAAAGAACAGGGCCTAAGTAGCGGAAAGTGATGATGTCCATAATGGGAGAATATGTCTCCTCGTAATCAATGCCAGGGCGCTGCGAGAAGCCTTGGTCAACTAGTCTCGCTTTGTAACGCATGACCTGATTCTTATCATTGCGTTTACGAACAAAGACCCACTTATGTCCAACTGGTTTAACGCCCACGGGTACTGGCTCGATACGGCCAAATACCTCACGTTTAGCTATTGAGTCTAGTTCAGCTTGTATTGCATCTTTCCATTTTGGCCAATCGGCTCGTCGTTGACAATCAGCAACCGAGCGCAGCTCAGCATCGTCGTCTTCAATAATTTCTTGAGCGACAGAGTAGGCAAAAGCATCATCGACTAGCGTGGATGATCTGTCCAATAGTACGTATTCACTCATACATTACATCGAGATTTCTTTATTCTCTGACATCAACAAAGTTTCCGACGCGTCCGTCGATTGTTCCATTATTGATTCGAGAACATATCCATAGTCAGAGATAATCTCGTGTGACGGAGTCACTGTGTCGATAATGAGAGGATTTTGTGCCTCCGTTCCTCTTCATTTCTCGAGGTTCGGTATCCTTTCTACTCACTGGCCTCCCCCTCTTTCCAGCAGGGATAAGAGCAGCCGTCCCACCACTAAGGTCGATGCCGGGGACATCATTCATTTGGGAGGATGAACCTTGCCCTATAACTGGGACTTCTAACCTTGCAGGAACATTCACAACGGGAATGGTAGATCTTGTCTCTTTCGCAGTATCAGTAAAGCTTTCGGGCATCGAATCCGCAACTTTCTGAAGATTGAGAATACGTTGCATTTCCAGCTCGGATTGAGCCGTGCGGGGATCTTGATGAGGCAAGGAGGGAGCACACCAGACAATTTCCTGGCATTCAACTGGAATCGTTCGATTTCTCTCTCCCCCTAACGAAGGGAAGTTTGTCTCATCAAAGTGACAATCTGTAAATCTTGCAGTAAATAGATCTCCTGTCAGAGGTTCCAAATAGCGGATAATTTTAGGCGATTCATAGCCAACGTATATACCTAATCGTCTTTGCGGACCCATTTTAGTACGCTGTGGAGGCGTAATTGGCACATAGATTGCACAATCAAAAATGCGTAAATGTGAAATATCAGGCTCATATCCAGTTACCAACCGGTACGCACTAAACGGTTGATTGGCAGTGGGTCGAAAGCGAATAAGTATAGCCGTATGTAAAATTGCATAACCTCAGACAGGAATCGGCAAGTTGTTGCGCAATACCAATGTTCGGGCGATAAGTTGTAACTGCTTAATCATAGCCTCAGCAAGGCCATTCTGCGAATGAATATGGGGGACGGGATGTTCAACTTCAATCCCAATCGACATGCAATAGTCGTCAAAGGATTTTGACGTAAACTCACCAACGTTGTCCAATATTAATGACGAGATTAGAAAGTCGAGGTGGTTAGCCCGTAACTTGATGATTTGTGCTAGGAGTTTAGCAAATACAACATTTCTTGTGGATAGCAAAGCGACGTGTGACCATCACGTCAATGCGTCAACCAGAACCATAAAGTATCTGAATGGTCCGCACTCTGGTTGAATAGGTCCAAAAATGTCCCCTTGAATTCTTTGTAAGAAGCGAATATTTTGTATTGAGTTTTTAGCAAATGACGAAGAAGGTATCAACTTTGCTAGTGAACAGGCTTTACAAAACGATGTATGGGCATTGGAAATTGCCACAAAAGCCTCAGGGTTTACGAAAGATGCACCATCAACCTTATCAGGGCGTGCGATTTTGATCCCGGTGATACGGTATCAGAAAAAACTCACATCAATGCCGATATCGAGTGGTGCTTTCAATCATTTTCTGGTCTTGAAAAATGGATGACCGTGTGAGTTTTTCAAAATGCGAATCATCATATCGCGTCCAGGGTGACCAAGTCGGTCATGCCATAGTTGGTATGCTTTGGAATCACAAAGTTCGTGACTCACAGCGTAGGATTCAATATTGTAGTCTGGTATAAACCACTACTTAGAGTCATAAGTTTCTCGAGAATGTGGCGTCTTCCGCATTCTGCGAGAGTAACACACAAAAATTCTATCCCATTCTCACAGTGTGTCTCAAGGTGATAACCGTTGGCACGGATGTCCCTAAAACTTAGCAAGGTTCGGTTTGCTCTTGGGGCATAGAGAGCATTTGTGACATTAATATGCGTACCATTAGGTAGCAAGAAATGAGCAGGTCACCTCCCTTAAATTACTTGGGAGGAACCAATCATTGTTGTCACTTAGGATATATATGGCATAATATCCTTAAATAATTGCCTATTCCGAAGAATAGTGTGTGTTATTTCACTATCAGCAAGGCACTCAATTTCGCCACAAGACATCTACAATAAGACATGAAAATCAATTAGTCTCGTGATGAAAGACATAGCAAAAACTCATTAACTTCGAGTTTGGGGAAATTCGACCAAGTTGGTTAGGATCAAAGTTAGCACAATCGCTGGAAATAATTTCCGCGTAGCTTGACCTTTGTTCACTAAAACAACAATAACTTCTTTGTTAAGAAGTCTATGTACGAACGGTCAGTTGTTCTGGAAACTAGACTTCCGTATCTTTCTGTACATAGGTCGTGCACTTTCTGTATCATTAAAATCAGATCTCAGTGCTCTTTTCAAGTTGTTATTTTGGTATTTCCCTATTGTTGAGTGATAGAGCAACGCTGAAACCCTTTTCAAAGGCATTATTGTTGATACAATACTATGGCAATATGACCATAGGAGCGTTTAAATACTTCAAAACGCATCGAGGTGTTCGATTTATATCTCGAATAATGATCCTTTCGGTAACTCCAACTTGGTAGACTTGCAGAGAAAGTAGGAATATCGGTACAGCTAAGGCTGTTTAAAAACCACTGATTCCATTTGAACTTTCAAAGCATAAACAAATACCAAGGAGGATGCTCCTAGTCTTGATCAAAAAATTTGATGAAATCCAACAATTTATCAAATTAACCAAACAATTCTTTACTGAGCAATTGTTTTGTGATAAACCAAACATGCTTTTGAAGGGAAAAATAAAATTCGTTTTTGCACAATCAAAATAATTAAAAGAATTTTATTCATCATGGCCAACTTTATTACATTCATAGAAAATCCCAAAGTAGTTCTTGAAAGAAAACTAGAAACAAGACAAAACATAACCAAAGCGTAAAAACTAGTCAAAGTACAATGATCTAGTCAAAGTCAGCAACATCCAAATGTTGGCCTTTGTCCGCAATGGTGAGAGGAGGGATCTCAATATTGTTCACCTCCGTATTCTCATTATCTTCCTCCATGTAATTTGACTCTTGAGTCAAGTACTATTTATAGTGCTTGTAGTAGGCTTGGATGTTCTTTGGCGCCTTGCAATTGCGGTAAGTATGCTTCTTTGAGCCGCAAGTATAGCAATTCTGGCCTTCCTTTGGAGTGGTTCCAATCCCGGCGGCAAGAGGTGGTCCACGTGGTTGGGATCCATTAGGAGCCGTGGCCGAGCCACTTTTCCTCTTCCACAGATTGGAACAACGACCTCGTCTTATCCCTCGCTTGCTCGAGTCATGCACCCATGGTGCTTGCAAAAACTGAGTAGCATTGCCTTTTCTATTTTGTCGTGGTGCCTTCCTGTGGGTAGCCTGATTCACTTCCGGAATCGGCATCGTACCAGCTGGGAGTGCATTGCTGTTGAGAATAATCTCATGGTGCCTTTCTTTTTTCGCGAGGTGGGAGATAAGGTCATTAAAATTTCTAATTCTCCCTTCCTCATAGGCAATGCGTATCTAATGAGCAATCACACTTGCTCCCACTGGAAACTTGTTAAGAGTCTTCTCGATCAAGTCTTGATCAGACTTATTGACACCACAAAAACCAAGATCAGCGCGAAGGTCGAGGATGACTTGGTTATAAGCCTCCACATTCGCATAATCCAAAAACCGGATTTTCTCCCACTGAAGTTGCAATTCGAGGAAGTGTTGATCATGCACATTATTGAATCGTTGTTCGAGTGTATCCCATAGTTCTTTTGGGGTTTGCAAATTCATGTAACATTTTTTGAACAATGGATGTATATGTCTACGGAAGTGCATCAGTGCATTAGTCTTGGTTTCCTCGCTCGGTTCTTGAGCGGTAGGCTCATTAGAGGGAAAGATGGTGATGGTAAATCTCTTACCGATGAACGCCAAGCGAACGTCTGAGACCTACCTATGGTACTCCTTACCAGCATGGTCAAGGATGTCAAACTCCGGATGAACATTGGAGCTTTGTGCCATCTACAAGATATAAATAAGAGGAAGTTAGTCTTGTTGGATTTTCAGTGATAATGTAAACGGTCACAATCGATACATTTAAAAGCGTATAACATAACTTTTACTCGATGTACTTCCCTTAATTGTTGTTTAGTAAAGTCGACAAAAACAGCGATATCAAATCGCACCCAGATACGTGGTGTATGCAACAACCACAAGTATCGACTTTCAACAATTCCGTGACTCCCCCAGGACCGTCACACAGTTTTCTTCGACACGCAGAGATACCGACTTCTCTCGTGGTCTCATCCACCGCAAAGTAGTGTGGGAGATAAAGAACCCAATAACCCGTGTCCCCAAAAGAAAAAAATTCCCAAAACAGAGAATTGAATAGGGACAAGTTCAGATAATTACCTCGATTATAAAATTAGGCACGTGATATGGATGAATTTGTGGTGTGCTTCGATCTACCTATTGGTACTCGATGCGACGACGTGAAACTGAGGGTGTAATTTTGGTAGTTTCAGAAAATAAATTAAGTCGGTGTTCGTGTTTTGGTCCGAGATTCTGAACCGGGTCGGACTGGCTGGGCTAGATCGGGTCGTGGATTTCTGAAGCAGACGACTGGGCTGGAGCTTGTCGGATCGCGGCTGGGCTGGATCGGCAGGTATCGGACGACTGGGCTGGAGCTTTCGGATCGCGGTTGGGCTGGATCGGCAGGCACCAGATGACTGGACTGGAGCTGGTCGGATTGCGGTTGGGCTAGGCACCGTACGACTGGGATGGAGCTGGTCGGATCGTGGCTAGGCTGGATCGGCAGGCACTATACGGAATCTGGTCGGCACAGGCGAGTTGCGGTCATGGCTGGACTAGATCGGTAGGTACCAGACAGGATCGACAGGCACCGGCGAGTTGCGGTCATGGCTGGACTAGATCGGCAGGTACCGGACTGAATCTAGTCGGCACAGGCGAGTTGCGGTCGTGGCTGGAATAGATCGGCAGGTAACGGACGGGATCGGCGGGTACCGGACGGGATCTAGTCATGACTGGACTGGAATGACAGGTACCGGACGGGATCTGGTCGTGGCTGGACTGTATTGACAGGTACCGGACGGAATCTGGTCGTGGCTGGACTGGGTCGATCATGTTCCAACAGGGATCGGCTGTGATCGGTGGTGATCAGATGTGTTCGATCTGGGTCGATCGGTGTTCCGACGGGGATTGGTTGCGATCGGCGGTGATCGGATGTGGTCGATCTGGGTCGATCGGTGTTCTGACGGGGATCGGGTGTGATCGGCGGTGATCGGATGTGGTCGATCTGGGTCGATCGGTGTTCCGACGGGGATCGGTTGTGATCGACGATGGTCAACGGTGGTCCAGCGGTGGTCGGCGGCGGTGGTCGGCTAGGGTTTAAGGGCCGATTTTTTTTCTTTTTTTCGAGCTACGTGTTGATAACGTGTTTCAGGAGAAGGTAAAAGATGTTTAAGGATAAAGTAAAAGACTGTAAATACGATTCAATCAATTGCATTCATAACACTGATAGAGGGGCCTTTATATAGGTATTACAATGAGAGTCCTTCCATACATAGGATTCCTAGATAAGGTAAGACATCTAATAGGATCCTACTACCTCTAGAAGGATCTAGAACCTTCCATCTATGTATCTACAATCAGTATTAGGTACGACACATCACGGGAATAATAATTCTCGGAACACTCCCCCTGTGTCGAGCACTAATACAACAATGGTGCAGAAGATGTTGCCTTCGTAAAAACCTATTTTAAGCCAAAACAAAACCCCATGGGAAAAAATAAAGGCTTGATGAGGAAAAGATTGCAATGCACCAAAATAACATGTCATGTATACTCCCCCTGATGTATACACAACGACTCCCCCTGATGAGTACCTCAAATCATAGGAGTCAGATGCCAAGTTGCCCTCACAACTATGCCAAGGAAAAACCCAGTGGGAAAAATACCTCTTGGTCTAAGTTGAACAGAAGTACAACGCATCATTTGTATGAATGTTCTCATAGGTCGCCTCGTTAAAAACCTTACCAAGTGAAAACCTAATGGGAAAAAACAAACCTTGGTCTAAGGAAAAAAAGAGCGCGACACATCCAAAGTGCAGAGTCGCTAAATACTTATCAAGTTTTCCAAAGTCTTGACCTTTATGCACTAAATCAGTCATAACTTCTTCGATTCAATAGGTATCAACGAGATTGTAAGAACTTATGAAAACTAGACACCCATAGCTTTTCATCACATACAGTACGTAACCTAGATCGACCTGAGCAGATCACGAAGCTCTATCAAAGTTTACTCAGCAAATTACCGGACATATCATGTCCTACTTTGCAACAATAGTCATATGTCACTCAGCATGATGGATGTGATCAAATGGTTGGTTTCCTTGGAAAGTAGACACAAACCTTTCCAATGGTACCAATTTCACCATTTTCCAGCAAGTGAGCTACCCTGTGGGTCGTATGGGAGATACACCAATACATTGAGGGCAAATTCAAGTATCAATATTCAAGTGTCCTTTTATCGAGATAGAGCGAGCTTCAAGCTTCTTGTCAATCACAGAAATTGCGTGAGCGCATCCTCGGCCATCATCACAGTGGCTTTACCGGATTATTACGAATGAGTATATCGAGTCAAACATGAGGCATTACTTTATCGTCTCTTAGGGAAACCGTCCCTTAGATTGCTTTATCGTCTCTTAGGGAAACCGTCCCTTAGATTGCCTTAAATCGATTGATGAACACGCATCATCAAGTGTCCCCAAGATTCTTTCATTCTTAACTTTGGATTTAGCGTAATCTCTTAGTTTCACAAGAGTACATCACTATAAACCCTTAGTTTTACACGTAAAAGCTTCATATCTCTTATAAATTAAGTATATACTTAGTATGCGTTCCTGACAATCACTTGTCAACGTGCTCCGTGGTCAGGAGCCACTTGATTTGGGTCTAATCCACCACTAGATCCTTTTATCACTTAGCTTAGTTCCCCACTAAGATAAGATTTAACCACAAGCTGCATGTCAGTTTTTGGAAAACTATCTAACTGAAAAGATAGTGGATGCTATAACATCCATTACGATAGCACAACTAAGTTTTGTGTCATCGTAGTCGATTCCAGTGCTTCCATGAGAAACCTCGCATCATGAGGTAAGTTTAACTCCTTCTCTCACTCGCTTTAACAAAGTATACGGATAAATCTTATCTTTGGAGTGTCGGCACCACTTCAACAAAGGGCTATCACTTTGTTTATACTGGAGTCGCATATGTTTCCATTTTAGGCCAAGGATACAACGTTGTATATTTTCAACGAAGTATGGTTCGATTAAACTCACATTCCACATCCTCATGAACCGGCTTTATTCATAGAGTACTCTTTATGGATTGGCATTCATTGAGGCGTCCCCCAATGATGACTATAATCCAGAATCACATCAGGACGGATGAGTTCATTTGATCATATGATCAAGTTTCATGTACCAAACTCGCATACATTCTTAGCGAGAGTATTTATCAAACCAAGTGGCATCCCAATACTCGATGAGATCCACGGCCTAGTAACACCGTATACCACAATTTGTCGTGTTACCATATCACCATTTATAGATGACGAATGTCCATGACCGGACACAGTCCTTGCAAACATGGTTGGAGCATGTATTTAATCTCGTCACTTTAGGGAACTTGGTGAGGCACAGTAGGGACAAACTACGATAATTCCAAGTCGTTCTACTCGAACATGATCGTTCGCATCTCCCCCTAACGACGGGAAGACTGGCTCATCAAAGTGACTTACGAGATCGTCTGCCAAGGTATATTTTAAACGGACTATGAGTGAAAGCGCATGTCATATTCATCATTTATAACCCGTCATAATGCATTGTGGTAACACACTTTGGCACATGAACATGTGGACGATAAAGGTTTTTCATTGTTAACACAATCGAGTTAAAAAAATGCATACGGTTACACTTGTAACTAAGCATTTGAATGATGATAGGTATAGGTGAATATGATATGTTGACCTATGATACATAACCGTAGCTACTGGTCTTGAGAATCCAACAAAACCGCCACCATGCACCACCGGTATCGAATATAAAGAAATGATCGAACTGATGATAGGCTGTTGGTTTTAGCGAACCTCTAGTGCTTTCTTGAAGATTTCACTCCTTTCACCAGCCCCAAACACCACAAAATTTCATGAGCATGTATAAACGGGTGTTTTAGGATTCCAAAACCATCAACCTTGTGTTCAGAAACCGGTCTAAATGACATCGAACTGGTCGTTAGGACGACTGGTGGTATGTAAAAACTTCATTTAAGTGGTTCACCTCATTCCAAGTCTCCAAATGGCACCAAATTTGTGAGAAGGTAGCCTTGGATGTTAGGAGGTGTAATACCCGTAATTTTGATTTCCGGTAATTTTCTATTTTTGGCGGAAGTCCATTTTGACAACTCGCTTGGGACCGTTTCGTCATCCTGAGAATGATTAATTCTACACTTTTTTGACATTCGAGTTCGTTTCGGTATTCTTTTGTTGAATTCCGTGTTTCTTAACGACTTTTCCGCACTCGAGTTCGATTCTTGTGAATCTCGTTCGAAATTACTGTTTTGAGTTTCCCATAAGTCCGTTTAACTTTTTTAGACGTGTTGTGAACTTCGGTTTGGTTATTCGATCACGTATCGAGATTTTCGGACGTTTTGGGCCGTTTTCGTAATTTCCCAAAGTTTGGGGTAATTACTTCGGTTGTCGAATTTCGAGCCTTCGGATGGTCGGAATCATGTGTTCTCTTATCTTTTAGATTCGTCTTGGTGAGTACTTCGTAACCGTATCTTCGATTCGTATTCAGGTTCGGGTTTCGGTGTCGTTTTCTTGAGTTCAGTGTTATTAAACGACTTTTCCAAGTCTGAGTTTGATTTTGTTAAATCACCATTAATTTTTGGAAACTCCAAAAATTCTGAATCTTATAAAGCATCAAGTTAGCTTTCCAATGGTTTAAGCGGTGAGTCAATCGGAGTCCGGACGAAGGAGTTATGGTCGATATAGCTAAGTCACTCACATGTTCCAGTTTTGGCCGAGCAGCCTGCCGGAAGGGCCGCGACACACTTGGTCGAGCCGCGGCACGCACACATTTTTCATTTTTCGGCCAAACCCGTCTGTACCTTGTGCCGCGGCACATGTCGGTCGGGCCGCGGCGCCCCGAGCCACAGAGGCAGTTTTGGGCACGTGCGCGGCACACTTCGGCTGGGCCGCGGCACACAGGGCAGTCAACCCTATAATTACGTTTTTTTCAGCAAAATCAGATCATTTTGCCCCTTTCCTTCAACCATACGAGAGAGAGGCTTGAGGGAGAGAATTTTCATCATCCATCATTTGAGTGTTTGATTTTTTTCATCCCCTTTCGATTGTGAAGCCGGATCATCGATCTATCGCGTATTCTTCGGATCATAGTGCTTGGATCTTCAAGAGGTAATTTCTTCAACATCTTGGATTTCGATTTTGTATTGAGTAATGATGTTTTGGGTGTTAAGAGCATGTTGTATGAAGTGATATACGCATGATTATGGGCATGTTTGATTATTCATTGGATTATTGAAGGATTATTCAAGAACACTTTGAATATTGTGTTGGATTTTGGGGTTTTTTCGTAGATTCGTCCGATTTATCCGATTTGAAGCTTTAGAACCTTGATATTATGATGTATCTATACCGTATGCATGCTTTTCCTACGATTTTACAGATTTGATTGTGCCGTTTTCGGACTTTTGGGAGTTTGAGCGATTTTCCAACCTCTAGTTGTTTATCCGTGTGTTTTCATGAATCATAGACGGGTTTCGGGAATTTCTTCATGTAATTTGAGTATGGATAATTGATTATCATATTCTTTGCGAATCGTTTAGGTTCCGGAAGCGCGTTCTTGGACCTACCAAACTCATACGTTTTTCCGTTCGATTTCTCGATGTCTCAAAGGCAAGTATATATTTATGAATGTGCGTTCTCGACTTTGAAAGTATGAAATATTAATGGCATGATTATTTCTATCCACTCTGGGGCGGGCCGACGGGTCCCCTGAGGGTTTCGTAGCCTCTGGTGCGATTCCACGGATGATATGAACGAACCACTCTGGGGCGGGCCGATAGGCCCCCTGAGGGTTCCGTAGCCTCTGGTGCGGTTCCACGGTATTCATATAAGTATTGATGCAATGCCATGAGATTTAGTTATTCCGGAATACTAGTCTTGAATTGATGAATTGACGGTTACATTTACTTTATTATCGAGAAGTATTGTAGTTCATACTTGATATACTTGCACTAGCTATTCGACGGCTAACCCCTTTATGAGGGAAATACTTTTCATGTATTTCAGGTTCCAGGAGAGCGGACAGGCAGGTATCGGATCGGCATGAAGATGATGGGCAAGTGTGATACTGTGTCTTTCCTCTGGTTGTGTTTCGTGTTTCTCCATTCAGTATTGTTGTACCGGAATGGTTATTGAATACTCGAGTATTGTTTTTCAGTTTTCCTTGATGTTCCGGCCTGTGTTGCCGAGGTATTGATTTGTGTGGTGATGTATATGGTTTCATTGGTTATGGTTTTGGAATACCATTTGTATTGTCCTTCTTTTCATTGTATCTAGACCTTCTCGGTCAAGTTTTACAGTTCCGCACATGAATATCCTTGTGGGTCCCACGGCGGGGCTCAAGGCGCTGTAATATACCCTGAATAACTTGGGGGTGTTACAGAATATGGTATCAGAGCCTAGGTTTATGGATACCTAGGCTGTCGGTCTTTTGGGTCGATTGAGTCGTCATTTGCCCACAGTATCACTACTCTGCCATCATCACAGTGCGACCGGTACTTGTAAGTCCTCTCACTCTTCTTGTATTTTTCTTAATCGTTTCGTTTTTAGTTTGGTATTCTTGGGAATTGGTCACTTCGAGAATGTGCGATTTGGATTATACTTACGCACATGTGTGCCCTTCAGAATGTTGGATGTAAGGAGGAGGAGTCGTGGACGTGGTCACAGACGTGAACTCTTCCTTGAGATTTTGTCAAATTGCTAATTGCGATATTAGTGTGTATCGGTATTGTGTTGAGACCTTGCTTGGGAGTCGCATGCTAATATCACGGGAGATCATCGACTTCACGTACCTGTAAGTATACTGTTTTGGTTATTCGCTGGTGGCGGTGTCTGATTGCTTTCGTGATGAGTTGGGAAATTTTGGATTGATCTCTTGTTTGTGGCAGGATTGGAAGTTTCGAGGACGAAACTTATTTTAAGGCGATATCCCGACTTTTAGTACGTAATATCCGGATTTCAGTATAAATTTTTCGCGCTATTTTATCTGAGATATACTGGATAGATTGGTGTCTATACAGTATGGATAAAATAATTGGAAGACTGAGATAGTTGTATTAGTATAATTGTCGTAGTTGGTCGACAATTACATTTGAAGATATTTGCGTGTCATGTTATCATACTTTTGATATTGGGTAGATCATATGAGAATATTATCAGGTTGTATATATGTATTCAATATGTCGTGTATATACATCTAGTATATCAAGACGACGGATAAGAATAACGGAAAATGGCTAAGTACAGCCACGTTAGCGCACGCTACAAGGTATGCCTAGCGCACGCTAAGATATATATACTTAGCGTACGCCACGGTGCATACTTAGCGCACGCTAAGAGGTTTGAGTTACGTACGCTAAGGAGGACCCCTAACGTACGCAAGGTATTCTGGATAAGGTCCGGAAGGTGGCCGACAGGTAGGCCCAGACTTTTTATTATCGGGGATTAGCGCACGCTAATGCATGTTGGTAGCGCACGCTAATTTCAGATCGTCAACAGGGAATCTTGGCTTTATTGGCTGCTTTCGGCGTGTAGGACCCGGGCATCTTCTGGGAAGATACAGGTTGTCGGGTCAACAACGATTAGTGCGCGCTAAGGTCGAGGAATAGCGCACGCTACTGAGCATTTCACCGTATCAAGTCAACGCCTTCTTGCATACGCTAATGCATGAGCATTACGTACGTTAGATGAATTTCGAAGCAATGCAGTAGCTTGTGGTTGCCCGATAGCGCACGCTATCAAGGAAGGATAGCGTACGCTAGATCTGTAGTGCGCACTAAATATAAGGTCTAGCGCGCGCTAGTGATGTGTTTTATAAAGAGGATAGACGAGTGCTGGGAGGCATTTTGTCCATTCTCCTTCCTTCAGTCAATAGAGAGAGCCTTGGGAAGTACCTGAAGTTCCTAAACATTGAGAGATAATCCTCTTAAACAAGATTAAGATGGAGAGCTCGGATTTCAAAAATTGTTCTTGAAGTTTTGATGATTCTTGGAATGGAGTTCAATTATTCTTCTTCGTGGTTCGTCCATACAAGGTAATCCTCGTATCCCTTTGATAGTGGTTCGTTTCTTTTTAGAGGATTACTACTTGGGAGGGAGCATGTTGGGATCATCATGTGATAATGTTATATGAGATTTATTGGAATTGTAATAAGAGATTTCGGATGTTGATATGATTATTGACATCTTCTTCATATGATGATAATGGTTTTGTTGCGATTCTTGAGGTTGTATGAATGGCATGATGAAGAAAATGGTGACATGGAGATATATATACCTCGGATATGTTGTTCTGAACGTGATTTCGGATATTTCATGTTCTTGAAGAACTCCTGAATTATACGAGGTGATGAAAATTTATAAGTGTTGATGTTTTGAAAATGAATATGGAATATTCATATCTAGAGATAAATTATGTGTTTGAAATAATATTCGCATAGGAATACGAATGTGATTATGAGTTTGATGAGCCTATTATTCATCTCTGAATTTGGAAGCCCATACGTGTGGAGCAAATATTCAAGTCGAATGATTGGATTGTTTGATAACCTTTTTAATATGATTATCTATTATTTTGAACCAATCGGATGGTTCGAATTAATGATAGTCATAGGTAAATTTTAACGATGGATTTACGAGAAGGGAACCTTGTCAATTCGTATTTAAGAGTTGAGTTTGGAATCAATAACATTTAGACCCTTATTATTGGTCCGAGTTGGTTGCTGATATGATCATCGGATTTCGGCTCGTATTGTGGACATGGATTCGTGAGGGTCTGAGTCGGATAGTTCAGACTGTGTTTAATCGAGATATTGTGGAACCGATGAGTTGTGGCCTTGTTGTATTGATATTGATCGTCATCGAACCTGTTGATTATTAATCCTTCGTTTTACAATAAGATATGATGTTTGATCATGGATTATGACTGTTGTGTTGCGGTTGAGGTTGAAGAGTTCGTAATTAGCCTGGTCGGGACTGAGGAACTCGTAGACGAAATTAACTGAATTGGTAACAGTTCGTTGTATTAATATCGAGGCAAGTTTTATACTTGTACTAATCAATGAGATTAATGTTATCATGTAGGTGTACGAATGTGTGTATCACTTCGAGACTTGGTCTCTTTATGATTTTGTTGATATCAGGGGATTGTTTGATACGACACCCGTCGGCAAATTATGCCAAATGTTACTGTTGTTCGTAAATGGCCGGTTCAAGGCATTGCGATACTTGTTGGTAAAGTTCCTGTCAATAGCCGGTTCGCGGTATCGACGTATCGATTATGATTGTGATGGATGTTCCATTGAGATATTGTGGTGATAGTTGTTATTGATATCGGTGTTTTTCTATTGATATTATATTAACCGATTGAAGGCATTGATGTATTCGATTATCATCTTCGTTATCGGTAACCGATTAAATGTGCCGAGACATCCGTTGTATCATTGTTATCGAATTGCTGTTCTAAGACAATCGAGGTATTGAATTGGAATCGCCGAGGATAGTGCCCATCCGTGAGTTATTATTGTCGTGTTGGCCGACTCAAGGCAGCACACTATTATTCTTGTGAACTCGGTAATTTTGTGATCGTTGAAGGTTGAGGATTTCCCGGATGGTTGTGTTGTGATTGTTGTTCGTGTTAATCGGTCCTTAGAGATTTTGATCCCAGGATGGTTGTTTTGAATATTGTTGGTCGTGTCGATCTTTCATTATTCATGTGTCATCGTTCACTTGGTGAGTCGTATGATCCATATTGGATATATTATCCTTTGAGTTTCGTTGTCATGTTGTATCATGGCATATCTGGAATCATATCTGCGTGCCGATTGGTTATGTGTAGGATTTTTAGCCAGGCACACGATGGTCATGCGTGGATGTTTCCGCATTGGACCATGCACACGAGACGTAGTTCGTGAGGCTAATTAGGTACATTGTCACCCGTATATTCTGGATTCCGTATACGGGGTGGATATGTGCACGGACACAATTCCGGATCGGGCGTACTGTGATGTCCCTCTTGAGCCTTATTGTTTGGTCGTTCATAGTCCATGTTGTATTGAATATGTCCGACGATTTGCGACTGGTTGTTCATACGCCGAGGGGTATGTCCGACAGTCAAGTTTGTTTCTTTGAGATCTGTATTGTGATGATTCTGACTTGGTGAGGGCTTTCAGGCCATTGTGATGTATCGGTATTTTCCGTTGGGGCCTTCGGGCATTGTGATTCGTATCTATTTCGGCATTGGTTTGGTTTACCTTCGGGTGATGTATTATTGTGTTCTATATTGATGATTCTCCGTTTGGGCATAAGTTTTCGGTTCTTGTGTATCTCGTTTAGTTTTTCCTGGCGGGATATTTCTTCTCCCTACTTGTTTTAAGTTTCGGGACGAAACTTCTTTTAAGGAGGGTAGAATGTAATACCCGTAATTTTGATTTCTGGTAATTTTCTATTTTTGGCGGAAGTCCATTTTGACGACTCTCTTGGGACCGTTTCGTCATCCTGAGAATGATTAATTCTACACTTTTTTGACATCCGAGTTCGTTTCGGTATTCTTTTGTTGAATTCCGTGTTTCTTAACGACTTTCGATTCTTGTGAATATCGTTCGAAATTACTGTTTCGAGTTTCCCGTAAGTCTGTTTAACTTTGTTAGACGTGTTGTGAACTTCGGTTTGGTTATTCGATCACGTATCGTGATTTTCGGACGTTTTGGGCCGTTTTCGTAATTTCCCAAAGTTTGGGGTAATTACTTCGGTTGTCGAATTTCGAGCCTTCGGGTGGTCGGAATCATGTGTTCTCTTAGCTTTTAGATTCATCGTTGTGAGTACTTCGTAACCGTATCTTCGATTCGTATTCAGGTTTGGGTTTCGGTGTCGTTTTCTTGAGTTCAGTGTTATTAAACGACTTTTTCAAGTCTGAGTTCGACTTTGTTAAATCACCATTTATTTTTGGAAACTCCAAAAATTCTGAATCTTTTCAATATTATAAAGCATCAAGTTATCTTTTTAATGGTTCAAGCGGTGAGTCAATCGGAGTCCGGACGAAGGAGTTATGGTCGATATAGCTAAGTCACTCACATGTTCCAGTTTTGGCCGAGCAGCCTGCCGGAAGGGCCGAGGCACACTTGGTCGAGCCGCGGCACGCACACATTTTTCATTTTTCGGCCAAACCCGTCTGTACCTTGTGCCGCGGCACATGTCGGCCGGGCCACGGCACACTGCCGAGCCCTGGGAGCAGTTTTTGGGCCTGTGCCGCGGCACACTTCGGAGTCGATCATTTTGACTCTCACCTATGGTAAATCAAAGCAATAATTATTATAAATACACAATTAAATATTATATACTTAGAATTAAGAAATAATAATTATCCGAGATTTATGTTCTTCTTACAGTCAGTACAGAAGACACTATCTCACCTCGATCCAGTTCAACATATGTAAATACGCTAATGTATGCTAATAGTCAAGACCAACTATTCTCAAGCATACACTACAACCTTTTATATAATTTGTCTAATAATTATATAGGTTGTGAACTATTATATTATTTTATAAGGCACCGATAATGTGATCTTCCGTGTGACACCAACACACAACATTATCTACAATATAAAATAATTAGACATTTCATTTGCATAACCATAACGTGAATAAATATGCAAAACATGTGATTAAATGTAATTAATATTCTCATAGGTAGTAACAGGGAAATTAGGTAATACAAGCATAAAGTATGCTTTGCAGTATACAATCCTAACAATCTCCCACTTATACTCAAACCATGCTTTTAAGTATACTACTCCATTACATAGTCTCTCATTTCTCCCACTTATACTCAAAGCAATGCTGCCATACACCGTAATCCCATTCCTTCCACATGCCTTTCAAAAACTTTTGATGGTAGGCCTTTCGTGAAAGGGTCAGCAAGATTATCTTCCGATGCAACCCTGGATACAACTACGTCTCCTTCCTTTACGAAGTGTCGTATGATGTGGTACTTGCGGTTGATATGTTTACTTGCCTTGTGGGCTCGTGGTTCCCTCAAATTTGCGACTGCACCAGTATTATCACAATAAAGTGTAATACCCTCTGGCAAATCGGGAATCACATCTAAGTCCTGCAGGAAGTACTTGAGCCACACTGCCTCCTTGGCTGCCTCAGAGGCTGCCACGTACTCAGCTTCCATGGTAGAGTCCGATATGCATTTATTCTTCACACTCCTCCAACTAATGGCTCCACCTCCCAGACTAAACACATAACCCGAAGTAAACTTGGACTTTTCTTTGTTCGATGAAAAATCTGAGTCAGTGTAACCTACCGGAAACAGGTCGTCTAATTGATATACAAGCATGTACTCCCTAGTCCTTCTCAGGTACTTGAATATTTGCTTGACAGCAATCCAGTGTCCTGGTCCTGGGTTTGACTGATATCTAGTAGCCATGCCCACGACATGACAGATATCTGGTCTAGTACAAAGCATAGCATACATGAGACTTCCCACAACAGATGCATAAGGGACCATATTTATGTCATCTATCTCCTTTTGTGTCTTAGGACACATATCCTTAGATAGTTGAATTCCATGTTTGTAAGGTAGAAAACCTTTCTTGGAATTCTCCATGCTAAACCGCTTCAGCACTGTATCGATATAGGATGCCTGGGATAAGCACAACATCCTTTTCTTCCGATCACTAAAGATCCTGATTCCAAGGATGTGTCCTGCTTCTCCTAGATCCTTCATATCGAACTGCTCTGATAGCTATACCCGTACGTCCGACAATTCCTTCACGTTGTTTCCAATCAGAAGGATATCGACAGTACAAGAAACACCAACACATTTCCATCGCATTTCTTATACACACAACTCTCAATCGGACATTGGACGAGTCCATATGACTGGACAACTTCGTCAAAATGAGTGTTCCAAGATATAGATGCTTGCTTAAGTCCATAAATGGATTTCTTAAGTTTGCACACCAAGTGCTCTTCTCCTTCAGCAATGAATCCCTCTGCTTGGCGCATATAGATTTCCTTGTCTAGACTCCCATTCAAGAATGCAGTCTTGACATCCATCTGCCAAATCTGCAGATCCAAATGCACAGCTATAGCTAAAAGAATCCGGATTGACTTAAGCATGGCTACCGGCGAAAAGGTTTCATCATAATCGATACCCTCTTTCTGAGTGTAACGTTTTGCAACAATCCTCGCTTTGAAGGTTTCAACCTTCCCGTCACGTCCTTTCTTTTGCTTATAGACCCATTTACTCCCAATGGCTTGTACACCATCAGGTAGCTCTACTAGCTCCCACACTTGATTGGAATCCATAGATCCCATTTCTGATTTCATTGCTACTTACCAGGAGTCAGCATCTTTATCTTGGATTGCCTCCTTATAGGTCCAGGGATCTGATTCATCTTCGCCTGGGATTGAGTCCAAAGACTTTCCCACGCCTATGAATCGTTCGGGCTGACGAACAACCCTCCCACTACGACGAGGCAAATCCTGAGTTAGTGTAAAAGTATCAGAATCGATATGTGGTGCAGTTTTAGTTGGCGCTTGTACGATTGGTATAGACGGAGTCTCGCCCATCAGCTCTTCCAAAATTATCTCGCTCATGGGCTTGTGACTAATCATATAATCCTCTTCCAGAAATCGGGCATTGGTGCTAACAATGACCTTCTGATCCTGGGGACTATAGAACAAGCCACCCTTCGTTCCCTTAGGATATCCTACAAACACTCGTACTTCTGTACGAGATGCCAACTTATCAGCTTCCTTATTCAGCACATGTGCTGGAGTACCCCAAATCCGAACATGTCCTAGACTGGGCTTACGCCCACTCCACAGTTCTGTGGGTGTTTTTGGAACTGATTTTGAAGGCACCAGGTTTAGAATGTACGCCGCTGTTTCTAAAACGTATCCCCAAAATGAAATAGGTAAATCTGAATAACTCATCATTGATCTAACCATTTCTAAAAGAGTCCTATTCCTTCTTTCAGCTAGACCATCATGTTGTGGAGTTCTCGGCGCGGTGAGCTGAGACGAAATCCCCTCATTCGTCAAGAAATCCAAAAACTCTCCACTAAGGTATTCGCCACCACGATCAGATCGTAGTGACTTGATACTCTTCCCATGACGCTTCTCCGTTTTAGCCTTGAAGTCTCTGAACTTGTCAAAGGCTTCAAACTTACGTCACAACAAATAGATGTATCCATATCTCGAATAATCATCTATAAACGTGATGAAGTATTCGAAACCACCACTAGCCTGGATATTCATTGGACCACATACATCCGTATGAACCAATTCTAACACATTCTGAGCACGGTTTCCTTTAGTTTTAAAAACCCTTTTGGTCATCTTACCTTCCAGACAGGATTCACAAATTGGAAATGACTCAACTTGGAGATTATCCAATGGACCATCATCTACTAATCTTTGAATCCTTCCAAGGTTTACATGTCCTAACCGTAAATGCCATAGATATGTTTGGTTTATGCTTGAAGGTTCTTTTCTCTTTTTAGGTTTAGACAAAGAGTTAAGTGATTTATGCATAGGAGTTTGTGCAGTATTAATGACATATAGTCCATCATTAAAAATACCTTTGCAAATATATTCACAGCTTCTTTTCTTAATAATGGGATCATCATCAAAAGAAACTGAATAACCATCGCTTTTTAATTTAGAAATTGAAATTAAATTCATTCTAAAATCTGGTACTAATAATACATTATTGAGGACTAATAATTTATCATTAATCTTCAACTGCACGACTCCCACTGCAACAGCCATAAGTCTGGAATAATCGCCCCAGTTGATGGTAATATCGTCCGCACTAAGCTGCTTGGTTACCTGAAAACCATGCGAGTCAAAGAAAACATGATCAGTGGAGCCCGAATCAACTATCCACGAAGTGGAAGAACAAGCTGCCAAACATATTTTGACTACTAGTGCACGAGACATACCTTTCTTAAGAGCAGGACAGTCCGCTTTAAAATGTCCTTTCTGACCGTACTTGTAGCACTTTCCCTTTGGCTTTTTGTTCGCCTCGGGGTGAGGAGCCTTTCTTTTCACCTTGAGGGTTGCCGCTTGCTTCTGGTCAACCTGCTTTTTCTTCTTTCCCCATTTGGGTTTGGAAGAAGTAGCACCAGTTGCTGCAAGAATCTGATGATAACCTTGTTTGAAGAGACCTTCAGCAGATTGAAGCTCTGTCAGAAGTTCCGCCAAACTATATGTCCTACGGTTCATATTGTAGTTAAGGCGGAACTGCTCAAAGCTTCTTGGTAAGCTGCTGTTAGGCGTATCTTTATACGCTTATTTATCTTTATTTTGTAGTGTTTTGGTGAGTGAAATCATCTAAATGAGCTTTTAATGCCTTGATTTTGTATGATTGACAGGAAATGGAAGTCCGGAAGCTAAAACGAGGCAAAACGGGCGAAGACGGCAAAACTGGACTATGAGCCGCGGCACAAGGAAGCTGAGCCGCGGCACAGGAAGACACCAGCCGAAGGGCAGAGTAAGCTGTACTCTGTGCCGCGGCACAGCCCAAGTGAGCCGCGGCACGAAGAATTTATTTACGCCTGTGCATTGACTTTTGGCGATGTGCCGCGCACAGTTGATGAGCCGCGGCACACTTAGCGGGTTTTATACGTCTGCGCGGATTTTGGGCCGTTTCGAAGCCAGTTTTAGACCAACTAATACGGACGCGATTTGTGGAGGTGCTGAGCTATAAATAGGGCTTAAGACCCTAATTTAATGATCTGGGAATCATTGAATCTAATACCTTGGAGAGCTTAAGCTTGGAGACGGCAGAAGAGGAGGAAAGCAGAAGAATTCAAGGGCGGTATATGAGTCAAGAACGGAGGAATCCGAACTTCATATGCGTTTGAATTTTATGCTTTCGTTTATTTATTCTGTATTTTCAGTTTTTAGTATGTCAGGCTAAAGCCCTAATCTAGGGTTTTGATGAAACCTTTGTTTTGACAAATTGATTGAGATTATCCAATTTATTACCTTTTTATTGAGTTTTCCCAATTATGTTTAATGCTTGCAATTATCTGGCCAATAATTGTATTGATTTAATCATTCACTTCGAATCGGGAGAGGAGATTTGGTGAGGAACTATTGGTGAGGACCGTTTTATTCTGTGAGATAGGAATATACTCATAGGAACTACGTGGCCTTTAGGAGATTTCATGCTTTTTGCCTATCGACGAGATAATTCACCTAGGGATAGAGTGCGTTAGTCGCCGTTAGATAAATCTATTGACCTCGGGAGAGGCGGTAGAATATATTAGCAATCTCCGCCTTCAATAAATTGGGAACATTATTTATTACGGATAATTGAGATTAAATTCGGATAAATTAAGGTGGATTCAGAACCCTAGACTTATTCACCATTTGATTTCCTTTAATCCAAGATATTGTTTTCTACTGCTTAGTATTTTAGAAATTCTTTTAGTTATTAATCACAAAAACCAAATTCGATTGTTCAGATAAAATTGGAATACGAAAACATCGGTAGTTAGAGATTCAATCCTCGTGGGAACGATACTCTACTTATCACTTTATTACTTGTAAACGATGACGTGCACTTGCGTGTAGGAAAAATTCGCAACAAGTTTTTGGCGCCGTTGCCGGGGATTGAAATTTTCCTAATATCGACTTAAGTATTTCGAGTCTTAATTTGAACGTTTTATTTTTATTTTTGTGTATTTAATTTTGTTTATTCGTTTTTCCTTTCAGGACCTTTCGTTAGTGCATGAGAAGACTCGGTAACGAAGGCCTACTACCTTTGGACACCGAGCTCGAGCGCACTCTAAAAAGGAACAAAAAGGAGAAAAGAGAGTTGCAGACGACGGTCAACATGGCCGAGAATGTTGAAATCCAGGGAGGAGACAACCAAGTGCAGCAAGTTCAACCGGAACTAGCTCTTAGAGATTATGCCATGCCGCAGGTCAACGCTAATTTTTCGAGAATTCGGCGTCCCACTATCCAAGCAAATAACTTTGAGATCAAGCCCGCCATTATTCAGATGGTGCAGGCGAGCCCATTCTGTGGACTGCCGAAGGACGACCCGAATGCCCACATTGCTTCGTTCCTTGAGATATGCGACACATTTAAAACGAATGGTGTCACCGACGATGCCATCCGATTGAGGCTTTTCCCTTTCTCTTTGAGGGATAAAGCAAAGTTTTGGTTAAATTCCCTACCGCCGGGGTCAATTACAACATGGGAGAGGTTAGCGCAAGCCTTCCTTGCAAAAATTTTCCCACCAGCTAAGACGGCGAGGTTGAGAAACGAGATAACTACTTTTGCCCAGTACGATATGGAAACGCTCCACGAGGCGTGGGAGCGATATAAAGAATTGCTACGAAGATGCCCTCATCACGGCATTCCTGATTGGCTTCAGCTGCATACGTTCTATAATGGTTTGCGTGCTTCTACTCGCACTCTTGTGGATGCAGCCTCTGGAGGAACATTCATGGGAAAATCTATGGCCGAGGCACACGTTCTTTTGGAAGATATGGCTGAAAACGCATACCAATGGCCATCAGAAGGATTGACACCGAAAAGAGTAATGGAAGTTTCAAGCAATGATCCGATCTCCACCTTGTCAGCTCAAGTCGCCGCTTTGACACTGTGACTCCAGACATTTTCGCACGCACCAGCCCCGTTACCATAGAGACATGTAATTGGTGTAACGGATCACACCCGAGTGCGGAATGTCAATTTGGAAATCCGTCGAGCAAAATCGATGGAGCAGGCTCAATTTGTGGGAAGTGGGAATCGACCAATAACCCGTACTCCAATACTTATAATCCGGGTGGCGCAATCATCCCAACTTTTCATGGAGAAACGGACAGTAACGCACACCAGCCCTTTCGCCCCGGAATCAACGGCGGCCCCTTCCGCTCCCAAAGTGTCTCTCGAGGAAGCGCTTGCAAAATTGGGCAAATACGAGTCAATTTATGACTCGGACGGAAGCTACACTACAAAATCATTCTGCTTCCATTCGAATTTGGAGGTCCAGTGGGCCAAATCGCTAGTGTGTTGACTCGTCCGAGGGAGCATTGCCGAGTACAACAGACTAATCCTAGAGAGAGTCTAAACGCAGCTTAGCTTGAGAAGCGGGAGAGAGGTCTTGGATCAGCCGAGCGGGGTAAAGAGAAGAAGGAGATTGAAGAAGAGAAGGATTTAAATCTAGAGGAGTCGAAGGAATTGAAGCCGGATAACTCAAGACATGTGTCCCTGTTCCGTTTCCGCAGACTACAAAGAAAGAAGGGCGGACAAACAATTTTCCAAGTTCCTCGATGTGTTCAAAAAGCTTCACATCAATATTCCGTTCGCCGACGCATTGGAGCAGATGCCGAGTTATGTCAAGTTCATGAAAGAGATATTATCGAAGAAGAGAAAGCTTGAGGAGTTCGAAACGGTCACCTTGACAGAGGAGTGCAGTGCTATTCTTCAAAAGAAGCTCCCACCTAAATTGAAAGATCCGGGAAGCTTCAACATACCGTGCACCATGGGGAATCTTTCATTTAATAAGGCACTATGCGATCTTGGTGCGAGTATCAACCTCATGCCTCTGTCAATTTTCAAAAAGCTGAATATTGGGGAAGCTAAGCCAACCACAGTCTCATTACAATTGGCGGATCGATCGATAAAGTATCCGAGGGGAGTGATCGAGGATGTTTTAGTTAAAGTTGATAAGTTCATCTTTCCGGCCGATTTCATCGTACTAGACATGGAGGAAGATGAAAATATTCCGATCATCTTGGGACGACCATTTCTAGCGACGGGCCGAACCCTTATAGACGTGGAAAAGGGGGAGTTAACTCTGAGGGTCCAAGACGAGCAAGTTACTTTTCGAGTATTTAAATCGTTCCCATGTCCAGGAAGTGCTGATAAAGGATCACAAATTGAAGGTGTGGATGTTGTTGAAAGAGGAAAGCACCGAAAACATCGTCGGTGGGAAAATGCAGATTTTGTGTTAAATGACCCGAGTTTTAAGAAGGAGGTGGAACGAGTGGCGTTCCTCGAGCATGAGAAAAAATCTGCTGCAATTGTGAGTTCGTTTGTGAAGGAGGAGAGTGAGCCGAAAGCCAAGCGGAAAATTAGTCATGGAGAAACCGGGTGTTTCGGAAAGTTATTCAAGTCGAAACCTTTTCAAAAACAACATTTGATGACCGAACCGAAACTCGAACCACTGATTGCCAATGGTCATAATTTTAACCAAAATATAAACGGTTCGATGAACGGGGCGGAAGCCAAATGGAGTTTGCGAAAAGCGAACTAACGTTGTCCAATAGGTCCTATCAAGACTATAAACTTAGCGCTTCTCGGGAGGCAACCCGAGTTCGTAGTTGTAGATTTTTGCATTTCTTTATTTTTCTTGTATTCGTGATTCTTATTTTTCATCCTTTTGTGCTTCTATGTGCTTCTGCCTCTCGTTTTTAACGTCTTCTTTTCAAAATTCTGTGCAGGAAAGTCCCAGGGAAGAAACTGGAGTATGAGCCGCGGCACAGGTATTGTGAGCCGCGGCACACAGCAGCTGATGAAAAAGGGCCGATCAAACTGTACCCTGTGCCGCGGAATGATCTTACTGAGCCGCGGCACACCAGGTCTCTGAGCCGCGGCACCCGATAACTGAGCCGCGGCACACTAAATGATCAAGAAATGCCCAGGGAGCCTGTACTTTGTGCCGCGGCACACTAAAGCTGAGCCGAGGCACACGAACACACTGAGCCGCGGCACACAAAATCTGAGCCGCGGCACCCAACGACATATCAAAACGTCCCAGTCCGACTGTACTTTGGGCCGCGGCTCACTTATATTGTGCCGCGGCCCCCGTCGCAAAATAAGAACAGCCAGGTAAGGCTCATTCAGTCGATCGGCCTGCATAGGATACTTCTTCCCTCCCTTCCTTCCTTCCTGCACACGATGAGGTTAGTTGGTTCCATTCTATTAGTCTCCTTCTCAAATTCTCCGTAATTATTGATTTCTAAATCATAAGTGATTATTGATGTGAAAAGATTTGGATTTTTATATTGTTAGTTGTTCTTCATTGTTGCTTCTAAAATGGAGTTGGAATATGGGGAATTTGTTATTGTGATGGAATTGATGTTTATGAACGAATTGTTGATGATGGTTTTTGTAATTGGGTTATAACTGTTATTATTTTTGGGATTTGGAATTAACCATAAAAATTCTTGTTCTTCATTTTAACTTGTGCACACAAGGTGTTTGATAAATTGCAGCAATGAAAAATGGGTAAGCTAGGCATTTTCAAACTTATATGCAATGAATCATGTTGTCACATTATCCCCAGCCGCTACATCATGTTCAACTTGAGAGCTCGTACTTAACTTCCTTTTTGATGATGCAAGCTCGTTTATTCACATTCCGCATGATGTAGTCAAGAAGCATGCAAGCTCACCGGACGATGCCGGCACCAGCTCCGGAGCAGACTGGAGGGGAGTACTTGACCTTTTTACTTTTATTGCATATCATTTTTGTCCATTGAGGTCAATGTACGTCCTAAGTTTGGGGGGGGGGATTTACATTCAGTCTACATTCATTGCTGTACTCTATTTTCTTGCTGTACATTATATTTTGTTGCACTTTTCTTTTCTTTGCGAAAATTTTTTTAGATAGCCTTGCTTGTCTTAGTTTTTCCTTATTCGTGAATTTTCGTGATTCTATTTGTGTGATACTGATGTTACGACACTGTCTTTCTCTCTGAAGAAACGGGCGAGTTCTAGTCGAGTTGGTGTCAGTTATTTCTGTTCTGCTTAGTATTTAATTAGGTCCGAAATTTTTTCGTGATTGTAGAGGTCTTGGCAGATAAGAGACGATACATACTTGTTTTTAAATCCCCATCAATACGTTTGGCTACATTTTCCGGATAGTGAGCCGTACTGTTTCTTTAGTCGTGTTGGCACTTAGATGGAGTTTAGAGTCGGTCAGTTTTTCCCTAAAAAGTCGAGATAATGTGTTCTATGAAGGGAAGTTTAGTAACCGGGGGTATTCGCGTGACCCGTTGTTTACTCTCGCGTAAAACGACGACCCTGATTAGACTAGTGATTTAGATATTTCACATGTGCCAATGATAGGGAGCCTAGTAACCGGGGGTATTCGCGTGACCCGCTGTTTACTCTCCACTACACCATATATGGGTTTCAGCAACACCAGAAAAACTGTGTTCAAAAGTTCAAAAAGTGTTGCTGAAGGCAAAAAAACAAGCTACGGCTACACTTTGACCAAATTTGAAGGTGTTACAAAAACGGCCGCAACCATAGGGGTCTAAGGTAACACTTTTCTAGTTTTTGGTAACATGTGAAAAAAGTGTAACAACAGACCCCTATGCCAACACATTTCTTGTATGTGCCGACACTAAATTTTGTGTTGCTGTAGACTTAAGGCCACACTTTTATATATTTAGTGACACAAATGTTTGTGTAGCTGTAGACCTATGCTAACACTCGTGAGGTCTAGTGTAACATTAAATTGTGAAACACTTTGACATATCTACCAACAACTTTAACACTATGGCTACACTTATATATGAACAGCTTTTAACTTTTGCCAACTCACTTTTAATCTTTGCCAACACAATTTTTATAATTTTGCCAACATATGAAGAATTATAAATTAGAGTCTATAGATACCATTAAAATATTGTCAACCATAACATCCAAAATACATGACTGCCAAATATTCAATCCATAATCAAACAGGCAAATACACTTACATAACCAAACATCTAAATACAAGTTACCATCGCAATCTATTAATACAATAAAACTACTTGAGTCACTTAGCAAAATTTCATCATCTCAAATTTCCAAAACGGCTCTAGTTGCCTCATGGTCTACGTCGAGCAGAACATTTTGCGTCTCCGGCTTCTTTCCTCGCACTCTCAGTTGTAGAGTATGTTGTTGTATTTGAGAAGAGACCGCATTATCACCCTCAATTGAAGGAAGTTCCCAGCCTCCATCGCTATGCCGCGCCAGGCCCATTATTACCAATAACCAAACGAATCAACAGCTTAACTAGAAAGTACAACAATCAAAGAAAAATCAAGAGCATATCTTGAATTTTGATACAAAACAAAGGATATACCATGATCATGATAAACTAGAACTGAAGCGTGAAAAACTATCATTATAAGCAACCAAGATTTGAATGCAAAAACACAACACTGATTTTTAAATAAAAAACCATTAAAGTAGTATAACATTCTTTACAAGACAAAAATAAACAAAAACTAATTCATCAAATCGGAACACATTTCATTAAACCAACCATTTCGAATTCACATAACACATGAAACCACATTTCTTTTAAAATTAAAATCGGAACAGTAAGCAAACTAACATGAAATTTTCTAAAAGATCCATGTTTGAGGTAAAAAATTCTGACAAAAATGTACCCCTTTCGTAAGATGTCAACGGAAACAACATAATAAAATATATTAACAAATAGAAAGCAAGAAACAACATTTCTATGAACATCACGAAAAAATTTCAGCCTTTACCAAGATTCATGATTGGCCTGCTATCACCTACGAGTATGTTGTGTTTGCAACTTCAATAAATAAAAAAATGGCTCTTATTATCCTTCAAAAATAACCTACAACATTATTAGCCTCCAAAAATTCTTTCAATCCATCAAGAAAACACAATTTCCTGTTATATCGCCTTACCAGAACTGTCCAGCTGCTTCCGTTAGGTGTCCGGAGAGTAAAGTGTCCAGGTATGAAAGCATCGAATAATTGAGGAATTGCCGATGGAACACGCTGAGTCAGTAAAACAGTGTTACTGGTCAAGATTATTCTGGGATATATCATCTCTCATTGGTATTGCAGCATTCTTTAATCAAATGAGACAAAGAAAAGGACAGAAGAATGTATCACCGAAGCGAAGATTCTCCAAGAACAAACAAATGATTAGTAAGAGATTAATTTCTACCTTTAGATTGGATGAAGAAGGCTTTAACACTGATTTGTTGCCATGAGATATAGTGGAGTCTCTAAAGTTAGCTTTCTTCTGGCACACAAATTTTAAAGTGTTCCTTGTGATATGAACATATAATCAAAATCTTCCTGCCAGTCTACACTTGCAAAGTAGTTGAAGAGGTTGAATAAGAATAATAAAATAATTACGACAGTAATAGTGCACAGCGCCATTAAAGAAAACAAACTATACCAATTCAAGTTGGTTTGCAATACGATGCTCAAACTCCTTCACAAGCTTGCTTATTACAGACTCAACAAGCTGTAAATATAATAAATATATCAACCTAGAAGCAAGGGTTTAGCATCATATTTCAAGATTGAAGGTGAAGAAATCAAAAGGTGTAAATCGAGGAAATATCCATGTAAAATGACAACTATATTTGAAACGTGCACAGGATACTTACATTTGAAATGTGCACATGATACTTACATTTGCAATTTCTTCAGGCTTCCTATCCAATAGAACGGCTCGAACAAGCATAATCAAGGATGAATTAGCCTGCAAAAATATTTAATTATATATTAACAAATAAAAATAACATGAATATAGGTCACATGAGCTAACATAGACTGACTGTCCACTTGAATCGACATTGAACCCACAATTTTATTAAACTCTGTTTCCATACATGCACCATTATGAGATTTCTCAACTGACGCACTTCTTGTAAGAGAACTCGTCAATGGCTCAGAAGTTTTCCGAGCAAATTGTTTTCCAGAAGTAGTTATTTTAACATTTCCACCAAATTTCCAGACCCCATTTCCTCCAAATTGCTTTCCATTCATTGTAGGACTTAAGTGCCAACACGGAGTTCACCACCCTTGAAGAATTTCCGCCCTAAAAACAATTAAATTATCTTAAACTTTCACAAAGCAGACAGAGGATGTGTAATTTTATATTGTATGTAGCTCAAAATTATTGCAGCGTCAAGACGCACTGCTCAGGATCATAGGCCTCAAATGTAGGCATTCCCATCTCTTTACGGCGACAAGAAAATTCCTCACATTCTCAAAGTACGATGCACCGATAATGCAACACCATCGGAACATGTGCGGAGGAGTCACATGGACTTTCGACTACGAAAGAAGATGATTGAGGTCATTGCAATTGATAATGGAAAAAATGGAAAAATAAATAATACGTGGATGAAATATAAATAATATTCCTATTTCAAAGATCATAAATGTATAAACAGATTTTTATAGGAATCCATACAGAGCATATTATTATCTAATAAGTTTTTATAAATTTATCACAAACTTAAGAGTACAGATCTAACTCTTGAACACAGGTTCGTATCTTATCGGTTTCTAGCAGATTTTAATTTATTTCTTTATGGTATGTGAAATTCCTTCTCCCAACTCTTGTGACAGGGTCAACGAGTCAACTCAAAACATTTCATCATGACTGATGTGACCTGCCTACTACACTTTAGATACTGAGTTCACTCGGAACTCAAAACGTCTTATGATTGCTGATGTTGATGTATGTGACACGCCTACACCTTGGTGATTCTCATATACTGAGTTAACTCAGGAAGCCCATTTGGGAACAGGAAAATAGGAAAAGAACAAAGAAACATACCAGGTTGGGGGGAAATCTTGAACTCAAGATGTTTGTGTTTTTACAGAAGAAGAAGAAAACTCTACAAGAAAAAAAAACTTGTACTGACCTTCACGATAATCCTCGGCTGGTAACCCAAACTCACAGCCCAAAGAATCAAAGAAAATATCGAAAAACATCTAGCCTCCGAGAAACCAGGGCAAACAGTAACCCCAGGCTCTAGGACCTCATCAAATTTCCCTAATCTTTCCTTAATCACAACAGTGGATTGGTCTACTTGAATGCAGCAAAACAAATCTCCCATATCCTATACAAAATTCGAGTATGTTAAGAATACACCTCATTTCAGACGATTATCGCCAGATCTCAAACCCTAAAAACCCGAGAATGGTTTATACACCGACAACACATCCTTCTGGAGAGCTATCAAAATGAAGCCATCGGATATGTAACAAATTGAGGGGAGAAAGAGGTGGTGGTAAAAGCAGTTAGAAATACACGCGAAAATAAACAAGCAGGAGGAAAAAAGAAAAGAGGACGTGTGAATCGAAGGGAAGGGTGATAAGGCAGGAGACGGAAATGGTGAGAGATAATACCGTGTTATTGCAGAGAGTATTGAGAGCTCCACGCAAAACCAATTCCGACTGCATCGCCGTCATGCCCAAGCCCAAATCTATTTCCGTCTTTTGGACTTAGGGATTTAGGGAGAATAGGTTATTTCGATTTTGGGGAGAGTATGCGGAATGAGAGCCCGCCTTCTCCTTTTCCGTTTTTAATTTTATTTTTCCTTTTTGGACTTATTTCTTTTAAGGCTTAAATAGAAACACATGTAGGGACAAGGATGATTTAGTGAACCATACTACAACGTTACATAAAAATGTTATTACCGTGATTTTCACAACGTTTACCTATTGACCGTTGTAGTATACCGTAACATTTTTACCATAAACGTTGTTGTCTCCGTTATTCCCGTAAAATTTTCAGTTAAATCGGAATGAATAGAGCGGGTTGCGTATGATCGACATATGAAAAATATATTTAATATTACGTATTTCTTTTAAATTCCGCTCAAGTTAATATAAAATAATTAACCTTGTTTTTGACAATTATTTTTATTCTTTGGATTTTACGGTTGTATTGGAGATTTGAAATCATTTTAAATTCCGCAAATATTTTAAAAAATATATGTTTCGTAACGACTTGAAATTTTTACAAGTTTTCCTTGTTTAAAAAAAATATTTATAAAATACCTTAGAAAAATCGGGTCGTTACAGTTGAAAATAATTTATTTGTACTGCCTAAAATATTTTAGCAAGCCCGCCTATTTCTATTAGTGTTTAGTTACACCTTTTTTAAATAGCAATGGCTACACCAAATTTTGTGTTAGCGTAGATACTCAATTTGGTCTATGGTAACACTAATTTATATCAATAATAACGTTAAAAAAATGTGTAGCCTTAAATCAAATTTGACCAATTTTAAGGCATCTAAGGCTACACTTTTGCTTGTAACATCAAAAAAAATGTTGTTGAAAGCCATATATGGTGTAGTGCTCGCGTAAAACGGCAACCTTGATTCGGACATGCGGATATTATATATTCGAGTTGTTTCTCCGCTGTAGACGGGAACTTAGTAACTAGAAGCATCCATGTGCCCCATGAGTGTCTTTTACGTCAAACGGTTTCCTAATACATGAGAATGGAAGTTCCACCCTAGGATTATCCCGATGAAACATCCCGAGATCCTAACCTAGTGGTCAACTCGAGTCAAATTCTTGAGCATATATATATAAGGGAATACTGTCCGAGGGTTTTTTTTGTTATGAGACTCGTGAAAATTTGTGCCTTTAGACTGTGGAACGGGACGAACTAGCTCGTCTATTTTAGCCTTTCATATTGACGGTCGATTTGACTCATGTTTTGTTAATCTTTGAGCTGAAATTTTCTTCATGAACGAGTGATTAGATCAATTTGATTACTTTGCGGAATCATTATTCTGAGTGCAGCTCGCTTTTATGACACTCGTATTATTTAGAGAGAATGGCAGAATAGTATTGATTAGGTTGAACACTATGAGTTGCACGATCATTCACGACATTCTTTTATTGACTTTAATTCTTTTTGCTTGAGGACAAGCAAAGGCTTAAGTTTGGGGGTATTTGTTAGGCGTATCTTTATACGCTTATTTATCTTTATTTTGTAGTGTTTTGGTGAGTGAAATCATCTAAATGAGCTTTTAATGCCTTGATTTTGTATGATTGACAGGAAATTGAAGTCCGGAAGCTAAAACGAGGCAAAACGGGCGAAGACGGCAAAACTGGACTATGAGCCGCGGCACAAGGAAGCTGAGCCGCGGCACAGGAAGACACCAGCCGAAGGGCAGAGTAAGCTGTACTCTGTGCCGCGGCACAGCCCAAGTGAGCCGCGGCACAGAAGAATTTATTTACGCCCAGGCATTCAGCTTTTGGCGATGTGCCGCGGCACAGGTTCAGTGAGCCGCGGCACACTTAGCGGGTTTTATACGTCTGCGCGGATTTTGGGCCGTTTCGAAGCCAGTTTTCGACAAACTAATACGGACGCGATTTGTGGAGGTGCTGAGCTATAAATAGGGCTTAAGACCCTAATTTAATAATCTGGGAATCATTGAATCTAATACCTTGGAGAGCTTAAGCTTGGAGACGGCAGAAGAGGAGGAAAGCAGAAGAATTCAAGGGCATATGAGTCCGAAGAACGGAGGAATCCGAACTTCATCTGCGTTTGAATTTTATGCTTTCGTTTATTTATTCTCGTATTTTCGCTTTTAGTATGTCGCTAAAGCCCTAATCTAGGGTTTTGATGAAACCTTTGTTTTGACAAATTGATTGAGATTATCCAATTTATTACCTTTTTATTGAGTTTTCCCAATTATGTTTAATGCTTGCAATTATCGGCCAATAGTTGTATTGATTTAATCATTCACTTGAATCGGGAGAGGAGATTTGGTGAGGAACTATTGGTGAGGACCGTTTTATTCTGTGAGATAGGAATATACTCATAGGAACTACGTGGCCTTTAGGAGATTTCATGCTTTTTGCCTATCGACGAGATAATTCACCTAGGGATAGAGTGCGTTAGTCGCCGTTAGATAAATCTATTGACCTCGGGAGAGGCGGTAGAATATATTAGCAATCTCCGCCTTCAATAAATTGGGAAAATTATTTATTACGGATAATCGAGATTAAATTCGGATAAATTAAGGTGGATTCAGAACCCTAGACTTATTCACCATTTGATTTCCTTTAATCCAAGATATTGTTTTCTACTGCTTAGTATTTTAGAAATTCTTTTAGTTATTAATCTCAAAAACCAAATTCGATTGTTCAGATAAAATTGGAATACGAAAACATCGGTAGTTAGAGATTCAATCCTCGTGGGAACGATACTCTACTTATCACTTTATTACTTGTAAACGATGACGTGCACTTGCGTGTAGGAAATATCGCAACAGCTGCCTAAGATAATATCGACCTGCGTTTCCGCATCGATAGTAGACCCCAGTATGCTCAGTTCGTTCAAATGAGACATCATTTTCAGAACATGATCCCTTACTGGGGTCCCTTCAGACATTTGAGTTGTCATCAATACCCTCATTGCGTTTTATCTAGCCGCCCGGTTCTGATGACCAAACATCTCGGTGAGACTTTTCATCATTTCCACGGCCGAGCCCATTGTGTGATGCTGATGCTGCAATACATTTATCAGTGAAGCCAAAATGTAACAGCGAGCCATCTCATCAGACTTTTTCCATTTTCGGAATTCAGCCAACTCTTCGGGAGTGGCATCCGGTTCTGGTTCTAGAGGGCTCTCTTCGATTAAGACAAATTTATGCCCCTCAGCAGTCAGGACAATGTCAAGATTTCTTTTCCAATCGGCAAAGTTAGTGCCATCAAGTTTATTTTCTTTGAGAATAACACCTAGTGGATTGAAAGACATCTGAGATAAAAATTAAAAACATCCATCACATAATGCATAGCAAATATATCGAAAAACCTCAAAACACAATATATATGCTAGCAATCAACACCTCGGAAAATCCGCACATGCAAGCCACGATCGTGTGGACGTTTACACACACATTTCTCAAGTTGAGTCTTACGTCTTTAAATTTACTATCTAGTCAAATTACGTTATGACAAGTAAAATTAATAGTTGGTTCCTCTTGGCCATGTATTAATTAGCATAGACTCCGATGGGGAGCTTATTAATTAATACACCTAAGTGAACACCATAATTTAACATCCTTAAAATATTATCTTTTAAATAATAGTCCTACAGATGGAGAGGTCCTATCATAAAAAGTAATATTTACCTTATGTTATCATTCTGAAATTTAAAACTAGTGAACCTATAATTAGCACGTCCGATATGGAGGAAGACTCTAATGTCAACGTGCATGCTAATTACTTCACAATTTAAATTAATCATGGAGGCCGATTTGATTTTATTTAAAAAAAATCAATTTAATCACTTAGTTATTTTAGCCTTAAGGTTTTTAATTTTCTCGTCCTAACATGCAAGGAAACATATCACGCATACATCCATACATGTCATACATCAAAATAGTAAAAAACAAAAAATAAGGCATGGATAAGTAAATTATCCAATTATCATGGTCTTCTTCCTTGAGTTGAACCCGAGAAAAATCTTCGACTTGATCTCTCCCACTGAATCAAGCATCTCGTCTCTCCTCCCGGCCGGGCCGTGGATTTCCAAAATTAAAATTTCACTTTTATGCAAAATTAATTACATAAAAAAATTTAATTTTAAATCCCGACTCTCCAGCGGACGCAACGAACGGCGGCGAAACGGACCAGACCAAAATCGACAACCCACCAACCGAACAATCGCCGGACCAGCCGCTTCATGCACTGCAATGCTCGGCGCCGCTGGCAGCGCCAGTGCTGCTTTCAGCCGCTTGTCGCTTGTTGGCCGCGCCGCCTGCGATCCGGTTATGCTCTATTTCTTCGTGATCCCGTCTTTTCCGAATTCTATTACAATTATATACAAAATAACATCGAAATTAAATCAATATTACACGAAAAATAAAAATACCTAGAACTACCCGCGGATTTTCTCACGGGAAAAACCATTACATGCCTCAAAAAATGGACCAAACCAACAATTACATAATTAATAAAAATAAATAAATATACCATTCATATAAACCATGATAATTGAATCATATCACCTGCAAGAACACATCTAGCAAAATATTCCAACATCAAAATATATGAATATTTAAATTGCTATCAATTAATCACCAAAATTAATTAAAATAGCAAAAGCCTAAAAAACCTGGCTCCGATACCAATTGTTGGAAAGTAAAACGCAGCGGAAGCGAAGTTTGGGAAAGATGATAATCGCGTTTTACGCATCTACGAGCATAAGATCTATTTAGACATGCTAATTAATTAATTACTAAGACTAATAAGCAATTTAAATTTTATTTATTATTTATTAATTAAATATGTTGATAATTAAAATATCCTAATCTAGATCCAAAGATTATAGGATATTACCTTTTGAAGAGTATTGATTGCTTCCATTTTGATCACCTTGTATTTCTACCTTTAGACCTTCTAGAGTATGATCCGCCTTAACCCGGACGTTGTGTGGGCAACGAGCTACCGGATCTTGTTTGGACAACCTTGGGATCGGGCGAATTCAACTTGTATGTGATCACTTTATTTTTCTTTGCTTTCTAGTATTTTATAAACACTCTTAGCAAATTAATTGTGTTATCTAAATTGTAGAATAAAAAACACAAGTCTAGATCTACAATTAAACACAAGAGGAAAAATTTGATCACACAACCTCACAAGAAAGCATGTCAAATCGGCCAACACCCTTATGTCCTATATATATATGCTCTTGGACTACTACTAGGGATCTTAAGGAGGATTATGGAAGGACTCCCAATAAATTCATCTTACCTTATTAGGACTCTTCCTATTATAAGGAATCTATTAATATCAACTTAGTCCACTAAAAGAATGATATTGCACTTCCTACCAAAATCCCAAATTACGAAATTGGGCTCCTCATTAAATATATTATTTCCCGTGTTTAAGATATCGAATGCCCGTTAATTAATTATAAGCTACTGACAGCTTTAATTAATTAATATCTTATCCAAGAATAGTACCACTCGAACCTTATTATTATATCGGAATTAAATCCACCTGCAGGGTTTAATATAATAATCATTATCGAGCTCCTCAAGGGGACATCATCAACCCGCACGAGTCGGGACACAATTTCTAGTAATAATAATAACTGTCGTATAAACAATATTATTGCCCAAGATACGAGGCTTATTGAGTCGATCATTTTGACTCTCACCTATGGTAAATCAAAAGCAATAATTATTATAAATACACAATTAAATATTATATACTTAAAATTAAGAAATAATAATTATCCGAGATTTACGTTCTTCTTACAGTCAGTACAGAAGACACTATCTCACATCGATCCAGTTCAACGTATGCAAATACGCTAATATATGCTAATAGTCAAGACCAACTATTATCAAGCATACACTACAACCTTTTATATAATTGGTCTAATAATTATATGGGTTGTGAACTATTATATTATTTTATAAGGCACCGATAATGTGATCTTCTGTGTGACACCAACACACCACATTATCTACAATATAAAATAATTAGACATTTCATTTGCATAACCATAACGTGAATAAATATACAAAACATGTGATTAAATGTAATTAATATTCTCATAGGTAGTAACATGAAAATTAGGTAATACAAGCATAAAGTATGCTTTGCAGTATACAATCCTAACAGTCTACTATCATACACTCAAGTTTATGATGGATTATGAATCCAAGTGAAATGAAAGTAGTGGATAGTAAATATTATCTCATATTTATCTTGCATTACTTGTACGTTTATCATACAATTCAACTTATATGTGATGAATATGATGAAAATGCATATAAAAATAATAAATGATGATATTAATCTGAATATATCTCGTATCCATTATTTTTTATTTTTTCTATTTATCACATTGTTCATATTGTATTATGTATGTAGGTAAATAATATAGTAGATATTGCGAACATTTTATCTTTTATCTCAACATCATCACATACCGCCTCCGTTCACTTTTAATTGCAACACTCATTTTTTTAAATTATAATAATTTTCTATTGTACTTTCTTCTATTAATATCAAAATAAATTCTAGGATATAAAATGTTTGATTTGTCTAAATACATATTTTTAAAACATTAGCCTTTTTATACTATAGATTTTGTTAGTATATAATTAAAAATATTAATAGTCAAATCGTACTGAAAAATTGATGTTGCATTTAATCAGGGCCGGCCCGGGGGGTGGGGGGGTGGGGTGGGGGGTTCGGCGATGGCCCGGGGCCTCCAAATTCCTAGACTCATTTTGTATATACCAATGAACTAATATGTCTTAGAAAAAAATTAAAAAATTACATATGTTCGACGTTCTTTGCGTAGCTGGCAGAAAAAAAGAGGCAAAAAATTAAAAATTATATATATTCGACGTTCCTTGGGTAGCTGGCAGAAAAAAGAGAGGCAAAATCGGCTTGGACCAAGCCTCCTTTACCAAAAACAAATTATTGTAAAGGGCCTCGTTTTTTATTTTGCCCCGGGCCTTAAATTGACTTGGACCGGTCCTGCATTTAATTATCAACGGAGGTATATCTTTTGGTATGGTAAAATGTAATTCTATAAGCAACAGAGTATTGTATTGACATCATGCTAAATCAATGCATAATTATGTGCTGTATTTTCTGTTTTGCAGCACACTGCTTGTAATTGTGTTCGGATAGAGATTACTAGAGATAAAATTCTCCACAGAGTTGTGTGTATCGGTCATTCAAATATATAATACAAGAGATTATATAAATAAGATAACTATGTACCTCTCGCAGGTCTAATTCAGAATTCATTTCAGTTTTGTAGCACACTACTTGTAATTGTGCTTGTATAGAGATTACTAGAGATAAAATTCTCCATAGAGTTGTGTGTATCGATCATTCAAATATATAATACAAGAGATTATATAAATAAGATAACTATGTACCTCTCGCAGGTCTAATTCAGAATTCATTTCAGTTTGCAGCACACTCCTTGTAATTGTGTTCGGATAGAGATTACTAGAGATAAAGTTCTCCATAGAGTTGTGTGTATCGGTCATTCAAATCTATAATACAAGAGTATAAATAAGATACTACGTACCTCTCGCAGGTCTAATTCAGAATTCATTTCAGTTTTGCAGCACATGCTTGTAATTGTGTTCGAATAGAGTCTACTAGAGATAAAATTCTCCATAGAGTTGTGTGTATCAGTCATTCAAATATATAATACAAGAGATTATATAAATAAGATAGCTATGTACCTCTCGCACGTCTAATTCAGAATTCATTTCATGCTCACTAATCTCAATTATATTTAAAATCGCATACTTTTATTCAAAACGAGCAAACACATGACATATTATAATATAATGAAATTTAAACACAAAATGCAAAGTCCAGACATAAGTCACAACGAGATATGAAATAAATAGACCCTAAATTATATCCAAAAGCCGTGTTTACCAAGAAGATCGCGTTAACTTATCGAATGACATCTTATATGAGATCCTGACAATCCTCTTTATCTAATTGTGAAAAGTCTGCCATCAAGGATAGAGCTATATTCGCATTGATTAATGACATTGTCGAGAAAATCGACTATACACACGATGTCAAAGATGGCCTGTAAAGATGTAGATTATCTTAGTTCTGACAATAGTTGCAAAATGGGAGGAGATATATCTGATCATAATGTATTTCCTCCTGAATTCCTTAACATGATAAAATATTTTGGGTGACCGAACCACGTGATCAAGTTGAAGGTCGCATGTTTGGTGATGTTGCTCAAGAGTACACTCTCGAGGAGTGTGTAACCGAACGATGATGGGGTAAATAGACTCAGAGAAGCAAATACAAGGCATTGTCGATTTAGAAAGGATATAGGGAGCCTAGTGGTGTTGACTTTCCAAGTGAACATGAGCCCTTTAGGGTTTCTAAAAGCCCCATCGGGTTAAACGGGATAATTTCGCTTACCCATTTGCTTCACTCTATTAGGGATGCCAACTTTACCCGTACCCAATCCTACTCGTCGAACAAACCCATAATAGAATCGGGTATAGACCGAACCCAAAAATTTATGATCGGGTACGAGTAGAGTATAAACATAGGACATCGCTGGATTACCCCACCCGATTACCCGACTCGATTACCCAACTCGCATACCTTTTTGAATAATATAAATATATTATTATGATATATTATACATGGATTTTATATTATATTACACTATATATTGTGTTACATAAAATGTAATATTGTAAACATTTGTTATACTAAATTTGATATATTAATTATATTATATGTATATATTATATATTAAAAATATTTATAATTTTAAATATAAGATATGCGGGTACCCGAAAACTCATTGGGTACTACGAGTGGTATTTTGGAACCAAAAAACAAACCGAAAAACCCAACAAAAGAACCAAAAAATCAAAACCTAAGAAGATCGAACTGAAAAATAGAAAAACAGAACCGAACCAAATTGGTTTGGTTCGGTTCTCGGTTTGGGGTCGGACCGAACCAAACCATACCGAAATGGACTGAAGTCAAGGTTAACATACTAAAAAACGACGTCGTTTAGTGACTTTTGTGTGTTTGAGATTTTAGTGTAATTTGTTTTCTCTTTTCAAGACCCTCGTGGGTCCAAGGAGGATCGATAATATGATCATAGAATTTGTGATTCAACTAATTTAGGTTGAGAGAATGAGCTACTCTAATTTGTGATTGTTATATGGTTTGAGATATTTGTAAATTACTCTGCAACTCTAGCATTTATCTTGAGCATATGTATAACTCTTGTTGGCCTTTTATTATGGATAATTTTATTGCATACAATATTTGAATTTATATTGTGAAGAATCGAAATAACATCAAACCAAACCGAAACCGAACCGAATATTATGAAACTGAACTTAACTAAACAGAACTTAAAAAAGAATCGAACCAAACCGAAACCAAATATTTGGTTCGGTTCTCGATTTCGGTCAAAAACACTGAATGAAACAGAGCCCACCCCTATTGAGTAGCCAATTACCCGATGACAGTACCCGAACTCGATCTGAATCATATATGATAGGGTATAGTGGAGGCATACCCATGCTCCACCCGACCCATTTATATCCCGACACTCTATCTATAGACAAGAGTTAAGGACATTCATTTTCGCAAATAAGCCTCTATCTTCCTAAACTAGATTCAGTCATGGTCAGTAGTACGTCGTGGTATCCAGAGTCACTAACAAGAAGAACCTAAAATGTTAAATTTGTAATAAGGACGACGAGACACATTATACAACGACTAACGTTATGGATAAACAAATGTTTGATAATATCTGAGAGATTTACATAATTTTTTATTAATTTAGAATATATTTTAACTGCAAATAATTATAAATTATATGTAATATATTAATTAAACTTTTATATTTAGTTAGTATTTTCTTTTGTCGGAATAAGCATTAGAAGATCTCGTATTCTAGCGATATTAATATTTTTGTTGTAATTAATGTATTTATTGATGAATGATCTTTATACAACTGAAATCCTAGATGTATACCTATAAATAAAGGACTTTGGCCCTCATGAGAAATACACACATCATTCTTCTTCTCTTTCATTTTCTCTTTTTCTCTCAAGCCTAACACATTATCAACACGATTTTTCTACCAATTAAATTAATCATAGACTTCTTGTTGGGAAAAACAATGTTGTTTTGATAATTGCCAAACAGCAAATAACATACAGCAAAAAGATTAAGTGTCAACATACAACAAGTTACTGTCATGAAGACAATCATACAGCAAGTTGCTGTCACGAAGACAATCATACAACAAGTAGTTCCAAACAACAACTTATCATACATCAAGTAGCTGTTACGAAGCTGTTCATATCGCTGTACAATTTATCCTGCATCCTGCGTTGCCTCATCATACAACAAAAGGATGAATGCCTTTCATACAGCAAGAAGCTCATATCGATATGACACCAAGTATGGAAGCTGTCCTGAATCATTCATACAGCATCATTCCATACAGCGTTAGTCAATCAACATATTGGATACAGCGATCCAGCTGTAAAGTGTAAGATATTCAAACACTTATCCAACAAGACTGAATGCCACGGCCCCCTTATCCCTAAGGACGGCTCAGCCGGGGCGTGACCCGGGGTAGGAATTAAGAAGCGGGGAAGAAAGGGGGAAACATACGTTTCATAAGGCATATGGGTGAATTACCATGAATAACCTATCAAGGTATCATGAAGGGGAGTCAGTCCCGTGGAAATGACTTAGAATCCAAAGTAGAATATACAGTTATAACATTAGCCTTGAAGTTTAGGAAAAGGCTTCATAGCATATTACAATCAACAAGACATAGAAAGCATAATCATAAAGAGTGTTTGCAGCGGAAAAATATGGTTGATTACATATATGAAGATATGTAACCAGGGCTTAACATTGATCGTAAACAAAAGACTTCCACTCAACACCCTCCGTCACATCCTTTGCTCAACCTGCATATTTAAAAAGATATACAGGGTTGAGTACAATGTACTCCGTGAACATATTGCCAAAACATAAAACATACTTTCGTACTTGTCATCATGCATATAAGCAGTAACACACGGGGGTTTTAGGAAAAATCCCATGTTTACTAAATCATTTCATTTCATATAATATATCATCAGATTCACCATATCCACAATTTACGCCGGGGAAGGTGGCCACCTCCCGCGAACGTTACTCCCCGAGATCGGCCACTCCGAAGAGAGCTCACAATCCCGAGTACTGTGTACACTAACCCTGGCCAGCAACCTTTGTCTAGCTCAGGATCCGATCATTTCATAGGTTGGCAAGCCAATAGTGATAGGTTCATAAGAATCCACATAAAAGTTTTTATGCATCATAAACATTTGAAATCATAATTTGCTTGTAAAACATTTCATCAAAATTGAGCAACGCTCAAATCATTTTCGTATAGAAAGACCACCTGGAAAAGTAATAAACGTAAGCAAAATTATTCTCGGCTCTTCCTTACGCTTCAGTATGCTGCTCCACCTTTCATCGAAAACAACTAAGTTTAGCGGTCGATCGATCTTAACGAAGTCTAACGGACAACAGACTCGATCTACATGTTTGGACTTTAGAGTTTTGCATTCGACTTAAGTTTAATAATAAAAGCTATGATTCTCTTACAGAACCTAACTGACCACATAATATATAAAGATACTAACAACGGTAACCGATACCCGATTCCATTACACATCCCTTGGTTAACAAAAACCATCATAAAACACTTAATCATAATCATAAAATAATGTGCATCAAGTCTGGAAATAATATGCATTCTGTTAATGCACAGTAAGAAATAGATAGTGAATCTTATACCATTCTAGTTTCAAATACATTTTACAAATCTCAAAAATATGAAACGTGGAGAAAGTTAAGGCCGTTTCCGTGAACTGTGACGAAACTGCCAACTTCCGACGAAAATGAAAAAAACATCATATTAACCTAGAGCTCGTTTCTAGCAACGAAAACCCTAAACATGTGAACTCTAATCATGCATACCATACTTGTAACACATATATGATTCGACATACAATCATGCTTCTCGACATCACGAACTCCATTTCATAATTTTTTCTTTTGCAAAATGACGACTTACTCATTCTTATTTTTCCAACATTAACATTCAAACATCATTAACATCAAACAACACACTTAACATACACTCATGTTGATAATCAAAGTCTTGATCCTAACATACAAATAACCTAAATATTACTTTAAAATCCTCAATACATAACATGCTCCTTAACTACATCAAATATTACCAACACATCTTCCAACTTTATAAATCTAACTTCATGTTCTTGTTTTCAAATAAATTTTCAAAAGTATTTTATAAAAATCTAACAAAAACATATCATGTACTCCTTTCATACCTCATCACAATTATCAAATCACTTTTGAACATACAACAACATATCAAGAACTAAGCATGATTCTTCCTTACTTTCAAAACACCAAACATTTTATAAAAATCCCATAAATTCATCATAGCATCATATCATCATATAACAACATATTGTGTAAGAAAATCATAAGAAAAACAACACATGATTAGGTTATGCAACCCTAAAATTTTCGGCCAACATGAAGAAAATCAAGACATGATTACAACTTGTTCTAAACACTTCAAGAACCTTAAAATCGACTTAAAAACAACATACAAAACATTATAACATTAAACCTAAACTCTTCATATATTTTAAAAATTTTAAAGTGGTCCAAAACCTATTTTTACTTAGGTAGAAATGAAGAGAATGAGGTAACTTACTTGAATATGAACTTGGATTCAAGTTTGGAACACAAAGTGAGCTTCTAACTTGAGTTTTTAATGAAGAACAATGGTGTTCTTCAATGGTGGGGGGGGGGGGGGGCTGAAGTAGAGAAGAAGAGGGAAGAAGATGAAGTGAGGAGGAGAAAGAAAAGGAGGTGATGTCCCTTTATATACTAGATTAACCCTATACGTCGTCATAAACCGGTCGAAGAATATTTTACGTTTCGCTTCTCCACAGATAAAATTACTCGGGTATTAAATGTATGCCATATACTTAAATTATCGTGTCGCACTTACAGCTTAAAGTCGGAGAAAAGTTTAGCGATTTACGAAACACGAATTATCCGGGAAAACAACTCGACATAAAATATACCCGAAAACTCAAAAAGTAAACTTTTGAAAATCGTACTCGTAACGTAAAAGTAGTGTATATAGAATTCGACAGAATCACGATTCTGTCTATCGTACCCATAAAAATCAAATTCGGAAGATAAACCCAAGCAGATAACCGAACATCTAATTTCTGAATTTAAAACGTGTAAATAGTTCTAAACTCCATTAGTCAGAATTTTATTATTTGTGAATGCAAAACTCTAATGTCTCACTTGAGGTCATAATAATTCGTGCATATAAAAGACCGAGGCATTACATCCTACCCCTCTAACAAGAAATTTCGTCCCGAAATTTACATACCTTATCAAAAAGTTCTGGGTATTTCTCCCTCATCTTGCTTTCGAGTTTCCACGTAGCTTCTTCGTGACCGTGGTGACTCCATAATACTTTCACCAAAGAAATCGACTTATTCCTCAATTCTTGAACTTTATGGTCTAAAATAGCTTCAGGCCTCTCTACATAACTCGTATCGTGACTAAGAACTATGTCACTATGATGAATCACATGCTTGGGATCAAATACATACTTTCTCAGCTGAGAAACGTGGAAAACATTGTGAACATTCCCAAGACTAGGTGGCAGAGCCAACCAATAAGCAACTGGGCCGATCCTTTCAAGAATCTCATATGGCCCTATAAAACGTGGCCTAAGCTTGCCTTTAACGGCAAACTTGATTATTCACTTAGAAGGGGAAACCTTGAGGAAAACCTTATCCCCACTTTCGAAATCTAATTCAGTTCGGCGTGTATCGGCGTATGACTTCTGTCGAGTCTAGGCCTCTTGTATTCTCTGTCGTATCTTGCGGATAATCTCGATCATCTCGCTGACTGTATCTGGCCCTAAAATATTCCACTCACCCACTTCGTCCCAATAAAGTGGTGATCTGCATTTTCTGCCGTATAAGGCCTCATAAGGCGCCATACCTATCGTTGCCTGGTGACTGTTGTTGTAAGCAAATTCGATTAATGGCAAAACATGCACCCAGTTTGCACCTTGATCCAACACTACAGTTCTTAATATGTCTTCTAGTGTTTGAATCGTCCTTTCCGATTGTCCATCAGTCTGTGGGTGGAAAGCAATACTAAAGTTCAGATGTGCACCCAATTCCTTCTGTAGACTCATCCAAAATCTAGAGGTAAATTTTGGATATCGATCTGACGTGATTGATACCGGCACTCCATGCAAACGTACAATTTCACGGACATACAGCTGTGCCAACTTCCCAGATCCGTAAGTGATTGGGATAGGCAAAAAGTGAGCTGATTTTGTGAGTCTGGCTACTATAACCCATATAGCAGTGTTTCCTCGTTTGGTCCTCGGCAAACTAGTCACAAAATCCATCGCTATTCCTTCCCACTTCCATTCTGGAATGGTCAATGGCTGTAACTTCCCATAAGGTCATTGGTGTAGTGCTTTCACTTGCTGATAAGCAAACACCGCTCGACAAAAGAAGCTACATCCCGTTTCATACCGTCCCACCAGAAATTTCTCTTCAGGTCTTGGTACATCTTGGTACTTCCGGGGTGAGCGGTATAGGGAGTATCATGAGCCTCACTCATAATCTCATTCCTTAATTCCTCATCATGTGGGACACATATTCTCTCTTCGAATATAATTGCGTTATTAGCCGCTTCGAGGTAACTTCCTGGGTTATCGGATCTAATTGTCATACGTAGTTTCTCGAATGCTTCATCTCTCCTCTGCGCATTCACTATTCCTCTCAGATCTGGTGTCGTCACTAACGTCGCGACACGACCCATTATCGTTTCCGGTTAATGAACCACCTCTAAACTCATTCCTTCAAAATCTTAGATTAGATCCCCTTCTGTGGTAAGTAGGTATCCTAATTGCGATTGAGTCATACGACTCAAGGTATCTGCTACCACATTATCCTTGCCGGGGTGATAGTTAATACCAAAATCGTAATCCTTTACCAATTCAAGCCATCTTCTCTGTCTCATATTCAAGTCCTGCTCGAAAAAGTACTTTAAACTCTTGTGATCCGTGAAAATTTCGCATCTTACCCCATAAAGGTGATGCCTCCATATCTTCAATGAGTGCACAACTGCAGCTAGTTCCAAATCATGTGTAGGATAATTCACCTCATACGGCCTAAGTTGTCTTGATGCGTAGGCTATCACTTTCCCATCTTGCATCAATACATAACCTAGCCCATTCTTAGAAGCATCCGTGTAAACCACATACTCCTTGTTCGCTTCTGGTACTGCTAAAATTGGCGCAGTAGTCAACATTCTCTTGAGTTCCTGAAAACTCTCATCACATTCACCCGTCCATAAATACTTAATTCCTTTCCGCAACAGTTGTGTCATTGGTCTAGCAATCTTGGAAAATCCTTCGATGAACCTTCGATAGTACCTAGCTAGACCCAAGAAACTCGTAATCTCATTAGGGTTGGTTGGTGAATTCCAATCACGTACTGCTTCCACTTTAGCTGGGTCCACCTTAATACCATCTGCTGACACAATGTACCCAAGAAACATTACTTCTTTCAACCAAAATTCGCATTTACTGAATTTGGTGAAGAGTTTCTCTGTTCTCAGTGTTTCCAACACTATCCTGAGATGTTCTTCATGCTCTTTCTCATTTCTAGAGTAGATGAGAATATCATCTATGAACACCAATACAAACTTATCCAAGTACGGGTGGAAAACTCTATTCATAAGATCCATGAATACTGCGGGGGCATTAGTTAATCCAAATGGCATGACTATAAACTCATAGTGTCCATATCTTGTTCGAAAAGCTATCTTGGGTATATCATCTGGTTGAATCTTCAACTGATGAAACCCAGACCTAAGGTCTATCTTAGAAAACACAGTTGTTCCCTTGAGTTGGTCAAACAAGTCATCTATCCTTGGCATAGGATACTTGTTCTTGAGTGTGAGCTTTTTCAGCTCCTTGTAATCTATACACATTCTCAGTGTACCCTCCTTCTTTTTCACAAAAAAGACAGGTGATCCCCATGGATAAACACTCGGTCTGATGAAACCTAAATCCAATAGCTCTTGCAGTTAGATCTTAAGTTCTTGCCGTTCCTTCGGTGCCATCCTATAAGGTGCTTTCGACACTGGGGCTGACCCTGGCTCTAGGTTGATGTTGAAATCCACTTGTCGATCTGGTGGTAAACCCGGTAACACTTTTGGGAATACATCCTCGAATTCTCGCACAATTGGCACATCACCTATCGTATGCTCTTCTCCAGCTTCTCCATTAAGGTAAACAAGGAAAGCTTGACAATCCTTCTTTCTCATCATCTTCTTGGCTTGGAGAGCAGAGATAACGGGTGATCCTCTACCCATTCTTATGCCGTGAAAGTCTGTGGGCTCCTTTCCCGGTGGTCGGAAGGAAATGTTCCTCTCATAACAAAGAATTGTGGCATAATTCTCAGCTAACCAATCCATTCCTAGGATTAGATCAATATCCCACATCGTCATAACATTCAGATTATTAGTTACCACTTTAAGATTCCCGAGTTCTAATTCCAGATTAGAACAAACATGCGTGGTAGTTGAAATTCCTCCTGGTGGTGAAGATACTCTCATGACATGACTAGCACGTTCCGGTATAATACTAAGATTATCCACACATGCTCTAGCAATAAATGAATGCGATGCTCCAGTATCAAACAAAACAATTACAGGTAGGTTAAGAAGTTTGACCATACCTGCCAAGTTACCCTTATCCTTCTCGGGTTGCTTCTGATTGATGGCATACGATCTAGCATTCTGATTCTGCTGTTTAGGTGGTGGCGGCAGTTGCAGCTGTCCTTGTATTGCTCTCAGTGGCTTGGGTTGACCCTGGTGATTTGGTCTCTCTCCTTGCTGTTGCTTAGGACAATTCCTCATAATATGGCCTTTCTGACCACACGTGTAACAACTTCCAGTGCCCAACAGACAGGCACCATGATGTTTCTTGTTACACTTGGGACATACGGGGTTTGCAACTCCTTCCTGATTATTGCCTCCCTGAGTAGGAACCATCTGCCGTCCCTGGTTGTTGCCTCCTTGAGCCTGAGGCTGTCCATGAGATATATTTCCCTGCCACGACTTCCTGTTAGCCTGGCTGTTCCCATTGCCACCATTGTTTCGTCCTTCCCACTTACGCTTCCCCTTATAATCGTGGGAATTTGTCTGAGTGGGTGGTGGTGTAACTGTGGGTGCTCGCTTCTCTTCTGGCATTTCTGCCTCAATATCCAGAGCTCTGTTCAGCGATTCAGTGTAGCTCAGCCTTCCATGGCTATCTAGGGACATGCCTATCTCATGTCTCAGTCCTGATCTAAATTTTCCCGCCATCTTCTCATCCGAATCAACTTGATCTGGAGCATACCTTGATAACTCACAAAACATCCTATCATACTCGATCACTGACATCCTTCCTTGCTTCATATTATAGAACTCAAATTCCTTCTTGACATTGAAGGTTTTTGGAACATACTTGTCATACAGTGACTCCTTGAATTCCTCCCAAGAGTAGTTTTTCAGTTGCTTAGCCGTCAGAATCTTCCTGCGCGCTTCCCACCAGAATTCTGCAGATCCAGTGAGTTGGAAGAGCACGCAAGAAAGACGCTCTTGGTTGGTAAACCTTTGGAAGTTAAAAATTCGTTCCATAGCTCTAACCCAAAGCTCAGAATCGCTCGGGTTTCCTGACCCATCGAAAGTGGGCGGATTCTGCTTGAGGAAAAGCTCTTCAATAGCCCGTTGGAGTGGAGAAGGAGGTGGTGTTGTGGCGCATTCATGCCCCCCTCTCCTTCTTTCTCTTCTGGGTGGCATTCTAAGGTGCACATAATCATCATTAGTTCATTCTCATTGGTCCGTAATTATGATCATACTAGATCATAGATAGGAGTTCGGAACTACATAATCATAACGCATCAACACATAATCATAGATAACTCTCTTGGCAAGGTCGAGAAAGAAATCATAAATAACAACATCATACTCATGAGAAGAAAAGCCCATGAAGGGTCAAAATATATATCAATATATCATATGCATCGTAATAGTATAATTACCTTCAACGAGGTCTTACTGACTATTAATAAGCTAGTCTAGGCTACCTGCCTACACATATATGAAAATACGGGATGCTCTAACAAATAGCATTGTCGTCCATAACATAAGAAAGTGCTAGACATCGAAACGACACGTATAAGCAAAAAAAAAAGTGACGTTCCACATACAAAACATAAAATAAATGGCTATCACCATCCTGAGCTATCTCAAGTCACCCTCGACTCGGCGGTCGAGCTGTCCTCTTCGGAGAACTCCTCCGGATCCTCTTTCGGATCTTCTTCTGACTCCTCGTCTAAAGCTGGAGAGACTGCAACAGGGTCTTCAGTGACTCTGTGCTTCTTTGGGAGAAATAGATGAGCATCATCTGCGATCGGTCGTGGATGGACTGGATCGATGACTGGCATAGGTCGAAGTGGCGGGGGCATCCTCCTGAGAATAAAAGGCTCGGTCCTCATGTCCCTGCGGAGAGGTGCTGATGTCCCTGCCTCCATATCTAACTCATCCTGAGCATGAGACGGCGCAACAAGAACCATCTGGCTCGGTAGAGGTGTAGCTAGCCTATCCGGCAAAGATCCCCTAGCATAAGGTTGGTACACGCAAGCTCCAGGGAGAGATGCACGGTATTGGAGGTACTGAGTGGTGATGCGGATAGCAAAGGCCATGAAATCTCTGGAAGGTACTAAAGTCGGCTCACGCAAAAAGATATAATACCATGAGACTGCAGCAGCCCACTCCCTCCAGTCGATCGGAACGAGGTCGATAAGACGCTGAATGCCCTCGTAGTCCGAGACACCATGAGGAGAAGCTAAGCGCCATGTCGCCTCGAGGTCTGCCACACACTGACCCACGGTGGCACTTATGCCTCGATACGTGCTGCAGAATGCCTCCACAAGGTCGCAAGGCGTACGCCTTCTCCTCGTTGACTTACGCGGCGTCATCTTCGTGGTCGCCATCCTATGAAGAAGGTATACGTATAATACATCAACGTCTCAACATAATAGAACAACTCCACTAAAAGGGTTCTCAGAAGAAGGATATAAATCTCATCCTAAGTTCTCGACTCGAACTCTGGACTCTGAGAAACACCTAACATAAAAATAATAATATACTCTCTAACGGGGTACTTTATGAAAGTTATTTGGGTTTCGCCATAAATGGACATCCCAATAAAATAACCATACTCGTATTACTCGTACGTAAGTCATATTCGTTGGACACGTCACTGCATCGTCGATCCTCGTTATTACATCGTCATTGTTCGTCCTTCATATTCGTGCATATGCTGAAATACTTAAGGCGCATAAGTTCTTGTTCGCGTAATAGAAGACACTAAGGAAGTTTCTAGGTTCTCGTCTTTCGTGTTTCTTCATCAGCAACAATTGATGCGTACTTGAAAAAAATAAGGATTCATATAGTCCATGCTTCGTCATACATATATCATTCCATATATGTTCATAATTAACATTTCATAAAAGCTCGTAAAGAGATACATTTTCATGGCAAAAGAAGTTTGAATCATAAAGACTAGTAAATCTTTTACCTTACTCTTCAGTTGAGCATGACGTGACGGGGTGTTGAGTTGACAATTGATTCTTAAATCAGTTTAGAGAATCGAACTAAACTTCGCTTGAAAGAATATAGACTCAGAGCGAACGAACCGCTCCGATACCATTCTGTCACGGCCCCCTTATCCCTAAGGACGGCTCAGCCGGGGCGTGACCCGGGGTAGGAATTAAGAAGCGGGGAAGAAAGGGGGAAACATACGTTTCATAAGGCATATGGGTGAATTACCATGAATAACCTATCAAGGTATCATGAAGGGGAGTTAGTCCCGTGGGAATGACTTAGAATCCAAAGTAGAATATATAGTCATAACATTAGCCTTGAAGTTTAGGAAAAGGCTTCATAGCATATTACAATCAACAAGACATAGAAAGCATAATCATAAAGAGTATTTGCAGCGGAAAAACATGGTTGGTTACATATATGAAGATATGTAACCAGGGCTTAACATTGATCGTAAACAAAAGACTTCCACTCAACACCCTCCGTCACATCCCTTGCTCAACCTGCATATTTAAAAAGATATACAGGGCTGAGTACAACGTACTCTGTGAACATATTACCAAAACATAAAACATACTTTCGTACTTGTCATCATGCATATAAGCAGTAACACACGGGGTTTTAGGAAAAAGCCCATGTTTACTAAATCATTTCATTTCATAGCATATATCATCAGATTCACCATATCCATAATTTACGCCGGGGAAGGTGGCCACCTCCCGCGAACGTTACTCCCTGAGATCGGCCATTCCAAAGAGAGCTCACAATCCCGAGAACTGTGTATACTAACCCTGACCAGCAACCTTTGTCTAGCTCAGGATCCGATCATTTCATAGGTTGGCAAGCCAACAGTGATAGGTTCATAAGAATCCACATAAAAGTTTTTATGCATTATAAACATTTGAAATCATAATTTGCTTGTAAAACATTTCATCACAATTGAGCAAAGCTCAAATCATTTTTGTATAGAAAGCCCACCTGGACAAGTAATAAATGCAAGCAAAAATGATTCTCGGCTCTTCTTTACTTCAGTATGCTGCTCCACCTTTCATCGGAAACAACTAAGTTTAGCGGTCGATCGAGCTTAACGAAGTCTAACGGACAACGGACTCGATCTACATGTTTGGACTTTAGAGTTTTGCATTGGACTTAAGTTTAATAATAAAAGCTATGATTCTCTTATATAACCTAATTGACCACATAACATATAAAGATACTAACAACGGTAACCGATACCCGATTCCGTTACACATCCCTTGGTTCAAAAAAAACCATCATAAAACACTTAATCATAATCATAAAATAATGTGCATCAAGTCTGGAAAGAATAAGCATTCTGTTAATGCACAGTAAGAACTAGATAGTGAATCTTATACCATTGGAAAGCCACTGAAGTTTAGTTTCAAATAAATTTTACAAATCTCAAAAATATGAAACGTGGAGAAAGTTATGGCCGTTTCCGTGAAGTGTAACGAAACTGCCAACTTCCGACGAAAATGGGAAAAACATCATATTAACCTAGAGCTCGTTTCTAGCAATAAAAAACCTAAACATGTGAACTCTAATCATGCATATAATACTTGTAACACATATATGAGTCGATATACAATCATGCTTCTCGACATCACGAACTCCATTTCATAATCTTTTCTTTTGCAAAATGACTATTTACTCATTCTTATTTTTCCAACATTAACATTCAAACATCATTAACATCAAACAACACACTTAACATACACTCATGTTGATAATTAAAGTGTTGATCCTAACATATAAATGACCTAAACATTACTTTAAAATCCTCAATATATTACATGCTCCTTAACTACCTCAAATATTACCAACACATCTTCCAACTTTATAAATCTAACTTCATGTTCTTGTTTTCAAATAAATTTTTAAAAGCATTTTATAAAAATCTAACAAAAACATATCATGTACTCCTTTCATACCTCATCAAAATTATCAAGTCACTTTTGAACATACAACAACATATCAAGAACTAAGCATGATTCTTCCTTACTTTCAAAACACCAAACATTTTATAAAAATCCCATAAATTCATCATATCATCATATAACAACATATTGTGTAAGAAAATCATAAGAAAAACAACACATGATTAGGTTATGCAACCCTAAAATTTTCGGCCAACATGAAGAAAATCAAGACATGATTACAACTTGTTCTAAACACTTCAAGAACCTTAAAATCAACTTAAAAACAACATACAAAACATTATAACATTAAACCTAAACTCTTCATATATTTTACAAATTTTAAAGTGGTCCAAAACCTATTTTTACTTGGGTAGAAATGAAGAGAATGAGGTAACTTACTTAAATATGAACTTGGATTCAAGTTTGGAACACAAAATGAGCTTCTAACTTGAGTTTTTAATGAAGAACAATGGTGTTCTTCAATGGTGGTGGGGGGGGGGGGGAGGGGGGGGGGGCTGAAGTAGAGAAGAAGAGGGAAGAAGATGAAGTGAGGAGGAGAAAGAAAGGGAGGTGATGTCCCTTTATATACTAGGTTAACCCAAACTGGTCGAAGAATATTTTACGTTTCGCTCCTCTATAGATAAAATTACTCGGGTATTAAATGTATGACATATACTTAAATTATCATGTCTCACTTACAGCTTAAAGTCGGAGAAAAGTTTTGCGATTTACGGAACACGAATTATCCGAGAAAATAACTTGACATAAAATATACCCGAAAACTCAAAAAGTAAACTTTTGAAAATCGTACTCGTAAGGTAAAAGTAGTGTATATAGAAGTCAACGGAATCACGATTCTGTCTATCGTACCCATAAAAATCAAATTCGGAAGATAAACCCAAGCAGATAATCGAACATCTGATTTCTGAATTTAAAACGTGTAAATAGTTCTAACCTTACTCCATTAGTCAGAATTTTATTATTTGTGAATGCAAAACTCTAATCTCTCACTTGAGGTCATAACAATTCATGCATATAAAAGACCGGGGAATTACACTGAAGAACGTTGGAACGGAATCTACTTTACTCACTAAAGTCAAGCCCCGTTTGAAAAGAACTATTTAAATACTGAAGGGATAAAATATTTAAATACCATCCGACAGAGATCTTCAATCAAGGAGCAAAAACCGGATCTTGTCCATCAACACGTTGGAACAGACTATTATCTTAACGGATCTATTCTCAACGGATCTATTCAGAGGCCATTTATACCCCAGAGTTTGAAGATCAAACAAGTAGAATACATACAAGCTTACAAGCGATATTCAAATGATCAAAAGACTGAATATTCATTATCATCCGATCAAGCTTATAAGGCAAGTATATTTCTTCCTAGCATCAATCCATATCTGAAGAAGAAGAAATATACTCAGTCATCAAGAACAGCCATCATCAGCTCAAGAACTTCATATTCGAGCTGTTGTTCTTACCTGGTTACCTTACTTTTACCTTTGAGCAAAAACCTAGTTCTGTGTGAACTAAAGAAGCTATTCCGACCTGTGTGGAACGAATAGGACGAAGCTTTGGAACTGTGTGGGAAGAAGCAAGTCAAGAGGAAGCTTTAACCAATCTGTGTGAACGGTTGAAAGCGACGGTCTTTGTATCAATCTGTGTGAACGATACAAGGATAGGTTTGATTATAAATACGTAGTTGTGTACGCAGTATTTATAATAAACATTTTTTCTCCTGTGTGGAGGACCAGTGGACATAGAGGGGTTTACCTCGAACCACTTTAAATCTTGTGTTATTTACCTTCTGCAATTTATTGTTTTCATTATTGTGATTATTTTTAAGTATACACTGCAAACTATCTTTAACAAGACTTCCGCTATGCACTCTAATTTGTAAAACGCACAGCTTGTTGCTTAAACACTTTCCAAGCTGTATTCTATATACTTAGTGGCCAACATGTGGTATCGGAGCGGTTGATTCTAAAAAGAATTAGTCGTATTTTTAACTGAATCAGATCCTTAAAATCACTTTATTTTGGAAAACTTCATTATCTTTTATATTCTTAGACATGGATACCTCACTGATTAACAAGGTACCAATGTTTTCTATTAACGAGTTTGATGACTGGTGACCGCGCTGTCGTGACGCGTCAAAATTAGTTATTTATATTTTCCTCGGCTTACTTCTACTAACTAGTAGTATCGGCAAGTAAGGGTCGATCCCACGGAGAACGGTAAATCAATTATACTAATTAAGGATTAAGTACCTTGTGCAATAAAATAAAACGAAAAGGGGGGGGGTTATTTCTGATCTTAACTAAAATAAATTGCATAAGATAAAATAAAATAAAATAAGCAAAGGAAATAAAAATCGAAAATATCAATTAACTAAATAATCTAGTTCTTAGCTCCGTTATCCACCGTTTCGAATTAATTCAAGTTTCAATGCAGCGGTTATCTCTTCTCTAATCTCATGAACTCCTGTTCCGAAGCCAACAACAAGCTCTGTTGACCCCAATTATTTCTTAAGTTTATTCAATTAAAACAAGCTCTTTAATCGAACCTATCTATACGGTGGATTCAAAACAAGCTCTTCAAATCTCGCTCGCTAGATGCATTAAAAACCAAAATAATGGAATAGGCAAGATATTAAGTTCATAAGCTCGACTTAAGGGATCTCGATTTTGTGTTACCCAATTGGGAAAAATCAATTGTTTGCTACTTGTGAAATTAAAATTGCAACAATTACGGATTACAACTCAATTTCTAGCATAAGACATCAAACTCCTAATCTAGTTGGCCAAACCAAATCAAGAAATTAAATGGCATAGTCGTGAATTCAATAACACAAAAGTAATTCAAGAGAATTCGAGTTGAGAATACGTTTCGGGATTAAAACATGAATATTTCGAATACGGTTTCAAACTTCACTAAGAACTAGAATAGAAAATTAGCCGGACATGTTGGCTTTAGAAAACAGCAAATTAATAATAGACATGAGAAGAAAGAAATTCAAACGGTATAATCTTCTTCTTCGCACGTCGGAATCGGCTCGGTTACTCCGGCGGAAATCGGTTCGGTCGTCCCTTATGAATTCTTCTGCTCCAGCCGTGAATTTGCTGTTCCAAGGTGTGTTTTTATTCCAGCCCTCCTCTCCTTTTATAATTATCCCTTATCTCCTAGTTTCCTTCTTTAATTGGGACTCCTTCCTTCTTGAGTTTTAATTTCCTTGGAGTCTTTCTTCCCAAATCTATTCCAATTCCTTTTTCCAGCATATGGACCGATTTATTGCCTTGTGGAACTGATTGGGCGATTTTTGAGTCGTTTCTTGGGCCCCAAGTAAGGTTATATTCGTAACAGGACTGGCACTGGGTCAGCGAACTGGCACTGGGCCACCCAGTGTCGTGCGGCATTCTCTTTATTTAAGCCCAAATCACCTTGGCTTGGTCCGTTTGATGATCCAAATTATTCCTTAAGCTTAAAAACTCCATCAAACACCTAAATTAAACAACAAATTGCCAAGTGAAGTAAATTGCATCCAAAATATAAATATATGGGAAATAACCAAGTGTGCCAACATAAAATTCATTAAAACCTTATAATTAACAATGATTTTAGCACACTATTTTCGTTCTATCAAATATCCCCAAACTTAAACCAATGCTTGTCCTCAAGCATAATTCGAGTGAAAGAATTTCAAGAAGCATGTATTTAAAAATCCAAGATGATAGCCATATTCAAGGGAGAATAAATAATCATGAACAAGTATGAAGAAAATTAAAGTACCTCAACCAATCTCAACATCTTCATTGGCATCAAGTGAGAGAAAATTCGATGGCCTCACAAGGGGTCACTCTCGCTCAAGTAGATATAAGGATTATTAAGCAATCACTCACGTCAAAACATGGTGTGTCATTACCATATACTCGCACAAAAATCAAATCTCCACTACTTAGATGAACTCATGCATATAATCAAAAGGGCTTTTATGGTTGTGACGAGGCTTTAGGTATGGGTAGGGTAAAAAGGATAAATAAAGGATTTGTTGGTCGAGACTAATCATGAAATTAAGCGCATAACAAATCCTACAAGCAATGAATCACCGTCCTTCCTTTCGCACCCTTTTGGGTACATACATGTAATCGCATAGCCACGAAAGATCAATTGAGGTCAGTGGCTTTAACAACATTCGAGGGGCGTATTTTTACGGCCGCCCCCCTATTTTTTTTTATATTTTTTTTGTTTTAGCCTTTATTTTTTTTCATCTTAATTTCAGCACTTTTTTTTTCACTTCACCACCCACTTTTTGATAATTCTTCGTCCTTCTCTCGACTTGTTATACACCTAATTCACAACCAATTCTTGACCAAGGGTTCAAACGGATGAATTTTCACCAAAAAATAGATAATGGCTAATAAAATGTGGTGGATCAAAGAATAAGGTTTAGGTCCAAATAGGCTTCTAATGATGAATATGTCGAGGTGGGAAAATATAAGCCAAGTGGGTTATTCCTAATTTGCCTTTATCACTTTACTGCATGAGAACACTAACATAGTCTTGACATGTATAATTGATTAAGTTCTAGCATGAACACAACACGTTTGACCCCACAAGAAGAAGTAGTGAGCATGTATATGTATAATTATTTATATATGTGTATATATATATATTTTGCTCTACGGCTCAAAACTCACGAATAAAAAGGGCTTGTGCCATGAATCCCTCACACTTTTATCCAAATTCAAAATCAAGAAAGTGAACTACCTAATTAAAAATCAAACTAGTCAATCATATTCATTTCCCATGTCAGGCTATACTTAAATCGCCAATACACGAACTTGATTCAATCACACAAATTTAGCCAAGGACGCAAAATTGAATTCATCACAATTTCCAAATTCAACCAATCATTCCAAATCCAACTTCCCCAAACTTAAAATTAAGTACATACTCCAAATAAACGAAGGAAAAGAAAAAAATAAAGCATAGTAAAAGGAAGTCTAGAATAGGAATCACCGGGCTAATGAGGACGACGGGCCTCTAACTGCTCAGTCAAATGATCCACCTTGGCTTGAAGTGCGTGATGTCCCTCCTCAAGCTGCTCGATCCGACGCCTCAGCTCGGTCTCTGTAGCCGATTCCCCTGCTCGGCTTGTGCTCGCGCCGGCTGTCTGAGCCCTTGTCGCCGGGCTATCTGAAGGAGTGGAAGGAAGGCTCATGTGCAACATTTTTAAATTTCTCTCCTCCCATGGCGAAATGTATGCGGTGTTTGGTAGAGCTATCATCTCACTTGCCGATATTCGCCACTTAAAAGTTCTTTCATTTTTTTCTAAAATGCCCATTTTCGTAAGAAGATTTCTGTCTAGTTTTTCCGCTTCCCCGACCGAGAACCGCCCGCTGAAATTAGCCCCGGCATACCGAGCTACAGCCGTGACCACGATTGGATTTTTCGAAACATCATCCCCAATAAACATCATCAATAAATCTTTAACATATTTCACTCTTTTTCTAAAAACCATCGCATACATCATCCTCAGCTCAAAAATCTGCACCACATTCCGATTTGAGTATCTCCCGGTGACCGTGTATGCCATAAGTCGTTGAACGTAACGGATCACCGGGTTTCGAATGGCGGTGGCCTTAGTTTTTCCCGCAGCAAATGGACCGGCATCATTCGTAATCATTTGCCAAATCTCATTTTCGGGTGGTATGTCATCTTCTTCCTCGGGTTCGTGATCGGCCAAGTGCTCGGCGAATCGCTCAACCCCCATGTATACCCCTTACCATTCAAATGAAAATAAAAGGTCCCTTTCTTTTCAAAATCTCCTTTCCAAATTGAGCTAAAAAATTCATAAGTGAGATTCTCATAAACTTCCCAGCTCCCCTTTCCCAATCTCTCCCACCCCAGCACACTCAACAATGCCATAACATCATCATACAATCCCAATCGTTCCGTGAGTTTGCGGTAGCGTGTAACCTATCCGGGGGAGCCGAAGGCGACATTATAACGGTTCAGTAGGCCGAGGAGACTCTTGCGCCTTTCTCTTACTGGAGATGGAGCTGGGTTCCCGGTTTGCGTAGAGTCGTGCTGCTGGTCGGTCTCTTTTTCATTTCCTCTTTCGTCTGTCGGTAGCAGCTCGTTTTCAGAATTGCATTCGGGTTGGGGTGGATGTTCTGAACCATTCCCCTCGACTGTTGTGGAACTCGATGTCTCTGCGCCATACCATGTAAGTAGCAACGGGGGCGGCGGTAATAATTGATAGATTAGCTCAGGGGCCGTATTGTCATTGGTGACTGGTGGTGCGATCGACGAGGGCGGAGATGGTGGCGGTGTGGGCTCGTCTTTCAAGCCATGGCTCGGAGATGTCTGGATTTGTTTCCCCCTTTTTGAAGTTTGACCCGGCGGCCGCCGCTTCGGCTTTTTGGTGAGTGGTTCGTCGGTCGCTGGTCGGCCGACCCTTTGTTTTTCGGCGGTGGAGGGTTTTGTCACGGGTGTTTCGGGCTCGGTGAGGTCATAGAAGGTCGGAGCCCTAGGGTTGTTCCTCCAACCGCCGCTACGAGTGATTCGATTCAGTGGCCGATTGACGTTCCTTGTTCCTTTTCCGGTCATGTCGGTCGGCGATGTCTGCAGAAAAGAGGGATGGATATGTTAGTTGGGAAGACCGAGCGGGAGAAGGGGTAATCGGCTACTGCTATATGAGGGAGAAGGGGTTGTTTTTTAGGAAAAATATTGATAAGTAATAAGGAAGAAGATTTCAAAGAAATAAGCAGAAAAGGAAATAAGCAGGTAAAAGATTTTTTCAAATTTTAAAAAAATCATAAGAAAACTGACGAGTAAGAAAAAAATGCGAAAAAAATAAATAAATAAATAAATAAACAAATTGGGTTGCCTCCCAATAAGTAGGGGTGTTCATAACCGGGTACCCGGTTTTTCGGGTACTCGAATTTACGGGTACCCGGTTTTTCGGGTAATGAAAAATTCGGCCCGTGACCCGACCCGAAAAGTCGGGTACCCGAAAAAGCGGGTACCCAATTTTTTGGGGCCGGGTCATAGGGTACCCGGCCCAAAATTTAATACCACTAATTTTAAATTTTTATAAATAATTTGTAATTTTAATATAAATTTATTTTAAAATTTATTATATAAATTAATTCCCCGAGTACTAAATACATTATAAATATTTTCCGTACAATAAGTAAATTTCAAAACTAACTAAATATTTTTATATATATCATTTTTTTATTATATAATTATGCTTAATTCAATATTTAATTGTATATATATGAAAGAATATATTATTTTTTATTTAAAGATTTTATAAATTTCCAAACTAGTGAGAATAAATACCATGAGTGAAAATACATTAACATGTATTCTCATATTAAATATATTTCATATTAGTTGAAAGATAAAATTTCATATAATTGCAAATTAAATAATTAAATTTATAAAAAAACTAATTATTAAAAATAATCGGGTTTTGGTGCGAATTTACACAACAAGTCGGCCCATGACCCGGCCCGATTATATGACTTTTTGGTCGGGTACCCGGCCCGAAAAAAATTTAAAAATTTTAAAAATACCCGAAATATTTAGTTCGGGTCATCGGGTATTCGGGCCGGGTAGTTCGGGTCGGGTATTTTTGAACACCCTTACCAATAAGCGCCTTTTTTTTACATCGTTGGCTCGACGAACTCCCTATTTTATATTTCGGATGGGTCCTCGAGTTTGAATTCTTCCATATTAGCCGTCGTAAATCCTTCGCGATAGGGTTTTAGGAGATGGCCGTTAACCTTGAAAATTTTTCGTGTCTTTAGACTTTGAACTTCAATCGCTCCATGAGGAAAAATATTGATAATTATAAATGGACCAATCCAGCGGGATCGCAACTTGCCCGGGAATAATTTGAGTCGAGAGTGGTAGAGTAACACTTTTTCACCTATGACGAAGTCTTTCCTTATTATTTTTGAATCGTGGAACGCCCTTGTCTTTTCTTTGTAAATTGCTGCATTTTCGAACGCATCGTTTCGTATCTCTTCCAATTCTTGCAATTGCAACTTCCGGTGGGTGCCTGATTCGTCAAAATTCATATTGCACTTCTTTATTGCCCAAAAGGCACGATGCTCGAGTTCGACGGGAAGATGGCAAGGTTTGCCATAAACCAAGCGATACGGTGACATGACAATTGGTGTTTTATATGTCGTCCGATAGGCCCAAAGTGCGTCGTCGAGTCGTAAGCTCCAATCCTTCTGATTTGGTTGAACTGTTTTCTCCAAGATTGCTTTTATCTCTTTATTGGATGTTTCGGCTTGCCCATTTGATTGCGGGTGATAGGAAGTGGACACCTTGTGCAAGACTCGATATTTCCTTAGGAGTGCCTCAATTATTCGATTTTTGAAATGCTTCCCCCGATCGCTTATTATAGCCCTTGGAATTCCGAATCTAGCGAAGATATTAGTTTTAATAAATTGGGCCACTACTTTAGAATCATTGGTCCGTGAGGCGGTCGCCTCCACCCATTTGGATACGTAATCCACGAAGAGTAAAATATAGAGATTCCCATATGAAGAGGGAAAAGGTCCCATGAAGTCCATGCCCCAGACGTCGAAGATTTCACAAACCAAGATAGGATTTTGAGGCATTTGATTGCGTTGAGAAATATTACCCGTTCTTTGACAATTATCACACGTCTTGCAAAAATCATAAGCATCTCTAAATAGCGAAGGCCAATAAAAACGACTTTCCAAAACCTTATGTGCTGTCCTTCTCGAACCGAAGTGTCCTCCGCATGCATACGAGTGACAAAAAGCGAGAATTGAATGAAATTCAGCCTCTGGTACACATCTTCGAATCATTTGATCTGAACAATGCTTCCATAGATAAGGATCATCCCACACGTAGTATTTGGCATCACTTCTGAGTTTATCCCTCCTGGCCCGTGTCATACCAGCAGGAAAAATATTGGCTACGAGAAGATTCACTAAATCGGCATACCATGGTGCTGCAGAGTCTGACAATGGGTCACCCAGTGTCGAACAGTCCTCCCAGTGTTGAGCGACGGAATATAATTGTTCGTCGGGGAAACTGTCACACATAGGTTTCCCATCATTTTCTAATACTAACCGGCTCAGGTGATCGGCCACCGAATTTTTGGACCCTTTCTTGTCCTTGATCTCCACGTTGAATTCTTGAAGAAGTAGGATCCATCGAATAAGTCTCGGTTTCGCCTCCTTTTTGGCTAACAAATATCGTAGGGCAGCGTGATCTGAGAAAATAGTGACCTTGGTCCCGAGTAGGTAGGAACGGAATTTTTCTAGTCCAAAGACCACGGCCAAAAACTCCTTCTCGGTTGTAATTCGCTTGGGTCGGGTCCAGTGTTTTTGAGGCGTAATAAATTACATGGGACGCTTTCCCCACTCTTTGGCCCAAGACAGCCCCTACCGCGTAGTCGCTTGCATCACACATCAATTCGAATGGCAAATCCCAATTTGGCGGTTGAATTATGGGTGATGTTGTCAGAAATTGCTTCAACTTGTCAAAGGCGGCCTTGCGTTCGTCGTTCATGTTAAACTCCACTTCCTTCTGGAGAAGCTTGCATAAGGGCGCCGCTATCTTTGAAAAATCCTTGATGAACCTCCTATAAAAACCTGCATGGCCAAGAAAAGAACGTACTTCCCGCACTGTGGCGCGGTAAGGCAAAGCGGCAATAATATCAATTTTGGCTTTATCAACTTCAATTCCTTTTTCCGAGACTACATGCCCTAAAACTATTCCTTGTTTTACCATAAAATGGCATTTTTTCCAATTAAGTACGAGATTAGTTTCTACACAACGTTTTAAAATAAGGGTGAGATTTTCTAGGCACATATCGAATGAATCCCCATACAGACTAAAATCATCCATGAATATTTCAATGATATTACCTACGTACTCAGTAAAAATGCTTACCATACACCTTTGGAAGGTGGCGGGTGCGTTGCATAGTCCAAAGGGCATCCGTCGATAGGCGAATGTGCCGAAGGGGCAAGTGAATGTCGTCTTTTCTTGGTCTTCGGGTGCGATTGCAATTTGAAAGTATCCCGAAAACCCATCCAAGAAACAATATTACGCATGTCCGGCAAGCCTTTCAATCATTTGATCTATAAATGGCAAGGGAAAATGGTCTTTTCGGGTCATTGAATTCATCTTGCGGAAATCGATGCAAACTCTCCATCCAGTTTGTATACGACTAGGAACAAGTTCGCCTTCTTGATTCCCGACCACGGTAATTCCTGATTTCTTTGGGACGACTTGCGTTGGGCTTACCCATTTGCTATCAGATATTGGAGAGATCAGCCCTACATCGAGGAGCTTAAGAATCTCCTTTTTCACTACCTCCATCATTGGTGGATTCAACCTTCGTTGTGCTTCTCGTATGGGCTTGGCGTCCTCCGTTAATAGAATTCGATGCATGCATAGGGCTGGACTAATTCCCTTAATGTCGGCTATAGTCCACCCAGTGGCTTCCTTATATTCTTTGAGAACTTTTAGCAATGCCTTCTCTTGATTAGGACTTAGCTCGGCCGAGATAATGATGGGTAAGGTTTTGTCGGCTCCTAGATGTGCATATTTTAAGTGTTGTGGCAAAGGTTTTAGCTCAAGCTCGGGTGCGTGCGTAATCGACGGCTCGATCTTCCGGCATTCCTCATTAAGTCGAATGAAGTTTGCTTCCCTTTTCGTTCTGATCGGTCCCGCCCCCTTCAAGGCACCTACGACTTCAAGTAACTCTCTTGAAATTTCAAATGCTTCCTCATCGTTGGTTCCTACGTCCCTTGTGAGTGCTACCTCGAGTGCATCCCTGCAATTCAAATCGAACACTTCCTCGACAAGAGGGTCAATCACGCTTAATGCAAAAAGAGAGGAATCTTCCTCAGGAAATTTCATAGCATCATAAATATTAAACCGTACGATTTGGTCATCAAATTCCATCGTGAGGGATCCCTCACGAACATCTATTTTGGTATTGGCCGTATTTAAAAATGGCCTTCCTAACAAAATAGGTGTGGAATTTGATGACTCATGTTGCATGTCGAGAACATAGAAGTCGGCTGGAAATACGAGCTTGTTGACTTGGACAAGAACGTCCTCAATTACCCCTTCGGGATACATAAGGCTACGATCCGCCAATTGTATTATTATCCTTGTTTCCCGAATAGGTCTTAGATTTAAGGAGGTGTATATAGAGCGCGGCATAACATTTATTGATGCTCCTAAATCTAGCATAGCTCGTTCAAAACCCGTATTTCCAATTCGACATGGAATAGCGAACATACCAGGATCTTCCCGTTTCGGTGGCAATTTCTTTTGGAATACAGTGGACACATTTTCTCCCATCATCACCTTCTCGTTCCCTTTCAGCCTCCGTTTGCTGGTGCATAAGTCTTTAAGGAACTTTGCGTATTTTGGAATTTGTTGAATTGCATCGAGTAAGGGAATATTGATCTCAACCTTCCGGAATACGTCGAAGATTTGCTTCTCTTTATTCACGATCGCTGCCTTTTTGACCCTGGATGGAAAAGGTAACTCGTTAGTCTCAAAAGGAGCAGTTTTAGACGAATTTACCTTGCTGTCCGGCAGTTCTGCACTGGGTGCTAATTCTGCACTGGGTGTCCCAGTGTTGATCTGTCCAGTAGATTTTTCCTCCTCGTTTTCAGCTTCCTCCGCCTTCTTAGGCTCCTTGAGCTACTTTCCACTCCTTAGAGTTACAGCACTCACGTTCCTTGGGTTCGGTTCAGGTTGGGATGGCAATTTCCCACTATTTTGGTTCTCCAGACGGCTCACAGTGGTGGCTAGTTGACTCATTTGATTTTCGAGAATTTTGATACTCGATTTAGTGTCATGCTGGAATTGCATAGTATTTGCCACAAGGGTCTTCATCATCTCCTCCAAATATGGTGTCGAATTTTCAGTGGGTTGCTTGTAGAATTGTCCCCTATTTTGTGGAGGTGCCTCTTGTTGGTTTTTCCATCGAAAGTTAGGGTGATCCCTCCATCCTGGGTTGTATGTGTTTGAGTACGGATCGTTTTTCATCCCATAAGAATTTTCGGTCCCAATTGCATTGGCATGCGCCTCAATTTCATCAAGCAAAATCCGACAATTCTCCATTGTATGCTCCGTGGTCTTGCAAAGACGACATGGTACGACTGGTGTGCTATTCCCTACAACAAGTTTTCTAAAAAAAGTTGTTAACTCATTCAATTTTTCCTCAAGGGACGAGTCATGGATCTCCTTCACCATCCTGATCGGTGCATCGCGACATCCAAATTGTTGTGAATTTGCCGCCATGTTGGATATGAGAGCCCTTGCGGCTGAAGGAGTTTTGTCCACTAGAGCTCCTCCACTTGCAGCATCTATTGTGTTCCGCTCCATCGGATTAAGTACTTCGTAAAAATATTGAATAAGGAGCTGCTCGCTAATTTGATGTTGCGGCATCGAGATACCAATTGTTTGAATCGTTCCCAATATTCGTGCAACGTTTCTCCGGTCATTTGCCTTGCACCACATATTTCTTTCCTTAGGTTGGCCGCTCGAGATGCTGGAAAATATTTTTGTAGAAATAAGATCTCCATCTCGTTCCACGTTGTGATGGTGGCCGATGGTAAATAAAATAACCAATCCTTGGCCGAATCTTTCAATGAGAATGGAAAGGCTCTAAGCTTGATTTGTTCTTCGGTGACACCGTTCGTCTTCATGCTTGAACAAACGACATGGAATTCCTTGAGATGTTTGTGCGGATCCTCTCCTGATAGACCATGAAATGCAGGTAGCAAGTGAATCAATCCCGACTTCAATTCAAAGGTGTTGTTGTTATCAATAGCCAGGATCGTGATGCACAGCGGTTGTTGAGGTAGCTCCGGGTTGGCTAATTGCTTCAGCATCTTTTCAGCGTTAATTGCCATGACTCCAAATTCGTCCTCCGATTCGCTGGGTGATGTTTCGAGGGAAATGGTAAGTGCCCGAGTGTTTCTTTGGATTCTTTTCCTTTCTGCCTGAAAACACGATCTCGCTTGGTGATTTCTGGAAAATATTGTAAATTCTTATCTCCACGTGACCTTGTATTCATGAAAAATTAAAACAAACGGATTAGTGCACAACTGACAATTAAAATGAATTTCCAGAACTGACACTGGGTCACCCAGTGTCGAAATTGCAGAAAGTTTTTAAACCCAAAATAACTAAAATTAATTTAACATTGTTCCCCGGCAACGGCGCCAAAATTTTGACCGCGCTGTCGTGACGTGTCAAGATTAGTTATTTATATTTTCCTCGGCTTACTTCTACTAACTAGTAGTATCGACAAGTAAGGGTCGATCCCACGGAGAACGGTAAATCAATTATACTAATTAAGGATTAAGTACTTGTGCAATAAAATAAAATGAAAAAGGGGGGGGATTATTTCTGATCTTAACTAAAATAAATTGCATAAGATAAAATAAAATAAAATAAGCAAAGGAAATAAAAATCGAAAATATCAATTAACTGAATAATCTAGTTCTTAGCTTCGTTATCCACCGTTTCGAATTAATTCAAGTTTCAATGCAGCGTTTATCTCTTCTCTAATCTCATGAACTCCTATTCCGAAGCCAACAACAAGCTCTGTTGACCCCAATTATTTCTTAAGTTTATTCAATTAAAACAAGCTCTTTAATCGAACCTATCTATACGGTGGATTCAAAAAAAGCTCTTCAAATCTCGCTCGCTAGATGCATTAAAAACCAAAATAATGGAATAGGCAAGATATTAAGTTCATAAGCTCGACTTAAGGGATCTCGATTTTGTGTTACCCAATTGGGAAAAATTAATTGTTTGCTACTTGTGAAATTAAAATTGCAACAATTACGGATTACAACTCAATTTCTAGCATAAGACATCAAACTCCTAATCTAGTTGGTCAAACCAAATCAAGAAATTAAATGGCATAGTCGTGAATTCAATAACACAAAAGTAATTCAAGAGAATTCGAGTTGAGAATACGTTGCGGGATTAAAACATGAATATTTCGAATACGGTTTCAAACTTCACTAAGAATTAGAATAGAAAATTAGTCGGACATATTGGCTTTAGAAAACAGCAAATTAATAATAGACATGAGAAGAAAGAAATTCAAACGGTATAATCTTCTTCTTCGCACGTCGGAATCGGCTCGGTTGCTCCGGCGGAAATCGGTTCGGTCGTCCCTTATGAATTCTTCTACTCCAGCCGTGAATTTGTTGTTCCAAGGTGTGTTTTTATTCCAGCCCTCCTCTCCTTTTATAATTATCCCTTATCTCTTAGTTTCCTTCTTTAATTGGGACTCCTTCCTTCTTGAGTATTAATTTCCTTGGAGTCTTTCTTCCCAAATCTATTCCAATTCCTTTTTCCAGCATATGGACCGATTTATTGCCTTGTGGAACTGATTGAGCGATTTTTTAGTCGTTTCTTGGGCCCCAAGTAAGGTTATATTCGTAACAGGACTGGCACTGGGTTAGCGAACTGGCACTGGGCCACCCAGTGTCGTGCGACATTCTCTTTATTTAAGCCCAAATCACCTTGGCTTGGTCCGTTTGATGATCCAAATTATTCCTTAAGCTTAAAAACTCCATCAAACACCTAAATTAAACAACAAATTGCCAAGTGAAGTAAATTGCATCCAAAATATAAATATATGGGAAATAACCAAGTGTGCCAACATAAAATTCATTAAAACCTTATAATTAACAATGATTTTAGCACACTATTTTCGTTCTATCAACTGGAGAATCAGGATGAAGAATAAACTCAAGGCCTTCATTGGAGAATCAAAAGCTTCGCCCGCATCAACAAAGAGTGAGTGTCTTCAGGTGGTCACTGACAGTGACTCGTCTGATGATGAGATAGAAGATAGAGCCTACATGTGCTCTATGATCAAAGTTAACGAGGATAATGAAGACGACGATGATGATGAGGTAAGCTCTACCTCAACTATTCCTGTAAATACATATCATACCTTTGAAAACATGTTGAATGAATTTAATAACATTCAAAAGGCCCATGAGACATTGAAAAGAGAAAACATACATCTTGAAATTTCTAATTTAGAGCTGAAGGAAGAAAACGACTTGCTGAAGGATAATTACGAAAATATGTCTGTCGACTGCGAAAACAGCAAAGTCAATTTAGAAAAATTCATGGAGAGAAATCATCAACTTGCTCACGATCTAAATGAGACTAAGTCTCATCTCGAAAGCAAGACAAATGATTTGGCTCTACTCGAAGCTAAAGTAAAATCTCTCGAGAAACGTGAAGGAGAATTAAAGACAATCTTGAATTCTTTCGAGAAATCCTATAATAGAATGGAAGAGATCATAAGCACTGGGCAACATGCTCATGATAAATGTGGCTTAGGGTACAACTCGTTCTACAACAAAGGAAAATCTAGTACGGTATTCGTCAGGAGTGAGGAACCCATTCCAGTACCGAAAAAATCCCGAGTCCTGCGAAGGCGCCTATTGCACCGTGAACAGCAAAGGCTGTAATATTCCAAATAGCGGAATCCTCATCCATTCAGACATGTAAGGCATAACCAAAAACATGCTCCCCGAGCATATCAGAAGCGCCAGCAGCCGTTCAGAAAGAAGGATGTACCCAAATATCAAAGGCCCGCACAGCAGTACTTCCAGCAGTACAGCGCGCCTAGATATTGGATATAGGAGCCCCATTATCCATCAAGAAAACAGGTCGCAGCGCAGTATCAACAACAGCTTTGGGAATCCAACTGGAGACCCAGGAGGCAATCTGTAAGATCTATGAAAATGGCTCCACCTCCTAGACGACGATCGTACTGGAATAATAACTCTAACTCTCGATTTTACATGCATGCCCCACGTAGACATTGCAAAAACAGACCAAAAGTAACCTACAGCAAACCAATTGTTGTCCGTCAAATTTGGGTACCGAAAGGCACTATCACACCAGGATCCAACAATCAAAGGGGACCCAAAGTTACTTGATTTCTCAGCTTCGACAAGAATTGGGAATGATACAGCCAGACTCCCTGTAAGTTTTTATGCTTTTACTCATTAATTGAGGGGGAACGCTGTAAGACCCAAGAATACAGTATCCACCATTAATTAATTGTACACTCAGAACAGTCAGACAGTACTGTAGGACAGAGAAGGCATGAAACCTTCCTACAGCTGACGTGTGTATTAATTAAGGGGGAATACAGTATGACCCATGAATACAGTATTAATCCAAACATTAATGTAAGAATTGAATTCTATATGTACCTTTTAAGAGGGAATGCTGTATTATTCGCAGATACAGTACTTACACTACAGGACATCAATTATATTTGATAGTTTTATTCTATTATGTACTGCAAACAGTTTTAAGTCCACATGCCCTGTTTTAATATTCAAACATTTTTTATTATTTAAATGCTTTGCACTACATCTGGACTTCACTATCTCAAACGACGCGAATTTCAACTCAACTCAATTTTTATTGCTGCAATCAAACAAGTTTAAGTATCAAGCTGTAAGAAATTGTCTGCGAACAGTTCATAGGTTCAGTTGTACTCAACTAGATCACACTGTACGATTGTGCCTGTGCGCCAATCATAGGTTTAAGTTGTAATACACTTCTCTGTTATATGCTATTACTTTAGAACTTGCCCACGAGCAGTTCACATTTCTTTAGACTAAGTGTTGAAGACCAGATCATTCGATAGAAGATCAAGAAGTCTGCTCAAGATGTTATCGAAAAAGAGGGAAATTGTTTTAGCATAAAGAGATTTTGGAATCATGAATAAAGAGGCCTTGACATTATCAAAAAAGGGGAAATTGTTGAGATAAACAAATCATGTACCTTGTTTTGATAATTGCCAACATGCAGCAAGACTTCGTATAGTCATCATACAGCAAGTAGCTGTCCCGAAGATGATCGTACAGTTGGATAAACTTCCTGTATCTTGCATTGCCAAACATACATCAAGATGACAAATGTCCAACATATAGAAAAAAAGATAATTGATATACTTTTTACAAAGCGAGCTCTGATACCACTCCTCTCATGCCCCCACACTGGGGTTGGACGAGAACGCAAAGTCAACTTAATAAATAGCGTCTGTGATAATAAATTCCAGTAAAGTATACATATACCAGATCATAGCCCGGTGAACTAAGACTGGTTTGTTGTTGCCCAAAATATTTATCCGAAGATTAATACTGCTGGAAGACGGACAACAAACAACAATTGCGGGAGCACTTCCGAGAGTAGATAAATAATACAAGATTTGCCGGGTTTGTTAGGCCCGGGCTTGAATGCTCTCGCGAGATGTTATTAATACGAATATTCGTGGATACAAGTATTAATGAGAGAAATCTAAATACAATGAGTGTAAAAAGACTCTGTTAATCCGGCTCTTGAGCGAAGCTCGGTGTTCTTCGTCCCCGCCGGTAATCTGCTGGATGAGATAGGCCGGGAGAAGTAAGACCGAAAGATAGCTGTTGCCAAGAGTTGGATGTCAGCCAAGTGTGTGTATTTGCTTCTGTGTGGTATGAAAATACGAGAATGCAGGGCCAGAATCCAAGTGCAGGCTGCCCTCTTTATATAGGGGTTGAGGTGCCTTGTTTCCTAGTGGGCAATCGTCTTTCGGCTATTAATGTAATGGGGCGATCGTCCTAAAGGTCACATGGGCTGCCTGCCAAAAGTCCAGAGATCCAGCCGGCAGCCAGCTGAGTGGCCCAATGAGGAGCCGGCACGCGTCCGGAAGTACTGTCACAGGAGGTCCCACTTTGTTACTTTCGGCGGACTTTGTCAGTAGGCAGGGTAGGTGACAGGCTGTGGTCACCAGTCTTGTCCGTCAGCTCCTTTCGCAGGCCTGGGCCCTGTTGGTAGGTGAGGTAAGTGACAGGTTTGTCAGCGCCTTTTGTGGATCTGCACGTGGGTGCTGTCCTGTTTGCTCGGCCTTGGCCGACTGGATGGCCATCGGCCCAGATCGTCATGATGCGGTCGTCTCTAGCTGGACACCGAGGATCGTTCTCGGCCAGTCACTGAAGGTCGGCAATGGTCGGTCACCAAGGGTCGGTCGGCAAAGCGCTGAGAGATGATCGTCCATAAGTCGGGCCGCTAAGTCGGCCGCCGAGTACCGAGAGGCGATCGATTCGAGGTCGATCGCCGCACCGGGACTTGTCCCGGGACCTTCTACCGGGCGATTCATGCTTGTCTGCCGGCTAAGGCTAGGTCGCCCGGTCGCCGGTCGGCGGTTCTTCCTGACGCCGGCAGTGACTCGGTTGCCCGACCTCCTAGGCGATCGCCGGCCTAAGGTGTTAAATCTTGACACAACAATTGCCCCCACTTGCTCCTATGTTGAAGACATGGGGCGAGGTGGTTCTTCTGGCGATCGTGTAAGGATGAGGACGGGCGACCTTGCCGAGCCGACTTACGATTTCGGACTTGGGCTACCATGGTCGATTGGCTTAGCTATCTTTCGGTCTTGTACCGCAAAACAACATTGGCGATCCCCCATGGAAACTTGGTGGTTTCGCTTTTGTTTGAGGAATCGTGCATCGCGGAGATCGATGGACCGACCCCATGACCGTGTCTTGGTGCGCGAAGACAATGAGTGTCTCGTGACTCACTTTATTATGAGGGTCCTCTGTTAGCCGCGCCGCCTCGTATCTAAACGAAGGGCGTGCGGTCTCGGTCTAGAGGAGTCCTTGCGCGGCGGCCGGATGAATCAACTCCACGCCCGTGGCTTGTTAGCTCTGCTTCCACCTCGGCCACCATGGAGATGGCCGACCTCGACGGTACGTTGAGACGGGGATTGTGGTATGTGTCTACCGATTAATGTTGGAGAGCTCGGACTACGCCGGCCTCGTATTTAAACGAAGGGCGGGCGATCTTGGCCGAAAGGGACCTTGCATGGCCAAGCGGCGGTTCCATCGACCGCCAGACCATGGCTTTATGATGTGCGGTGGAGGCGATCTTATGCCTTAGTCCGTCATGTTATATGGCCGGATCGTATATGGCGATCGTGTCCTCCGGTTGCGATGATGTAGCGTGATGATCGACGATCGGCCTAAGATCGCGATCGTCGCCGGGCCGCGATCGCTTTATTCGTAGGTCGATATTGGCGATCGGCGGGAGATCGTCGTCCGGTGCCGATCGCGCCGCTCAAAGCTAAGAAGAAACCTTTGCCTCGGCCGTAAAATTCGCGGCTCTAGCCCTAAGGCTGCGTAGGTCGAGGTTGGGTCTTCGTGAGATGCCCGAACATAGGCGAAAACCCCGAAATCCTCCTAGACCGCGAGAGGCGGTCTCATCGCTTATGGGCTCGCCATTGAGGATGATTACGTCTACCCGGCCGATGTAGTCCGAGTCGGACTCTTCTTCTCCCCGCTTGATTTGCATCATGCGGAGGGGACCTTCGGGCCGACGACCCTGGTGGCGAAGTACTCCGTGAAGACGTGCGCCACTCGTTAAAGGAGCCAATGGACCGAGGTGGCAATGAAGTGTACCACCGGTGGGCGAGGTCGCCCGGCCGGGAGGGAACATTCGGCATCTCGGTCGCGCGATGCCCCACACCCGGTCATGTAGATGTTGAACTTCCTCAGTGCACTGGGTCCGATCGCCCTCGTACACGGGTGTTTGCGGGAGCGATCTTGTGCCGCACGGGGCGAGCTCGATGTCGATCGCGAGCGGCTCGCTTGGCCCGGCGATCGTCTTCTTGGCGCCGCCTGGATTCCAGGAGTGCCTTCATGTCGCCGAGTTGACGTTGCATCGCAGCCATCGCCGTGGCTTGGTCGCTTGCAGATCGGCTTTGGGAGCAGGAGCCGAGGCGATCGTGTACCGATCTCCGGGCTCCGCGCCGCCGGCCTCGGCAATTCGGCGAGGGGGAGCCAGACGGCTAGCCGCCTTCAGGGAATAGGGTAGGCCGAGCTTCGGTGACGGACTCAAACTCCGCTGCCTCGTAGCCGGGCCGGACCGCCCGTGAGCTGCCTGCCACCGCCTGTGCGATCGAAGACAGAGGTGCCCCGCCGCGAGCGCCTCTTCCGGGACGGAGCCTCCCGGCGATCGCTCGGCCGTGACGCCTTGAGCTTCCGCTGACTTCCGGCGGACGGCCGAGGGGGCGATAGCAGAGGCGCTGAGAGCACTCCGTCGCTCTGTAGACGGCCAGGGCCCCATCGATCTGTTCCTTGGTTTGGAACCGATCGAGCGAGAGGCTTGGGCCGCCGCCCGTGGACGGATCGAGCGTCTCGATCGCGCGGCTACCTTCCACCATCGGCCGTGGCTCGGATCCGGGACGGAACAGGGGTTTGGCCGGGCTGTCGGGCCGCTTTCTTCGACGCGGAGGCTAAGACATGACTTCGAAGGATTTCTTTGAAGTGCGAAGTGTCACTTCAGTATCCGCCCGAGAACAGTGAGTGTTCTTCGGGACGGTAGGTATAAAAAATCGAGGGTTGGATCCCCTTCCTCTAGCGCCAATTGTTGTTGCCCAAAATATTTATCCGAAGATTAATACTGCTGGAAGACGGACAACAAACAAAAATTGCGGGAGCACTTCCGAGAGTAGATAAATAATACAAGATTTGCCGGGTTTGTTAGGCCCGGGCTTGAATGCTCTCGCGAGATGTTATTAATACGAATATTCGTGGATACAAGTATTAATGAGAGAAATCTAAATACAATGAGTGTAAAAAGACTCTGTTAATCCGGCTCTTGAGCGAAGCTCGGTGTTCTTCGTCCCCGCCGTAATCTGGATGAGATAGGCCGGGAGAAGTAAGACCGAAAGATAGTCAAGCCAAGAGTTGGATGTTAGCCAAGTGTGTGTATTTTCTTCGTGTGGTATGAAAATACGAGAATGCAGGCTGTAATCCAAGTGCATCGCCTCTTTATATAGGGGTTGAGGTGCCTTGTTTCCTAGTGGGCGATCGTCTTTCGGCCATTAATGTAATGGGGCGATCGTCCTAAAGGTCACATGGGCCGCCCGCCAAAAGTCCAGAGATCCACTGGCAACACCGAGTGGCCCAATGAGGAGCCGCACGCGTCCGAAGTACTGTCACAGAGGTCCCACTTTGTTACTTTCGCGGACTTTGTTAGTAGGCAGGGTAGGTGACAGTGTGGTCACCGCCTTGTCCGTCGCCTTTCGCAGCCCGGGCCTGTTGGTAGGTGAGGTAAGTGACAGTGTTTGTCGGCGCCTTTTGTGGATCTCGCACGTGGGTGCCGCCCCGCTTGCTCGGCCTCGCCGACCGGGATGGCCATCGCCCGGATCGTCATGATGCGGTCGTCTCTAGCCGACACCGAGGATCGTTTCGCCGGGCCATCAAGGTCGGCAATGGTCGGTCACCAAGGGTCGGTCGGCAAAGCGCCGAGAGATGATCGTCCATAAGTCGGCCGCTGAAGTTTGGCCGCCGAGTACCGAGAGGCGATCGATTCGAGGTCGATCGCTCGGCACCGGGACTTGTCCTGGGACCTTCGGCTGGGCGATTCATGCTTGTCTGCCGGGCTAAGGCTAGGTCGCCTGGTCGCTGGTCGGCGGTTCTTCCTCGGACGCTCGGCAGTGACTCGGTTGCCCGATCTCCTAGGCGATCGCCAGTCGGAAGGTGTTAAATCTTGACACAACATGGTTATTTGATACAAAAGAAATATTCATGAGTACAGCGGAATTAGTACGTCAAAGTAAGAAAGGTTACAACAGAAATAAAACTACAGTTTGACAATGGAATAAAAGAAATGCTAAATGCATCTCCATGAATCCTATGTCCTGTTGGCAATACTCGGGGTCATACTTCACTTCTCGTCAGCATCTGCCTCCACTTCATCTTCATTCTCTTCATCTAGTGGGATTTTAGAAAATCAAAATGGGGTGAGAATAATGAATAGAAGATCAAGAAGAAAGCCGCTCAAAGCAAAGATATTTAGGAGGTTTTGGCATCATCAGGTTTTGCCATTATTAAAAAGGGAAAAATTGTTGGGGAAAATAATGTTGTTTTAATAATTTCCAAACAGCAAACAACATACAGCAAAAGGATAAAGTGTCAACATACAGCAAGTTACTGTCACGAAGACAATCATACAACAAGTTGCTGTCACGAAGACAATCATACAGCAAGTTATCATATAGCAAGTAGTTGTTACGAAGCTATTCATATCGCTGTACAATTTATCCTGCATCCTGCGTTGCCTCATCATACAGCAAAAGGATTAATGCCTTTCATACAGCAAGAAGCTCATATCGATATGACACCAAGTATGGAAGTTGTCTTGAATCATTCATACAACATCATTTTATACAGCGTTAGGCAATAGACATATTGGATACAGCGATCCAACTGTAAAGTGTGACATATTCAAACACTTATCCAACAGGATTGAAGACCGTTGGAACGGAATCTACTTTACTCACTAAAGTCAAGCCCCGTTTGAAAAGAATTATTTAAATACTGAAGGGATAATGTATTTAAATACCATCCGACAGAGATCTTCAATCAAGGAGCAAAAACCGAATCTTGTCCATCAACACGTTGGAACAGACTATTAGCTTAACAGATCTATTCTCAACGGATCTATTCAGAGGCTATTTATTCCCCAGAGTTTGAACATCAAACAAGTAGAATACATACAAGCTTACAAGCGATATTCAAATGATCAAAAGGCTGAATATTCATTATCATCAGATCAAGCTTACAAGAGCAAGTATATTTCTTCGTAGCATCAATCCATATCTGAAGAAGAAGAAGAAATATACTCAGTCAGCAAGAACAGCCATCATCAGCTCAAGAACTTCATATTCAAGCTGTTGTTCTTACCTGGTTACCTTACTTTTACCTTTGAGTAAAAACCTAGTTCTGTGTGAACTAAAGAAGCTATTCCGACCTGTGTGGAACGAATAGGACGAAGCTTTGGAACTGTGTGGGAAGAAGCAAGTCAAGATAAAGCTTTAACCAATCTGTGGAACGGTTGAAAGTGACGGTCTTTGTATCAATATGTGTGAACGATACAAGGATAGGTTTGATTATAAATACGTAGTTGTGTATGCAGTATTTATAATAAATATTTTTACTCCTGTGTGGAGGACCAGTGGATGTAGATGGGTTTACCTCGAACCACTTTAAATCTTGTGTTATTTACCTTCTGCAATTTAGTGTTTTCATTACTGTGATTATTTTTAAGTATACACAGCAAACTATCTTTAACAAGACTTCCGCTACGCACTCTAATTTGTAAAACGCACAGCTTTTTGATTAAACACTTTCCAAGCTGTATTCTGTTTACTTAGTGGCCAACAAGTGGTATCGGAGTGGTTGATTCTGAAAAGAATCAGTCGTATTTTTAACCGAATCAGATCCTTAAAATCACTTTATTTTTGAAAACTCCGTTATCTTTTCTATTCTTAGACATGGATACCTAACTAATTAACAAGGTACCAATGTTTTCTACAACGAGTTTGATGATTGGAGAATCAGGATGAAGAACAAACTCAAGGCCTTCATTGGAGAATCAAAAGCTTTGCCTGCATCTGTAACACCCTCAGAGCCATCCAGGAATATTACAGTGCTTTTGGCCCCGAGACGGAACCCACAAGGCTAAAAGTCATTTTCGCAAACATTTACAAACGCCCAAGAGGCTAACGACGGTATTATCTATTAAAAACATTCGGAGACTTTAAAAAAAACTCGTTTATCAAAACTGTCGTAAAATATCATTTGAAAGGACAAGGCCAAACAGCCGAAACTCAATAATTTAGAAAACGATTTCCAAAGTAACCTAAGTTACCAGATACCAAAAGTCCATTTAAGAATACTCACGCAGCAGAAAAGACAACAGTTAAAAGTACTCTAGCAGCAGAATACAACAACTGATCAGGAAACTCAATTCGCAAATATATGCCCTAGCCAGTATCCTCCGGGAATCTCATCTCTCCACGACCGCTACAAGCTCGATATCCCAAGAACCTAAAAAGAAAGCCCACGACGTGGTAAGCCATAATATCCAACAATGATAACAATCACATCACATCAATAATTACATACCAATGAGATACTAAGTAAGAATACTACCAAAGTAATCCTACTGCCATACTCTACCAAATTCACGTCTCGTACTGATTCTCACACAATACCCAAAGTCCTCAAAACATCATCATAATTCACTGTTACAAAATCTACTACCTCTGTCCAATTCGATCCATCATCAAATCTCAACACGAAAACCGATTGTCCATCAAATACAAATACCAAGGGAAATACGGAACATACCTCGAGATGCACAATACCACGACAATCACGTCAGTCTAATCCGAGATCAGATTAATACATCATACGGACATTGTCTTAACACAAGACCTACAAATGCATACTCATATGACGACGTCAATATGCTCAAAACAATAACAATAGTGTATACTCAATGGAAATCCCATGATCCAGCGCCCTCAGCATAGATCCCAAGATGATCCTACTAGATCAACACGAGGTGGATAACCAACAATATACATATGCACAACAACACATGTAAAACCAATGATGCGAATCCATATGATTCCATCAACACAACACTAAGTGATCCAACGATCCAGTGCCCTCAGCATAGATCCCAAGATTGTAACACCCCCGATATATTCAGGAATATTACAGCGCCGTAAATCCTTTACATAAGAATTTACAAGGCTAAATAAATGAAAAGACAATGACAGATACCAAATTATGAAATCACTGAAAATACATTACGAAAGTGCTGGTTCGATACCGAGAATACAAATATCCAAAAGGAGAATATTAATACACCACTGAAATCCAAACATCACAAATTACTAGGGCTGAGAATTTCCCGTCGGGAAATCCCGAGTCCCGGTCCCGTCCCGACGGGAAACGGGACCCCGAGTCCCGAATTTTTCGGGACCGGGACCGGGACCGGGACCTTAAACATTGGTAATTTCGGGACTCGGGAGTCCCGAAATCCCGATCGGGACTATCCGAAGTCCCGATTGCAAATTTTAATTTCGGGACATTTCGGGAAATTTCGGGACATTTCGGGACATTCGGGACATTTCGAAAAATTATCCTCGGGATCGGGACCGGGACCGGGACTTAAATTTATCCCAATTCGGGAATCGGGACTCCCGAAGTCCCGATCGGGACCGGGACCGGGACCACTAAATTGGTCCATTTCGGGACCGGGACATTCGGGACTCGGGACCGGGACCTCGGGATGTCCCGATTCTCAGCCCTACAAATTACGCCGTACTCGAGTACTTATTAAAATAACCAACAATAGACAATAAACCCGTCAGGAACATCACTCTGCACCCTCGTCGTCATGCAGCTCCAGTGGTTGTTTCCCCGCTCTCCTGGATCCTGAACATAAACAAATGTTCACCCTCGAAGGGGTTAGCACAACGATGCTAGTACAAGTACAATAATCATACAACAATGATGTAATCAACAATCATCATAACAAGTTTCTCCAACGAGAAATAACAACAACATTTATCACATCACAACAGTCTCAACATACTGATGGTATTCCAACGATCCAGCGCACACAGCTATAGATTCCCATAATGATCCCGTCGGACCAATGCATGGTGGAACTACCTGTCCAATGATCCAGCGCACACAGCAATAGATACCCATGATGATTCCCGTCGGATCAACGCATGGTGGACATTTAATCACAACACATATACACAATACAATCACAATACAACTGTCATAACACTACACCAAAAACAGGATTTTATGACATTGAAACTTGCTGGATGTATGACTGTCAATGACAGTCACAATTTTATGACTGTCAATAACAGTCACAAAGACCAAACAGTAATAAATCCAAATGTTTGTGACTGTTGTGATGGTCGTCAACCGTCACAGACATTTCAAGTTAAATGATAGTATTTAAAAAATTAGGTTTACTTACCAGCGACAAAGAACAAAAATCAGTCGTTCCATCCTTCTCCCTTTTTTCTCCTCTTTCCCATTCCCCTCGTATCCTCTGCAAAACACACACCCACACACACTGAAAAATCGGATGCACACACTCAATCGTATAAACACACATACAATCATACAAACACACACACGAACGTATATGTTACATCAAGGTCAGATGAGAGGCGGATGGTGTTTCGGGGAGCAGGCTAAGTCGGCGATTTGGCATCGCAATCGGGCGGAGGTTCATGGGTAAGGTTTCAGGTAAGATTTTTCTCATTTTTTAAAAGGAATTTGGGTTCTGAGATTGTGAATTAACCTCCAGCTTAGGTGTCATCGGACGGAAAATAAAGGGGTTGAAGGTGGTTCTGAAAAGGGATTAATCCAGCTACAAGAACATGTTGAGTCTATTGACATGGCGCGATTGGGTTATATGAGAATGCCAGTCATTTGATTCACTTAGTGTTCTAGTTAGGTAATGATGATTTTACTTCCTTCTTATTTTAAAACTTCTGTTCGTCCCAACTATTAAGTCATGTATTATCTTATTATGGTTTTTTTTTATTCTCGTTGTTTGATTATTCTCTTCTGGTGAAACTTTGTTTCCTCTTCTATAAACGTATGTATGGAACTCAAGCTCCTGTTTTCTGGAGTGCTTATATATATTTGGTAGTCAACATGATAACTATTCCAAATTTCTTCCTATCATAGGTTAGCTAACTCGTATTTTCTAAAGTCATCTCATCTTATATTCTCATGCTAAAATAGGTGGAGATGAGAGGGCAATTGAATTTATGGAGAGGGAGGGGCGCACAAGTGTAAAGGCTTCCCTACTCGATCATGGCCATGAAAGAGGAGTTGTAAAGCATCCCTTTCCAATGAATTTATTTTTGAAGCCCTGGAGACTTGGTGGGTGGGTTTATCAGGTCATCAAATTTGGAATTGTTCAATATGTAAGTTCTCATCTTGTCTGTTCAATATGTATGTTTTTATAACTCATACATGCATACAGATGTTTAATTCATTGTTGATAAACAAAGCATCAACCATCTTGTCGGTTATTGTTTTAGTGTTTCGTTTTCTATTTGTTTGGATGGCTTTAAACCATCTTGCCAATGTAGTTTTCTTCCTGCTAGGTCTAGTCAAGCTGAAGTTGTTACTGCCATTTGACCAGTATTTATATATATAGGAGAAAAGCTTGACAGCTTTTGTAGGTACCCATACATGGCTGTCATTTTAAATTTCAGTCAGTCCTGGGCTTTGTATTGCTTAGTTCATTTTATGCCATTACAAAAGATGAATTAGCACACATTGAGAGATTATACAAGTTTTTGACGTTCAAGTCAATTGTGTTCTTAACTTGGTGGCAAGGTGTTGCAATAGATCTTCTTTATGCTATTGGTTTATTTAAAAGTCCAATCGCTCAGTCACTGTAGTTTAAGTCAAGCGTTCAGGACTTCATTATTTGTATTGAGGTAATTGTTTCATTAATATATCTATTTTCTTCTTTTTTTAAATATAAATTTTCCTCTTGCTGCACTTTTAAATATATCTATCTGTTTCATAAATGGTGAAGTTTCTTATCAATTGAGATCCATGGTTTCGATAAAGACTGAAATGGACCGACTACTTGAGCTAGGTTTACAGCTGAAGCCGTGCCCGAGCGATTACTATGGGAAGCTTGATGGTGAGAATTAGAAATGATCTCTTGGCCTTCTTGAGTTTTCGTCTTTCCTCATGTCTTGTTATGTCATATGATATAGGGAAGAGTGCGCAAAATGAGAGGCAGGTTTCCCTTGACAAGCTGTACAGGGCTTCTCTCTTGAAGAACCGATTTGCAGACACAATCCTAAAAGCTAAAGAGAAGGCTCTACTTAGTCAGGTTTGTTACATTTTTTTGGTCGCACCTGATACCTTTTGCTTTGGTCAATCTTTAACAGTCTCGTCCCACCTGATTGTGTGTTTCATCTAACTGTCAGGATGACAAAGCAGATCTAGAGAAATTGCAACGTGAAAAAGAGGAAATTGAGATGCACAAAAGGAGAGGTACATATAAACTTTTTTTCCGGAGGTTTGTAGTGAAGCAATTTATTTGTTGAAAAAAGAAAAAGAAAATTGTAACAATTTACTATCAATGATCAGAGAAAGCCAGGTTGCAATCCGAAGCTGCCCGAAGGCGAGCTGAAGTAGAAGCTGCAGCTGAAGCAAAAAAGAGGAGAGAGCTCGAGAGGGAAGCAGCTCGAGAAGCGTTGCTTAAGGTAAAAATTAAGATGCCCGCGTTACCTGGGGCATTTCTGTCCTTTTCTGACCTTACTCACTTCACTTGGTGTTGATCTGTAGATAGAGAAGACTGTCGAAATCAATGAAAATTCAAGGTGACCTGGTGGATACTTTTCATGAAATTTTTCTTGAGCACATTATAAGACCTGACCTGGTGGATATTTTTCACCATGCATAAACAATGAATGTATCTTGAGCTTTTTGAAACTTTGGTGACTGCTTCATATTTGTGAACATGTTACTTAATATAACATTGGTTACTCTTTTTTTTCCTATCATGCAGTTCTACACGTTCCTTGAAACTACTCTTGTTACTTTATCGTCACTGCCACATTTTATTGCTTTCTTTAGCGACGGCAAAATCCATGGGACTCCATGAAGTCTTTCAACAGCTTTTCTTGCCTTTGGTAGAAGTCTTGCAACAACTTTTCTTGCCTTTGGTACAGTAATATTTCCATTTGCTTAGCCTTCCTGGTCCTTTTCTGTGCTCGGCTCATAAATATCTAATTGTTACAGTATTAAATTTGGCATTTTCTTTGATTGTTATGGGATTCCACATGATGCACATATCATTGGTGGCTGCCAATACCACGACCATTGAGGTATCATGTGTTCTATCGCTGTCAATTCGAAATTGATATTTTATAATTAGGGACTTAATATCGTGAAGGGATAGTCCTTGTAGTCCAACTTTCTGTGTAAGTTTAAAGTTGTGTTTGATGCCTCGGTTGTAGTTCAAAGGCATTTCTCAGATGGATGTTAGTTACTTGATAGTACTTCTATTTTTGATTTTCCTTGATTTTTATTGTCTTTGTATGTATGCTTATGAGAAGAAGACCATTCCAAAATGGCGTTATGACCTTGGACGAAAGAGAAATTTCCAACAGGTAATGGAACTTCCAGCCCCCCACCCTTCTTTCCTGTCCATGTCCATTTATCTATATTTATTTTGGTTAATGAGTGATTTATATATTTTATTTTGTTGTTCAGATAAAAGGTGCTCCTGAAACCATTGTCTTAGCAGGCGTTGCTCCACCCGTGTGTTCCAAGGATGAAGCTTATGATTCTATTAGTTTAACTTGTTAGTTGTTAATATTTTTCAATATATAACTAATGCTCCGTATATATTTTATTTTCAATGGGTTGGTTCGGAGTTTTCTTTACATGTGTTAATTTTCAGCATTACATTGTGATTTTTATGTCTTGTAAAAATTAACTGGAGTGTTGTGTGAATACTCTGAGAAATATGTTTGGATTGTATTATGAATTCATTGTGAAAAATAATTAGATTGCATTCAGAGAAAAATGAGGTTTTACTATTTTTTTTGTATTTTTTTCAATATTTGTGACTTCTAAAAACAGTCACAAGGCAGTCAAGAAAAATGATATGTGTGACTGTCCATGGAAGTCATGAAAGTTGAAATTCGTGACTGTTAATGACTGTCACAAAAGTGGAAATTCGTGACTGCTAATGACAGTCATAAATGATATTTGTGACTGTTATGAAAATTGGTATTGTAAAGTCATATAAATGAGGTTTTGTCATCAAGCTTCGTGATCGTTGGATACCACAAAAACTTGTGATCGGTGATTTTATGACAAATCCTTCAGGATCGCTTTTTGCCATTTGTGACAGTTTTTGGCAGTCACAAAATCGTGATTCTGGTGTAGTGTAATATAAAAAATTCTAATTAGAGTACTTGCCTCGGTTCGATGACAAGAATAAAACTTCCACGAATATCAAAATACTCGAAGGTCGTCCCCTTCGATCAATCACGTTGCTAAGCTCGAACCTTAACAAAAGAAATAATATAGAATTCATCTCAAGTCGAACGAACATCTAACAATCCAAATTACGGTCGGAAGTTCTTAAAATGAAATCTGTCTGGCTTGCTTAACGCATGCTACGTATCCTATGTAGCGTACATTAAGGCTACTCATTAGCGCACGCAATTATACGCAGCCTAGCGTACGCTAACCATGTACGGTCAGTATCTCACTGATCAGTCGATTGGCTCGTCTGATGATATAACGCACGCTAAGTTCCAAGCGTAGCGTACGCTAAACATGCCCGATAGCGTACGTTAATTTACATAGCTTAGCGTACGCTAAGCGTGCATGGCAGTTTCACTACTGGGCAGCAGACTTGTTCTAACGGTGATGAAACTTACGAACTCCTCAGTGATTAACGTACGTTATCCGTCTACATGCCATGTTCATAAACTTATGAATGATCTTACGGATTCAAACATCTTTGAATTTCAAGGAAATGAATATCATCACAACTCTTATATTCAAACTCGATTATCATTCTCATGTGAAGTTTGGTGATCTCAGGTTGATGCATTAGATTCCATTATCATTATCACATTCAGACTTCATCTTGAAGGTGAACTAACAATTCCAACTTATACGAAAGGATACAACCTAAGATAATTCTTTCTTAAGTCCTTATAACCAAAAGTGATATCACCTCCAAGTTTATGATCAATATGACAACATAAATCATACGGATAATCAACCTCAGCATGTTCCTCTCATCATTTGACGTACTAGGATTCCAACTACGAGGTTTTCAACGACGATATCATAAGCATAGTTATTCCGACTTCTAAGCATGATGTTTTTTGAATAATTCACTAATGGAACTCAATATCTTGATAGCATGATTCATCATATTCTTCAGAACACGAATCTAAGGCTGGAGAAAGAATTAACATACCTTAAGATGAAGAAATCACTGAGTTAAAAAGGTAGAATCCAACTCCGGTTGTTTGTGTGCCAATCCAAGGTGCTACTCCACTTCAATGATCAATCACAAGTGATATCCAATCTTTAATGAATCAAGTAGAGGTGGTCTAAGTGTTTAAGGAGGATATAATGCTCTCTGGTCTCTCAAGAACGAAGGATAATCGAAGGAAATGTAAACCAAGTAAAATGGGTTGTTGTCCCATTTATAACATTTCTGCACATTAGCCGATTAGCGCACGCTATCCTATTTTCCTTAGCGCACGCTAATAAGCGTTGACTCTAAAACTGTCCAGTTCCGCCCGCAGGAATCTTATCCGGACCCATGTCCGGCTGGCGTATGTGCTAGCCATCTAGCTCAATAATTGACTGCCTAGTGCACGCAATTCTTCATTCGTAGCGTGCGCTAGTTGTAGCCGATAACGCACGTTAAGCTACATTCTTAGCGTGCGCTATCACGAGTTTGCATGAGAAATTTTGCATGTTGTTATACTTATGTACAAGGATACAAATGTGAGAAATATCATACTCCAATTATCGAGATCACAATTCCGAATAATACAGGGTTCAAATACAGATGAAATACACAATAATAAATCCGGATATTACATACACTCCTACTAAAAAAGAGTTTTGTCCCGAAACTCAAGACGAAAATAACTCTGGATATCTGGACTTCATGCTATCTTCCGTTTCCCAAGTGGCTTCTTCCACTCCGTGGCGTGACCACTGAACTTTGACCAAAACGATTGGTTTGTTCCTAAATTGCTTAACTCGACTCTCGAGTATCTTGACCGGTCTTTCTTCAAATGTTCCATCCTAAGAGACTTCGATTTCGCCGAAATCAATGACATGACTAGGATCCGGTATATATCTCCGTAACTGGGATACGTGGAACACATTATGAACATGGCTCAATGACGGCGGTAATGCCAATCTGTATGCCAACTCTCCAACTCTCTCGAGGATCTCGAATGGTCCGATATATCTTGGACTCAGCTTAACTTTTCTCCCAAAACGAAAGATTCCCTGAGTAGGAGAAACTTTTAAAAGTACGTGGTCTCTATTACTGAACTCCAATGGGCGATGGCGTATGTATGCATAAGATTTCTGTCGACTCTGGGCGGTCAACAGTCTTTCATGAATCAGGGATATCTTCTGTCGTTTCTGCACGATCAACACTGGTTTTGTCCCGATCAAGTCTGATGAATCATCCCAACATAGGGGCGATCTGCATCTTCTCCCATACAAGGCCTCAAACGGTGCCATCTTAATGAAAGCATGCCAACTATTGTTGTAGGTAAATTCAATCAATGGTAGATGAATTTCCCAGTCGGTTGACCAATCTAAGGCACAAGCCCTTAGCATATCTTTCACCATTTGAATAGTCCTCTCGGATTATCCGTCAGTCTGCGGGTGATAAGCTGTACTGAAGTTCAATTCGGTCCCCAAGGCCTTATGAACTGCTTTCCAAAAATGCGATACAAAGCGACCGTCTCGGTCAGAAATAATGGTCTTCGGTGTACCATGCAATCAGACTATCTCTGAAATAAATACTCGTGCAACCTCTCTGGTCCCCACGTGTCCTTAATGCCTAGAAAATGAGCTGATTTGGTTAAACGATCAACTATCACCCAAATCATGTTCATTCTTATCTTGGTTCTCGGCATATTAGTGATAAAGTCCATCGATATGTCCTCCCACTTCCATTCAGGAATCAGAAGCGGATTCAACATCCCAGCAGGTCGTTGATGCTCGATCTTAACTTGCTGACAAGTCAAGCATTTCGAAACATAGTCCGCTACATCTTTCTTCATGTTGCCCCACCAGAAATTCTACTTCAAGTCCTTGTACATCTTACTGGTGCCCGGGTGGATAGAATAGGGCGAGATGTGAGCTTCCTTTATAATTGTCTGTTTCAGAACATCGACATCAGGAACGCAAAGTCGGTTCTGAAATATCAAAACTCCATCATCATGAATTATGAATCTGGGGGCCTTTCCCTTGATCACTTCATCACGTAACCGAATCATCAGAGGATCATCTACCTGCATAGATTTGATTTCTTCGGTTAATGATGAAGTTATTTCCATCACACACAGTTGTCCTTGGACTGTTTATAACCACACTTCAATTCCTTCTCGAATCATCTCTCGTTGAATGCTGAGCTGGGAGGTCAGAGTCTCCAGCATCTGGATAGAAACAGGCTTGCGGCTAAGTGCATCGGCCACTACATTTGCTTTGCCTGGATGATAAAGAATCTCCAAGTCATAATCCTTAATAAGTTCCAGCCATCTCCTTTGCCGCATATTCAACTCTTTCTGACTGAAGATATATTTGAGACTCTTGTGATCCGTAAAGATCTGACAGTGAGTCCCAAACAGGTAATGCCTCCATATTTTCAAAGCAAAAACTACTGCTGCTAGCTCCAAATCATGCGTTGGGTAATTCACTTCATAAGGTTTCAGCTGGCGTGACGCATAAGCGATCACCTTATCATTCTGCATCAATACACATCCGAGTCCTTGGTTCGAAGCATCACTGTAAACTATGAATCCTCCAGTTCCCTGTGGAAGTGTTAAAATCAGTGCTGTCGTCAATCTCTTCTTCAATTCATCAAAGCTATTCTGGCACAACTCGTTCCACTCAAACTTTTGTGTTTTTTGCAGTAGTCGAGTAAGTGGGCGGGAAATTTTGGAAAACTCCTCCACGAACCGACGATAATACCCAGCAAGTCCTAAGAAACTCCGGACTTCTTTCACGTTCTTTGGAGGCTTCCTATCCATAACCACTTCGATCTTCTGAGGATCTACTCGGACTCCTTCAGCTGATACCACATGGCCGAGGAACATTACTCCCTTTAGCCAAAATTCACACTTAGAAAGTTTGGCGTACAATTGCTCGCTTCTAAAAAGTTCTAATACAATCCACAAATGCTGCGCATGTTCTTTCGTGCTCTTGGAATAAACTAGAATGTCATCAATGAACACAACCACAAATTTATCCAAATATTCGATGAACACTCGGTTCATCAATTGCATGAATACAGCAGGTGCGTTAGTGAGACCAAACGGCATCACTACAAACTCATAGTGTCCGTAGCGAGTTCTGAACGCTGATTTCGGAACATCGGATTCCTTAATCCTCAGCTGATAATATCCTGATCTCAGATCGATTTTAGAAAATACTGTTGCTCCTTGTAACTGGTCAAACAAATCATCAATTCGTGGCAATGGATACTTGTTCTTAATCGTCATTTTGTTCAGCTCTCGATAGTCAATACACAGTCGAAACGATCCATCCTTATTCCGGACAAAAAGAACTGGCGCTCCCCAAGGCGAAACGCTTGGCTGGATAAAGCCTTTGTCCAAAGAACTCCTCCAATCGCTTTGGGCCAGACATCTCAGTAGGTGCCATATGATACGGCGCCTTAGAAATTGGTGTAGCTCCGAGTTCTAGCTCAATGGTGAATTCTACATCCCGTCGTGGAGGTAGTCCAGGTAACTTGTCAGGAAATATATCCGGAAATTCGTTCACAACTGAAATGGATAAAAGTTCCACAATTTCGTCTTCTTTCTTCATTGCATAGCTATACAGCCCTGTTTCAACAATTTGACAGCTTTCATCGCCTTGATCAACTTTCCTGAGCTTCCTGGTTTCTATCCTTCAAACAATATTTCGGAACCATCGTCAGCGATCAGCGAGATATTCCTCCTTCGGTAGTTTACAATAGCTCCATATCGATTAAGCCAATTGTATCCGAGTATCAGGTCGTCTCCTTGCATTTCTATCACAATCAGATTTGAGGGCCACTCTCTGCCTCCAAACGATACAGGGAAATCTCTAGTTTCTAAGTTTCCAACAATTCTCTCTCCACTCGGTAAACCGACAACATAAGGTTCACAATTATGAAAACCAGAAATATTCAAACGATTTACACAAGATGAGGATATAAATGAATGCGTAGCTCCTGTATCGAATAAAACGCTAACTGGCTGGGAAAGGATCTCGAACAAGATTCTAATGCGACAAAGAAGATTCCGATCGTCTGTTCTCCTCATCTCGTACAGACATGGGGGAACAGATCCGGCACTCGATGTACCCTTTCGGTCCCACTGTCCTCTGCCTCGTCCGCGGCCAAAATTCTGAGGCATCTGAACACTTTGTTGCGTCTGTTGGATACTAGCTTCCTTATGAACTGCTGTGATGTATGGGTTCCATTGAACTTGGTGGCATCCTTGCAAAATGTCGCACGGTGCCCTTCTTGTCCGCAATCAAAACATGTAACTGTAGTGCGCAAACAATCACGCCAAAGGTGGCCTGGGCGACCACAGTTAAAGCATCTCCTAGCTGTATCCGTCGTGGCTGACATTGTTCCGAAATTCTTTCCGCTCTTAGATGGGTGTGGAGGTTTCTTGAAAGGGTGAAAGGATGACTGGGCCTTGCGGGGCCCACTGCTCTTGTGCTCTGTGAAACTACCAGAGACTTTCTGCTTCTTGGATTCTGCAAACTTCTCCATTGCTGCTTCCTTGATCTCATACGCCAATGCCTTATCCTGGTATTGACGGAGAGTGGTACATTCAAAACCGGACATGTACCTCTGGATTTCTGGTTTCATTCTCATATCAAAATGGATCATCATTTTTGCATCTGTTCTGACCAGATGTCGAACGAATGCCAACTGCTGGTTAAACGTCTTAATTGTCTGGGATACAGGTTCGTCTGACGGCTGAGCGGAGAAAAACTCCCGAACTTTGGCTTCCCTCACAGGACGAGGGCAGTACTGAGCTTCCATCATCAATTTAAATTCTGTCCAGTCAGCATCATGATCTGCAGGCCGGATGGCTTCCCACCACTCGGATGCTTCCCCTATCAGAAAGTACTGAGCAATAGAGGCTCTCTGGTCATCTGGGCAATTAATTCCGGCAAAAATTTTCTCCAATTCCTTCAACCAATGGTCCCATGTGGGAGTCTCAGAAAAGCCGTCGAATTTGGGTGGTTGCATCTTCGCCACCTCTTGCAGCCATCGGTCACCTCGATTTCCCATGTCTGGGATCCCGTGCTGTCTATCTTCCTGCTATAATCCCACTGCCACCTGCATTCGGTCCACGACTTGGGCGAACTGAGTCATCTGGTTCACCACCTGATCTCTGTGGCTCGCCTGAGTTGTGGCTGGCCTGATTAGAAGGCGAAGCTTCTCTTTCGGCATTCCTTCGTCCGCGTCCGCGACCGCGACCACGTCCACGTCCACCTCTCAACATACTCAAAGCATAAATACTCAATATATAGAAAACAATATCATTCTAATGTTCAAGTATAAAGAGATACAACATGTAAAGGACGAGATAGAGTTTAGGAACTTACAACCACTATTCGCACGAAGACGTAGGCAGTACAGTGATGTTATTCACGACCAGTTATCTCAAAAGACATATACGACCCCTATTTTAACCCAATGGCCAAGATATCCATAATCTTAGCTCCGATATCATATTCTGTAACACCCCCGATATATTCACGAATATTACAGCGCCATAAATCCTTTACATAAGAATTTACAAGGCTAAATAAATGAAAAGACAATGACAGATACCAAATTATGAAATCACAGAAAATACATTACGACAGTTCTGGTTCGATATCGAGAATACAAATATCCAAAAGGAGAATATTAGTACACCACTGAAATCGAAACATCACAAATTACGACGTACTCGAGTACTTACTAAATAACCAACAACAGATAATAAACCCGGCCGGAACATCACTCTGCACCCTCGTCATCATGCAACTCCAGTGGTTGTTTCCCCACTCTCCTGGATCCTGAACATAAACAAATGTTCACCCCCGAAGGGGTTAGCACAACGATGCTAGTACAAGTACAATAATCATACAACAGTGATGTAATCAACAATCATCATAACAAGTTTCTCCAACGAGAAATAACAACAACACTTATCACATCACAACAGTCTCAACATACTCATGGTATTCCAACGATCCAGCGCACACAGATATAGATTCTCATGATGATCCCGTCGGACCAATGCATGGTGGAACTACTTGTCCAACGATCCAGCGCACACAGCTATAGATACCCATGATGATTCCCATCGGATCAATGCATGGTGGACATTTAATCACAACACATATACACAATACAATCACAATACAACTGTCATAATATAAACAATTCTAATTAGAGTACTTGCCTCGGTTCGATGACAAGAATAAAACTTCCACGAATATCAAAATACTCGAAGGTCGTCCCCTTCGATCAATCACGTTGCTAAGCTCGAACCTTAACAAAAGAAATAATATAGAATTCATCTCAAGTCGAACGAACATCTAACAATCCAAATTACGGTCGGAAGTTCTTAAAATGAAATCTGTCTGGTTTGCTTAACGCACGCTACGTATCCTAAGGCTACTCGTTAGCGCACGCAATTATACGCAGCCTAGCGTACGCTAACCATGCACGGTCACTATCTCACTGATCAGTCGATTGGCTCGTCTGATGATATAACGCACGCTAAGTTCCAAGCGTAGCGTACGCTAAACATGCCCGATAGCGTACGTTAATTTACATAGCTTAGCGTACGCTAAGCGTGCATGGCAATTTCACTACTGGGCAGCAGACTTGTTCTAACGGTGATGAAACTTACGAACTCCTCAGTGATTAACGTATGTTATCCGTCTACATGCCATGTTCAGAAACTTATGAATGATCTTACGGATTCAAACATCTTTGAATTTCAAGGAAATGAATATCATCACAACTCTTATATTCAAACTCGATTATCATTCTCATGTGAAGTTTGGTGATCTCAGGTTGATGCATTTGATTCCATTATCATTATCACATTCAGACTTCATCTTGAAGGTGAACTAACAATTCCAACTTATACGAAAGGATACAACCTAAGATGATTATTTCTTAAGTCCTTATAACCAAAAGTGATATCACCTCCAAGTTTATGATCAATATGACAACTTAAATCATACGGATAATCAACCTCAGAATGTTCCTCTCATCATTTGACGTACTAGGATTCCAACTAAGAGGTTTTCAACAACGATATCATAAGCATAGTTATTCCGACTTCTAAGCATGATGTTTGTTGAATAATTCACTAATGGAACTCAATATCTTGATAGCATGATATATCTTATTCTTCAGAACACGAATCTAAGGCTGGAGAAAGAATTAACATATCTTAAGATGAAGAAATCACTGAGCCAAAAAGGTAGAATCCAAATCCGGTTGTTTGTGCGCCAATCCAAGGTGCTACTCCACTTCAATGATCAATCACAAGTGATATCCAATATTTAATGAATCAAGTAGAGGTGGTATAAGTGTTTAAGGAGGATATAATGCTCTTTGGTCTCTCAAGAACGAAGGATAATCGAAGGAAATGTAAACCAAGTAAAATGGGTTGCTGTCCCATTTATAACATTTCTGCACATTAGTTGATTAGCGCACGCTATCCTACTTTTCTTAGCGCACGCTAATAAGCGTTGACTCCAAAATTGTCCAGTTCCGCCCGCGGGAATCTTATCCGGACCCATGTCCGGCTGGCGCATGTGCTAGCCATCTAGATCAATAATTGGCTGCCTAGCGCACGCAATTCTTCATTTGTAGCGTGCGCTAGTTGTAGCCGACACATTAAGCTACATTCTTAGCGTGCGCTATCACGAGTTTGCATGAGAAATTTTGCATGTTGTTATACTTATGTACAAGGATACAAATGTGAGAAATATCATACTCCAATTATCGAGATCACAATTCCGAAAAATACAGGGTTCAAATACAGATGAAATACACAATAATAAATTCGGATATTATAAAGATGATCCCGTCGGACCATAACGAGGTGGAAGAACCCATCCAATGATCCAGGCCCTCAGCATAGATCCCAAGATGATTCCGTCGGACCATAACAAGGTGGACATCTGATCCAGCGCCCTCGGCATAGATCACACGATCCCATCGGATCAATACAACATAAACAATACAATTATGCATACACATATGCAAATCAACATGTTTTTCAACATGAACAACATAACATGAACGACACAATGACAATTCACTAGGACGACCTCATGTTCAACAACATGAATGACAATATGCATGATAAAATCATTAACACTAAACCAATTCAATATAGAATACTTGCCTCGAGTCATTCGGGAGCAATCTCGATGTCAGATCATCACCGACGATTATCCTCGATGCTCGGCGATCCAACGTACCATGGACTATAGATAATCATATCCTCGTCTTTATCATAATGTGACCTCGATACCCGAATATACTGATAACCGAAATAAATCATATACATTATGATTTAACTCTCAAGATCGGAAAACAACATAAAATCCAAATCTCCAGGGTTCACAATAATAATCATTGCTATACGAATTATAAACGAATGAAACTAAAATCATTCATCAAATATTATAAACTGTGCAAGTAATAATTTGCCTCGATACCGATACAACGATGAGGAAGCTGTTATCAATCCCATTGCCTTCGTCTGCAAGTTCCTCGGTCCCGACCAAAGCAATTCACGAACATCCTCGAACTCGACCGCAACACACGGTTATAATCACCGGTCAATATTCTCAACCTATTACAATATTTCGATAAACAACAAGTTCGATAACAATCAACAATCCAATCAACAAACCCAATGGTTCTACAATATCTCAGTTAACCGCAAGTCTGAACAATCCAACTTAAACGATCACGAATTCATAACCGAAACAGAATATACTACACTGCCTATCCACTTAGCGTACATTAATCACTTAACGTAGCGTGCGCCAAGTCGCTTCAATTAGCGTGCGCTATACAGTAAGCTTAGCGTGCGTTAATGCTGTACATATGCATGCCTTACAAGTATCGATCAACATATGGCGATTATCAAGAACACTAAGTGATTCGAAACCATGTTCATAGCTATCGAAACAACGAAATCCGATATCCTTTGACATATAAACAATCATCCAACTCACAATCCAAGTCATATATATCCATATATCATCTTAATCATCAAATCCGAAATGAAGGGAGACATAAATCGCCATATCTCTTGAAGATAAACAACACCATAACTATAATCATATGAAGAAAAACATCAATATCCATATATCGACAACAACATCAACATCCACAAACGAGGAGGAGGATTAATCAACTTATCTCAGGAAGACGAATGACACAATTCAAACCAAAAGAATCATATTAATATCATCATACTCCGGTAATCCATATCATAATCATACTTATCAACTTGTTTATGTAATAATCATCAATTCAAGAACATCAACATTCAATCCAAAACGAAATCTAAAGGTGAAGAGTAATTACCTTTTTGAAGGAATGGATTGAATCCCAAGTTTGAATCCGTTTCCAATCGATTCCAAGCTTAATATTGTTATGGATGATTAACTCCACCATAATCCAGTGTTTGGAACTTCAAACATCTCTCTAAGAACTCTCTCTATCGGTTGCAAGGAAGGAATGGACGAAAATGAAGAAAATGGGTGAAATGCATCTTAACACCCGTCTGCCCATATATAAACTGTACATTACTAGCGTGCGCTAACTGTCTTTGTTAGCGTGTGCTATCGCAGTCCAGAGGCTACTGCCTTACTTCATACAATGATTTACGTACGCAATGCCCATGTAATAGCGTACGTAAATGCCTCTATTTAGCGTACGCAAGTCTTCAACCGTAGCGTGTGCTACTGATAGTTGACTTGCTACAGTCTGCACCTACCCTCGTGTCCCCATATGTCGAAAGCACCCGACAAAGTAAAGATTCCTTTGGACCGATCTGATATTAGCGTGCGCTAACAACATGAATTAGCGTGCGCTAATCCTTCGTAGCAAACATCCATTGACCTTATCGGAACATGCGCCGAAAGTGGCCGGGTCCACACGTAGATTCCTTCTGATTTATTCTGAACTAGCGTGCGCTATCTTCTGCACTTAGCATACGCTAAACCTGCACGATATCGTGCGCTAAGCTTGAATATTAGCGTGCGCTAATCACGATATACTTAGCCATTTTTAGCTATTCTTGTCCAACGTCTCAACATACAGAATACGAACATACGGCATACTGAATACATATACTCCTTCCAACAATATTCTCATATGCTACGCCCGACACACAATATCTTCAAATACAACTGTCAACCAAATGCAGTAATTATACCAATACAGATGTCTCAGTCCTTCATTTATTTTATCCATACTGTACAGATTCCACGCTGTACAATATAACTCGAATAAAATAACATTAAACAATAGTAGTAGAAATTTCGGATATTACAGCATCAACAAAGACTGAGTGTCTTCAGGTGGTCACTGACAGTGACTCGTCTGATGATGAGATAGAAGATAGAGCCTACATGTGCTCTATGATCAAAGTTAACGAGGATAATGAAAACCGCGATGATGATGAGGTAAGCTCTACCTCAACTATTCCTGTAAATACATATCATACCTTTGAAAACATGTTGAATGAATTTAATAACATTCATACATCTTGAAATTTCTAATTTATAGCTGAAGGAAGAAAACGACTTGCTGAAGGATAATTATGAAAATATGTCTGTCGACTATGAAAACAGCAAAGTCAATTTAGAAAAACTTATGGAGAGCAATCATCAACTTACTCACGATCTAAATGAGACTAAGTCTCATCTGGAAATCAAGACAAATGATTTGGCTCTACTCGAAGCTAAAGTAAAATCTCTCGAGAAATGTGAAGGAGAATTAGAGACAATCTTGAATTCTTTCGAGAAATCCTCTAATAGAATGGAAGAGATCCTAAGCACTGGGCAACATGCTCATGATAAATGTGGCTTAGGGTACAACTCGTTCTCCAACAAAGGAAAATCTAGTACGGTATTCGTCAGGAGTGAGGAACTCATTCCAATACCGAAAAAAATCCCGAGTCCTGTGAAGGCGCCTATTGCACCGCAAACAGCAAAGGCTGCTATTCCGCCACCACAGTCATATTCAAAACAGCGGAATCCTCATTCATTCAGACCTATAAGGCGTAACCGACAGCAGGCTCCCCGAGCATATCAAAAGCGCCAGCAGCTGTTCAGAAAGAAGGTTGTACCCAAATATCAAAGGCCCGTACAGCAGTACTTCCAACAGTACAGCGCGCCTAGATATTGGATACAAGAGCTCCACTATCCATCAAGAAAACAGGTCGCAGCGCAGTATCAACAACAGCTTTGGGAATCCAGCTGGAGACCCAGGAGGCAAGCTGTAAGATCTATGAAAATGGCTCCACCTCCTAGATGACAATCGTAATGGAATAATAACTATAATTCTCGATTTTACATGTATAATAATCATGATTACTGCAGCTATGTGCTTGCCCCACGTAGACATTGCAAAAACAGACCAAGAGTAACCTACAGCAAACCAATTGTTGTCCCTCAAATTTCGGTACCGAAAGGCACTATCACACCAGGACCCAACAATCAAAGGGGACCCAAAGTTACTTGATTTCTCTGCTTCGACAAGAATTGGGAATGATACAGCCAGACTCCCTGTAAGTTTTTATGCTTTTACTCATTAATTGAGGGGGAACGCTGTAAGACCCAAGAATACAGTATCCACCATTAATTAACTGTACACTCAGAACAGTCAGACAACACTGTAGGATAGAGAAGGCATGAAACCTTCCTACAACTGACGTGTGTATTAATTGAGGGGGAATACAGTATGACCTATGAATACAGTATTAATCCAAACATTAATGTAAGAATTGAATCATGTATGTACCTTTTAAGGGGGAACGTTGTATTATTCGCGGATACAGTACTTACACTACAGGACATCAATTATACTTGATAGTTTTATTCTATTATGTACTGCAAACAGTTTTAAGTCCACATGCCCTATTTTAATATTCAAACATTTTTATTATTTAAACATTTTGCACGACATCTGGACTTCACTATCTCAAACGACTTGAATTTCAACTCAACTCAATTTTTATTGCTGCAATCAAACAAGTTTAAGTATCAAGCTGTAAGAGCTTGTCTGCGAACAGTTCATAGGTTCAGTTGTACTCAACTAGATCACACTGTAAAATTGTACCTGTGCGCCAATCATAAGTTTAAGTTGTAATACACTTCCCTGTTATATGCTATTACTTTAGAACTTGCCTGCGAGCAGTTCACATTTCTTTTAGACTAAGTGCTGAAGACCAGATCATTCGACAGAAGATCAAGAAGTCTGCTCAAGATGTTATCGAAAAAGAGGGAAATTGTTATAGCATAAAGAGGTTTTGGCATCATGAATAAAGAGGCCTTGACATTATCAAAAAGGGGGAAATTGTTGAGATAAACAAATCATGTACCTTGTTTTGATAATTACCAACATACAGCAAGACTTCGTATAGTCATCATATAGTATGGACCAATAGACCCACCATGTGGACCATTTCGATACTGTATGGCATTAATTGATGCATCTACTAGATGGTCCCGTGTGAGCTTACTTTCAATTGTGTGGCATTTGTTAGACTGGTTGCTCAAATAATAAAATTACGAGCTCAATTCCGTGATAATTCAATCAAGGCAATTCGTCTTGATAATGATGATGAGTTTAGATCTCAAGCATTTGACGATTATTGCATGCAATTGGAATTGAGGTCGAACATTCAGTTCCTCATGTCCATACACAAAATTGTCTAGCAGAGCCGCTTATTAAATGTCTTAAACTTATTGCAAGACCAACTTATGAAATCAAAACTTCTAATTTCTGCTTGAGGTCATGCCATATTACATGCAGCAACATTAGTTCATATTAGGCTAACAACTTATCACCAATATTCTCCTATGCAACTTGTCTCTGGTCAAGAACCTGATGTTTCTCATTTATGGACGTTTGATTGTGCTGTTCAAGTCCCAATTGCACCCCCACAATGCACAAAAATGGGTCCCAAATAAAGACTTGGGATATAAGTTGGGTTTGATTCACCTTCAATTATAAGGTATCTTGAACGTTTGACAGGTGATCTATTTACTGCATGCCTTTCAAACTGCCATTTTGATGAAATAACATACCCAACATTAGTGGGATAGAACTACATCTAGAAAAGCAAAATAATATCTCTTAGAATGAAAAAACCACATCACATTTTTATCCGCAGAATAGTCAATGTGAGCAAGAGGTTGAAAAGATCATTCACCTACAAAAGGTTGCAAAATCAACTACCTGATACTTTTGTTGATACACGAAGAGTGACAAAATCCTATATAGCTGCTGCAAATACACCAGCCAGAATTCATGTCCCTGAAGGACAAGTAGTAGCAGCAAATAAATCCAAAGTGCGCCAAAAGCGTGGTCGACCAATTGGTTCAAAAGATTCTGTACCTAGAAAAAGGAAGGTGCAAGATAAGAGCCAAGCGAAATGATGATTGATCAATTGAATGAAAGGAAGGTAGCTCCTGAAGAACTATCAGTGTCTAAAAATAATGAGACCTCAATAATCATCTTCTAGCAAATTATTGGAGATAAAAATGTCATCATGGATGATATATTTGCCTTTAGTATGACTCTTGAAGTTTCAAATGAGGATCCTGAACTAAAGTCTGTTGAAGAATGTCGAAATAGAGATGATTAGCCAAAATGGAAAGAAGTCATAAATGATGAATTAAATTCCTTAAAAAAATGAAAGGTGTTTGAACCTGTAGTTCAAACTCCAACAAAATGTTATCCAAGTAGGATACAAGTGGTGTTAGAAAGAAAAATGAACATCATGAAATTACGAGATACAAAGCAAGACTCGTAGCACAAGGTTTCTGTCAAAGACCAGGAATTAATTATAAAGAAACGTACTCTCTAGTAATGGACATGATTACTTTTAGATTTTTGATTAGTCTGGATGTGTCACATGTAATACCCCCAGTTCGAACCAGAAATACTACAGCGCCTTTGACCCTTTCCATAAGGATCTACGAGGCTAGACACCTTAAGTTACAATGACACAAGTGACCATTGAGGTCAAAATATACGACAACGGACCGAGAAGGTCACTCGATAATGTAAAAGAGCATCATGGTCAACAACTCCATATCAAGGCTAAAGTTTTAATGCATAAGAAAATAATAACTCAGTTTTCACTAGGGCTGGGACTTAGGACCCGAATAATCGAAGATCCAAACTGAATTATTAATTTCGATTCAGTTCTATTTGGGTATTAAGAAATAAATCCTTAAAAAATTTCGGGTTCAGGTTCGGTTATTATAATTTCAAATTTTCAATAACCGTAATATCCAAAATTAATGTCAGTAACCGAACAATATATTATAACCCATAATACCCAAAATATAAATTGTACTATATTTTTTATAACTATTTTTATTTCTAATTTTTTTACATAAAACACCCTAATTTACTATCCCTTCCTTAGAGAAATTTGAAAATAACCAAAGTAGCCAAAATAACTGAAAAGAATTCGGTTATTTTTTATCTTTCTGAGAATTTTGAAATATAAACTTCGGTTTGGGTATTTTGGTTCCTTGAAAAAATTAATTCAGTTCCTAAAAGTTCGGTTCCTGAAGAAAATGATCAGGAACCGAACCCGAATTACATAGCAAATTTCGAACTTCGGTTCTAGACCTTTTTCAAGAACCGAACTATCACAGCCTTAGTTTCCACAACATAACTCGCACCCATGCAAGGGTGATTAATCAACAAAGATAGCCATTGATTACAACAGAGACGAAAGAAAAGACTTTGACTCATGTGTGGTTAGCATCACCCTTCATCCTCTGTCAAACCAATACAGTGACCGCTACCGAGCTGCAAAGACCTGAATGCATAACAGGCACCCACCCCCTGAATACTCGGGGGTTAGTAAAATGGAATTTTGCTAGTGCAAGTACATAATATACAATATATACGATAAATTTTAACACCAATCCAGACGAATCACAAATGCAACACAAATGACAAGATCCACACATCACTAAAGGATATATGCATACGTAAAAATACAAATCATTCACAAAAAGTCACTCTTCTCGAAACAGAAGCAAGAATACAAGATTTTCTAAGAATGCCCCAACGAGTCAAGAAAGTTACTTCAAACTTCTCGAAATGTTTTTTAACAATACTTTAGTAAAATAGTTTAGAAACACCATTTTTTACTCTGCTCGAATTAAATGATTTAAGAAGATTTGAAAATTGAGCGGAGGCACTTTAGAAAGTTGGGTCCTTGACCAAATACACGTTTTCACAGCGAAAATATGCTCAAGACAACCAAGGGTCAACTACCCTCGGAGATCCCGTCGAAAGTCCTTGGTAGTTTAACCCCTTGATTTTCTTACTGATGCCATTTTTCCAAAAAGGTTCAAATGAGGATTCAAAAGTACGATTTCATTTGATATCAGCGTCTTGAATATCATACAAGTGTCATACAAGTATCCTCCGCTCTGACGCTTGCCAGAAGCCGCACATTGACACGCATCGTGCATCGATGTTCACTATCTATCTGGGCCGCCCCTTGAAACCATGTCACCACACCGGCATCACTCCACGACGGGAGCCGCCCCTTGAATTCGCGCATTAGGTGACACCATCGTTCACCGCCAGATAGAATCCGCTCATTGCAGTGTACACGACCCGACGACACTCCCCGCCCTCATAGACTTTGGATATGAAACATCACATAAGTACAGATTCACGTTGACAATCCACACAAGTTTCAATCAACATATTATACAACTTCAACCACTTATGCTCACGGCAAATCACATAATCATTCTCATCCATAGAATTCATCAGATAATTAATATCACATTCATCAGGGTCTAACATCCCAGTTCACGCATCATTATCACGTACGTCACAATATCAAATGATCCCCGATCAACACACCATTAGAAACAAATAAATATCATTCAATCCACGTCATCAAAACGTAAAGGTAACTAACGAGTTCATATATATATATATATATATATATATATATATATATATATATATATATATACGTCCACAAGAAAACGATACACACTTGAATGCGTAAGAATTTACGTGGAATATAATTCGTATGGCAAGGTACTTGCCTCAATAAACAACACCTGAATACTCCAACGAACACGGCTCGATCGGACAGCCATGTAAACCTACAAGATGAGAAACAATAATAACATAATTACTACGAGGACTACCACCATTAACGACCGAAACAAATGCCGAACAATCGAAGGAAATCCATTGAAACATTTAATCAAACACTAAATGTTCGTGGTTTCTTAAGAACATCCAAATCATCAATCGAGTTAAACAACTCAAAATATAGATATAGAATCCATAGAATACGATCAGAAACATCATATAACACTGACCAATTCATCAAAACGGATTGAAACCAAGATCAAGAACAAAATCTCAAAAAGTCAACTCTAGGGATTTAAGAATATTACCTTCGATCCGATGAAGAACAGCGGATTAGATGATGTTATAATCACCTAAACCCTCCAAAATGCCTTTGGATAGCGCAAAATCGGCCAGGAGTTCGAACCATAGTCACCCTTGTCTCAGACGTTACGGAAGAAAAAAGGAAGTGAGAAAAAACTGTAAGAAGGCTTGCGGTCCAATTTATATAATAAACAGCTTAGCATGCGCTAATCCACGCTGATTAGCATGCGCTAACGGGCCAGAAACCAAACAGGTTCTGCCCAGATGTGACATCATCGTGCGCTAACAACAAGCACTAGCGTTTGCTAATGAATCCCATAATCTAGTTCAGTAGCTTCTATACTATCCCTGACTACCAGTTAGCGTGCGCTACCTCTTGAAATAGCATGCGCTAACTGCTGCAAAATTTACGCACGCTATACTACGCTAACTGCTGCAAAATTTACGCACGCTATACTACTCCATAGTGTGCGCTAACAAATCCTAATCCCAGTCCAGTAGCTTCTGGACTGTCTATGCCAACAATTAGCGTGCGCTAACTGTCTCAATAGCATGCGCTAACACGACATATCAGCGCGCGTTATAATACTGCGTAGCGTGCGCTATGCCTACAGAACAGTTAGCAAATTCTTCTCCAAAAGCTCGACTCAGCGACGAAACAAGATAGCGGTAACAATTGCGCAACGTCACGACTTCTCCAATTATTTATCATTAGGAAAAATACTCGACGCAAGACGGCAATTAATTCAGGACAACAGGAAATAAAAAATATCGGATATTTCATTCTACCCCACTAAAAATAAGTTTCATCCCGAAACTTAAGGCAAGGAACGGTAGATAACCAAGGGATAAGCAAGCACTCTGCCGGGTTCCGAAATCCGTTCAACTAGTAAAAAGTGCAAAACAATAGTTTTGAAACGTCGAAACCGTTACAAGCGAGTCGTCAAAATTGGAAAAGCACCAAAATCCATATTATCCAAAAATAGAAAAATATGGATATTACATTCTCTCCCTCTAAAAGGAAGTTTCGTCCCGATACTCAAGGAGTAAAAAGCTCGGGGTAACTCGAACGCGTCTTCTCTTCACAAATAACATTCTCGGCTACATCAATCTCACCGTATTCGATAATATGACTCGGATCTGATACACGAGTCTAGATAAAAAATATACATATGAATATGGTGAACCAAAATTGAGGAAGATGGGTTCGAAAATAAATGACCCCAAAGTTAGGAAAATCACAAGATGACCCAACGTCTGAAAAACACGTTTTGCGACTAACCGTTAACCCGCAAGTTCATAGCACGAATAGACATGTTAAAATGAACTCGTGGAAACAACTAATCATTATAGAATAGATCAGCGGAGTTCGATATTCACGCGACAAGGTTGTAGCATCTTCGGATTACTCCGGATCAACTTTCAAATTTTCCCCAAAACAAAAAGGTAAAAAGAAATATAGCTTGTGCTGCGCAACTCCGGTGAACATCCATTCGGGATACAAGAAAATGGGCTCCAAGGATAATTATACGAGAATGACCAAAATAGTACAATCATGGAATAATTCAAAATGATCACGAAACTCGTTCGTTTCGCAGAACATGAGTAAGAGAATATGTCATAAAAATCATGACGAGCACAACGAGTCGCTAGAATCTGAGAAAGTATGAAAAATGGGAAAATAAGAGCATTACATTTCCCCTCTTTAAAAAAGAGGTTCCGCCTCGATACTCGGGAAAAGGAAAATTGAAAAGCCAAATAGTGTAACAAAAGTAATCAAGCGGCAATTATCGAAAAAAAACTGAGCAGAACATTAATTATCAAATCTCTGCACTAGCTCAATCCCAATCCAACACTCGGAATCTTCATTTTACTACCGTTTGGCTCTCTCGGAGTGAAGACGGGAGTTTGGTTTTCAAACATCATAGCAACTACCTCATAATATTTTGCTTGATGTCCTACTTGACCGCACTTCCAACAATTAACCGCTGGAAAACGACAATTCTTACTGGTATGTCCAACACGCTGACAATTAAAGCACTTATTCACACCGCCCAGTTTACCCATCGAAGGCGTAGAATTCTGGATTTGTTTGGATACTATCTCGCAGAACTGTATTCGATGTCCCTCAAGTCCGCATTTGTAACAAGTTACCGGTGGCGATGGAAAATTTGAGTGTTCACGGCGCGGAACATTGCAATTGAAGCATCTAACCATCTTATTAGAAGTCATCGGCTCTCGCTTGGAACTCTTAGCACTCACACACAAATAAGAAAGTGATGCGTTCGAGTGATGTGGACACTTGGAGGCTCGCCAACAGGTTCAATCGTCGAAGAGATCTCGTAAGATATCGTCCGATCTTGGTACTCCTTCACGGTAGTATGAATTGTTGTCATACGAACCACATCACCAGATCCACGTCCGCTAACGTTCGTCATGCTAAAACATATAATGCCATTCAGCACCACAACAAACATACAATTACATAGTGACACCACATGAGTTGTGAATTATGGAGCTAGCTCCTTACGGAATAATATTGTCACTATGCGTGCACTTTAGGAAAACAAGACTTTTCAAAAAGAAGGCAAGTCACCTTTTGCCCCAAAACTTGCCAACATTATTCCTTTGCTAGAAGTAAAAGTTTTATTTCATATCTCGACTTTGAAAATCATATTTGAAGAAGCAAAACCATTTTTGTTTTTAAAACTTCAAAGATATCATTTCTAATTTGAAACATTTCAAAAGTTTTACTTGGGGTCCAAATAAAAAAGTTAAGGTCGTTCCTATTCCACCAAATGTTTGATCGAAAGTATACTTTTCCAGTGAAGTACGTGACCATTTATCGAAATGATGTTAAGTCGTAGGTTCTCAAAACATTTGAAAATACAAAAAACAATTTTAAAAATCTTACCGTACAGTGCCACAAATACCTTGTTTATGAAAGTGATTTTATGCAAGTTATACTCTCCAATATCTAAAACGAGTGCATGACCAAAATATGACACTACCACTATCTTAGAGCAATCTCGAACATATCCAAAACTATCTGGGGATTTCCAGTGTTGTGGGCTCCGCACCGGTACCCCCAAGATGAAATCATTTTTAAAACCATTTCAAACATGCCAAATGGCAAGAGGCGGTAATATATTTCAAATACTCAAACACTTTTCAAAAATCTATTTTTTAAATACCGCCATTAAAATTATATTTAAAAGTTCAAGACCAAAATGTCAAAAACTCAACAATTTAAAATGTACGTGAAGTCCCCGCTTACACGTACTGACAAAATAGTTTAGGGAATCATTTTCCAAAATATACTCATGTCACAAAATGTCATACTCAAGTCACAAAATATCGGAAAGCCATTTTAAAACACACATGTAATGGGTAAATTCAGTCTTTAAAAGTACATTACAGCGGAATATAACCATCGATAATATACTCGATTTCCACAATACACTTAATAGCCGATATCACCCAGGCCATACATACATCTTATAATCAAAACAATAATGCCAAAGTCAAGTTCCAGGTCCTTGCACAAAACGAATAAGTTAGCACAAGACAATCACAATATATAGATGAGGAGACTTACAATCGGGAGACTTACAATCACGGGTGGCCTGAAGATGATGTCGTAACCACAATACTAATCACAACTCCAATGCGCATGACTTACACAAGACATGAACTCGACCCAATGGCCTAGGTTTTTTGCAAACCCAAGCTCTGATACCAGATTCTGTAACACCCCCGATTCAAACTGGAAATATCACAGCGCCGTAGACCCTTCACATAAGGATCTACCAGGCTAGACACCTTAAATTACAATGACACAAGTGACCACTGAGGTCAAAAGATACGACAACAGACCGAGAAGGTCACTCGACAATACAAAAGACCATCATGGTCAACAACTCCATATCAAGGCTAAACTTTTGATACATAAGAAAATAATAACCCAATTTTCACAATATAACTTGCACCCATGCAAAGGTGATTAATCAACAAAGATAGCCCTTGATTACAACAGAGACGAAAGAGAAGGCTTTAACTCCCGTGTGATTAGCATCGTTGCCCTTTATCCTCTGTCAAGCCAATCCAGTAACCACTACCGAGCTGCAAAGACTTGAACGCATAAGAGGCACCCACCCCCAGAATACTCGGGGGTTAGCAAACTGGAATTTTGCTAGTGCAAGTACATAATATACAAGCTATACGATAAATATTCACACCAATACAGACGAGTCATAAATGCAACATAAATTACAAGATCCACACATCACTAAAGGATATATGCATACATAAGGATACCAATCATTCACAAAAAATCACTCCTTCTCAAAAGAGAAGCAAGAATACAAGATTTTTAGAAATGCCCCAATGAGTCAGGAGAGTTAGTTCAAACTTCTTGAAATGTTTTTGAACAATACTTTAGTAAAATAGTTTAGAAACACCATTTTTGACTCGACACGAATTAAATGATTTAAGAAGATTTGAAAATCGAGCGGATGCACTTTAGAAAGTAGTTTCAAAATCTCTCGGGGTCCTTGACCCAATACGCGCTTTCACAGTGAAATTATACTAAAGACCATCAAGTACAACTAACCCTTAGAGATCCGGTCAGAAGTCCTTGGTAGTTTAACGACTTGATTTTCTTATTGATGCCATTATTCCCAGAATGGTTCAAATGAGGATTCAAAAGTACGATTTTATTTGGTATCAGGGGCTTGAATATCATATAAGTATCATACAAGTATCATCTACTCTGAAGCTTTCCAGGAGCCACACATTGACACGCATCGTGCACCGGCATTCACTATCTGTTGGGGCCGCCCTTTGAAACCATGTCACCACACCAATGTCACTCCACGACGGGAGCCGCCCCTTGAATTCGCGCATTAGGTGACACCGTCGTTCACCACCAGACGGAAGCCGCTCATTGCATCGTACACGACCCGACGACACTCCCCGCCCTCCTTATTTTTGGATACGAAACATCACATAAGCATAGATTTACATTGACAATCCACACAAGTTTCAATCAACATATTATACAACTTCAACCACGTATGCTCACGGAAAATCACATAATCATTCTCATCCATAAAATTCATCAGACAATAATATCACAGTCATCGGGGTTTAACATCCCAGTTCACGCATCATTATTGCGTAAGGTCACAATATCAAATGATCCTCGACCAACAAACCACTAGAAACAAATAAATATCATTCAATCCACGTCATCAAAATGTAAAGACAACAAACGGTTTCATAAACATGGATATATATATATATATATATATATATATATATGATCATATGAGAATGGGAATTATTTTGAGAAATAAGAATATATCTCAGCCCTTGATTGCATGTGATGAATGGTCCGAATTGTATGAATACTTGGATTGTTTCTTAATTAATGACTGATTCTTCATTTGGTAAACTTATCATTAATATATGGAAAGGATTTTTCCCTCATTTCATGCATTTAATCTGAATCATTAAAACTAGATAAATCAATGATATGGATGTATTCTTATTTCTTAACAAAAAACCTATTCTCACAAGAACCCCCCCCCCCCCCATATATATATATATACACACGTCCATAACAAAAACAATACAATCTTGAATGCATAAAAATTTACGTGGAATATAATTCGTATGGCAAGGTACTTGCCTCGAAAAACCACACCCGAATACTCGGACGAACACGGCTCGATCGGACAGCCCCGAAAACCTACAACCTCCATGAGAAACAACAACACAATCAATACAAGGACTACCACCATTAACGATGGAAACAAATGCCGAACAATCGAAGAAAACCCATTGAAATATTTAATCGAACATTAAATGTTCATGGTTCCTTAAGAACACCCAAATCGTCAATCGAGTTAAACAACTGATCAACAACATCATATAACACTAACTGATTCATCAGAAACGGATTAAAATCAAGATCAAGAACAAAACCTCAAAAAGTCAACTCTAGGGATTTAAAAATATTACCTTCTATCCGACGAAGAGCAGTGGATTAGATGATGTTATAATCACCTAAGTCCTTCCAAAATATCCTTGGATGGAGCAAAATTAGTCAGGAGTTCGAATCCTAGTCACCCTCGTCTCAAACATTGCGGAAGAAAGAAGGAAGTGAGGAAAAATGCGTAAGAAGGCTTGCTGTCCAGTTCATATACTCGACAGCTTAGCGTGCGCTAATCCACACTGATTAGCATGCATTAACGGGCCAAAAACCAAACAGGTTCTGCCCAGATGTGATGTTATCGTACGCCAACAACAAGCACTTGCGTACGCTAATGAATACCCCAATCCAGTCCAGTAGCTTCGGGACTGTCCCTGACTACCAGTTAGCATACGCTACCTCTCGAAATAGCGTGCGCTAACTACTGCAATTAACACGCTCTATACTACTCCATAGCGTGCGCTAACGAAATCTCAGTTCCAGTCCAATAGCTTATAGACTGTCTCGACCAACAGTTAGCATGCGCTAACTGTCTCAATGGCGTGCGCTAACACGACATATTAGCGTGTGTTATAATACTGCGTAGCGTGCGCTATGCCTACAGAACAATCAGTAAATTCTGCTCCAAAAGCTCGACACAGCGACGAAACACGATACTGGTAACAATTGCCCAACGTCACGACTTCTCCAATTATTTATCATTAGGAAAAATAATCGACGCAAGACGACAATTAATTTAGGACAACAGGAAATGAAAAATCTCGGATATTACATCGCAAAGGCTAGATACGCGCCTTATGGATGTAGTACACTTGATAGTGACATATTGTTGTTTGTTGATTCTTTAGTCTAATACTCGCAAGCGCACGATTTGTTCGATGTAGATATGCGGTGCAAGGTCGATTCCACAGGGAGGACTATGATAGTGAAGTAAATATAGTCCTATTTTTTTGAACCAAATTATATTAAATTCTAACCTAGTCCCAAATAATTTGATTTTTTATTAGTTATAATAATTGCAACAAATAACAGTAATTTTTAAGTAGATTTTAGGTAAATTGATTTTAAATAATTTACTAGGGTTTAGAATCCACCAATGTCTATTTAGTATATAATTTATATTCTAATTCCAAGAAATTCAGGGAATAGATTCTGAAATCAATCTCACTATTTCCCTATATATTTGACAATACGTACAAAATTATAATTCAAATATAGATTTTCCTTCGCTTGAAAAATGTAATTTCTAAGCACAAATAATCAAAGAAATTAACTAATATCAATAATCACAAAGCAATGGGGAATTTATAACTATCAAAAATACGTGATATAATTGATGAAATAATATTCCCCTATTGAAGCGAAAATCATAATCGTTAAAAATATTTATTTGGAATTATTATATAAATATTAATAATAATATAGACATGACTTCATCATAACCCCAGTAAAAAAAAATTATTCACTCATAATAACAACACAAATAAATAAATATTCCATAATATTATTACTCAAATATAATTTTATTACACAATATTTTTATTTCTCTCCCTTACAATAATATCTCTCTATTTTTTCTCCTTTTTTCCTCCTCCCAAAACACTGCACATTCATCCCCTATTTATACTACTTCAAAATCAATAAAACAATAAGTTTTACAATTTTAAAATCCCACCCTCAATTATTTCACGGCTGCTAAGGGGTGTTGATGTCATGGATGACATCAGCACAGAGTTGAATTTTTGATCCAATCAGGTGTTGACACGTGGCATAATATGGTCCTTCTATTTAATTGTCCTTCGAACGGTCATAACTTCTTCATACGAACTCGGATTCGGATGAATTTTTTTTTAAAACGATCATCTCGACGAGACGAATAAAATGAGACCAGTCGTGACTATATTTGAATTTTGGAAAAATATCGTCCTTGAACCAATTGATCTGTCTTGTACCGGTTGGTTAACCTGCAGATATAATTTAATTCCAATTAATTATCCAAAAATAACACAAAATTATATAAAATTCTAATAAAATGAAATAATATAAATATATGGTAAAACGAATAAATTATCACATAAAATACACATTTATATACATAAAATACTAATAAAAATATTACTCAAAATATACCAAACACATATACATGAAAATTCCAGAAGGATTTAAATTACCAGCAACAAGTAATTCATATCCCAAAAGTATGTTCTCAATTAAGCTGCAAAGATCTTTGTATGGGCTAAAACAATCTGGACGAATGTGTTAGTGAATATCTGTTGAAAGAAGGGTATAAAAATGATGTTGTCTGCCCTTGTGTTTTCATAAAGAAAACTAACAGTGGATTTGCAATTATAGAAGTTATGTTGATAACTTAAACTTAATTGGGATTCCTGAATAGCTCAATAAAACTGCTGAATACTTGAAAAATGAATTTGAGATGAAAGATTTAGGAAAAACAAAGTTCTGTTTGGGTTTTCAAATTGAACATGTCCATGGAGGACTATTTCTCCATCAATCTTCTTATACTAAAAATGTGTTAAAGCGTTTTTACATGGATAAAACACACCTGCTTACATCACCTATGGTCGTTAGAATACTTGATGTAACTAAAGATCTATTTCGACCACTTGAGGATGGAGAAACGATACTTGGTCCTGAAGTACAATATCTCAGTGCAATTGGTGTATTAACTTATCTTGCTAATTGTACTAGACCAGATATAACTTTTTCTATAAATCTTCTGGAAAGCTATGCACCCACTCTAAGACATTGGATGGTGTCAAACATATTTTACGTTATCTAAAAGGCACCATCGACCTTGGGCTATATTATTCGGAAAGTTCTGGATGTCCTCTAGTGGGATATGATGTAGGCTATCTTTCGGACTCACATAAGGGTAAACCACAAACAAGCTATGTATTTACAGGTGGAAAAACTGCTATATCTTAGAAATCTGTGAAGCAAACCCTAACAACAACATCTTTAAATCATCCTGAAATAATTGCAATCCACGAAGCAAGTCGAGAATGTGTATGGTTGAGAAATCTGGTACATCACATTGAAGAGTCGTGTGGATTAACTATGTCAAAGAAGAATCCAACAGTATTGTATGAAAGTGATGGGACAAAGCATATTTCCCCTAAGCTTTTCTTACGCATGATCTCCAAAAGGATGGCGAAATTGATGTTCAACATATTCGCTCAAGTGATAATGCAGCGGACGTATTCACAAAGATATTGCCGACATCAACACTCAGAAGACCGGTACACAAGATCGGAATGCATCACAAAGATCTCCTATGATCGATTTCAGGGGGAGTAGCTGTGCTCTTTTCCCTTCGGTCGGGTTTTTTCCCACTAGGTTTTCCCGATAAGATTTTATTGAGGCAGCATGTATTAAAGGTCATTCAAGGAGGAGTGTTGTAATTAATGTATTTATTGCTGAATGACCTTTATACCCCCGAAATCCTAGATGTGTACCTATAAATAAAAGTCTTTGGCCATCATGAGAAACACACATCATTCTTCTTTTCTTTTATTTTCTCTCTTCTTCTCTCAAGCACATAACACTTTTGGATTTGTCACAGTTGTATCATTTTTTTTTAGTTACATGCGGGTTCTAAAAGATCCAGACAAAGAAAAACAAACTAAGCACAAAACAAATGGCTAGCGCGCCTTGCAAGAGTGACTCCCTCAAGATCATCAAGAAAAACTTTAGCAGCATGAACAGGGGCCTATCAAAAATAATAATTCCAATATCATGATTCAAACTGTTCTTGGCCAATGCATCAGCCGTAGAGTTGCATTCTCTGAACACATGATGAATGTCACATTTGTATCATTTCATTTCAATAATTTTGGTAATAGTGTCAACTTTTTTTTTCACAAATTGACTAAAACAGAAGATAAAAAGTACTCCTTCCGTCTTATAATAGTATGCTCTCTTTATGAACACAAATTTTTATTAGGCAGTAGTGATTTTGAGTGGATAAAGGGTCTCATTTTTTATTGTAGATGTATATTAATTGTTGTTGTTGTTGATTAATTAAAGGATAAATAATATGGGCCATCCTTTATATTGTTGTAAATATGTTGAAAGGGCTTTCCTACCGTTAGATCAGGAAAACTTGATCTGACGTTAGGTCGGTACTGAAATTACATATTTTTTCATATTTATCGATTCCAGTTTGTATATTCTTCTTGTTAGGATTGAACTGTGCGGATTGAAATAAACAAATATGAAAAAATAAGCAATTTTAGTACCGGCCTAATATAAGACCAAATTTTCCTGACTTGACGATAAGAAAATGCATCTTAATTATACTACATATATGTTCATATTTGTTTCAGTTTGTATATTCTTCTTGTTAAGGTTGAACTGTGCGGATTGGAATCGATAAATATGAAACAATATATAATTTTAGTCCCGGTCTAATGTCAGGCCAAGTTTTCCTGTCGTGACAGTAAAAAAACCCATGTTGAAAAGGTGAAGTAAAGTATAAGGGGTATTTTCTAAAAATGGAATGAGTATGCTCTTATGGATGGATGAGAATGGCAAATTGAGCACAATCTTCAGGGCGGAGGGAGTATTATGCTCTGTTCTTTTGGGTTTAATTTCAGCATATTTTAGTTCAGTTCATTTCAATCGGCCCTAGAATCAATATTTCTTGAGTTTAGTTCTTTTTATCTTAATATAATATAATTAAGTTCAATTTAATTTAATTAAATTTAGTTCAGCAAATTTAATGAAAGAGAGTTTCTCACAAGTTTTAGTTATCACAAAAATATACAGGAGTGCTTCTGTGTGTGAGAGTGAGAGAGGGGAAGCGGGTAAAAGCACTGAAGCAATAGTCGCCTCTTTAATCCTCAGATCCCTCTCAAAATCCAATCGTTCATTTAATTTGCAACACAGCGTTCCTCTCTCTCTCTCTCTCTCTCTTTCTCTCTACATATTCATATTAGTCTGTGATGGATGGCTTGTGAAAGATTGTAGGTAAAAGGGATCCAATAAAAAATCTATTTACAAATTTTTCCAAGCGATATAGCAATGACGATCTCAGGCAAGTTATCTTCAATATGGATTTTTAGCATTTTAATTTTGATTTGGGATTTTGTTTTTACAGGCTGTTTTGTTCCTGAATAGGCGAAACTCAGAAAAAAAGATTAAAGATTGGTTCTGTCCTTTTTGGCTGTTTAAGGAACTTTATATGACTATGAAATTTGAATTTTATACTGTTAGTACGAGAATTTGTGTCAGTTTTAGTTGTTTGTTGTGGATTCGATTATGAACTTAAAGAGTTGTGAGTACTGAGTAACAGCTCTCCCCCCCCCCCCTTCCGCCCCTCTCTCTCTCTGTGTGTGTGTGTGTGTGTGTGTGTGTGTGTGTGTGCGCGTGCGTGCGTGTGTGTGTGTGTGTGTGTGCGTGCGTGCGTGCGTGTGTGTACTTGCAGTTAACTGTGACAGTTATGTTTATGTTCACCATGTTAACAATTTCTAGATGGCTCTGCTATTCAAATTACCAGTGGGCTGTTTGTTACTAGGATTTACTTTGTTGGTTGACTCAAAATTCTCCACGCTCACAAAAATCTGCAATTTAAAGCTTATTAATGTGTGTGCATTTATGCTAATGATACAACTATCGACGAGGTTTAGTTCAGTGCAGCACTTGGGATATTAGTTTGAGCGTTGCGAATATAGTTCGGGATTTGTAGGCCAGTAAAATCTATTGACATATAAATTCTTTTGATTGATCCAAGTGTATCGTAGTAATAATAGATTTAGCTCAAATATGATCGTCTCTAATGGTGATTCAAGGTTTTAAGTGTGCATTCATCTCTTAGTTCGGATGTTACGAATTTTATTGACATGAAGCTAAGACGCTTATTAAGCATTATTATTTTACATAATTATGTTGCCACGTGATATTTTGTTTGGAAATCCCCATGTCGTGTTACTTGGATCGATTTATTTCTGCTTTTGCAGGAGTTCGTGCAAAGCACCAAGAAGACTTAGAGAATTTGACTCTAACATCACAGCCTATCAAGACACTAAAGCTTTTCATTCTGGCCGTCAGACAGTATCTGAAACATTCGTCCGCCTATCTTTTGTCACATGGCGGTTTGTTAATGCTGTTGAGTACTGTTGTTGTGATTCCCAGCATACTGCTCGTAACTGTTGATGGTCCACATGAGAAGGTAATGAAAAAAATAAGATCAATTAAATTTTTATTTTTTTGGGGTATTACTAAATTTGTACTGTGAGTCATGTTCCATGATGTATGTATTGGTTTTACAATATCAATCATGTAATGCGACATGACTATAGCCATTATCCGGACTTATCACCATCTGGTGATATTTTTCATGTAACCGAAAAAACCTATAATGTTGATGGTTTCGGAATTTCATCTCATTTATCCTTCGTATGTAGGTTGTGACAGGAAGGGCACCCGGCGTAATACTTTGCCACTTTGTTTTTCGCATGAATTGTAGTGTTAACTACTTTTAGACAATTAATTGGCACTATAATCTTCATGCCACCAACCCATAGTTGTTAAAGGCGCGCCTCAGGCGCGCCTCAGGCGCAAGGCGCGCAGAAAAAAAGGCCGGTCGCCTTTTAAGCCTCCAGGCGGGCGACCTCAGCCAGGCGCGCGCCTTGGTGCGCCTCGGTGCGCCTTTTTGCTGCGCCTTGGTGCGCCTCAGTGCGCCTCAGGCCCGCCTCGGCAGTAGGACTTCTTTTTTATTTTTTTCTTTATTTTTCAGAATATTTTAAAAGTTATTTGGTTGTATTGACACTTCAATTTTATTAATTATCAAGTTTTTTATGGATAGTTATATTTTCTTGTGACTATGTTCTTATAAATTTTATAATTCAATTTAATTTAATTTTTAGTTTTTATGCGCGCGCGCCTCGCCTTGCGCCTTGCGCCTCAGGCGATGGGAGCCCGAATCGCCTTGGTGCGCTTTTCGCCTTTAACAACTATGCACCAACCCCAACATTGTTGGGATTAAGGTGCAATTGATGATGATGATAATGATACTAAATTTGTACTGTCTTGATTAACATTCAAATCTCCCTAGCTTTAATTTGAGTAAAAGATGATTCTTGTAAATTGCATTTTATTGCTGCTTTCAACCCAAAAAATAAAACATTTGCTTATATTCCATGTAATCTTTTATTTATAATGCAGCATGTTGAAGAAGTTTTACATTATGTGCGATTTGGACTGTGGTGGGTGGCTCTTGGTGTTGCATCTTCCATTGGACTTGGTAAGCAAAGAATTCCTTATGTTTTTTTAATGATAATAATGGAATAGCCTTTAGAACAATTCCCTAGTTGAAATTCTAGAATGTTAAGTCAACAAATATTTAAATTTTATGTGTCATCTTAAAGCTTAACTGCCAAATTCAGGGCTTATATCAACTCACCGGAAATTTTGGTTTTGTTTGTAACTTGCGTGAGAATTGAACTTACAAAAGCTTGTGATATGAGTTTAAACCTTTAAAACTTTTACCCCATCCCATAAATTGAAGGAAAAATCGGAAAAGTTAATTGAGGCATTACAGTATGCATTCTCATTACTTGAATTTTTTTAAATATGTATACCTTTTTTCCGTGCACCATCGCCACTGAATATATTCCCAACTTGTCTAATTCTCATTTTTTTTTATAAAAAAATAAAAATAAAAAATAGGATCTGGATTGCACACATTTGTTCTCTATCTGGGACCTCATATTGCATTGTTCACTATAAAAACAATACAATGTGGCCGAGTAGACATCAAAAGTGCTCCATACGATACAATGCAATTGAAAAATGGTCCTTCATGGCTTGGAAAGGATTGTGCCGACATCGGCCCCCCATTGTTTCCATTATCACATGGTGTACGGATTCCTCTTAGTAGCATATTGCCCCAGGTCCAGTTAGAGGCTATTCTCTGGGGCCTTGGGACCGCACTTGGTGAACTCCCCCCTTATTTCATTTCGAGGGCAGGTATGAACTTAAACCACTTAAGTTAGTTACCTGGCCTATTTTCAGTTTTTAACACCGAAGACTTCTATATATGATATATATATACACATATTTATTTATATTCTATATATGCAGCTCGTGTATCAGGTGGCACAATAGATGCCATGGAAGAATTTGGTTCGTCGTCAACAAGAGATGATGATTTTGTGTCTGCTCGACTAGTTAAAATCAAGCGGTGGTTCTTGTCTCATGCACAATACTTGAACTTCTTCACAATTTTAGTTCTTGCTTCGGTGAGTTTATTTACTCGTGTCATCACGCGTCTCGCCATTTCAACCTGTTGACACTGCTTTTCTTGAGTAAAATAGTGCTGTGAAAAACGAATGAGTGTTTTCTCATCTCTTAGTAGCTGCGCAGTTGTATAAAAACACTGGTGTCAAATAAGTAATTATCTTACTTTGGGACAATCACAAAAACTACCCCTTGGGGTATTAGCCTAATTACCAAAAAAAAAAATGCCAGTTATCTTTTAAATTTACAAACGAACGCTTTGTCCCTTCAGTAGGTTACAATTTGTATAATCGAAAGGTAAATGTTTTTTTACCTTCTTTTCTGACTAAGACCTGTGGTAGTACTTTTAATTGTACCTTCAATTTTTTCCTTTCTAATTACAAGTACTTTGGAGAGATTCATCTCACTATAGCTGCTGCTTCTCCGTCCCAAAATAAATTTCTTTTTAGAAAATTTCTCACAGATTAAGGAGGCCTAGAAAATGACTGATATGCCCTTATTTAAGTTTAACTATCAGTCACTCTGAAATACGAAAGATTTAGTTTACGGAGAATCGGTAAGGGCAAGTTTGGAGAAATTAAGGAAAATGTTTCTTGAAATGCTATAATGACATTTTTTGAGGGGCAAATTTTTATTGCCAGAATGACATTTTATTTTGGGACGGAGGTAGTATCTATCTTATGAATCTCAGCACAGCCGAGACAGCGACGGGTTCTCTGCGCCTGGGGTCATGGAGCGACAGAAGTTTTGAGAATTAAAGAGAAGGTCACGGCGAGACGAGCCGTTTCTAATTAAGATAGGTGTCAAGTGGAAGTGCAGTGATGTATGCAGCTGAGGCATCCTAACAGACCGATATACTTGAACTTTGTTCCTACATGACCTGATCGAATTGATCAGGCACTCACCATCTATTTTCATTGTTCAAATCTTTGAAAACACGAAAAAACATTGTTCAGATCTTTGACAACATGAAGGGGAATATTTTGTAGGTACCAAATCCTTTATTTGATCTAGCGGGAATAATGTGCGGCCAATTCGGAATTCCTTTCTGGGAGTTTTTTCTGGCAACCATGTTAGGCAAAGCGATCATCAAGACTCACATACAGGTTTAGTAATAAATCTCAATCTTCCCCTTTTAAAATAAATCTGCTATCGTTCTATATCTTTGCACAGACGGATCTTGATCCGTCAATATAAACACACACACACACCAGAAAATAGAAAAAGAACTAAAAGAACTAAGTACCCGAAAAACCTCCAAAGAAAAAAGGATACTGAAAAAAATAAAAAGAACTAAAAATTGAAGGAAAAAAAAAAACTTAAAACAAAATCCCAAAAATTGAAAATTCGGACATTTTGTCAGACAGTCACTTAATTTTCTGCCTCTAATTCTTTTTTATCTTAACAAAATATTCGTTTCTACAGACGGTGTTTATCATATCCGTGTGCAACAATCAACTTCTTCACTGGCTGGAAAATGAACTGCTTTGGGTGCTTAGCTTTGTACCTGGTTTTAGTTCTATCTCGCCAAACCTTATTTCCAAGCTTCACTCAATGAAAGACAAGTACTTGGCCACCAAACCTCATGTTCCTTCAAATGTCGGGGTATTTTCAATCCAGCCCGTCCGTCCATCCATCCCTAATTCATTTGATTATTTTATCTCTCTTAAATGTTTTTTTTTAATATTTTTTTATCAGGTAGCGCAATGGGATTTCTCGCTCGCTTTCGTTTGGAATACTGTGGTTTGGATCATGCTGATGAATTTTTTCGTTAAGATTGTCAATGCGTCTGCACAGCGGTACTTAAAGAAACAGCAAGATAAGGAAATCGCGGCATTGAAGAACAAGTCGTCCGAGCATTATGAATAATCCATCTGCATGAACTTTTATTTCCATTTTCTTTTTGTTAATTTTTTATCTAAAAATAGTAGTTTAGGATTACTGTGGTGAGGTTTACACTACAAGGTCACCATTGAGGCCACTGAAAAAAGGTATATGCACTTGTGAGCTCCCCAATTAAAATTTGTACATTAGGAAAAGAAAACCAATATCAGGATTATTACAATTTTTTTTTAATACCGGAGGAGGGCTGTATTTACTATTTCTTACTGGAAATGCAATTGCTAACTGTTTAACCTGAAAAATTTCGGGGTTTTCCTACAAATTATCGTACTGTAGCATCGTCTGGTTTATGTTGTTGGCTCGAGTGTAATGTTGGTTCTAGTAATAGATTTTATAAGCTTTTTATATCTTTTAAGATATTAGATTTTATTTTATAAATAAATTGCTCGGAGCGCTTTTCATAAATATTTTTTCGTGTATGAATAACAATAATCCAGAGTTAATATTATCTACATTAAGGAGGTTGATAGGGATCAGACAACCTTCGCAGGTTTGTTATACTAAAATCAATACTTCTATTATACTAGTAAAATTTTAATCAAAATGGGTCAACATAAATTATTTACGCCATATTAAACTTCTGTCTGTCATTAGAAGTCAGTGGAAATGAATTAGAATTATGATTGTTTTTTGTACAAAGTGATATTGATGCATTGTATTATTTTAAAATAATACTACGTTGCTCTCTTATTTTTTTCAAAAAAAAAAAAATATCTCATTATACTGTTAAAAAACTATTTTTTTTGGTCTCGTTGTATGGGGTATCAAATATAGTGAGAATTTTACAGTACGTCTATTATCAGATATGACAGCTACAACTCACTATATTTGGTCATGTACGTTCATCCCATATAAATGCTATTCCCTCCGTTCACTTTATAAAGTCCAATTTGATGTTGGGTGCGGAGGTTAAGAAAAATTGATAAAGGTAAAATTGGTGGAAGAAAAAGGTAGTGGTTTGGAAGAAAAAAGTAGTGGTTTGAAGAAAAATGTAGTGATCTGGAGAAAAGAGTAGTGGGTCAATTAGTGAAAAGGTAGTAATTAAATAAAGAACAGAGGGTAATATGGTACAAAAATCATAGTGTAACTTTAAATTGTGGACAAATTATTTGAGAGCAAATGAGACTTTAAAAAGTGGATGGAGGGAGTATTATCTAATGAGAATATATCATTTTTTGTTATTTTTATCAACTTTATTTTTTACTTTAGCAGAACGGAGTAAATATTAATATTTCGAGTTTATATAAAGTTTTAACAACCGATTTTTTTCAAATTAGAATGTCCTGCTATGGTGCATGGATTATTCTAAAAACACCATAATGTAATATCCAATTGGCATCCGCCCCCTAAAAGGGGTGTGATTCTCAATCCACAAATCCAGAGGTGTTCGGCGGTTCAAAATCGTCGGTTTTTTGAACCGCCGGTTCATGAACCGCCGGTTTCGATTTGCCAAAAATCGGAACCGGAATCGAACCGCCTTATAGCGGTTCACGGTTACGGTTTTGAACCGTGAACCGCCGGTTCTGAACCGGAACCGAACCGGCGGTTCGACGGTTCGGCGTTTTTTTTTAATTTTTAAATTTTAATTTTAAAAAAAAAAAATGGGGTAAAAATTGGACTTGAGCTTATTTCAAGTATTTTGAATTAAGACCTACGTATCCGATATCCGTAACTTTAGAATTTATGAATCAAATGGGTCCAGAAAAAAAAGAAAGAAAACTCAACATTTTCAAAATATTGATTTCTCATAATTTTATATTAATTATTATTGAATATTATAATATTTTTTTTGAAAATATAAATTAATTATCACTGAATCGAGCACGGTCAGACATGATTCATGAATCACCGAATTTGGACTTTATCAAATTGATGACCGTTTAGATTTTCAAAACTCTCAGATAAAGTGAAGATTAAAATCGGTAAAAGTAACTAGAAAAGGGAGAAAAAAGAGAGATATATACAAAACAAATACTAGAAAATAGGAGTAGGTAAAGAGAAAAAAGAAAAAGAAAAAGTAAAAGGAAAAGAGAAAGAAAAGAGACAAAAAAAAAAAGAAAAAAGATAAAAAATGATAAATATTGTTATAATATATTAAACCAAATTATCTATATATATATATATATATTAATATAAATCCTTTTATCAATATATCAATTAAACAATTAATCTGCAATCGCAATATTTATGAATAATATATATATTTAAAAAACAATCAAATATTATATTAATACATATTCACTTTCTATATATATGTATATTACTTTTCAACCACCTTATATTCACTTTCTATAAAATTCAAAATTTAATTTTTTTTTAAAAAAATCGGCGGTTGAACCGCCGGTTCGCGGTTCGTCAAAACGACGAACCGAAACCGAACCGTCCTAAAACGATTGACGGTTCCGGTTTTGAACCGAACCGCGGTCAACGATTAACCGAACCGCGGTCAACGGTTCAAAACCGCCGGTTCGCCGGTTCGAACCGAACCGCTGAACACCTCTGCACAAATCCCGACGGCCACATGGCTAATTATTAACAAAGACTTGCGAATCTCGTGCATGAATCCAACTAGTGATTAGACATGGTCATCTTAATAATAACTAAGATATGTTATTTCAGCTGAACATCATTTTTTTTTTTTTTTGGAAGAAAGGTAATATTTCATTCCATTGGGTAAAATAAGAAGATCGTCTCACTTACAAAAGTTTCTAACAAACTATCATATTATTACAAATCAACCAAATCTAATTTCAAATATTTGGTAAATGAGGTAATGAATTACAAAAACTCGCCAATTTTTCATCATCTGCGCATCTCCCTATTGCTCTATAAACGATGTCTCTCATCAGTTTTCCAGGTCGAGTTTGCTTATTCTGGAATATCCGGCCATTGCGCTCCTTCCATATGGCATATATCAGTTCTGTCACAAGTACCTTAAAGAACCTGTTTTTTTTTTTTTTTTTTTTTTTACTTTTTCCTTTGACAAGTACACAAATCTTGGCTATTGTATTACCCCAGTTGTCAGTTGGACATTTCAGACCGTACCAATTCAAACTCATATTCCAAATTCTAGCTGTATACTCACACGAGAAGAACAGGTGGTTATGGTCTTCATTTTCAGATGTACATAGAACACATACTTTATCAATTGTGATATCAAACCTCTGTATTCTGTTAATCTAGTCAATAAGGCCAACCATAAACAGAACTTAGCTCTTGGTGTAGCCCTATTATTCAGCACTAGTTCTTCCCAACAGATACTCCCAATTGGAGGTCTCAAAGTAGCATATACTAACCTCTTTTCAAACTTGTCTCCAACCAGTACACCTCCCATATTAGCATTCTCACTCAACATATCTCTACACTCGATTAACTTCTTGAACATGATAGAAGCCTGTGAAGGAGCTTCCATTTGTGCCAGATACTGTCCTTTAATATAGAACTCATTGAGCCATTTCACCTACAATTTATCTGGCTTTTTCTGAATTGCCCACAACATCTTGACAAAGGACAACTTATTCCATGCAGGGAGATGAATTAGACCATGCCCTCCTTCACTTCTACGCCTGCAAATAAAGTCCCAAGCTACCAATGATTTCCTACTGTCTCCTGCTTCACCTGTCCACAAGAATTTCCTGCACATAGCTTCTACAGCCTTCATTAATTTTTTTGGGAAGAAAAAGACTTGACACCAGTAGTTTTGTATAGAGTACAGTACACTCTGGATCAACTGCCCCCTGCCCCCATAACTTAACAACTTTGATGTCCAGTGTGTTATCTTCCCTATCATCTTTTCAAGTAGAGGTTGATACAGAACAATTGATAGTCTTTTAGCTGTAAGGGGTATGCCAAGGTACATGAATGGTAATTGGCCTTCCTTCAGTTGACTATAGCTAATAATACTATCCCTCACTTCCTGTTTTACACCTGCAAAATACACCTCACTTTTCCTATTATTTGCAATCAATCCAGAGGTTTTACTAAACTTCTCAAAACATTCAAGTAGAGCCTTACTAAAAAAGAGCAAATCATCAGCAAAGATGAGATGAGTGATCTTTAGTTTTGCACAGTTTGGGCGGTATCTGAAATATGCATTATGTTGCATACTACTCAGCAATCTTGATAAATATTCCATACATATCACAAAGAGGAAAGGTGACATGGGGTCACCCTGCCTCAATCTCTTCCTTCCAGAAAATGGTGGTGTTAAATCCCCATTCACATTCACTTGATAGGAGACAGTAGTCAGACACTCCATAATCTAGGCTACAAATTGTGCAGGAAATCCAAGTACTCCCATTAGCTGATTAACAAAAGACCACTGGATGGAGTCATAGGCCTTCTGTAAGTCCATCTTCAGCATACACCTAGCAGATAGGTTCTTCCTCCCATATCCCCTTATTATCTCCTGAGCCAAAATTGTAGTGTCATGTATGTATCTACCAGGCACAAAAGCAGCCTGTTCCTCTCCAATCAGTTGGTCCAAGACTTGACTCGGTCTATTTGTATTTATCTTGGATATTATCTTGTACAGCACACTACAACATGCTATTGGACTAAAATACCTTATAGTATTGGCATTTTGAGATTTAGGGATCAAAGTGATCAATGTCGTATTCATATTCCTTAAAAGCTTACCAGTTCTGAAGAATTCCTGTATAGCCTCTTCCACATATTTACCAATTATATGCCAATCTGCTTTGAAGAATTTGGATGAGAAGCCATCTGCTCCTGGTGTAATATCCGCAATTTCGATTTTCGGTAATTTTCTTTTTTTAGCGAGAGTCCATTTTGACGACTCGCTTGTGATCGTTTCGTCATTTTGAGAATGATTAATTCTGCCTTTTTGGCATCCGAGTTCGTTTCGGTGTCGTTTTGTTGAGTTCCGTGCTTCTTAGCGACTTTTTCCACATTTGAGTCTGATTCTTGCGAATCTCGTTCGAAACTGCTATTTCGAGTTTCCCGTAACTCCGTTTAACTTTATTAGACGTGTTGTGAACTTCGGTTTGGTTATTCGATCACGTATCGTGATTTTCGGGCGTTTTGGGCCATTTTGTAATTTACCTAAAGTTGTGGGTATCCGCATTCGTATTTGTTGTCCTGAACGATTTTTGTGTTTATTTGGTCGCGTGTGATTAATTGTTGTATGGTATTTCATCTCGGATCGATGATGTTGTCCGCGAGCATTTCGTCGTGTTCGTTCCGTGCGTTTTCGGAAACCGAATCGTCGGGTCCTGGTGGCTGGGCACTGATAAGTGTCAGTTTTATACACTTATCCATGGTTTGTATCGATAAAATTCACCCATAATTGAGCTAGTCTACTCGTTTTTTGCTTTTAATTAATTAGTTTTTAATAATTTTATTTTTATCGGATGATGATGTAAATCTAGTCTTAATCGGATTAAATAACTGATTTTCTCAAAAAATAACATGTTTATTAAATATTCTCTTTGATGAATTTTGATATATTCATGTTGTAGGGCTTTCCGAGACGAATTCGGCAGTATTTGCAGATTCAAAATCAGAGTTATATATCAAAAGTTATCATCCGAAGAAGATTTGGGGCAAAAACGCAAAGTCCGAGAAATTGCAGTGAAAACGTAACTCTCGAGCAACGGTGAACAAATTGACGAAGTTAGTTACGGCCGTAACTACGAATGTTACGGCCATAAGTCATCAGTTACGGCCGTAACTCCTTAATGTTACAGTAGTAACTCTTGATGATTGTTATGATTTGTCTAATTTTTTATACTTTTTGTGTATTATTGAGGGGATGGCTGACATTGATCTGATCTATTGTAATAATGCTGGAGTTTTGGAGCTATTAGATGACTTTAGGTGTATAAATAAACCCCTTAGATCCTTCATCATTCATCATATAATTTTTCACTTTTTTGTAAACTTTTCTTTTTGTGTGAAGAACACACTTGTGTTCTTAAGTGATTTGTGTAAGTGTGGTATAACAAATGTTGTTCAGAGAGTTTATTGCTTCTTTCTCCTTTATCTACTAAGGGAGGGAGGATCAATTCTTTCTCTTGATTCAACTAATAATGACCACCAAAGCTTGTATTATGTATAATAAACCCTTCATGGGCTAAGTTACCTTTAGTTGGGATTATAAACAAGGTTAGTCATGTTATTTAAGTTTGTATAAAGATCTATTGTGAATTACTTATTATTGTGTGTGATTTTCATTGTTTTAACAATCTTTATTTATTTGGCCAATAAATGGCGATATTTATGATCTTCATATGTTTCGAAAGAAAATATGTTTGATTAGATCAAATGATCTTCACTCTAAGTTGTTCTAGGGGATAGAAATATACCTCTAGACCTTAGATGATTCTTTGAGTTATTTTCATAAATCCTAATGCTATGTATTAAAGTCAATCAACATAGAAATATAGTGGATTGATTCAATATGTAAGGGGCGTTTTATAGTTCGAAAGAGAAATCGTCTTTTTAAGGAAAATCGAATCTACACAACATAATAAGTAAATTCATCTTATGATCTCCTATACATCTTCTATAACTAATGACGAACTAAGTTTGTAATCCCAACTATTTCATTTTGTCGTTAATCAATCTATTATTATTGCTATCTTTTTATTTCCTTATAATATTAGAACTATTATTGCATTATCTTTGCAATTATTAAACCAAACTCTTTAATTGTGTGTTTTACTCATCTTAGTATCTATAAAAATAGACTAATCGTGTATAATTCAAATTATAACCAAACTTCCTTGTGGGATCAATAAACCGGACTCAAAAAGTCCACTTACTACTTGATACGATATCGTGCACTTGCGATAGTTACACTAAGAACGTGTCAAGTTTTTGGCGCCGTTGCCGGGGAAGTATAAGTTTTATTTTGAAATCTTACATTATAAACTATTGTTATAGATACAATTTTCTCGACATTGTAACTTAGTACTCAATTGTGTTTGTCCGGTCAAGTGGCGGATAACGGTACTCCGTGACTATTAAAGTCGGATTTTTCAGTTTCCCACAACAACTAATATTTGTAGATATTTTCTCCATTTATTTTCATTTTTATTTTTTTATAATGGAAAAAACATTGTATAAAATTGAAAAAAGATTTCCCTTTCTAAGCAAAAATGCAATTTTAAAAATTTACAAGGCAAGGCTTGAATTGATGAGGTTGCATATGAATAAAAGCATACCTTTTGACATAAGATTAATTATTGAAGCCAAAGTAAGAATAGAGGGTGAATTCACAGAAACACCGACTAGATTTTTATCAGGGCTTGGAAAAAGTTCATATGCGAAGAAACGACGAGCAAAGATGATAGCCGTTTGTTATAAATGTGCTAGATGGAACTGTAATTTAAAATGTCGATCTTTAGGAATTCCATCTACAAACAGAAAAGATAAAATTCAGTTCATTAAGGATGGTCTGAATAAAGAGAATTTAGATGATATCGAAATTTCTCTTGACACGCATCCTAGTGGACTCGTACATTACGGAATTCGATGTTTGTGGAATAAATTCAAACCATAATATGAACAACATCTTGGGAATCTAACGTTAAAAAACCCTGTTTGCCAATTTGTAAGAAAATTGGATGGGAAGCTTCTCCCCGACTCATAGAAGGCATTTAGGCCGTTTCTGAACGTAAAATCAGATGAAGATGTGAGCTACAATCACAACTACTGTACATACGCGTAAGTATCTTTTATTTTTGTCGTGTGGTGATATTTTCTGAATAAAAAAATGTGATACGCGATAAATGCTTTCATTATTCTATTGAGTAGTTGAAGCGCAATCAACGCAATCACAAACTTGTTAAACAATTTTTACCTTCTTTTTCTTCTATAAATAAGCATTGTGCTTGTTTCTTTCATTCATCCCTCAAACTTGCACTTTTCTCTGTTTCTCTCTAAATAATTTCTTTTCAAAAATGGAGTCATCATCTTCATCAAAAAAATTTAGTACAGTCTGCATTTTTTGTGGAGCTAGTTATGGAAAAGAGGCATGCTTTACTGAAGCAGCCCACAACTTGGGTCGTACCTTAGGAGAAAAATGCATTCATGTAGTTTACGGAGGAGGAAGTCTAGGATTAATGGGACGAGCTGCTGCTTCTGCCTATATGGAAGGAGTAAGCGTGTTGGGAATAATTCCAAAACCTCTGGCTGAAAGTAAAATCACCGGGTCAACTATTGGAGATGAGTTTAAATCTGTAAATATGCAAGATCGCATAACTCACATGATAAATAATTATGGCGCCTTTATCACCCTTCCCGGTGGTTTTGGCACCCTTGAGGAACTTTTTCATGTGGTTACCAGAGCCCAGCTAAATGTTCATCAAAAACCAATAGGTCTGCTTAATGTCAATGGTTTCTTTGATGGTTTACTATCTTTCATCGACTACTATGCTGAAAAGGGTTTTATTTCCGAGCGTGCTAAACGAATCATATGTTGACTCAAAATGTATTTTGATGATAATTTCATTCAAAATATTTAATTAAATCAATCTCAGCACGCTGTTATATTGAAGGAGAAAAATGATGTTAGCGCACGCTACCTATACCAGTGTAGCGCACGCTATCGAGGAATGTGTTTTCAGCCTAGTCAGTCAGCTGCAGTCCAGTGAAGTTACCTGATGGATAGCGCACGCAAGTATTTCAACATTAGCGCACGCTAAATTACTACAGCTAGCGCACGCTATACAATCAATATTAACGCACGTTATCGCATCATTAAGTCAGAGGACAGTGAGGTTTGGAAAGAAAATGGAAACGGTCTTGCGCACGCTACGAACAATTATTTACGTACGCTAATACAAGGACTTAGCGCACGTTATTATTCATTACTTGCGCACGCTACCGTATATGGTCAGTAGTCCAGTAGCTACTGGACTCAAATTAAGAAGGGTTTTACGTATGCTACATAGGGTTACGTACGTAACTGGAGAAAACATTTAGCGCACGCTACGATATAAACATTAGCGCACGCTAAAAGTAGTCAGCATCTTACCGTTGGAGTTTCTACCGTTGGAAAGCAAGAGTCAATGAAGATCCGTGAAATCTGGAAAAGCTGGAATTAATTAATACTAGCGCACATGCTTGCTAGCGCACGCTAAGTTCAGATTTAGCCGTTGGATAAAGAGACATGGGGGAGACAAACCAACACGTTCAAAGTCAAGATTGAAGACCTGTTGACCAGCCGATAACGCACGCTACGAATTCATGACTAGCGTACGCTAGCCATACAATTTTACCATTGGAACAGTTTTGTGACCGTTCAGGAAAAGCCAAGTCAGAATTGACAACGCACGCTAGAAGGCATTATTAGCGCACGCTAATAATACGATTTTCAGTATTTGGAGAATGGCTCTCACCTATAAATGCCCATGAGACTTGGATATCATACACACAACTTCAAGCATACAAGCATACAAGCATTCTTGAGCTCAAATTGCTACTGATTACTACATTATAAGTTGTGAGAAGGAAAGATACAAGAGTGATTTTTATTGTAATATCTATTATACTTTGTATTCTTTCATTGGATTGTAAGTGTTGCATCACTTACACTTGAGCGTAAGAGAAACGAATCAAGAGTCACTAATCCGGTGTTATTAGGATCTTTGATCCGGCATTATTAGGATTATACTCCCATATTCGTATAGTGAGGATTATCTAGTTCTTATAGAACACTAGATAAACAAAAGTTTATATTGAGAGAGAGGTTGAGCTTAGACCGATAGAAGACAAGCGGTTGTAACGGTTGTGAACTCGGACCGATCGAAGACGAGTCAAATTTGTGGTTGTTCTTGAGCCAATAGAAAAGGAAGTCGAAGAGAGGACGTAGGCAAGTTGCCGAACCTCTAAAAGTCTTTGAGTCTTTATTTTCCGCACTATTTTTCATTTATTCGCAAGAAATCTCATTATTCCGCATTACCACTATTCAACCCCCTTCAAGTTGGTATCGGAGAGGGTCTCTTTTTAAAGGTTTAACCACCTAAGGGAAAAAGATCCGCAAATGGCACTTCTTGGCCAAATCGAAGGAAATGCTCTCAACCGTCCTCCTTTCTTCGACGGTTCCAATTTCATGACATGGAAAAAGAAAATGGCTATCTTTGTTCAAGCCTACGATATTGAAATTTGGAAAGTTATTGCTCTTGGTCCGAAGCTTGCTAAGAAAGAGGATGGATCATTGAAAAAGATCGACGAATTCAATGACGAGGATTGGAGGAACACACACGTCAACTCACGAGCTACTCAACTTCTCTATTGCGCTCTCAATCCCGAAGAACTCAATAGGATATCGTCCTACGAAAGCACAAAGGAAATTTGGGAAATTCTTGAAGTCACTCATGAGGGAACCACCCAAGTCAAAGAAACCAAAATCAACATGCTACTTCATGACTACGAACTTTTCTCCATGAAAGACGAGGAAACGATCACAAACATGTTGGATCGATTTTCGGCTATAACCAATGGTCTTGCATCCTTCGGAAAGCCTATATCGAGCAGCGATAAAGCAAAGAAAATTCTTCGCTCATTGCCACGAGAATGGGATGCTACAGTTACCGCAATTATGGAATCCAAAGATCTCAACAAGCTTGAGTTTAGTGCCCTCATCGGGTCACTCATCAATTATGATATCGTTCTCAAGTCTAGAGGCACCAAACCAAAGCCTCGGGAAAGAGTAGTCGCATTCAATGTTGATAGCGATGTTGAGGAATATGTTCCCGAAGATGAAGACGACGAGAAACTTGCTCTCTACGCCAAGAACTTTAGAAGGTATAAAAGCCTAATTCAAAAGAGGTGAAGTTTTCTTGGTCGGGATGGCAAACCGGAGCAAAGGAAGAGTGGCTATACTCCAATAAAGAAGTTCGACAATAATTGTCGGAAATGTGGTCAAGCCGGTCACTATGCCAAAGAATGTCGAGGATTTTCTTCAAAGCCTCAAATGAAAAAATTCAAAAAGAAAGAGGTCATAATCGCTTCTTGGAGTGATTATGAGGAGGAGATTGAAAGATCTCTAGACGCGAATCTCGCATTCATGGCACTCGACTCCGAAAGCAATATCGAGGTAAGTTCTAAACTCCATGATGACGAATATGATTCTTTTTATCTTTGTGATTCACAAGAAGTTCATCATGATGATGAGTTATTAGGTGCGTTTGAATCCTTGAACACGGAGTATGACGAGATGGTCAAATTAAACATATCTTTAAAGAGAAAAATAAAATCTCTAGAACTCGAAAATTCCTCTCTTCAAAACAAAGGCAAAACTATTGAGATCGACCATACCTTATGCCTTGAAAAGGAAAACGTTTTGAAAATCGAGTTGACGAAAACTCAAAAGGAGCTAAAATATATCTTGAACAAATTTACTCTCGGAAATGAGAAATTCGAAAGGCTTCTATCTATTCAAAAATTGCCTTTGCTAAAACACGGTCTTGGTTTCGATCCTTTTAAACGGGAACAATCCCTTATCAACCTTGACAAAATAAAGAAAACCGAAACCGAGAACTCAAAAGATCCTTCCAAACGAGTTCATGATGTTAATGTTCGTTCAAAGTTGAGAACCATCAAAGTTAAACAAATATAGGTTCCTAAAGGGACAATTGTTCCAAATGCTATAAGCATAGTTAACTTTGGAGGACCCAAACGGGCTTGGGTACCGAAACAACCGAGAAATTCTATTTTTGTAGGTACCGGCACCAAGAAAAAGCAAGTGGTACATTGATAGCGGATGCTCAAGGCACATGTGCGGCTCCGAGGACTTATTTGAAGACCTCGAATATCAAGAACAAGGACATGTGACCTTTGGGGATAATCAAAAGGGAAAAATCAAAGGCATCGGCAAAGTCGGTAAGGAACCTTCTCCCTCTATCAACAAAGTTTTGTTTTTTGAAGGTTTGCATCATAATCTTCTTAGCGTTTCGCAACTTTGCGACGAAGGTTTTAAAATTCTTTTTGAGCAAACGCATTGCACGGCATTTAGAAATAATAAGATTGCATTCATTGGTTTGAGATGTGGAAACATCTATATTGTTGATCTTAATGATAAAAGCTCATTCAATGAAAAATATCTTATTACGTTGGATGATAATGCATATTTATGGCATTGAAAATTGGGGCATACTTCTCTACCTATCATTTCTATTTTATCTAGACACGACCTCGTTCGTGGATTGCCCAAACTCAAGTTTGATAGAAAGCATTTGTGTGAATCATGCATAAAAGGGAAACACACTCGAGAATCTTTTAAACCAAAATTCGAGGTTTCCACTAGTCGCGTTCTTGAACTTGTGCATATTGATTTGATTGGACCATCTAGACATGTTAGTTTAAATGGCAAACTTTACACTTTGGTTATTGTTGATGATTTCTCTCGATTTACTTGGGTTAGATTTTTAGCGCATAAGGATGATGCATTTTCCGAGTTTTCTAAATGGTGTCGTTTGGTATCAAATGAGAAAAATCTCTTCATAATCTCTATTCGCACCGATCACGGAGGTGAATTTGATTGCACTCCATTTGAACTCCTATGTGATAAATACGGGATTAATCATAACTTTTCGGCCCCTAGAACGCCTCAACAAAATGGAGTTGTTGAAAGGAAAAACCGATCTTTGGAAGAAATGCTGGGGACTATGCTTAATGAATACTCTCTTCCACGATACTTTTGGGCCGAAGCAATCTTTACGGCATGCTATGTGATTAACCGGGTTCATGATCGTAGAACTCATCTCAAAACCCCATATGAATTATGGAAGGGCAAAAAGCCCAATATAGCTTTACTTTCATCTTTTTGGTTGCAATGTATTTATTTTAAACAATGGTAAGGATAACTTGGGCAAATTTGATGCTAAATCCGACTCCGGAATATTTCTTGGTTATTGCACTAATAGCAAAGCATATCGTGTTTATAATATTAGAACGAATAAAGTTGAAGAATCTATTCATGTTAAATTTAATGATATGATCTCACCCCCGAGAAAGGTAGAATACTTTGATGATGCAGGTACTTTTCCGGATCCCTCACCCGAAGTGAAGAAAATTTCGAAAATCGAAACGAACACAATCGTTGATTTACCGAAAGATTGGAGGCATATCAAAGACCATCCAAAGGATCTCGTGATTGGAAACATTGAAGACGGTGTTCAAACCCGAAGGAGAACCACCGAATTTATGGCTCATTGTGCTTTTGTATCTGAAATAGTTCCCAAGAATATATCCCAAGCTCTCGATGATGAAAGTTGGGTGATGGCAATGCAAGAAGAGCTTGTGCAATTCATGCACAATAATGTATGGAATTTAGTTCCCGCGTCTAAAGATAAAACAATTATGGGAACTAAATGGGTGCATAAAATTAAGAGTGACGAAGACGGTTATCCAATTCGAAATAAATCTCGTTTGGTCGCTCAAGGGTATAATCAAGAGGAAGGTCTTGATTACGAAGAAAATTTTGCTCCCGTGGCTCGACTCGAAGCCATTCGCTTGTTATGTGCATTTGCCGCCCATAAAAAGATCAAACTATTTCAAATGGATGTGAAAAGTGCATTCTTGAATGGCTACATTCAAGAAGAAGTCTACGTCAAGCAACCTCCCGGTTTTGAAGACCATCAATTTTCGGATCACGTCTACAAGCTCAACAAGGCACTCTACGAGTTGAAGCAAGCACCCCGAGCATGGTATGATTGTTTAAGTCAATTTTTAATTGCAAATGACTATAAAAGAGGCAAAGTCGATAATACCTTGTTTGTTAAAATATTGAATGATGATATACTTGTTTTCCAAATTTACGTTGATGACATTGTATTTGGAGCTACTAATGAATATTTGTGCCAAGATTTTTCAAATCTTATGAAAGGAGAGTTTGAGATGAGTATGATGGGAGAATTAACGTTCTTCCTCGGGCTTCAAATCAAGCAATGCGAAGATGGAATCTTTATCCATCAAACAAAGTAGTCAAACGACCTCCTCAAGAAATTCAAAATGGAAAGTAGCAAGGTGATATCTACGCCAATGTATTCATCGTTAAAGCTTGAAAAAGATGAAAATGGCAAATCCGTAGATCAAAAATTATATCGAGGTATGATCGGATCTTTGTTATATTTGACTGCATCTAGGCCAGACATAATTTTTGCTACATGTTTATGTGCTCGATTCCAAGCTAATCCCAAGGAATCACATTTAATTGCTTGTAAACGTATTTTTCGTTACTTAAAAGGGACTATTGGACTAGGTCTATGGTATCCTTCTTGCTTGGATTTTAATTTAATTGCATATAGTGACGCCGATTTCGGCGGATGTAAAATTGACAAAAAGAGTACTAGTGGTACATGTCATTTTATCGGATCATGCTTAATATCTTGGGGAAGTAATGTAACACCCCAAATCCTATTGGGTTATTACAGTGCCGTGGACCCCACGCCAGAAGATCCACCAGGCGAATATGACTAAAATACATTAAATTAAACAACAAGGGGAAATCATAGTCCCTACCATGATATCCGACACAATATTCCGATAAGGAATTTCAACGACAACGATGGGCCTACATGGCCAAAAATAAAATACAAAAACATCCACGAGCATCTGCTCGGGTAATACATAATGACAATGACTGACAGACTGAAGAACACTCCAACTAACTGACCAACATGAACAACTCGGACTAGTATCGCTCGAATGCCTCGTCGCCATCATCATGCCCATGTGTCTCAACTCTCTCCTCGCAAGCACCTAAAACATGAAAATATGTTCCGCCCCCACGGGGTCAGTCATCCATATAATGAATATCAAATACATGTATAACATGATATGCATCCAAGGCAGAATGAAACGGTACAATGATAATAATGATACGAGATGCTCACAAACCAACGTAAGAATCGAGCATTCGTGAAACACTATGCCCACGGCATACTATTAATACCTGCTTGATAGGTTAGAACATAAGTGCCCAACGGCGAATCATAATCACAGAGTACCATAATGAAATACACGACATGAACCAAACCAGAAGTGAATTAAATATGAATCACAATGAATTACATGAAGATGAACCAAACCGGAACTGAATTAATTATGAATCACAATAAATTACATGAAGATGAACCAAACCGGAACTGAATTAATTATGAATCACAATGCCCGAAGGCTCCAATGAAATTACCATGACAATCACACAGGCCTGAAAGCCACTCAGCCGAAGCTGTCAAATATCACAATCACATGAAGCCAAAACAGTCCGAAGCTGTTATCGATTAGGGCCGAAGCCACGGCACGACGCCGTATCACAATTAGGGCCGAAGCCACGGCACGAAGCCGTATCACAATTAGACCACCCAATGGTCGTGACCTACTGAATTGTAGGTGTTGGGAAACCAACCGCGAAGGTTCAAGCCCCAAACTTATCCATAATGAGATCACCCAGTGACCGTGACCTGCTGAATTGCAGGTGCTGGGAAACCAACCGCGAAGGTTCAAGCCCCAGACTTACCCATAATGAGATCATAAACATGACCGTGACCTACTGAGTTGTAGGTGTTTGGAAACCAACCGCGAAGGTTCAAGCCCCAAGCTTACCCATAATGAAACCATCCAATGGCCGTTGACCTACTGAGTTGTAGGTGTTGGGGGAAACAACCGCGAAGGTTCAGGCCCCACCAAACTTACCCCATAATGAGCACTAGAAGAGGCTAGCCTCCAAACATAATTAATCACAAACGGCAACGATCCCAAGATTACCGAATTCACGAGAATGATAGTGTGCTGCCTTGAGTCGGCCAACACGACAACAATGACTCACGGATGGGTACCGTCCTCGGCGGTCCCAATTCAATACCTCGATTACCTTAGAATGGTCAGTCGATAACAACGACACAATGGATGGGAACTATCCTCGATATCCCCAATTCAATACCTCGATTGCCTTAGAATGGCCAACCGATAACAATGATGCAGCGGATGATTCAATACCTCGATTGCCTTAAAACGGCCAATCGATAACAATGATACAACGAATGATTGAGCACCTCGATTGCCTTAGAACGACTAATCGATGACAATGATACAATGAATGATTGAGCATCTCGATTGCCTTAGAACGGCTAATCGATGACAATGAGACAATGAATTATTGAACTCCTCGATTGCCTTAGAATGGCTAATCGATAACAATGATACAATGAATGATTGAACTCCTCGATTGCCGTAGAATGGCTAATCGATGACAATGATACAATGAATGATTGAGCACCTCGATTGCCTTAGAATTGCTAATCGGTGACAATGATACAATGAATGATTGAACTCCTCGATTGCCTTAGAATGGCTAATCGATGACAATGATACAATGAATGATTGAACTCCTCGATTGCCTTAGAATGGCTAATCGATGACAATGATACAATGAATGATTGGACTCCTCGATTGCCTTAGAATGGCTACTCGATGACAATGATACAATGAGTGCCTCAGCACCTTTAATCAGCTACCGACGACGAAGATGAGAACGAATACGACAATGCCTTCAATCGGCCAATACAACATGAATGACAGGACGCCAACATTAATAACAATGATTACAACGTCTTAGATCGACATCAATATTAACAACAACAACCGATACATCGATACCGTGAACCGGTGATCGATAATAACATTAACAACGAATATCTCAATGCCTTACCGGCCATTAATGAATGATAATAAACATTTGGCATAATTGCCGGAGAGTATCGTATCGAACGATCCCCTAATATCAATGAACTTATGAAGAGACTAAGTCTCGGAATGATACAACACATTCATACACATATATGATAACATTAATCTCATTGACTAGTACAAGTATAAAACTTGCCTCAACCGAAGGCGATGAATTCCTTCCACGAACAACGAACGGCGTCCTACGATAAACACAAGTACTCGAACCACCTTGAATGAAATACAATTCATTCAATAACACAATATCAATCGAAATCAACATAACGACCGAAAGAAACTCTTTGAGGCATTTAATCGAACACTAAATGTTCAAAGTTCCTCAAGAGCCTAAGAATCATCAATCGGGTTGAACGAATCGAAAATATGGATATACAATCCATAGAACACGATTAATAATGTTTACTAACATCAACCGATTCATCAAATTTGGAAGAACAATGAAAATCAAGAAGAAATCTCGAAAAATCAAATTTTAGGAGATTTCAAGAAATTACCTCGATCCGACGAAGAACAATGATTTGATGTTGATATAATCGATAAGGATCCTCAAAAATGCTTAGAAATCGAGTGGAATCGACCAAAAACTCCACTTCCCGATTTTCCCCGTCGCCAGCCGCACCCGGGTGAAGAAATGTGATAAAAATGAAGTCTGGGCCGGTCACTGCCTATATATGGCCGACAGGTTACGGCCGTAACCGGCGAGGCTTCTGGCCATGTCGGCATTCACAAAACCCGCCCGGCGCCCGGCCGATCGCTTCTGGCCGTAGCAAGCGAGGCCTTACGGCGTAACTCGCCTTCTGGCATACCGGCAGTCCTTCTGGCCATGCCGGCATTCGTCGAGGAAGCCGCACCGTCTGGCCGTAACCGGCATTCTTGAGCCATGCACTGCCGAGCACGTCTGGCCAGAAGGCACCTTACGGCCGTAACTCGGCGAGGCGGCCCGGCTCGTAGTAGCCACTCCGACGGCCCGACGACCCCGAAACCCGAACCTGAATACGAATCGAAGATATGGTTACGACGTAATCGCAAAGACGAATCCAAGCGTTAAGAGAATACACAATTCCGACCACCCGAAGGCTCGAAATTCGACTACGGAAAGTAATTACCCCAAACTTTGGGAAATTACGAAAATGGCCCAAAACGTCCGAAATACACGATACACGATCGAAACACCAATCCAAAGCTCGCAACATGAATAATAACATTAAATGAACTTACGAGAAACTCGAAACAACAGTTTCGGACGAGAGTCGCAAGAATCGAACTCAAGTGCGGAAAAGCCGCTTAAGAACACGGATCTCAACAAAACGATACCGAAACGAACGCGGATGACAAAAAGTGCAGAATTAATCATTCTCAGAATGACGATACGGTCATGAGCGAGTTGTCAAAACGAACTTCCGCCAAAAAAAAAAAATTACCGGAAAATCGAAATTGCGGATATTACAAGTAAAAAGCAAACCAGTGTAGCATTGTCTACAGCTGAGGCCGAATATGTCGCTGCAGGGAGCGCCTGTGCTCATGTGTTATGTATTAAAAATCAACTCCGCGACTACGGCATATATTTTGAAAATACCCCTATTCTATGTGATAATACCAGTGCAATAAATCTGAGTAAAAATCCTGTGTTGCATAGTAGAACTAAACATATAGACATTAGACATCATTTTTTACGTGATCATGTTCAGAAAAAGGATATCTGTTTAATTTTTGTCGGGACAAAGGACCAACTCGCTGATATTTTTACAAAACCTCTTCCCGAAGAATCGTTTAATTCTATTCGTTTACAACTTGGTATGGGACATGTAGACAATTTTTGAAATAAGTTTTCTACTCAAGAAATCAATATCTTTGATTCGCTAGCGCGCGCTAGCTTCACTTCTTTAACGCGCGCTAATTACTGCTTTCGATAGCGTACGCTAACCATATCTGTCTTGCGTACGCTAACTAAAACTTTTCGTATTCCAAATCAGCTACTGGACAGTCCAGTAAGCTTCTCATTATTACCTAACGTACGCTAACCTTATGGTCCTAGCGTATGCTAATTAAAAACCCAGTTGACTATATTCCGTATGACCCATAAACACTCTCACCCTTTTTCTTAACGTACGCAATCGCAAGAAACCTCTTCCAGAAAAACCCTAGCCGTAAATCCGAACCTTAAAACTTCAGATTTATCCCTCAAAACTTCAAATTCCCTCAGTATGTCTAGCAAGGGACGAAAGACCATGGGGAAAACCTACAAACGCCCTCGCGATACCGAATACGACGCGACCCGATTTGTTTCCTACGCCGCATCGAATGTGTTCTTCGATATCCTCCCTCAGGAGAATCTTACCGATTGCTACTTCTTTAATTTCAGCAGTCTTGAACGGGTTAAGGTTAGTATTCGTGAGTTATTTGAAGCATTAGGGATAGCTCGGTTTGTGGAATGCAAGGAAATCATATACCCTGCCTGTATCCGCGAGCTCTATGCAAATTTGCACTTGGATGACAGTGATGGTAATGGTGGATTAGTGCTTGGTAGCCTGGTGAATGGAACTGTGGTGAAGATTTCCTCGGAAATACTTCACGAGTTATTTGGTTTATCGAAGGATGGATATGATTGCGTTGGGAAAACTATTGCCGAAGAGTCTCCTGTGTCCGAAAGAGATGTCGCTGACTTTTTGTGCTCAAAAACGGTCATCGAGGTTACGGATGAAGTTTTTGAGAATAATGATTTCGGTATCCACATTTGCTTGTTGTTGGCAGCCCTAACCAAGTGTTTGATGCCAAAAGTTAATACCCAACACAAGCTAGTAGGCGTCGACAAGAATGTGGTGTATCATGTGTTGAAGGATGACAGGGTGAACTTTACCGGTATTGTGCTAAACTGGATGAAGGCGAAAGGAGATTCATTTTGCTCAAAGAATTACATGTCGAGGACTCAGAAATCAGGACTCCCTTTTAGCTCTACTCTCACGGTGATCTTCCAACATTTTCACATTGATTGTCGAGTGAGGCACCCGTCCCGGTGTCTCGGGGACACGAAATAAGCGACCTAACCCTCAAAGCTATGCATTATGTTGAAACATACAATAGAGGTTGGGTGTTGTTTCTGTATCTCCGAGAAGATGATCAAGTACCGAAGGGAACGAGAATGCCAACACCGGTTGAACGTGTGATGCACCGAGGACCCCATACGCTTAGGGAGATACAAACCAGAGAATTTGTTCGCCATCCGAAGACGAAAGGGAAGCGACCGATGCGAGACGCCGTCTCGGAGGAAGAAGAAAGTGATATTTGCGCTCGGATGAGGAGCATCGAGACCTCTCAGCTGGAAATTCGAGAGGATGTTCGGTCTCTACGCACGGAAGTCGGGTCTCTTCGTTCGAAAGTCGGGAAAGTTCGTGGGCTGATCTCGGATTTCATTCGATACACACATCCGTCGTTCCCATTCCCATCTTCCGATGCAGCACCTTAGAATCTAGGAACTTGATGCTTGAGTGTAGAAACTTATAATTCGAATGGTTTTTATGTTTCATGTCTTGAAATTTTATGTATTGCATTGAACTTTGTTTTAATGGAATTTGCATTTCGCTTCATTTGGTATTTGCTGTATTATTGTTTACGTGATTACGTTTTGGTTCATGATATTTGTTAAGAAGGCAACAATTCAGGGGGAGTTCCTTTTTGTTTATGTCAAAAAGGGGGAGAATACTCCAAAAACCGAAATGCACTAATATATCGAACAAGTTACCTTGATTCGAATCATCTAAAATGTTTTTGCAGGTATAGATTAAATGTTTTGACATCATCAAAAGGGGGAGATTGTTGACTCAAAATGTATTTTGATGATAATTTCATTCAAAACATTTAATTAAATCAATCTCAGCACGCTATTATATTGAATGAGCAAAATGATGTTAGCGCACGCTACCTATACCAGTGTAGCGCACGCTGTCGAGGAATGTGTATTTAGCCTAGTCAGTCAGCTGCAGTCCAGTGAAGTTACCTGATGGATAGCGCACGCAAGTCTTTCAACATTAGCGCACGCTAAATTACTACAGTTAGCGCACGCTATACAATCAATATTAACGCACGCTACACATCATTAAGTCAGAGGACAGTGAGGTTTGGAAAGAAAATGGAAACGGTCTTGCGCACGCTACGAACAATTATTTACGTACGCTAATACAAGGACTTAGCGCACGTTATTATTCATTACTTGCGCACGCTACCGTATATGGTCAGTAGTCCAGTAGCTACTGGACTCAAAGTAAGAAGGGTTTTACGTATGCTACACAGGGTTACGTACGTAACTGGAGAAAACATTTAGCGCACGCTACGATATAAACATTAGCGCATGCTAAAAGTAGTCAGCATCTTACCGTTGGAGTTTTTACCGTTGGAAAGCAAGAGTCAATGAAGATCCGTGAAATCTGGAAAAGCTGGAATTAATTAATACTAGCGCACGCTATGCATGCTTGCTAGCGCACGCTAAGTTCAGATTTAGCCGTTGGATAAAGAGACGTTGGGGAGACAAACCAACACATTCAAAGTCAAGATTGAAGACCTGTTGACCAGCCGATAACGCACGCTACGAATTCATGACTAGCGCATGCTAGCCATACAATTTTACCGTTGGAACAGTTTTGTGACCGTTCAGGAAAAGCCAAGTCAGAATCGATAACGCATGCTAGAAGGCATTATTAGCGCACGCTAATAATATGATTTTCAGTATTTGAAGAATGGCTCTCACCTATAAATACCCATGAGACTTGGATATCATACACACAACTTCAAGCATACAAGCATAAAAGCATACAAACATTCTTGAGCTCAAATTGCTACTGATTACTACATTATAAGTTGTGAGAAGGAAAGATACAAGAGTGATTTTCATTGTAATATCTATTATACTTTGTATTCTTTCATTGGATTGTAAGTGTTGCATCACTTACACTTGAGCGTAAGAGAAACGAATCAAGAGTCACTAATCTGGTGTTATTAGGATCTTTGATCCAGCATTATTAGGATTATACTCCCATATTCGTATAGTGAGGATTATCTAGTTCCTATAGAACACTAGATAAACAAAAGTTTATATTGAGAGAGAGGCTGAGCTTGGACCTATAGAAGACAAGCGGTTGTAACGGTTGTGAACTCGGACCGATCGAAGACGAGTCAAATTTGTGGTTGTTCTTGAGCCAATAGAAAAGGAAGTCGGAGAGAGGACGTAGGCAAGTTGCCGAACCTCTATAAATCTCTGAGTCTTTATTTTCCGCACTATTTTTCATTTATTCGCAAGAAATCTCATTATTCCGCATTACCACTATTCAACCCCCCTTCTAGTGGTAAATTTATCTCTTCATCATAGTCGTTGCAACAACACCAGAAGAACTAATCAAAAAACTCAATGAATTTGTTCCTCAACCAGATCCAGCTCTAGCTAAAATTGTCTGGATGGAAGATTTTACCGTGAGAAAACAAAAAGTGGATTCATTCCTCTCTCTTTGATAATCCATATCGGACCTCTTGTATTTTTACTTTCTGTCGTGTGTAATAATCGTGCTAAATGGTGGCGGCTTAAGGAGTTTCTTCTTGATCTCTTGATGCGCATCTATTCGCGATTTATGTATTGCTGTAATTTTTATTGCATGTTTTGCTTTTATAAAAACTTTGACGGCAGCGTAAGGCGACTCTTCGGACTTTCTTGATGTGCATCTTAAAAATTGTGTTATACTTACGAGTATATTTTATTTTCTTTTGTTGTGTGCCTCGTATATTTATTCTCTTGCAGATTCTAAAAGGCGTTAGCTCAGACATCAACTTTCTTAACAGGGAGTATTCTGTTTTTCTGCATTAATTTTATTTTATTTTATTTTTTATTTTTTTAAACTGAGGACAGTTTTATTTTCAAGTTTGGGGGTGGTTTGTTTAATTATTTTGGTGTGTTGGAATTTTGGTGTGTTTTGATTTCTTTGGTTATTTGCCTTAATTTTATATATATATATATATATATATATATAGTATTTTGATTTGTGAGATTTCTAGATCTGGCCATAACACCAATAAATTAGCTATATACAAGTTTCTAAAATCGTTTTAACCGGTAAAAAAAATTTGTATATTCCAAAATTTTTTGAGCCTTAATCTCTCTTTCCAAGCCTTGTAGTTATCATATAAAATCGAGTCATTCGTTACCTTGAGAAAAGAAGAATCAGTCGGTTGATGAAAAATAGAACTGAAATTTACTTAATTTGTGGAGTTTTTGATTTTTCATGCTTAAACTAAGAAATGATTTTCTGCAAAAATTCTATTCCCTAAAAAAGGAGTCATTGGTGAAAAGAGCTACACGTTAGCAAATAACGGTGTGAAAGCTATCACCTAAAAAAAATAACGAAAAAGGAGAAGTGTTGAGCAGCAACAGCTGCCTAATTTTGGGGGTCTTAAATTTTGCGAAAAATAAAGGACTAACCATTGTTGGTGCGTAGCTGCCGTCTCAAAAAAATTGGTGAAAAGAGCTACACGTTAGCAAATAATGGTGTGAAAGCTATCACCTTTTAAAAAAATGAGATAGAAATTGTGTTAGTGAAAAGAGCTACACGTTAGCAAATAACGGTGTGAAAGCTATCACTAAAAGTGATGTAGTTTATGAGCAGATCTGAATTAATTAGCGACTGAATTTCAATACACTCAATTTCGTAAAAAAATCACAATATTTGATGACGCCAATGAAATTCTTCTTCATATTTATTCGAAAAATAAACGAGTGATCGAGAGCAACCATTAAAGGGAATCGTGTGTATGGGAAAAAAATAATCAGCCTTTTGGGGGGGAAACCTTGCATTTTGGAATTACAAAATAAAACCGTGTTTTAACTTCAAAATCATTAGTAGATTTATTTTGAATCTTGATTCATTTCTATCTACTGTATAAAGTTGTTTGTTGTCTATTAATGGCATTTTGATCTCCTTTTCTCTTTATATAATTATTTTAATTTATGTGTTTATTAATTTTTCTTATTTTTATTTTTGGAGCATGAATAATAAAGAGTCTTGCTCGGGACTAGCAAGAATTCAAGTTTGGGGTGTGATAAGTGTCAGTTTTATACACTTATCTATGGTTTGTATCGATAAAATTCACCCATAATTGAGCTAGTCTACTCGTTTTTTGCTTTTAATTAATTAGTTTTTAATAATTTTATTTTTATCGGATGATGATGTAAATCTAGTATTAATCGGATTAAATAACTGATTTACTCAAGAAATAACATGTTTATTAAATATTCTCTTTGATGAATTTTGATATATTCATGTTGTAGGGCTTTCCGAGACGAATTCGGCAGTATTTCCGGATTCAAAATCAGAGTTATATATCAAAAGTTATCATCCGAAGAAGATTTGGGGCAAAAACCAAAGTCTGAGAAGTGCAAGTGAAAACGTAACTCTCAAAGCAACCGGTGAACAAATTGTGAAGCCAATTGCAGTAGTAACTACGAATGTTACGTAGTAAGTCATCAAGTTACGGCCGTAACTCCTTAATGTTAGTAGTAACTCTTGACATATTGTTATGATTTGTCTAATTTTTTATACTTTTTGTGTATTATTGAGGGGATGGCTGGCATTGATCCGATCTATTGTAATAATGCTGGAGTTTTGGAGCTATTAGATGACTTTAGGTGTATAAATAGACCCCTTAGATCCTTCATCATTCATCATTCATCATATAATTTTTCACTTTTTGTAAACTTTTCTTTTTGTGTGAAGAACACACTTGTGTTATTAAGTGATTTGTGTAAGTGTGGTATAGCAAATATTGTTCAGAGAGTTTATTGCTTCTTTCTCCTTTATCTACTAAAGGAGGGAAGATCAATTCTTTCTCTTGATTCAACTAATAATGACCACCAAAGCTTGTATTATGTATAATAAACCCTTCATGGGCTAAGTTACCTTTAGTTGGGATTATAAACAAGGTTAGTCATGTTATTTAAGTTTGTATAAAGATCTATTGTGAATTACTTATTATTGTGTGTGATTTTCATTGTTTTAACAATCTTTATTTATTTGGCCAATAAATGACGATATTTATGGTCTTCATATGTTTCGAAAGAAAATATGTTTGATTAGATCAAATGATCTTCACTCTAAGTTGTTCTAGGGGATAGAAATATACCTCTAGACCTTAGATGATTCTTTGAGTTATTTTCTTAAATCCTAATGCTATGTATTAAAGCCAATCAACATAGAAATATAGTGGATTGATTCAATATGTAAGGGGCGTTTTATAGTTCGAAAGAGAAACCGTCTTTTTAAGGAAAATCGAATCTACACAACATAATAAGTAAATTCATCTTATGATCTCCTATACATCTTCTATAACTAATGACGAACTAAGTTTGTAATCTCAACTATTTCATTTTATCGTTAATCAATCTATTATTATTGCTATGTTTTTATTTCCTCATAATATTAGAACTATTATTGCATTATCTTTGCAATTATTAAACCAAACTCTTTAATTGTGTGTTTCACTCATCTTAGTATCTATAAAAATAGACTAATAGTGTATAATTCAAATTATAACCAAACTTCCTTGTGGGATCGATAAACTGGACTCAAAAAGTCCACTTACTACTTGATATGATATCGTGCACTTGCGATAGTTACACTAAGAACGTGTCAGGCACTGGCCGGACGGGTGCGGCAGGCACTGTCGGAAGTGCTTGGCACTGGCCGGGTAGATGCGAAAGGAACCGGCGTAGCGCGCGCTACTGCCGGAAGGCTGCGCACGCTAGCTCGGCAGGAATAGCGCACGTTATTCGGCCGGCCAGCGCACGCTATCGGGCTGGGCAGAGAGGTTTCTGGAGTTCTGGACTCGGGGAGGATCGGCAGGTAGCGCATGTTGCTGTCGGTTGTGGCGCGCGCTAATCGGTATGTGTAGCGCACGCTGTCGGTTGACTAGCACACGTTACAGCCGGCGGTTTAGTCGAGAGGGTTACGGGCCAAGTCGGCTAGCGCGCTAAGCGTCCACGCAGCCCACGCCTTCTCGAGTCGGGCGGGCGAGGTCTGGTCGGCGAGTTGGGTCAACGATCTTTGGGTCGTGCGGGCCCTGTCCGAGGGTTCTGGGCTGATACTGGCCGATAGCGAACGCTAGTCCGGAAGGCTAGCGCACGCGCGCCAGTATAAGTATGGCTGAGCAGCCATATTTTCACCCGTTTTTCATTTCTATCTTCTCCATTCCGCGGCTGGAGGCTTGGTGATCAAGGAGACATGTTGTTAAGCAATTAATCCACGAAGTTCTAGAGCTTATATCATCGATTAATCATCCTATAACATCCTTTGATCCAGCGAATCAAAGTTAGATTTCTTAGAACCCTATCTTTGAGAAATTTTGGGGGTTTTGGGTTTTTGTCCGATTCGTTCCGTGTTGTTGATTAATCCATGATGGATATGATTAATCTTAGTATTATTCATGTGTTTAACATCATTTAATCCATTGTTCTTCGCCGAATCAAGGTATATTTCTTGATTTTCCTTCGAGTTGACTTTTGGGGGATTTGTTCTTGATTTCGTTTTCCATCCATTTTTGATGAATCGATTGTTGTTAAATGATGTTGTTAAACATATCCTATGGATTGAACATCCATATTTCAGTTGGGAATTCCATTTTCATGTTTTTGTTGGGTCGATTCGTGTTCTTGGCTGTTTTGGGGGAAACCTTTGAACTTTCGTCGTTTGTTCCTTGAGTTCAGCGGCTTTGGGTCGTACTTTGGAATTCATTTTCGTTGTTATTGTTGTCGTTCGTAGTTTATTGTCGTGGGTTGTCGTCCGGCGGAGTCAGCGGGTTCGTAGTCGGTTCGAGTCTCCTCATTTCGGTCGATTCTTCGCGTTGTGATTATCCAAGGCAAGTACCTTGTCCATACATTTCTTGTTTTATGAATGTAATGATCGGTTATCGTATAAATGTGTTTGTTTGGCTCTTTGAAATGAACTTTCAAAGATTCGGTTAACCTTGTTAAAGGCTCTCTTTCAAAACGCGTGTGTGAATGTTGTGTCTCGTGAATAATTAAGTGAACCCTATGAATACGCTTGGTGTTGTTGTGCTTCGATAAAATATACATATGTTATCTCATTTCGGTACTTTGTGGTTTGACAATTGTGTCGTACTTCGTGTTTGTTGCTTTTAGGTGAATTGCTCGAATATCCTTGGTATGATATATATAAATTTGTGTGGACGCATTTTGCTCACCTTGAGAGAGTCCGACGGGGCCAAGGAGGGAATCCAATGGTATAGTCCTGGACTCACGAATAAAACTTCACGAGTTGGTGTGTCTGTTTTGTGAATGTATTTTGCTCACCTCGGAGGGTTCGACGGGGCCACGGAGGGAATCCAATGGTATAACCCTGGATTCACGAGTAAAACTTCACGAGTTGGTGTGTATGTTTTGTGAATGTATTTTGCTCACCTCTGGAGGGTTCGACGAGGCCATGGAGGGAATCCAATGGTATAGCCCTGGATTCACGAGTAAAACTTCACGAGTTGGTGTTGATTTTATGTACGTCAAGGACACGTGACGTGGGTTTTTAACCCTGTGAATTGTTGTTGGTTTCATTTGTGAAAACAAAACCTTTGGGTTGTGACCCCTGTTGATTTTGGAAAGAGAAGGATTCGATAATCCTATATTGTTTTCTATTAAAACCCCTGAGGGCATTTTAAACTATTTTACAAATCGTTCTCGTTATTTGCGATCTTTCGGATTTAGAAAGTTTTACTCAAACTCTTGCCTCGGGAAGTATTTTATTTCGTAGTATTTGAATCTTTGAGGATTCCTGGTTATTACTGTTCTTGGAACTTGAATTGTATGGCTCGTATTTGCACTTTGTACTTGCACTAGCAAAATAGTGGAATTTTGCTAATCCCCGAAAAATCGGGGGGTGGATGTCTGTATTGCATTCAGGTTTCGGGGAGCATGGTACAGGGTCGGCATGAAGGATGATGAAAGATGATCGATACTAATCACATGTGGAACCGTACGTTGTGTATTGTTTCAGTTGTACTTTATTTCCGCTCCAGTATTTTTCCCCGTTGTACGGGAGTTTATTGCATTTTGACCCCTGCGTGGGCATGTATTGGAATTGAGTTGTATGTTATTATTGAATGACCAAATCGGTCTACTGTTTAGCCTTAAAGGCATTGTTGAGTTGTTCGATGTTGTTACCAGCCTGGTAGATCCTTGAGGAAAGGTTCTACGGCGTGTAATATCCCTGAGCGGATTGGGGTGTTACACCTGGTGCTTTACTTTCACCTATTTACCATAAAGCATCATGAATCTCCTTGGATGTGATATGGGCCACCAGTGTTGTTCTTTGAAAACCTGACAGTACAGTTCCTTTTCTAACCAGCTCTGCATCCACTGCTAATGAAGTATTAGCAGTTGTACCCAACATGCTCATATAGAATCGAACTACCTCATCCTGTATCTCTCTTTCACTCTCCAGCTTTCTTCCTTATAGATCATACAGTACAGCAATCCTGCTGTCGTGTCTAGACTTCAAACCAGCATGAAAGTATTTATTATTTCCATCTCCACACTGCAACCAACGGACTTTAGATTTTTGTTTCATAATCTGCTCATCTACGTTACTCCATTTTTCAAACTCTGCTTGAGCATTTACCATTTCTTGAAACAATTGAGCATTCAAGGGCTCAATTTTCCGTTGTTCTTGTATATCACCCCTCTTACTTTTTGCACTCTCCATTTTCATTGTATGTTGCCCATATTCCTTGTGCATTTTTCTTAAGTTCTCTCTCACTTGTTTCATTCTCACGCAAACCTGATACATCTTGATGCCTCTTACACTTAAATTCCAGCCAAGTTGCACTGCATCAGCAAAGTCTGGGTGTGCAGCACTGCAATTAAGGAATCTGAATCTTCTAATACCCTGAGACCTTATAGTTACTATTCTCATAATCAAAGGTGAATGATCAGAACTTTGAGGGTTCTGTACTTCCACATTCAAGGCACCATACTTCTGATAGTAGCATACATTCCCAAAACACCTATCTATTTTAGAATAGATAAGATTAGCAGATTGTTTATTGCATCATAAGAACTTCCAACCTGTATACTTAGCTTCCTGCAGTTGAGTATTGGAGATGGTATCTTGAAAATCCTCACATTCACCTGCAGAAACAGGCATTCCACCTACTCTCTCTTCAGATTCCAAAATACTATTGAAATCCCCCAACACAATACCTACTTCTAAAATGCTACCAACAAGGTCCTGCAAATCCTTCCATAGTCCCTTCCTCTCCTGATTAGTATTAAATCCATATACATATGTAACAAACATTTTATGACCCCCCCATAGCATCTGTCACATACCCATGTATAACTTGTACAGTACATGCTATAGTGTGGAATTGGGCCACAGTTGAATCCCAAGCTACCCATAGTCTCCCATTCTCAGCCTCAATATAATTATCAGAGAACTTCCAGTCATTACCAAACTTATTCCTTATGCTCACTGCTTTATGGCTTTTCACCCTGGTTTCCACAATCCCCATAGGGGAGACCTTATTTTATTTTAAGTATCTAATTAACTCTTTGAAGACTTATTAGGACCCCCAATGTTCCAACTTGCAATAAACATTGGTAAATGAAGGGGCCAAGGTCAGATTGCCCTATATCAAAAGAACCAAATATCATACCATTAGCATTGTCAACTTGATTGTCCTGCAGAATTCCTTTCCCACGGTCTACCACCCGGTCTGCCAACTGATTTGCTTCTTGTAAATTCTCCTCATTCAGAACAGCAAATTGATTGGTATGAAGGTTAACTCCTCCACCTTCTTTTGCATTTCCTGCAGGCCTAATTCCTTGTTCTTGCTGGTACCCTTTCCAGGTTACCTCTTGGATTTGCTATGTTTCTCTCTTGTCTTCTCACAGGTCTGTTATGTTGTATGGGAACTGGTTGTGAAGGCCTAGCCCTGCTACTACAATCATGCCCCAACTTCTGACAACTTTGACAATAAATAGGCCTCCATTCATATTCCATTTTTTGCTCATTAATCCTCCCTGCTGGTGTTTTCAGTCTAGCACTTGTAACCAAAGGTTGAGTAATATCCACCTCAACCATAACCCTTGCAAAATTCACCTTTGTTTGCTTATTGGTGCATTCATCAGTGTGAATTGGCTTTCATGCAACACTAGCAATCCTACTTAAACTCTTTTTTCCCCAAAACTGTAAAGGCAGCATAGGTAGCTTTATCCATATTGGTAACATTGTCAGCTGTTCTGGGGAGTAAACAAAGTCTGCAGACCACTTCTTCATAACCACGGGTTGGTTCTTAATAGTGTATGGACCACTAGAGAAAACAACATCACAATCTTCCTGATTATGAAACCTGGCTATGAAGTTCTCATCATATTGATGCAACTGGGGCACAGCCATGTCTTTCCACACTTTCTCCACAAATTGTTTCATATAGGCCAGGGTGTGCATAGCACCAACCACATACAGTACAAGTGAAGACTTCCATTTAGTTGATTCATCTATCAATTCTTCATCTGAAAAATTTAGACAAACTCCTTATTCATCAACTTCTGGAACGATATAGTCAAGTTCCAACCCATTCACTGCTAACATATTGCCTTGCAAAACTTGAGCATAGGTGCCTTTAACAATAGGTGGCTCCGACGAATCATCTCTACCACTAGCTACAGTTAGCGTGTCCCCCGTCCAAACTAGTCGACGAGCGGCTTGTTGTCTAACTGGTGGATCGATTTCTAACCTAACCTCATATTCATTAGTGACCGAAGGTACCATCATCACTGATGTCTGAGCAACCGTCGGGTCAAGGGGGCCCGAAGTAACCGTAGCCGCCCTTGGTGATTCCGGCGCTTCACTTATGATTTCGTTTATCCTTACATCTCTCGTGGGTAAATCTCTCCCCAAGCCCCCCGACCCTTCGTCTCCATTGACAGGAGTCGAGTTTTGATCATTACGCCTTACTGTCGTCTGTATCTCCGGTGAACGTATTGCTTTCTGCGGCCGATTACGCTTTTTCCGAGTCATCGCATTAGTCGCATCTCTGGTGAACGTTCCCTAGGTTTCTTCTAAGCTGGACATCATTATGTACTGTAACTTAAATTGAAATTTGACATTCATTTTAGTTTGAATTCACTATTAATATGATTTATGTAATGGGCTAATGATAATTAAAAATTTTACTTATTTATTTAATTTGACTAAATTTATTAATATGTTTAAATTTTGGATGAAAGAAATATGTGACTACATTTGATTTATTATTAATTTTATATATATATATATATAGAAATAATTACATAATGACAACAAATCAGATTAGTACCGACAGGGGTGATGTCAGCTCCAAGTACAAATCCTAACACATGCATTGTCCTACATTGATGTCCATGTCATTAATATTGAAGAATTAATTATCGTGACAGGAAATAATCATCTCAAAATAGTTTATTATTTGTTAGAATTCATTTAGTTTTTATTTTTTCCCCACCATTAGGGCTGTTAGCGGTCCGAGTGAACCCGAAACTCGGTTATGAACCGGACCGAAATACCCGGGATCGAAACTCACCCGAAAACTAACGAGTTCGGATTCGAGTTCTAAACATTGAACCGAAACCAATAAGACCCGGACCGATAAAACCGAAAAGAAACCCGGTAATAAATTAAAAAAAAAAAGGTTATATGTATTTTATAATTTATATATTTTATAGATATATTATTAATACATTTTGCGTGTTTTAAACACAAATAGCGTCTTTGTCGAATAGTTAAGGCATTTATCTTTTGAACAAAGGTGCGGAGTTCGAATCGTATAACCCATTTATGTGATTTATTTTCTTGCTTCTTCATTTTCCTAGTAAAGATCCATCCACATGGTACATTAGCGGTCCGAGTGAACCGAAACCCGATCATGAACAGGACCGAAATACAGGCCGAAACTCACCCGGAAACTAACGAGTTCGGATTCGAGTTCTAAAAATTGAACCGGAACCGTTATCGGTCCGGACCGGATCTACCCGGTAACCTATCGGACCGAATCCGAATTTGGAGAAAACCGGTCCGAACCGGTCCGATAACAACTCTACCCACCATCTCCTTGTTCTCCCTCTAAAAAACCTTAGATGTCTTCCTTCCACCGGCGACAGGGGCGGATGTGCCTTGTGCATGATGGTGCACATGCACCACTAAACAAAAAAAAATAGTATATATACATATGATTCCAAAGCTAAACATAGAGATTTCTTTGTCCCAGCATTAGAAGTTTTCCTCAAAAGACTTATGTATTTTATTTTCTAGGTTCGAATCACATAGATAGCATCTAGGTCTTTATTTTCACTTTTCTTCTTTTTATCTGTTTTCTTCAACAAATTTTAATTCTCTTTCCTTTTTCTTCAAAAGAAGAGATTTTTCTTTTTTTTTCTTTTTGTTCTTTAGCAGATTATAATTTTCTCTTTTCTTTATCTTCGACATATTTTTTTCACTCTCTTGCCTTTTTCTTCATGTTCACTTAAAACTTAAAAAAACTTCGAATTTGATGAATGTTCATTTTGGAATAAAAATCGTCTCAAGATTATTGTTTTGTTTAAAAAACTTTTTCTCTATAGTATTTTCTTTATTACAAAATTAAGTATATAATTCTTGCAACCACACCGTCGTCTATTGAGAAGAAATATTAAAATACCTCTACTAAATAACTGGCCCCAAATTTTCCAAATTTTACAGGACCGGTCCTGAATAGGCACCACCAATAGTTTAGGTGTAGATCCGCCACTGACCGGCGACTACCCACCACCGTGAACAACTACCATCGACGAAAGCGACAAAAGCAGTCGAAAACGAAGTCGCGACGAAGACGGTGCTCAAAGCCCTAGGTCCAGCAGCCCCAACGACGGCTCCAGTCGTGAATCAGCGGATGACAGGGCCGACGACAAACCTGAAAACAATAAATTGTGTCGCCGCCATGTCGCCTAATTCCGTTAGAGTCGCAACCCCCCACCGTCGCACCGCTCGCCATTGCTGGCCTGTAACAGTCGGCATCCGACCAAAAATCCATATGAAATTTGTGTAGCATGTATGTGTATCGACTTACATGCTTATGCATGTGTCTGGTTGTGTGTGAGTGCAAAATTCAGAGAGATTTTGAGAGAGGGAGAGAAAGACGAAATCCTCCAAACGTCGGTGAAAACCCCCGTCGTCCGTCATTGAAGCAGAATGAGGAAGGCTATATTTTTCCGTTTATTAATAATAAATCAGTTTATTAATTTACATAAATATTATTTTATAAAAAGTAATTTTTTATTTAATTTGTTTAATTCAAAATTAAATTTATTATGACAATCCACGTCAAATAAGCATCCACATCAACAAGTAGTTTTTTTAAATATCTGTCAACTCATGTCAAATAAGCATCCACGTCAACAAGTAAGAACATATAAACAACTGGTCAACGCTCCACGTGAAATTTAGATATAGATATAGTTGTTAAAATTATATGTACTTGTTAAAAGTTGGCCCAAATAATTATTTATTGTTATGGGCCGGTATTGTGCAGCTCGGCCCAGACTTATTAAAATCAATCCCCTGGCCCGGCTTCTTGTCTACCCCGGCTCCTTGATCTCACCCGTTGGTTGAGTGTTGACCTATCCCTACCGTTGGTCCCTTATATTTAATCCCCCCTCGTAACCCTAGCCTCACTTCTCTCGATTTTTTCTCTCTCCCCTCACCTCTCCGCCGACTGCCATGGAAAAGGATTTTCTTACCTTTTCAGCTCGGCTTCGCGGTCCCAATTTGGAAGGGGATCGAAACCCATATCAATCAATGATATGATTGGATTCGATCCTCCGAAAATCTGTGGCTTCTCCCGGTTGGCGTTTTGCCTATTTATTGCCGGCGATCTGGGCATGAGAAGATACACGAAAACTAAAAACCTAATTTTCTAAGTGAGGAAAAATTGATTTGTGTTTCTTTGTGAAAATTTTTCTGAGTGAAAAATACTTTCTGAGTGAAAAGTTGCTTGAGGCCGATTTGGGGGGCTTGTATTCGGGAATTCTTGAAACCAGCCGGGGTTTTGGATTTGTTAAATGCAGGTTCTTTGGCCGCGGATACACACGGAGCCTTGGACGTGGGTACTGGATAGTGGAGAACTGAGTCGAGGCCGAGTTCCGGTCGATTCACACCTCCGTCTACCTTTCGTTGTTTCAGATCTTTGTGATCTGTTTCGATTTGGTTTCTGGCACTTTTACTACCTATTCTTTGTGTTCAGTGTTTTCGGGTTAATTCGTTTTTCCCTTTATTATTTCGTGTAATTTGTTGTCCCCAAGTTCATTGTGTAATTCGTTTATCTCCGGAATTTATTTGTAATTTGTTTACTATGTTGTTGTGCAATCGTTTATGTATTCCGAATAGTTACCCTACAGTGGTATCGGAGCCTCTAAAAGGGGTTTCTATTCGGAAGGGTATACGGGTTCCGGCCGAGGGATCCGCTCAGGTATCACATTCCATACTCTCTCTTAAATTTCGGTATTGTTGGTGTGCTGCCTCTCGTTTTTTATTTTCGCTTCCGCCTGTCTTGGTGACTGTGATTGCTTCGGTCTTATTTTGGGCTGCCTTTTGTGTTGAGACTGTTGAAATCGCTATCTCTGAGCATACCAAACCCCCTTGCCTGGACCGTAAGTGTTCCTCGGATCTTGTGGGGGTTCCGGGATACGATTCCAGCTCGTATCATTTTTTTAAAAAAAAATCTGGTGTGATTTTTTGTTTGCGTTATCTGTGTGATATTGTTATTCGACTCCAGCTCACTTCATTTCAAAATCTGGTGTGATTTTATTCTTCGTAGTATCTTCGTGATATTTATCTCTCACCTCTGTTTTTCAGTTTTATTAGTGCCTTGTGCTGGTATTTTTTAAAATCTTGTGTAATTTTTTACAAATACTAAAATGGGTTCTCTAACTTCATTTACAATGGCGCCTTTTGACGGTAAAGGAGATTTTAGAATTTGGCAACAGAAAATGAAATTTATACTTGTCCAACAAAAATATTTTAAAGCCATTGAAGGCACTTTCCCATCCGATGTGTCTTCTGAAAAACGAGAGGAATTAATTGAGTTTGCCCATTCTTCTATAATCTTGAACCTGTCTGATTCTGTGATTAGACGAATAGGCAGAACTGATAATGCTAAACATCTTTGGGATAAACTTGAAGAAACATTTACTGAAAAATCTTTGCCAAATAAATTATTCCTCCTCGAAAAGTTTTTTCGTTACAAGCTGGATTTGAATAAAGATATTGATGGCAATCTTGATACCTTTACAAAGTTAGTACAAGATATAAAACAAACGGGTGATAAAATTATTGATGATTATTCCCTATTGTGCTCTTGAATGCTATCACGATGCTTATAATGATGTGAAATCTGCCATTAAGTATGGTAGGGATTCTGTGACCTTAGATACTGTTATAAGTGGCTTGAAGAGTAAGGAATTAGACTTGAAAGTTAATAAGGTCTCTAAACCGGTTTCTGATGTCAATTTTGTAAGGTCTAAACCACACCTTAAAAAGAAACCGTTTATCAAAACTGATTTTGAAAAGTCTAATAAGAAAAAGGGGCAATGGAAGGATAAATCTAAGTTCCGGCCTAAAAATCGCAAATGCTATAACTGTGGTGAATCTGGTCATTATATACAAGAATGCACCAAGCCTAAAAAGAATTTGCCAAATGATCAGGCTAACTTTACTGCTGTGGATGTCTTTACGGTTATTGATAATTTGCATCTCTCTGTGAATTTTGTGCTTTCTGGTCTAAGTGAAAATGAATGGTTGCTGGATTCTGGATGCACTCACCATATGACACCTTATAAACAGCATTTTACGAGTTATACTAATCTTGGTGATCGGTATGTGTATATGCCTGATAAAGTGAAACGGGTTGTGGCCGGGGTTGGGAATGTTTGTTTGAAATTTGCTGATGGTACTCAGTTTACTTTAAAAAATGTCAAACATATTCCCGATTTATCTAACAATCTGATATCTTGTACTACTTTAGAAGATGAGGGTCTTAGGGGTTCATGGGGAAATGGTTATATGAAAATTTGCAGAGGTTCCTTAATGTTGTTTAAAGGAATTCAGAAATTTAATTTATATATTTGCCAAACTGAAATTGCTGCATGTTCCAACCTGGTTTGTGCGGATAAAACCGAATTGTGGCATAATAGGTTAGGACACATGAGCATGAAGGGATTAGATATCTTGCATAAATAAAAGTGTTTTGGAAAAGATAAAATCTCTAAGTTGTCTTTCTGTGACTCTTGCATGTATGGCAAACAACATAAAACCCAATTTCCGAAACCTCCCAATTCCCCTGATCCTGTTTTTGAAAAATCTGGTAAGAGTTCCAATGTGCTTGATTATGTTCATGCTGATACTTGGGGTCCTGCCAGTGTCTCGACTCATGGGAGGAACCGTTACTTCTTGTCCATCATTGATGATTATTCAAGGAAAGTTTTCGTTTTTCTACTCAAACTGAAATCTGATGTGTTCGAAAAATTTCAAACTTGGAAAACCTTAGTGGAAAATCAAACTGGAAAACGGATTAAAAAGATAAGGACCGACAACGGTCTTGAATTTTACAATACTCAGTTTGATACTATGTGTTCTGAAAATGGCATCCTTAGGCATAAGATAGTTCCTTACACCCCTCAACAGAACGGGGTGGCTGAGCGGATGAACCGAACCCTCCTTGAAAAGGTTAGGGCTATGCTCGCCACTTAGGACATCCAAAAGTTTTTGGGGTGAGGCTCTTTTAACTGCTGCCTATCTTATCAATAGATCACCTTCTATACCTTTGAATGGTAATTATCCCGAATCTGTGTGGTCGGGTCATACTGTTGATTTCTCAAACATTCGTGTGTTTGGTTGTGCTGCTTATGTGCATCAAAATATTGATAAACTTGAACCTAGGTCCTTGAGATGTGTTTTTCTTGGATATCATGATGGTATTAAGGATTATCGATTATGGGTCAGATCTGAACCCGGGTTGAAAGTGATCACAAGTAGGGATGTGGTGTTTAATGAAACTGAATTTCCTTGTCTGAATAATCCTTTACCTTTTCCTGTGTTAGCTGCTGAAAATATTCCCCACCCTGTTCAGATTAGGGTGGAGCATCTTAGTGATAATGAGTTACCTGCTGAATCTGATAATGTGGAAAATCCTGAAATATCTAATGATCAACTTGATAATCAATCTGAAAATGGAGACGAATCTGAATCTGTTCCTGATTTGTCTGATTATCAACTAACTAGGGATAGGTCTAGAAGAAATGTTAGAAGACCTATACATTTAGATGATTTCCACATGGCTTCTCTTGCTTTCAATGTGTTTGATATGCTTGATGGTAATGAACCTAAATCCTACAATGACGCTTTGTTGTCTGATAAATCAAATGAATGGTTAAGTGCAATGAATGAAGAAATGACATCCTTGCATGCTAATAATACTTGGAAACTTGTTCCAAAACCTAAGAACTATTCTTTGATTGATTGTAAGTGGTTATTTAAAGTCAAAAAGGATGAGGATGACATCAGATTCAAAGCAAGGTTAGTAGCTAAAGGTTTCACTCAGCGAGAAGGTATTGACTATACCGAAATTTTTGCACCCGTAGTTAAATTCACCCTTTATTCGCATCATGCTTGCATTAGTTGCACATCATAATTGGGAGATGAAACAATTAGATGTTAAAACGGCATTTTTGCATGGTGAATTAAAAGAAACCATCTACATAAAACAACCGGAAGGTTTCGTAGACACTAACCATCCGGATTATGTATGCTTGCTGAATAAAACCTTATATGGCACAAGCGGTCCCTAGAGAATGGAACAAGAAATTTAATGATTGCATGTTGTCCTTGAAATTCTGTCGAAGTGCATATGATCCATGCCTTTATTTCAAGATTGACTGTGATGTTCCTATGTTCCTACTTATTTATATAGATGATATGCTCTTGATAAGTTCATGCATTAAATCTATTAATCATGTCCAAAATCGCTTAGGTGAACAATTTGACATGAAATATTTAGGGGATGCTAAAAGGATTTTAGGCATGAATATCGTTCGGGATAGATCGAAAGGCACTTTATTTCTAAATCAGTCCTCTTACATTGGTAAAATTCTGGAAAAAATTTCAATGACTGATGCGAAATCTGTTGGTGTGCCACTGGCTTCTCATTTCAAATTATCCAAAACTCAGTCACCAAAAACGGAATCTGAAATTCATGAAATGAGATCTATCCCATATGCTAATGCTATTAGATCTGTCATGTACCTTATGGTCGATGCAGACCGGATATTGCTTATCTTTGTGAGTTTAAGTAGGTATATGGCCAATCACAGGAAGCCTCATTGGGAGGCTCTTAAGTGGTTACTTGGTACTTAAAAACTCATTTACGATGGACTAGTGTTTTCTAAATCTAATGATGGGGTTAACCTTAAAGGTTATGTTGATTCTAATTATGCCAATGATCGGGATGAATGTAAGTCCACAACTTCATATGTGTTTACCTTGTGTGGCTCATGCATTTCTTGAAATCACAACTTGACATATAGTTACTTTGTCTACTAAAGTTGAATATATTGCCACTTCTGAAGCCTTTAAAGAGGCTATTTGGTTGAAAGGTTTACTTAATGAAATTGGTGTTCTTCGTGACAATGTTGTGGTCTTTTCGACGGTCAATCTAGCATACATTTGTGCGAAATCATGTTTTCCATGATCGTACAAAGCATATTGACGTCGGCGACATTTCATCCGTGATATAGTCGAAAAGGGCATAATTGATTTGAAGAAAATCCGTCTAGTCTAACCTATGAGATATGGGCACGAAGTGCCTACCGGTCGAAAAAATCAGATCTTGCAAGTCGATACTAAATATCGACTCTTTCAACTGAAGACTCTCCAGTCTTCCTTCTCGCTATCTTTGTGATAGCTTCTCTAGCTTTCTCCGTGATTCCTAGTTTTCTTTCTTAGTGATTGTTTAATGTCTTTATACTTGTACTAACTTTGTGTGGTGTGCAGGTGGTGTGACGTTCGGCGATGATGACCTCCCTATCAAAGAGAGTACTCCGATGGCTCATTTGGTCCGGGTGGAGATTTGTTAAAAGTTGGCCCAAATGGTTATTTATTGTTATGGGCCGGTATTGTGCGGCCGGCCCAGACTTATTAAAATCAATCCTCAGCCGGCTTCTTGTCTACCCGGCTCCTTGATCTCACCGTTGGTTGAGTGTTGACCTATCCCTACCGTTGGTCCCTTATATTTAATCCCCGTAACCCTAGCCTCACTTCTCTCGGTTTTCTCTCCCCTCACCTCTCTCATGTTGCCATGGAAAAGGATTTTCTTACCTTTTCATTTCATGATCCCGATTTGGAAGGGGATCGAAACCCATATCAATCAATGATATGATTGGATTCGATCCTCCGAAAATCTGTGGCTTCTCCCGGTTGGCGTTTTGCCTATTTATTGCCGGCGATCTGGGCATGAGAAGATACACGAAAACTAAAAACCTAATTTTCTAAGTGAGGAAAAATTGATTTGTGTTTCTTTGTGAAAATTTTTCTGAGTGAAAAATACTTTCTGAGTGAAAAGTTGCTTGATGTCGATTTGGGGGGCTTGTATTCGGGAATTCTTGAAACCAGCCGGGGTTTTGGATTTGTTAAATGCAGGTTCTTTGGCCGCGGATACACACGGAGCCTTGGACGTGGGTACTGGATAGTGGAGGACTGAGCCGAGGCCGAGTTCCGGTCGATTCACACCTCCGTCTACCTTTCGTTGTTTCAGATCTTTGTGATCTGTTTCGGTTTGGTTTCTGGCACTTTTACTCCCTGTTCTTTGTGTTCAGTGTTTTCGGGTTAATTCGTTTTTCCCTTTATTATTTCGTGTAATTTGTTGTCCCCAAGTTCATTGTGTAATTCGTTTATCTCCGGAATTTATTTGTAATTTGTTTACTACGTTGTTGTGTAATCGTTTATGTATTTCGAATAGTTACCCTACAGTACTAATATGTAATCGTAGCAAATAATAAAAGTATAATACATAATTGCCCTTAAACATAATTATAAAAAAAATATAAATAAATAGACGTATCATTTGTCTTTTTCTTAAAATCGTATCGCCCCCCACACTCAGACACCGCACCCGTGCATGCAACACATGTGTTCTGTTGCCCGCCCCATTGGCCCGCGCCACCACTAACCGGCCCACCATTGTTTACTTGTAGTGTGACCTACAAGACTCAGGGCCAGACCTTTTTAATGGCTACGGGTCCATACCATACCATTCACTTCTGCCAGTATGAAGAATTCTTCAATTCACACTGGAAATCACTTACCAAATTGTTGAATTGTGGGACCACAAAAAATTGAGCCCCACCACTTTAAGTTGTTATCTTGTCAGTGATTTTGCTGTCTGGTCATGTAAAATAACATTGTGGTCCATAATTTTTGACGCAATTTTCTTTTTATCCTTCAAAATAGATTATGAATTTTGAGTTTTATATATATATATATATATATATATATATATATATATATATAAAAAAATTAAACCTGGATAAATTGATTTTTTAGATCGGGAAAATTATTAATTAAGCAAAATATTAATTAATCGATAAATCAATAATTTATTAATTTATGAATATATATTTTTATTTCTTAACATATATTTAGAATTCTAATTTATATATATATATATATACTTAAAGAAAATTCAGAAATTTGACTAAACAACATTCATGAATCTTGGTAAATTAAAGATGCATGAATTTAATTAAGTTATAGATACATGAATTAAAATATCGTGATGCAATGGATGCTGAAAAGATTATTGATTATACTGACGAAAATAAAGCACTGGCAGAATTGTTGAATGATGAACAATTAATTAGCAGTGTCATGGGAAATAAGAAAGAAGATAAAGCAGAAGATAATAGTATTGAGCTGGATCCGGTCTCACGAAAGGATGTCCATAAAGCTACAATAACATTGCGTAATTTTCTCTTACAATATGAACATAGTAGGCCATAGCTCCATAATGCACTAAGATGGATTCAATATGAGGTACATGGATTCAAAAGAAAGCAAGCTATATTGGAGTCTTATTATAAAAGTACATCGCACAATAAATATCTAATTTTGGTGTAAGATGGAATTATTAATTTATATATTATATGGGACTTATATGTTTTAACAAAAAAACGTTATTTTAAAAATATAGCGAATTATTAATTTATCTTAAAGGGCTTGAGTCGGGACTACAAAAAATTAGTAACTAATCGAGATTTAATTTATCGCGTATTAATTCATCGAGGTTTAACTGTGTGTGTATATATATATATATACACACACACACACCAATGCAGTGGCATCATTAGTACTCCCTCTGTCCCAGCCGAAGGTTGACAGACGATGTATATTTGATGTATTTTAGATAATGATTATAAGTGAATGATGGAGATTAAAATGTAAAAAATATTGATATTGAATATATAATAGAGATTAAAAAATAAAAGATATTATTTGATTTGACTGTAAAAAGTGATATATGTAAACTTACTGAAGGAACAACTTTTTGAGAGAAATGTAAATCTTTTTACGGGACGGACAAAAAAATGGACTTGGATCCTCTGCTGTGCACAGCACCGTGCTGTGCGTGCACAGCCGTTTGATTACACACACCCGCATGGGTGTGTGTGTGTGCGTGGTCGATCCGTCTGCGTGATCTGTGTGCAGCAGTCTTTGTCACAGACTGAGGATCAGATCCCAAAAAAATGGAAACTTTCTTCTTTGAAACTGAACTGAGAAGTATCATAATCTTGAGGGAAACTTGGGAAAGAGACGATGTTCAGATTCCAAATTTCCTGCAATTCTCACTCTAGGCTCAAATAAATTGTGTTATCTTCTGACAGTAGTGTAGTGTATCTATTTGGACAAGAAAATAAGGAAAATGTACTTAATCTATTAGGGCCGACGAAGTATTAAAGAGTGTTTGCAAATACTTCTTAAAATTATGAATATTTGAGTGTTTGCCAATTTTTGTGGTAAATTTTCTATAGAAAAGGTAATAGTTAGGGTTGTCCGGCAAAATTAGTTGTAGATATTAGTTGGTAGCTATTGCATTAACTGTCGGTTAGAAGTAGCTGTCAAAATAACTATTTCATATAGATTCTAAGTACTAAACTAGTTGTTGAAACGGTGGAATAAGTAAGCAATTAAAATTTAAAGCCAACTTTGATAATTTTGTCGAGCACTATTTCAAAAGTTAATTTTGTTAGTTTTTGTAAAATATTACTTCAATAGCTAAAAATTACAATCCACCACTATTTTATCAATACTACTGTTCGTAGTATTTTGACTTAATTAAAAACTAAAAGTTATTCTAAAACTTGTTACGGAACGCATCTTTAGAAGCCGAGAAGTAAATCAAATAATAATTTTGACTGATTTAAGTTAAACCCATAATTTTGAATGCATTTCAGCAGATAATCTATTTTTTGAGCATTATCCAAATTCTATAATATATGTTAGGCTAAAGTGAAAACAATTTTACGCAGTTTTCGGCATGAGTAAATAGTAAATGCTTTCGAAAAGCATTCACTATTGCTTTGTATACGTAAATAATGGAATTTTTTTGTCAAAATTTACGCATAATAAATAATGATTGTAATTGATAAAGAATGAAGAATAGCTAAATTATTAGAAATATTAATAGAATCGGAAGAGGAGGAAAACTGAAGGCATTTATTTTATAAAAGTTGAAAAAAAAGCTTAGATTAACATCTTAGATTCTTAAAAATGGAGGAAATATTAGTGAAAGAAAAATTCATGTTGGGAAACATGATTTTCTTCGTGTTGGGAAAAATTCAAGTTGGGAAAAATGGAGGGTACATTTATATTTGCTATTTCTATTTTGATATTTGTCTAAAATGTTTGTTGCATTCTAATTTTGATTAGGCCCAACTATGGAGATTTGGCACGTTAGTTTCGAGGTCCATTAATACAAATTATTAAATTTACAAAAGTGTTGATAGAAATATCAATAATAAAATAATTACAAGAACATCAACTTTATTGTATGCATATATATATATATATTTTTTTTTTTTTTGAAATTGACTTTCATTAAGGGTGGTGGCAACGGGTGCGGGGTGGCGTGCGGCTTCACCCTACCCACGCGGTGAACACCGCCGCCACCATCGCGGGTAGGCTGCGGGTAAATGCTCGGCGGGTTAATAACCCGTGTGGGGGTAGGAGATGGGAGGTGACCGTTGCCATTTAATATCCGACCGTTGCCTTTTTTTTTTTTCCTCTTATTATCCTAATATATATTGCAGGTACTGTATGTATGTGTGTTATATATATAGATAGATATATAGATGAAGAAGATATGGTTAGATAGATATATAGATGAAGAAGATATGGTTGGTATATGTGTGTAGCCGCCAATAGTGCCTAACTTTTGATTTTTATTTTTTTATTTTTTTTTATATTTTAAACCTTATACTATTAAAAATTTACAAATTAAACCTTATACTAAAATATTTGTTTTGTTTTAAATATTTATGGATCATCCGTCATGTGGGTTATGACAGTGTACTAGCGGAGTTACTCGACGAAGAGGGCCATCACCGTCTCCGATATGATCTTACGGAGCATCTAGCGGCTCAAGACTTACCATACCTGATTAGTTTTTATTATTTTTAAGTATTGTTTTTTTTAGTATTATGTAATTTTTTTTAAGTGTTTTGTAATTTCCTATTAAGTAAAAATAAAATATTATGTGTTTTTATTAAATTGTTTGATATAATTTTAAATATAAAAAGGTAAAAAAAAAAAAAAAAAAAAAGTGGTGAGGGTATATGAGGCACCATTGCCACTAAAAAATTGTGAGTGGGGGTAGATTGGGGGTTGGATGAGTTGGAAGAATGTTATTGGTGGGGAGTGGGGGTAGATGAGGGTAGATGGATGACCATTGCCACCACCCTAAACACCAAAGGCGAGCTATCTCCAAGGCGGAAAAGCAAGCCGAAAACCAACAGAAAACGAGAATACAACGGATCAAGAAAAAATCCAACACTACCAGCCGAAAACCCCTACTAAAAAAACCTATGGAAAACCTAACAATAGCACAATCATTAAGGTAATCAAACTACTATTAATAAATAATTAAAAAATAATGTATTTTATCGGGGATAGGGTCAACGAATACTTGATATCTAAATATAATATTTCAAATAATTAAGCTATTACTTACAAGTATTCAATTCATCAATAATATAATTATTTTATAGTTTTGTAATTATTTTCTTTGTGTTGAATTTGTATAATTAATATATATATATATATATATAGAGAGAGAGAGAGAGAGAGAGAGATTTAGGATCAAATGAGATGGTTCTTATCCTGTGAATTACGAATATGCATGAGTTTTGTACTAATTATGCATGAAATATATGCATTTCGTGCATCAAAATTGCGACGCATTAAAATCTGCATTATATCCATCAAAATATCGATGCATTAAAATATTGCATTATATGCATTAAATTTTTGTGAGAATAAATCTAGGTCATCCATTTATCAAGATCAATGAATGAAATTCATTTTTATTCCTTAACTTATCGCATTCTCACCAATCTATACATATATATATATATATATATATATATATATATATAGGGGGGGGGGGGGGGCAATTGTGAAGAAACCACTACAAATTTCGAGTTTTCAACGTTCACATTTAGGGATTATATATATAATTTATTTATTTTGCATCAAAAAAATATATAATTTATTTATAAAAATAAACAAGTGTAACATGTTTACAAATCTGACATAAGTTGACGATGGTGAACAATCCTTCCCATCGACCATACCATTGCTAAAAACACACTTGTGACATTTAATTTTGATGGGTGGCTAGCCCACTTTTTAATTTTTTTATTTAAAAGTTGTTTTTCTTTAATAGTATTAATTAATATTTTTAAAAGTATTAATTATTTTTGTGATAGCATAGCAGCTGTCGAGCGTGTCTGTGAGGTACTATATTTTTTATTTAATGTTTCAGTTCAGTCCAATTATTTTTATTTACTTGTTATAGTATTTTTATTTCTCTCCATCCCATTTTTTATGATAATCTTTTAAAGATAAAAAAATTTATTATGCACAACAATAAAGATGAACCACGATGAAAATGGTAAAAATGAAAAAACATGAAACACGACGAAAATGGTAAAAAATGAAAAAACTAAAATTCAATATGAAACGAATAGTATATTAGTATCTTTTAAGTGCGATTTTGTTTTATTTGAAATATACGTCTGGCGTTTGGTTCATACTCGCTTATAATTTTTGTAGAGCACGAAATATACGTACCGTCAGTTTGTCGGATCGGCACTATAACGTATACGAATTGTATATTTATTTGAGTGTTGCGTATTTATTATTATGGTTGTTTTTAAATTTTTTAATTATGATATATAATATTTAAATTAATAATATCCTTCAAGATTTTGAAGTATATCAAAATTAATCTACATAGATTCGATAGAGATGATTAATCTACATGTATATACAAGGCCTAAAATAAAATCTTACTACAAAATATTTAATTTAAGTAGTCTTCAAGTACAATTGCTATTTAAAAAAAAAATATTTGATCATTGCATATACACTCTTGCTAGTAAGATTGTTATTTTAGGCATTGTATATACATGTAGATTAATCATCTCTATCGAATCTATGTATATTAATTTTGATATACTTCAAAATCTTGAAGGATATTATTAAGTTAAATATTATATATCATAATAAAAAATTTTAAAAAAATAACCATAATAATAAATACGCAACACTCAAACAAATATACAATTCAGACACAAGTTATAGTGCTGATGTGGCAAATCTGGACGTGTACGTATATTCCAGGCTCTACAAAAAAATTATAAGCAGAGTATGAACCGGAACTTGTACGTATATTTCAGGCTGAAAAATAAAACCGCAGCAGAAAAGATACTAATATACCAACCGTTTCATATTGGATTTTAGTTTTTTCATTTTTACCATTTCCGTCGTGTTTCATATTTTTCCGTTTTTTACCATTTTCGTCGTGGTTCATCTTCATTGTTGTGCATAAGAATTTTTTTTATCATTAAAAAATTATCATAAAAAATGGGATGGAGAGAAATAAAATTACTATAACAAGTAAATAAAAATAATTGTGCTGGACTGAAACATTAAATAAAAAATATAGCGTCTGACAGACAGGCTCGACAGCGGCTATACTATCACAAAAACAACTAATACTTTTAAAAATATTAATTAATACTATTAAAGAAAAACAGTTTTTAAATAAAAAAATTAAAAATGGGTCAGCAACCCATCAAATCAAATGTCACAAGTGTGCTTATAGTCACACTCCAACCAACAAATCAACTATCCCATCATACTTAATTCCTCGCTAAAAATAATTCCACCGTCGTGGAACAACAGTCGGGGCCAGCACCAACATTCGACGACGCGGATTTAGCCACGAGCCCTTGGAGCACGATCGATAACTAAATACATGAATTTGGATATAAAAAATGCTCACATTGAATTATTTAATTTTCGAATGCCAATCAAAGGACATGTAGATACTTTGCGCAAAAAATAATTCAGTTTACATGAATATTATATTTGTATGCCTATTATGCATGTTTTTTTAATTATATTTAACAATAAAAAGTGTATGAAAATATCTTTGGATACTGCATTTATTTATTCGATTACTTAAACATAAACATTCGATTGGTATTATTGTTGAACATCAAATTATTTTTTTTTCAATTCAAATTCAACTACACATTCGTGGATATTTTCATGTTACATTCTGATTACCTTTTTACACAAATGAATATTACGTGCTCGTCAATATATTTATAATTAACAACAAAAATTTACGGAGCCCAAAAGTATTAAAGAACAGATCCGCCGTGAGTAAAAATTTACCCTTATTATATTCAAAAAAAAAAAATTACCCTTATTGTCCCCCCCCCCAAAAAAAATTTACCGTCACTATAGCTATCTTCACCGACCAAACCATATGGCCTTGCTCATCTCAAGGCCTTGTGAACTTCCTTCTAAACTCAGGTTCCTCACATTCTATCAGTGGCTCATATAAGCCCTACTAAAAAAAAAGGTAGATTATCAAATAAACCCTTAAATATGGATCTCAAGTAGACCCGGCAAAAGTGGTCCAGGCCACTTCACCCGTGAATAAATGGGCTTCAGAACTACATTTTATCCCATAGCTGCGCTTTTGGCGCCTGATTTTGACTCAGCCGGAAGGCCCTTGTGTGGCGCCAAGAAAGGCGTGAAAAATTTAATAACTAATAAATATTAATTAATTAATTTAAGGTTAATGGGTATAACCTTACACATAAGCTTATTTCAATTTAAAGTTGATTTTGTTTAGATTTTTGTATTGATATTTTGCTATCGAATACGGATAATGGGCCAAGTGATGAAATTACTTTCCGTCTGCATTGGTTGTTGTGCAATAATCTAACGGTTTTAATAGTATTGAAATGGATGTTTGAACTTTTTAAAATAGTTGAAAATATATTCCTATCATATTATTGATATTTTTAATATATTTTGGTTAATTAAGTTGGAAGCAAGAAAAAATCAGAAATTTCAATGACATGCGTAGCATGGTACTCAATATTTAGGCCAAAAATCCTGGGCCTTTTGGCCAGGTTAATTTGGCCATGGTTAGCCAATGGGTTTTGGGCTGTCCCAGCCCAATTGCCAGGTATAGTCAAGTTGCGGAAACAGAGAACTAAGAGAGAGAGAGAGAGATTAGAAAATATGCAAGAAAAAAAAAGTATGGAGAGAGAGAAAGAAAGAGGGAAAAAGATATATTAAGTTATTAACTTCTTAAAAATTAAGGGATACACATCAACATAAATAAAAACACTCATACCTTTTATTGATTTAATTATTTTATAAATACTTTATTATTATAATACTTCAAGAAAAATGTATTAGGTGATCTAATTTAGGAGTGGTAATTTTACATCGACTCGCACTGTCCAGACCCGTGACGTATGGTTCGCTCCGCCCCGTGACCCGCAGTGCGGCGGGCGAATTTGGGTATCACTCTTGCCGCGTGGGTACCCGCGACGCACAATTTTATTATTTTTTAATATATTTTATATGCTCTTTGTTATATACTATATATATTTATTTAACTTTTTATACATTTATTATCACATCTTATATATTTATGTTAATAATGACAAATTGTATAAATAATATATATTATAAAAATAAAATACTAAATAAAAAATATTTCTTAAAAATATTTATTTTATTAATTTTCCTTATAAGGCGGGTCTGGATCAACTATTGGTTCACGAAACAATGACATGAAAAATACAAAAGTCGAAGAAAAAGAGAGATGGGGGAGGCTACTGAGGCTAACTAAGGCCCAGTGTGGCCTACACTGAAATTTCGTGATCATTTATTACATGTATGCATTGCCAAAAATCCAAAAACAAATAATCCAGAAGAAATGCTTGCATCCCAAGTAAGGCTGGGTTCGGGTTGAAATTGGGAAAAAAAAAAATCAAAATCGAAACCTGAACTCGAAATATATTTTTCAGGTCGCGTTCTTGGCAGAATTCGACAAAACTCGCTAGAACCGGAAGTGTATTTTTCGGGTCATGTTCTTCGGGTTCTCGGGTTAAGTTCGTATGCTTCAAATTTGTACAAAACACAGATAAATTCATATTATATGAAGAAAGACACATTCATACTTGTTTATTATGATCGGGTTCTTCGAGTTTTCGGAATTTGGGGAAAAAAAAAAAAAGAAAAACCGAACCTCGAACCCGAACCCAAACTCGAACCACAGAACCCAAAAAGAAGACAAACAGGAGCAAAAAAATTAGAACCCGGCCCAACCCGACCCCAACCCAGTTTTTTCGATCGGATTTTCGGATTTTCGAATTAAAAGTTCCAGCCCTAAAGATAAGTAAGGGAGATGATCTACGGAAATCGGAGAAGCCGTGCAAAGTACACTAGAAAGGACGCGACTCCTCCGAGAACAGGCACCCTTTCCCTCAAACGAGCCTAAACTGGCTCATTTGCCAGTACCATTACATGCTGCACATGGTGTGTCCACTTGGATGCTTTTTAAGTACAACACACACACACATATCCACAGGAGTGTGTGCAAAATCTATGGATGAAAAGTACCTAACCGGATGTAGCATGTAATGAACCGTTCACTCACCTACTTCCCTGGGTAATAGTAGGAAACTGCTAAAAAAAATCTCCTATTTGTATCAATGACAGGAACCTTCATGCAATGAAATACAGGCCACCTACTCTCCCCCACCATCACCAAAAAAAAAAAAAAAAAAAAAAAAACATGACCAACACACCATCATTTGGACCAGTCACCTTTATCGTGCTCGTGTCTTTACCGTATCGACACGATAAGGACACGCTAATTTCGTGTCATGTTCGTATAACACGATAACGTTCATTATCGTATCGACACGATAACATTAATTTTATTATTATTTTAAATATTTTTAGTTTATTTTCTAAATTTTATTTGAATTTATTGATTCGTGTCGTATCGTGTCATGTCAACACGAAAAATATTATGTCATATCGTGTCCGTGTCATGCTCGTGTTTCAACCTTTCGTGTCGTGTTCGTGTTCGCGACACGTGTCGTGTTCGTGTTCGTGTCCGTGTCGAGCATATACTTAACGAATCGTGTTCGTATTTGGCCTTATCGTGTCGTGTCGTTATCGTGCCGACCCGATATGCACGAATTGCCATCCCTACAGTCACATACCACCACAGCCCTCCTTTATTTTTTTTTTAGTTTCCATTACAAGTACCCGTCGAATTCAAGTTCACCCCCAATCTAGAGCTATGTGGCAGCATTACCTGCTCGTCAAAAAATCACCACGATATATCCACCACAGCCTCTGCGGTCCAAAATATCCAAAAATAAATAAATAAATAAATAAAGCACCATCGCCATTATCATCATCATCATCATCACAACCCAACCAACTAGGCCAGAAAATTATAATTAAGAGACAAAAAGTTCAAGGTATGATCTTAACACGTGCCACACATAATACATATGTACACCCTCCATCTACATGCATATATGTGCAAAGGTCAAAGTCCTTTTCTCTTTTTTTTTTTTGGGTTGATATTCGGAATAATCTTTACGAAGATAATTTCCCAGCAAAAAAGCAAAAACCAGAAGGTACAAATGGAAAAAAAAAAATCACTACCCTAAAACCAAAAGCAGATGGGAATATCTTCTCAAAGTCATGCTCCTCATCTGTCTTCTAACATCTAGCTTTCTTGTTCAAACAAACAAACAAAAAAAAAACTAATTGACCAGCTTTCCCTACTAAAACCATCAAAGAACACCTTAAGGCTCATTTTTTGCACCATCACCAATCAAGAACCCTGTCAAAATATAGACAAGAGTGTGTGCACAAACATAATCGTTTCCGGTTTTACAGCATTTTCGCATTCCCAGCCAACTTCATGCAGCAGCAGCGGTTCCGTTCTTGCACCTCTTTCACTCCAGACGAGCGACGTGTGTCATCATAACATATACCCTTATCAGGTCATATACCCTTATCATTTCTTCTCAGGCTGCCATGGATGATGCATACTATCATTTCCTGGTCAAACAACCGTAAATCACTTCAAAAATTCATAATCCCCATTTATTTCTTAGGAAAATACAAGTCCTCGCACATTTCAACCTATAAATGGGGTTTTGCAAATGATTAACCATCTCAATTATTAACAAAACAGGTAACCAAAAAAGGAAGAAAAAAAAACACTAACCAGCAGGCTGTTTCTGGTCGGCAGATTTCACCTGAACACCAGCCGGCACAGGATGGACATATGAAAATCCAGCAGGCAACATCATCCCAGTCGACTGCCCACCAAATGGTGATGCATGGACGACGCCCTGTGATTGTAAACCACCTCCCTTCACATTACAAGTAGCCGCAGCAATTGCTGTAGCCGGATCATTGGTGTTCGTACTAGACACTGAATTGGGAGAGCATAAAGTACCAGCCTGGGCCTGCTGCTGTTGGTCGGACCGTCTTTGTGGCATGTAATATCCATTCGGGCCAACCATGGCCGAACTCGTACTAAGAGAATGAGACTGCGATTGTGAATACGGGTTCGAGAAAAATAATTGGGCCTGCTGCATGGTTTTGGTCTGAGACTGCTGTTGCATCTGAGTTTTCACTCCGTGTGGATTCCCGAGAATCGATGGGGACTTCTGGGAAGGGATGGACGACCCGTTTTTCGGCGGCTGTGCTGAAAAGGAAGAGGCGTTGCCCATTTTGTTGTTTGTGGAAGTGGTTGAAGTCGTTCTCGGGCTCCCGCTAGTTCCTTTCGATACGGATGAGGTTGTGGGCGAGCCCACCTGGTTATTGCTGATTGGAGGCGGCACTTGTTGCCCTGGTGAATTCGCCGATTGTTGTTTTTGATTTCCCCCGAAGGATATTTGCGCGTGTTGGGTTCGAGAATGGTGCTGGGGAAAATTCTTGTGCATTGACGCATTCGACGGAGCTAGAGAAGACGGGCCTTGGGAGGGGGGTGTTGTTCTTGCGGAGCTTTTCCACTGGGGAGACTGGGATGGACTCGGGCTCGGGCTTGAGGTGTTGCTCTGAAAGTTTTGTGGGAATGGGGAGATTGTGCTTGTGAATTTGGGGCCCGGGCCCGCCATTGAAGATGAATTCAAATGCTCGGAGTATATACTCCCGCTGCTAGTCACGGGGGGCTTATTCCGATTAACGGCAGCATTCGCAGCCATTTGCTTCTGTTGCTGCTGTTGCTGCTGTTTAAGCTGAAGCATCTGCTGCTGATGGAGCTGAGCCTGAACGTGAGCGCTGGGGACATTCATAACACCCATTATACCAGCTCCCATCATACCGTTGCTTGTCGCGGTTCGGGAGGTGCGAGCAGGGCCTGATCCGATGGTTAATGATCGGGCCGAGCTCTCGATCACAGTGTTGGCCTGAATCGAAGAAGTATGGGCCTGAACTGAAGAAGTAACGGGAGAGTTTGCCATGTCTGATCTCGTAAATGCAAAGCTTTTTCTTTCATCCTCTTTGGATGAATCGACGTTTCCGGATTTATTACCATCCTCGGAAATGCGGAAGTTCTTTTGTGCAGCCTGAGCAGCAACAGCCATCATCTGGATATTTTGTCGAACTGATTCAGGGCAATTCTGAAACGAAGCATGGTTTTGAGCCATGGAGTTCGTATCAATGCCAGCTGAGCCAGCAATAGTCCCACTGATGGGACCGAACGACATTGCAAAAGTATGAGGTAAAGAGTCGACTCCAGTCTTCACTCCCTGCTGCGGTTGCTGGTGTGTTGGATGGGAGGATTTTCTCCCGTTCTGATTACTGTTTGCAGTAGCCGAAGCAGCTGGTGGGGTCATCATGGCAAAATTTTGCGGGTGGATGGGTAATGCAAAATTCTGCCCGTAAATATTCATGGAAGCTCGAGCTCCACGATTATCATTTGTCGACTGGCTATCTTCACTACCGTGCATATTATACTGATTACACGACTGCTGAGCTTTTTGGGAGGAAAAGTTGTTTTGCACGCTCCCATTTCCACTACTTTGCGGTTGCCTCTGCTGCTGGTTCTGAATATGCTGCTTCTGGGACGATGAGGAATTATTGGACGTGGTTGCATTCTGGTGGGCCTGCACTGATTGTGGCTGCTGATTGGACGGCTGTTGTTGTTGTGAGTGTTGGAGTTGGTGGTGACCAATCTGGGACGAATAGAAGGAGCCATTGAACAAGGGCATTGCCTGAGCCGGGGGGCCTCTGTAGCTTGGTGGTGGTGCACCTATGGTTGGGATAGGAAAAGGGTACCCGTTGTTCTGTAGGATTGCCAAGTATTGGGTTTCGTTAGGAGACATGTTGGGATAGTTGAAGCTCATTGGAGATGGTATGGATGAGGAAGTTGTGGCGCCAGGAGTGGGGGTGGTGCCGAATGAAGCCACAGTGGTGGTTGGAGGTTTTGCAGTTGCGGGACGGGCTGTCATTGCCGCTTGTTGCTGGTGGTTCAATGGGAAGATGAAAGTAGGGCCCTGTTGATAATAAAAGGACAAATTAACATTCACCAAATACAAGAGAGATAATTACAAAATAGCCTTAATTACTAATAAGATAGGTTTGAGGTATTTACCAGAAAAAAAAGGAATTTTACAAAAAGATCGGGTTTTTTTGGGTAATTTTCAAAAAGTCCGGATTTTTGGGAGTATACCACTTACAAAAAAACAACCAGAAGGGGTTTAGCCCAAGTGCAGAACAACCCTCTTATGTTTTTCAACATTTCAAACTCCTACTCGATATTTACGTCTCCGCTACGAATTGCACCCTCGGCAAGGGGTAAAAATTTGACGGATATGTACAAATCTAGAGAGGTTAACCGAGTTTCTGAATAATCAGGCTGGACATCATGTGCCATTTTCGTAATTATCCCCAACAAATATCAAAACCCACCCATTCCCACCTCAGATAAAAGGAAAAAAATGTCAAAAATGAAATTGAATCAAAACAAGGGACTGACCAGTAAATTACTAGGTGCAACAGGAGGCAAAGCTTGCTGGACTAGAATTTGCGGCTGCTGCTGCTTTCTCTGTGCAGAATCAGCAGAACTCACAGGTTGACAGCTTTTATCCATCCCGCCATTATTGGGAGGAATGCTAACGACACTCTGTCCCTTCTCCTGTGCACTACTAACACCTCTGACGGCCACATTTAAATCAGCCGGGGGCACGGCATTGAGATTGCAAGGTTTTGAACCGAATATAGTAGCCGGCGGGCCAGCTGGCACGGGCCAGAAAGGGTTCATTTTCATGAACTGCTGAAGACAATGTATATTCCTAGCAATGTGGCAATGCGTGGCACAACGTTTGGGCCGAGGTTGAGAAAAAAGCGGCTGCTAAACAAAATCAAATCCGACAGGATTACAAAAAAATCAAATTTTAGCCGGAAGGAAAAAAAAAAAAAAGAAAAACAATGGAATTTACCTGCATATGAGCTGGCGTGGCACTGCCTCCCTCCATTGAGACAACACCTTGTAACGGAGCTATGTATCTGCTGACGTAATTAAGTTATGTTGTATCCGAAAACCAGAGCATAAAAAAAAAAAGAAAGAAAGAAAGTGACCGTACGTACCCCATCGGAGGAAGCCCACCAGGCCAAGTAGCCATCGACATAGGCAAAGGCAATGAGCTTGTTGAGTGGCCTAAGAAAACAAAAAAAATCATAACTTTCTCAAAGATTCCAAGACATAAACAAAAAACCCATTTTTTATTTTATTTTATTATGTTTCTAAAATATGAGATAGCTGAAAAAAGAATACCTTCCATCAAAAAAAAAAGAAAAAAAAATACTTTACCATATTTATCAGTGGGAGGCTCTTCTTTGCTTGCCTTAAGTGGCATTTGTGGCTGTTGTTGCTTTTGAGTCTGCATTTGTGGTTTGTTGTTCTCGTTCGCAATAGTATTAACAACGGAACTAACATCTCTTTCGAGTTTTTCCAAATTAAGACGTAAATCAATATTTCTGCCCTTACTCTCAAACGCCTTGTTCGATTCAGCTTCTTCTAGTTTCTTCTCTTCAGCTGCCACATTCGACGAATTATTGCTCCAACTTCCAATTTTACCCTTCTCTGCTTCGTCATTTTCCGACACCACCCGCCGCTTCAAATCCTGCACACAAACAAATCAATATACGGCAAAAGATCCAAATGTAACAATCTCAAAAAAGAAGAAGCCGGTGGATCTCTACTTACCGCGTCGAGAATCGATAGAACTGGATTTTGATCAACAGATGGAGGCCTCAGATCGATCTTTGGCGGAGCCTAAATTGGGATTCAACCAATCAAATATATATATATGTGCGTGTGTGTGTGAGATATATATATATATATCATAATTCAACAATGGAGGCATCAAAAATTAAAATTACAAAAAAAAAAAATCTATACTTAAAAAAAATGCTCACCATTAGATCTATCTCAAACTTTTCGTCTTTCTGATTTAAATTCTCAGACACCACCAAGTTCCTATATTTGCCCAAAAAAAAAAAAAAAAACATGATTAGGCCAACTACCAACAGCACATGAAAAATAACTAACAAAAATCAAATCTTTCAACTCCCTGTGAGAAAATTAATCAAATGTCTGTGTACTCACGCATTAATTGGTGTAGCTGCCGCTATCAATGGTGAATCCCTGCTGGTGTTATCCTGGGCTCTCACTGCAGGAGATTCCTGCTTCTTGGACGAGCTCACATCTTCCTTCACAGCCGAATCTCTGATTTCCCTTATTTCTTCACCCACGGGCTTTATCTCCAAATCCGATTTGAACGAAGATTCCGGTGCCGTCGGCAGAGGCGGCCCTGCCGGTCGCCCTTGTGAAATGACTGAATTGCCCCTCACTTCACATCCATTATCAGCTGGTTTTTCCGTCTGATCTGGAGATGATATTCCACTCTTTGGAATCTGATCTGCATCTGGTTTTGCAGAGACTGGGCCGCTGCAAACTTCCGGTATTTGCCTCGGCCTCTTTCTCTTGGGAGCTAAGACCAAAATAAGTTACATATTTTAAAAAAAAATCAAATTATTGAATTTAACCATAATTTCAACCATAGATGAAACTTAAAATACTTACCGACAGCTGAAAGGGGGACAGGATTAGGTCCTAAAATGGGATTATTATTCGAATGGGAATTCGAGATCGGAGACGATTCCTCTTTCTTTGATGAAGAAGAAGGGCCTTGTGACTGAGTCATCAAACCGTATAAAACCTCGGCAATCTCGATCTCCAATTCTTCCGGATTGGAAGAGCTGGGCTTCGGCGATGATGAGACCTTCGGTGGCTTGGGTTTCGGGATGGTGGTATTGTTAACGCTGTGTTTCTGCGCAGCTTAGAAAAATCAGCGTCAGTTAAAGATATTAAACTAAAAATAAAAAATGGAAGTTCAGGAAGGAGATTGACGGGTTTTATTGAACACTAACAAGCTTTTTTCTAATGGAAATATTGGAAGAAGACGGAGACATTGGAGGCGCCGGAGCAGGCGTGGCCGTGGATGTCGACGCGTGGCTCTGTCTCGCCGGAGAGCTCGACGGTTGTGCAGGATTTTGATCTCCACCGCCACTGTTGTTATTACTACTACTTGAAATCCAATCGTGCGACCTCTTCGAAGCTACAGAGAAAAATAAAATAAAATGAATAAAAATGTTCAAAGATCCAAGAAAGTAAAAATGCTTTTAGAGAGAGAGAGGTTCTTTATTTATGTATTCATTTTACCAGAGCGAGCTTTTCTCGGAACGGAGACGCTGATCATTTCGTCGGTAGATTTCCAAACAGGCGGCGCTCTTAAAACCTTGGCAGCAGCAGAAGAAGAAGTTTTTCTAAGTTGGAGATGGTGATTATTGCTACTTACAATATTACTGGTGCTATTACTAAAACTACTGTTCTGGCTGTGATGGTAGTTGCTGATGTGGTGGTGGTTTTGCTGGTGGTGGTGGATGTTGGAAACTGAAAACACCGCCGGCGACGAGAATCTGTGGGCGGCGGGGACTGTGTCTTCGTCATCTTCCTCGTCCTCATCATCGTTGACACTCTCTTCTGATGTTTCATCTCCTCCGGTGTCGTCTCTATTGCTCGTCATCAATCTCTCAGCTCTTCTTCTCTTACTCCGACTGGACCTTTCTCTTAAATCTCTCTCTCTATCTCTTTCTCTCTCCCGTTCTCGATCTCGATCTCGATCTTTCTTTACTCGTTCCCTTAACCTTACAGATTCTTGCAACTCCAGTCCCCCATCATCATCTGAAATAAATAAATTAAAAAAAGAAAAAAGATCACATCTTTAACTGAAAAAAAAGATTGAAGAAAAAAAAATAGATCTGTTAAGATGAAAATTCTTTATCAACCTGGAGAATCTCTGAGACTGTTTGTTCTGTGTCTTCTTCGATTGAAGCCATTAGAGCCCACAATACTGGCTCTTCTGGCTTCTCTATTTCTGTCCATTTCCAACTCTCACACGCTCTGTAACCACAATTTTAGCTTGACCCAGATCAAGAAATCCAATCGGATATCTCATCAGAAGTCGATTATACTAATCATAATTCGCCGGAAACAAAAAAAAATCAAGATTCCGCGGATAGAAAAAGAAAAAAAAAACGAAACAAGATATCTTTCTTTCAGATCTTTTCACAAACACCTCTCTCTCTCTCTCTCCCTCTCTCTCTCTCGCTCGCTTTGTTCTTCCTTGCCCCAATTTCAGTCTCTCCACTTGCTATTTTATCTGTGTTTCTCTGTCCAACTGTCTCTCTCTCTCTATCTGTGCCCCTATAAATGAATAAATACTTAAGCTCAATCTCCTCATCTATCTCTCTCTCTCTCTCTCACACACACACACACACACCTATAAAGAAGCCCTCGTGGAATACTCAAATGCAATCGCTTTTGTCACGTAAATCGATCTCAGCCCTTGATTCTACATCTCATCCGACCGCTGACAATTCTAAGTTGCCAGCATGGCGGCTTTATAAACACTGGCCACGTTCACCGGCTACGTGTCGGTTTTCCCTCCCTCCTTAAGATTTCTCTGTACCAATTTAATATTAAGGCAGCCATTTTCCTTACGGCTCTGGTACGTTTGAAAAGGATTTATTACAGGCGGAGGGTACTACAGTAAAATATTTTCAAAATTTTATATTATTTTTAAATTTTAATTGTATATTATACATTATTGTTAATTAATTTTATTTCCTACACAAAACAGGAATATATCCACCCTCCGTCCATGAAAATGTACTCTATTTTAACTTTTTTCGGTTAAAATTTACAATTTTGGACCATAAATTACGATCGATATACAAAAAAATTATAGACATATAAGTTAAATTACGATCAAATACTTACATGATTGTATTTGACAGCCGACTACATGTAGTGTCGTTTTATAATAGGTCGCCGGTCAGTGATTATCGGACCTCCGGTGCCCGCAATTTTGAAATCTGAGATTTATATTGAAAGAAAACAAAATGTGGAAATTATGAGATTTGTTTTTCGAGGACCAAACAAACGAAGCGATAATTGGGTGTGGGGCTGACTGGCTCTAACCGGTTGCACCGGTGACAATCGGTAAAGTATGTCAAAATCACAAGGAATCTAGGTGAACGCAGAAAATATCGCAAAAGCCCCGGTCAAATTTCCATTATTTTTCGGTTTTGTTAATAAAATATTACTACTAGTAGTATTATTTTTTTGGTCTTCCAATAAAATATAGTAGTAATAGAGTACGATATTTCAAAATTCTTTTATTCGAAGGCGCAATAATTACGGGGCCTTCGTGATTTAAATGCAATTTCTTAAAGAAGACCGAATATAATATTTACTTAATCAAACCAATAATAGTAAATAATTAAATCAGAAAAAAAAAAGTGGAGACGTATATTAATAATTTATTACTCATTGTTTATTCATAATTAAGTAGTCATTTAAATGGGGATTTCTTTAAAATTTAGGGACGGTGGGGCCCGGTGTTCACGGTTTGATATGGGTTTAAGCGGATGAAGGTCGACCGTCGGATTGGATTGAGGCGACGTGGAGTGGGTTGGGAATTAAAAAGAAAAAGAAAAAAGTCCTAGCTGGCAGCCGGATGCAGACAGGTTCGGTGGGGGTGTGTGTGGATAAATGGGAGGGATGTGCAACGTTGATTTCGAAAGATCTAATGGCTAAGAACGACGGGTTGGAAAAATAACTGGAGTCACGGTCACGGAACTTCCTGAGTAGTGTGTGGGTCCCTGTTTGTTTTCTTGTTCGTATAACTTTTTCTTTTATTTGTTTCTTTTTTTATTTATTTTTTAACTTTTTTGTTAACTTTATAGATTTTTAAATTGAACATTTTTGTCAATTGGCTGACTCTTAGGATGCGTTCTACCCCGCTTATTTTCATTTTAATTCAATTTAATTTAATTCAATTCCTAATTTATATCTATGGCAATTATTATTATTATTACAATTACTATTGATTTTACTATTAATATTAATATCATTATTATTATGTTAATATTGTTAAATATTATTTTGTCAATTCCTTTTTCTATAAGAAGTACACATTTCAATAATATTTGTCATTGTCAAAAACATATGCTTTTTAATAGATGACAACAATAATTTATACTTATATTAAAAGAGAGTTGGGACATATGTCATCTATTAAATATTTTATTTTATTTTTAAATATCATATATAATGAAAGATTGAGTCCTAAAAATGATTGGGAGTACTAATGACATCAATTTTGAAACATTTATTAGGGTTTTGCAATTTAGCCCTCACATTTTCCTGCAACCTTCAATTTAACCCCAGAAATTCTGTATACTTCAATTTAAACCCGTTTTGATTTACGATTCTTCGATTTTAACCCAGTCAGCTTCTCAACTCTTATAATTTGACCCCACTCAACTTTAAAACCTCCAATTCAGTCCCATTTTGAGCAATACATTAAAATATTGACATTTCAATTAATATTAATAATTAGTCCGATTTTATGCATATATATTTTAATTTCCGTCATTATATCATAATATATTGTAATGATTACAATATTATTACATGTAGACTTATCGAGGATTTACGGGCTTAAAACTGTGAGTCGAGCATCTCCATATTCAAGTCAGACAACATCATTTATTCGTGAAAATTTTCACTATCACTTTAATTGCTTTAATTGGATTGTATATGTGATATTTAATTCAATATGTGATATTCAATTCATGTTTAAAAATTGACGATACATGTTGTGAATCAGGCTCACATGTATACATGTAAATAGGCTATCTTAAGATATATGTTGTTGCGGGGACGGAAAATGCTATACTACCCACTCTACAAGTCCCTAATTTCCCCTAACATCTTAATTAGATGGATTCTAATTGAACCCCTCATGTATAAATATGAGTCCCGCGAATAAAACACGACATGTGTCATTCGGTATATATGTTGGGACCAATTTTAGGGATGTATAGCACAACTCTGTGGGGACACCTGCGCAACCTCAATATTCACATGCGTGCTCGATTCATGTTATATGTGGTATTTTGTGTATGTTTCATGTTGTTGCGGGGACACCTGCGCAACCTCAATATTCGTGTTATGCGTGCTAGATTCATGCTATACGTAATATTGTGTGTGTATTCATGTTGAGGAAAAGATATGATAGATTATTCATTTTATGCTTTCCATGAGATTATATATTACTGTGATAAGTGAGATTTCCACGAGCTGGAGGAAGCTCACCCCCACCTTTATTGATCCCGCAGGTTGAACCGAGCCGGATGAACGAAGGAGCGAGCCGAGAGGGCATATGAATGAAATTTATTAAATGATATTTTTATTATGTCAAATGTTTCGAAATTCTTTTGGGGAAACTTTTATTAGAAATTAACAATTTATAATTTATTCTTCCGATGCAAATTTTATTTCGTATCTATGACATGTTATTGCCTTAATTAAAGGTATTTAATTTATGTCAGTGTAGCGACTCGACTTTGTAGGCGTTATTCTTCGTCAAATTTACCTTTTATTTATTTTCCCCAATAATTACTCCTAGAAAGTCGGGGCGTTACATAGTGATATAACTTATATTACACACATTAACGCAACCTTGATATAAAGTATATAAACATCTGCACAAACATTACGTACAAAACACGTAAATATTCAACCAAAAGCACAGTCGGTGCATCGCACGGGTTCGTAACGCCTCGTAGCTTATATATATAGATATCTTCTCAAAATTTCAGAAAATATAAAAAGAAAATCTGAATATATATTGGGGGAGTTTTATTCCACAACTTACACTCATCTACCAATAATTTTTTTTCTAACTTAAAATTTTAAATGTTTACATTTTGGGATCTCTCTTTTTTAGTACCAAAACATAAAAGTAACAAGTTATATATCCCAATTCATAAAACTATAAGTTTTTGATACCAAAATGTGTTAAAAGACTTTATTACCCTTAAAGTCTACCAATAAGAGAAAAAAAAAATAAAAAAGAAAAAGGAAGATTATTAAAACGAAACAACAATAAAAAAAAGGTCCCACAACTCAATATTTTCCTCTGCCAAAAAACTCTCCTCCTCTCTGCAAAAAAAGTCTCCCGTCGTGAAACCCTTCGCCGCCGGAAAATGTCGACCTCCGACTACCACAGAGAATCAAGACGCGGAAGTTCCGCTAGTGACACTCCATCGAAGAGCAATTCGTCAATGAGCCGCGATTAGTGTATTTTCATTCACACACGATCGTGCCACGACGGTTGTTCATCTTCCCACGATCGTGCTGAAGAAGATGAGACCATCGTGTACACGATGGTCTTTCGTGGGCACGATGGCTACACACGACGGTCGTCGATCGTGTGTGCCGTCGTGTGCTAGAAGTGCAAAAGCTCTGCCTTGCACACGATCGCAGGCACACGATCGTTTCCGTCGTGTGAGCCGTCGTGTGGCACACGATCGCCTTCACACGACGGGCATCGATCGTGTGCATGTGATCGTGTGCAAGGCGAAATTTTTTCGTTCTCTTAAGCATTTTATCATATTCTTATGAGTTGTATGTCCATATTGCGGTGGTTGCGTATGGAAGAGACCTACATTGCGTTTTGTTACACGTCAAGTGAATCTTTACATACGGGAGGCGGTATTTAAAGAGATCATTGAGACATTAAGGAGTATGGGCCGCAATTCCTGTTGCCGATCGAGCTATCGAGAGCTTGACCGAGGGGTCTGGGCGCTTGATTAAAGTTAGGAGGAATGGGAGTTCAAATCGCCCTACATCACTTGATTGCTCGTCAATTGGAGGGTGATCAAATCCCCGTATGAGTCGTGGTTCCAGGGTTTGCGGGAGGACCATTCGTTTACGGCCCGTGATTTCGCCTTGATCACGGGACTCCATTTGGAAACTCTACCTTCCATCCCGGGACGACCATCTCCTTCCGTCCGACGGTATTTTCCAGAATACTCCATGGCAAAAACATTAAGGTTAGTGTTCTCGGAAGAGGTTCAATGCTCGAGATTTTGGTAGAGACATAAGAGATTATCTCAAGGTTGCCAATTTGCTTATATACTACTACTTTATCCTATGCCGTGACGACATGATGGTCGAGACATGGGCATGGGCATTAGTGGAGGATTTCGAGTGGGATATGTTTCCTTGGGGTTCTTATGCCTTTGGGGTTTTATCTTACTACATAGGCAACGTTGCCATGAAGGAGGGACAAGAGCACAAGGACTATCACTTCTATGGTCTGTTTGGGCTTTACAAATATGGTCGTATGAGATGATTCTGCATTGGGAGCATTGTGTGGTAGTCGAGATAAAGCTGTCCAAGTCCCGGTGTTTGATGTGGACTACGAGGAAGATGTTTTGTGATTTCACTCATTTCTTCGACGATAAGGTACATAAATTTGTAAACGTATTTTCTCCTAACTTCACTCATCTCTTCAACATTATGTGATTGCCCATCTAATGGTATGCTTTAATGACTATTGTTGCAAAGACAAAGTACTTCCCTCTTTACCGCATCCGGAGGAGGATGAGGTGAGTACTACTACGAGCTTTGAGAATGGCTCGCCTTATGACGTTAAGTTCATTAAGCTGTAAGAATAGCTGTGAGGAATAAGGAGGATGAGCTGCGCCGATCCAGGAAGAAAGTTATGGATAGGTTGAAGAAGGTTCTTTGGAAAATTGATCACATATGAGTCGGCACATAAAGTGTCGAAGCGACGCCGGCAGAGTACCCCACCGGTAGATGGTGCGAGACATCGGACGGGAGAGGCGGCAGAGAGGGTGTGTTGTGTCCACGGACTTCCTTGTCGGACCACACCTGGACACGAGCAGGATGAGTACTTCGATCGCCGTTTGAAGGCGATCTTGTGCGACGATTCTGAGTCCGGATTTATTGCTCGAGTTTCTCGCCGGTGCTTTCGGGATCGTGGATTTCTTCGGACCTATGCATAGACGTTCTAGGAGCCGTACACTACTCGGTGGGAGCCATGATAGGCCTCGTCATTACGCATCTAGCGGCGCCGGCGGAGGATTCCTGACCCTCCACGTCACTCAGTCTCTGGCGCAGCACACAGTCACCATTCTCATCGTCAGCCTAGTCATCATTCTCAGCGTCAGCCGAGTCACCAATCTCAGCGTCAGACGAGTCAACATTCTCAGCATCCGCCTACCCACCATTCTGAGGTCCATCACAGTCACCATTCTCAGATTCATCATTCTGTTGAGCGAACTCAGCAGCCCCTTGATTACGAGCATCAGTATGAGCCATTTGAGGTGCCGTTTCAGCAGTATGGGACGATGTTCGACTGGTTTCAGGACGAGCATCATTACAGTGCGATGTTTCGCAGTGAGGGTGGTGGTCATGAGCAGCAACCTCCATTTCAGATCGAGCAGCCAGTTTTTGAGATCGAGCAGCCGCATCTGACTCTCGATCGTTATAGTTGTGAGAGGGATGCCGAGGGTGACGAAGATGGTGAGAGTGCCGAACGCGGCATTTGGGTGAGCGTAGTCTTCCACCGCGAGTGAGTCGACCATCTGCCGCTCTTCGAGAGCCTTTTGTGGTTGCGCCTCCCGGAGATAGCGAGGCTCAAGAAGTTGTACCTACGGATTTAGGAGGGAGCACACGTGATGCTATTGTCAGGTGTTTGGAGGCTGGGCATGCTCTCACCTGGCGTTATTTGACCGGATAGAGTCTAGCCGTGAAGACTTTGATGCCGAGGTGATAGACTGTTATGTGCTTGCGACTCGAGCGAGGCTTCGGAGGGGAGTCCGTAGTGTTGGTGTCGGTAGAGTTGGCACTGTACTTGCCGGCTCCCTATTTTACGTAAGTTCTATAACCTACTCACTTGTATATCATTGGTTTGATATCGATATTTTTTAATTATGTGGTTTGGCTTTTTGTAGTTAGTTTTGGCCAACGAGTTTGCAAGACTCCATCCGGATGATCCACTTGGCATCAAGGTGACGGGGAAGCCGGTTTACAAGGAGTGGAAAATTCCTAAATGCATCGAGGACTACATGACAGGTCATGATACACCACATGCGGTTCCATGGTTAAATTCCAACGAAGTAAGTTTGAAATTTATATTTATAAATAATTGACGATTTGTTGCCATTTGGAATTTATATTTATAAATGATTCGCTATGTTTGATGTGATGATCTTATATGATTACATATTGTGTTTGAACAGATCATTTCCATTTGTTGCCTCGACCAAAGCCACTGGGTGACTATCAAGATTGACATCATAGCATGGACCGTGGAGTTGTACGATTCCTTGTCACATCACCACGAAGATGGTCGTTACCGATTCAACCAACTGCGACCGATTATGCGTCTGATGCCTCGTGTGCTAGCTCAATCCGGGTATTAGATGAACAACCAATCGAAAACGAAGTATGACATGGAGATGAGTTTCAAAATTATGCCACGAGAGCTACAGTTCATACAAAACGACAATCACAGTTGTGGCCCCTTCGCGTGCATGTACTTGGATCGACTCGTCTCTGCAAACCCAGGAGCAAGGCACCAAATCAAGGAACTTAATGAAAAATATATTAAGAAATATCGATATGGTCTAGCTGCTAAAATCTTTATGTTGTCTTTAGACATGTAGAATGGTTTATGTTGTGTTGTACAATATTTATGTTGTATTTAGACAGTTTTGGATGAATGTGTCAGTGTTGTTAAATCTGAATGTGTTGGCTCTGTGTTACACACGATGGATGCACACGATCGTGGCCATCGTGTGTTACGATCGTGTGCAACCTACCCACGGTCATCGTCACGATGTCGTCGTGCGCACGATGGCTGGCATGACCGTGTGCACACGACCGTGAGTACCATCGTGGGAACGGCCATGCACACGATCGTGTGTTCAATCGTGGCCACGACCGTGTACACGATCGTGTGCATATGAACTTTTGGTATTTTTGCAAATTTGAACTATTGTGTTATCTAAAATGATGTTTTGTGATTCAAACATCGCTTGTTCAAACATTAATTACAATATGGCTTCTTATACGAACTCCTATTTGTCATTTCGTTGTAATTCATTAGTATATGAGGTAATTCATCCAGATGATTGAACTTATCCGTACGTACTAATAGAACAATTGGACAACACATGATATGCAATATATTATGGTAATTCAGTCAATAACTTTTTATATAAGTGTATCATTAACAAATAATTGATAATATATAAGTAACAACACCTAATTTGACGAGTAATTTGACAAATTGGTGAAAATTCTTGACGTTCTTGTGCACACGATCGTGTGTTCAATCGTGGCCACGACCGTGTACACGATCGTGTGCATATGAACTTTTGGTATTTTTGCAAATTTGAACTATTGTGTTATCTAGAATGATGTTTTGTGATTCAAACATCGCTTGTTCAAACATTAATTACAATATGGCTTCTTATACGAACTCCTATTTGTCATTTCGTTGTAATTCATTAGTATATGAGGTAATTCATCCAGATGATTGAACTTATCCGTCCGTACTAATAGAACAATTGGACGACACATGATATGCAATATATTATGGTAATTCAATCAATAACTTTTTATATAAGTGTATCATTAACAAATAATTGTTAATATATAAGTAACAACACCTAAATTGACGAGTAATTTGACAAATTGGTGAAAATTCTTGACGTTCTTGTGCACACGATCGTGTGTTCAATCGTGGACACGACCGTGTACACGATCGTGTGCATATGAACTTTTGGTATTTTTGCAAATTTGAACTATTGTGTTATCTAGAATGATGTTTTGTGATTCAAACATCGCTTGTTCAAACATTAATTACAATATGGCTTCTTATACGAACTCCTATTTGTCATTTCGTTGTAATTCATTGGTATATGAGGTAATTCATCCAGATGATTGAACTTATCCGTCCGTACTAATAGAACAATTGGACGACACATGATATGCAATATATTATGGTAATTCAATCAATAACTTTTTATATAAGTGTATCATTAACAAATAATTGTTAATATATAAGTAACAACACCTAAATTGACGAGTAATTTGATAAATTGGTGAAAATTCTTGACGTTCTTGTGCACACGATCGTGTGTTCAATCGTGGACACGATCGTGTGCATATGAACTTTTGGTATTTTTGCAAATTTGAACTATTGTGTTATCTAGAATGATGTTTTGTGATTCAAACATCGCTTGTTCAAACATTAATTACAATATGGCTTCTTATACGAACTCCTATTTGTCATTTCATTGTAACTCATTAGTATATGAGGTAATTCATCCAGATGATTGAACTTATCCGAGTAATTTGACAAATTGGTGAAAATTCTTGACGTTCTTGTGCACACGATCGTGTGTTCAATCGTAGACACGACCGTGTACACGATCATGTGCATACGTGGATACAGCGCCAATTTGACACCTGGTTGCCAACGTGTCACACGATTGGAACACGCGATCGCGGCGATCGTGTATACGGTCGTGTGCATACGTGGATACAGCGCCAATTTGACACCTGGTTGCCAACGTGTCACACGATTGGAACACGCGATCGCGGCGATCGTGTACACGATCGTGTGTACTTCAAAGGTCAAATTATTTTATTATAAAATCCCATCGTGGGTCGGTCCCCCCCCCCTTTATTATAAGTCGGTCCCCCCCCTTATTATAAAATCCCAGGTCCCCCCCCTTACTATAAAATCACATCGTCGGTCGGTCTCCACCCCTTTTTCACTTCAAACCCTAATCAATTAACATCAGTTAAAATTCATTAAAATCAAATACGCGAAATGAGCGGCCGATTACGAGAAACCGATTTAGGAGGAAGCGAAGCACCACCACCAAAAAGAAGAAGGAGGATACCTACTCCCAACCCACCATACAGAACTAGGCCGAGAGGAAGATACTCAATGCTCAGGGTAAGTTTTTTGATTTTGTTGTATGTGTAGTGACTATCATTGCAAATTAATGTGTTCTATGAAACAGGGCCTATTTAAAAACACTGCGAGCACTCCAGTCATACTAGATGGTGATGATGATAATGATTTGGAGATTTCTGAGAATAAAAGCAAAAAATTTATTTTGGAAGAGGAAGTTCATGAAGACGGTGATACAAGACTAAAGATACAGCAGCAGATTGGGGAAAAGGGATCCAATTGATTGTTTTTTTTATGTTATTATTAGATATTTTGTGTGATGGTGATTAAATTTTGTTTTGTAAAGTTATATGCTTTGGAACTGTAAACTATTGCTCTTTGAAGTGAGCTACTTTGTTATGGTTAATGTTTGGCTCCATAATCACCTTTATTTGCTTTACATTACTGAACACTTAAATTTCAATTCAAAGGTAAAGAAAATAGACACAAAATTATGCATTTAAACTAATAATCAGAATACTGAATCAATACATGGTCCATCGAGGATCAAAATATCAACACATGATTGTTGCTAGTAAGTCACAAAATATAAAAATACATAAGAAATTTAAGTTTCATGGTATGGACATCCCCTTATGTCATGGTCATCATTACGGCAAATGCTACACCTCTTCTTCTGCCGGCGCCTTTGCCTCGGTTGTTCATCGATTTCTTGAGTTTCTTCAGGGATATTCAAATCCACACCCCCTATGGGAATGAATGCTTTGCAAGATTTTCTATTGTGGTCGGTTCCTTTACACCTACCGCACACCTGAGGCCGTCCACCTGCGTGCAAATTTTCAACAATGACCGTGCGCGACTCATCCTTGGTCGGCCGGCTTGTCGTACTTCTCCGGAGGTACGCAAACGATGGATGAGATCTCCGGTGGGACATTCCACTCATCAGGATGTGGGATGGGACTAATATGCTCCTTATAAGTCTCTCTAAGGCCTTGTTGCTTGAAATAACGACTAACAAAGTCATACACGGACAAACCATTGCCGGCGCGCCTGTTACAATAAGCAATTATGTCAAGGATGTTGTATAGGATAATGTATTTTTTATATTGATGAGGTGATAAATCCAGACCATCCCTGTTTTGCAAACGATGGGAAAACACGATCGCGTCTCTGTTTTGCAAACGATGGGAAAACACGATCGCGTCGATCGTGTGTTACGATCACGGGGATCGTGGGGTTACGATCGTGCCCATTGTGTTACGATCGTGCACATCGTGTGTCCCATCGTAGGTTACGATAAGGGCGATCGTGGGTTACGGTCATGGCGACCGTGGGGTTACGATCGTACCCATCATTGGTTACGTTCGTGCCCATCGTGGGTTACGATCGTGCCCATCGTGGGTTACGATCGTGCCCATCGTGGGTTTCGATCGTGACCATCGTGAGTTACGATCGTGCCCATCGTGGGTAACGATCATGCCCATCGTGGGTAACGATCGTGTACACAATAGCAAAGACATGTACCTTATAGCGGCAGCGGCATGACGACATGGAATCTGATCCAAATCAAACTCACGACAACAACATGTCCATGTTCGAAGGTCGACCTCATAAGAAACTTTGTTTTCTTCGACTTTATAAACAAGTGGGGTGGTAGCTCGAATGGTAAGAGTGAGACTGGCTTGCACAGAGTTAGAAAGCTTTTCAAAAGTGTGCATTGTCAACTCATGGTCTCTTGATGTAGCTTCTCCCCGCTTCTCATCAAACCAATTCTCTAAAATTAGGCGAAATATCTCAAGTAACGAGCAAACAGGTAAACGTCTAGCCCACAACATACGATTATTAAAGCATTCAACAGCATTGGATGTCAAGAAGTTATAGCGTCGTACCGGACACTTCGACCTAGCCCACCTCTCTGGCCTAATTTCGTAAAGGCGCTGTGCGCCCATTAGGGCTTTCGATATGTAGTTTGAAAAGTAGTTTTCAAAAACTTCTTCTCGATGCGTGTAGGCAGATTCTAAAGAGTCCTATAGCATGCGCACCATAGGAGGTCGATTTTTGCAAGATGGTGATAGCAAAACCCGTGGAATGCATTCGGATAGACGGCTCGAACAAAGATTCAATGCTCTTATGTTGGTCACTCACAATCAAGAAATCTTCCGTCGGATTGTAGCATCTGCGGAGTTATACGTAAAATAAGTCCATGACTCGTCGTTCTCTATCGGACCGAGACCAACAACAAGAGGAAAAACTTGCTCGTTCCGTCAAATGTGACGGCCGCAAATAGAGTTCCTTTATTCCTTCCCTTTAGGTGGGTCCCATCAACTATAATCACCGGTCGAAGGCACGTATCAAATGCCCTAATACTGTCCGAGTGCAACGAACATGTGGCGAAACACTCCCTCACGAGTCGATGCAAATCATAAATTGTCCTGGATTACGTTGTTTTAACAAATACAGATAAGATGGGAGCCTGCGATACGACTCATCGAAGCCGCCATATGTATTCTCTATCGCTATATTCCTCGTCCGGAGAGCAAAGCGTATAGCATGTCAATGCCATACTCCCTACACATCTCTGCAATCATCTCCTTTGGCCTCAAAGTGACCCCCTCACCGGTCAATATTTTAGCAAAATAATGGGCGGCAACCTCAGAAGTGACCGATCGTGCGGCAGCACGGTTCAAATCAGGGTAACAGCTGTGCTCCAATGTCAACTTAGTAATTCTCCAAATAGTTGCACCCTCAATAGCACACAACCTAAACTGACAATTTCTTCGCCCACTCTTACAGACAAACACTATACGTTTATCGGCGGAACGATCAGTGATACACTGTAGCATGTTTTCCAAATGATACATTCCTACAGTTATCCTCAACTCTGTCTTCGAACGAAAAGTGGACCCCACCTCTAGCTGACCGGTAACCGGTGGAGGCTGCTTGACCCAACCCAAAGTCCCGGCACTACCGTCCGGAAATGGAATGATCCAGTTACGCATTGATTGTAGATGCTCATGCTCGCTCGCAGATTGATGGTCGGATGAGAAGTTCCGACGACTCATAATCCTATCCATTTGGGCCGGTTGGCGAACCCAAGCAAGAAATTCCGCAGATAGTGACTCAAGCAAGTCTTTACAACAATCTTCATCTTCGGATGTATGCACCTCTTCATCTTCCTCATCTTCCTCGTCTTCCTCATCTTCCTCGTATTGATACTCTTTGGAAGGCATGTCATAATTTATGTTGCCGGGCTCTACTCTCGAGCTGCTACATCCCATATTAACCTCGGGAGTGGAGGAGCTGCTGTTCTCAACATAGACCTCGGATCCTCCTTGTATTCTACTAGTAATCGAAGTATCTCGGTACGCCCTTAATAGGACTTTTACTTTGTTTCCTTTGGCCATGTGTGTCAAGTACCATAATTTGTAATCGGACTCATTTGGACCACCCAAACCCTCTCTCGATAACCCCACGAGGTTTGCACGACTAACTTTGCTCGTGTCGATATAGACAAAAAGGAGTCCCCGTCTACATATGTCGATCGCTCCCAATGACCACCGTGATGTATCAAAATACGCCGCCACGACATCCGATTACAAAAAGATGAATAACTATTGAAAAATGAGCGAACAATATTACGTGCCTTGGACACGGCCGATGCACACGGCCGTATACTACCGGGTGCGGTGATCGTGGTGCAAGTTTACGCCCATGAACACGATCGCGACACGATTTTATACGATCGTGTTAAACGATCGTATACACGCGTTAGTGTTGCGCACGATGTTAAGGTCGCAAGACGATCGTTGCACACGGTCGTTGCACACGGTGGCTTGCCATAGTGTTCAGCGATCGTGTACGTAATAACAGATCTGGAATTTTTTTCGGCGTTCAAATAATGATACATACCTTCTTTATGAACTCGGAAGCACGACAAATGAAGTCCTATTTCGGCGTCAACTTTTATTTTCGAACAATCTTGTGATTTCTATAATATTTTTGAGAGACCCTTTGTCAAAAATAAAATGGTTGTGTTGTTTTGATGTATATGTTTGTAGTTAAATTTTGGTTCTTGGACATTAATATCGATCGGAGGAGGAAAGTAAAAAAGAAAAAAGAGAAGAAAAGTAGTTTAAATTAAATAAATAAAAAAAAGAGAGAAGTCAACAAAATAACAAAAAGAGAGGACATTTTAGTCTTTTCAATCAAAATGGTACCAAAAACTTATAGTTTTATGAATGAGGATATAGAACTTATCAATTTTATGCTTTGGTATTAAAAAATAATATGTATGTTACATTTTTTTGTATGAAGTTCATTCTTAATGAAAAATTTATTAAATCAACTATTATTTCACGACCTTCAATTAGACATCCATATTGAATATAATAAATTTAATAGGTTTACATTAATGATCGATTGCACAAAAAATTTATATAAAAAATATGAATATTAGTTTTCAGTAAAATTAACTATTACAGAATAAAAGTAAATTTATTCACTTTTAAGAAATTAGATTTAAGATTCATATTGTCTACATAAAATAAATTATGATATTTATTTAATTTTAATAATAAAAATAGTAAAACACACGCTGCAAACACACACATATATTAGGACTTAAATCACAAATTACTTTCGTCCCAAATTTATTCCTACCTCTTATTTTCGGTATGTACCCCAAATTCATTCATATAATAGATATTAATTAACTTAACATAACGCTAATGTGAGACTTCTTCTGTATTTACATTATACTTCATGATACATTCAATAATTTTTTATTAAGATTCGTATCGAAAATTCCCAATAACAAATTTCGGGATAGATAGAATATTTTTCGGGCGAACATCTAGTACCAATAATAATAACCACAATAATACTTGTCATTTTTATACTATCATAAATATTTTAAAAATAATATTGAAATTAATATTTTTATTTAATTAATTTTATTAATAAAATTAGTAAAATATTATTTTTCAAATATTTCTTGTAATTTTCGTTGCATCATACCCCCAAATTACTTTGATTCGATTCGGTTCAATTACAATCGATTCGATTCGATTCGGTTATTTTATGCCGAAGAGAACAAACCCTTAGTTGTTCGCTCTTTTAGTTCTGTTGGTTGATTAAATGATTTATTGATTATGGATACTAAATGTTTGACCTAGTTATAATTTATGTAAAAACTATTTGGTATGCTCAAATATTTGTTATTGACTGTTTTATATAAAATTAGAGATAAGCACAAACAAATGAACGCAAGCAATAAACTAAAGCTAAACTACCTAAAAAGATAAAAAGCAAGCAGCAAAATATTGGGTTGTCTCCAAATAAGTGCTAAGTTTTATGTCTTCAGAAAGATGCAGGTTTCATTTGTCCTAGATCCGAATAGAGGTGCCCAAAACGACCCAACCCGTCGAATTGCCGACTTAATTCGTGGTATACACGGGTGGGGTCCGGCCGTGGTTTTCCTACTGACACACGGTCCGACCTGGCCGACGACGGGAATGTAAAAAAAAAAAAATTGAAAAATGGCCGTTGGACCCGGCGGGTCGGACCCGTGACCCGGAGGGTCTAACGGCTAGTGCAATTTTTTTTTTTTTTTAAAAAAAAAATCCTATCTATAAATACTTCCCTCCCCAACACATTTTTTTCACACCTTCAATACTATCTATCTCTCAAACTCTCATTGCTAATTGCTATACTACTTAATCTCTCTCTTTTTTTTGCATTTAATCATTATGTCGAGTTCTGACAAGGGAAAGGGTATTGCTACATCTCCCAAAAAATCCAAAATGTCCAAGTTCGAGCGAATAGGTCTTTGGGGCAAATCGAAGAAACCATCTGGAATAATTATTCGGGAGCCCCAAAACCAAACTCCACCCGGTTTTGAAAATGAAATTCAAGAAGCTGAATATGATGCTATACATGACAATATCTATTACGGTAATACAACAACTACCAGTGAAGAAGAAGTTGATCTCCGGGGATTTCGACGTGTCCCGAATCGTCAACAACTGCAAAACATCGACGAAGAAATGGACCATGAAATCGATGAAGCTATGTTAAATCAAACATGTGCAACATTCGAGCGCACTCTTCATGGCGTACCAACTCCGACGCAAAAATCAAAGTCGAAGCGTCCTGCGGCAAGCCAAGCTGAAGAAGAACCTCCTTATGTTGAGGAGTTATCGTCCGAGGAGGAAGAAAATGTGAAAGGCAGAGGAAGCAAGAAAACTAAAGCAAGAAAGAAGCCTGCCCCTGTTGCAGAAAGGAAACCGGTATCCGAACTTTTTTCAAAACACTTTAACAAGGAAAAAATGTCGGATGGTTCGATGAATGTATCTTGCAACTACTGCTCGAAAGAGTATCCGTATAAAGCCGGGGATGGATATGGAAATTTTAAAAGGCATTTTGAGAATAACCATGCCTCGGTCCACGGAGAACAAAAGTCACAAAGTCAACTCAACTTCCAACCTTCTACTGGAGCCGGGCCAGTCGGCAATCAAGGTATGTATGAATCTCAACTTTATAAATATAATGAAAAAATTGCTAGAGAACAAATGGCAAAATTATGTGCACAAGAATCTTTACCTTTTAATTTTGCGGATAGTACGGCTTGGGAATATAGGATGCAAAATGCCTATAATCCTGCTATTAAAAGAATTCCACGTACCACAATGACTAGACAAGTAGTATACTTAGCCAAACAACATAAACTTGCACTACGAGCTTATTTTAGATCTATAAATCATAAAGTTTCTTTAGCTGCAGATACTTGGGCAGATTTTAAACAAAAAAATGATTATATGGGAATAACTATACACTGGATTGATGAAAATTGGAACTTAAACAAAAGATTACTTGCGTTTAAAAATTTTAATTGTGCACATAGTGCAGATAATATAGCTAGAGCAATTATTAAAATTTTAACTTTTTATTGCTTAAAAGATAAAATTTTCACAATTGGTTTTGATAATGCTAGTTCTAATACTGCAAGTGTACCAGCTTTAATACAAGCTTGCAATTCTGTTTTAGCGGGTCGATTATTTCATACTACATGTATATGTCATATTCTAAATTTATGTGTACAAGATGCATTAAAATTTGTAGATGAGGCAATAGAACCAATTAGAAAATGTGTCTTGTTTTTACATAATCGTACTAAGTTAGCTAGACAATGGGTAAAATTTTTAAAGTCAAAACAAATGCAACCCAAATTTTTTACTCCAGACGTAAAATATAGATGGAACTCAACTTATGAGATGTTAAATTCAACTAATGAATATAAAGAATTATTGTGTGAATTTTTTTATACGTATTTTCGCGTAGAAGGATTTTATTTATTGCCAACGTATTGGGATGAAACTAAAGATTTAATAAAACTATTAAGGGTTTTTGAAAATGCAACTAAAGATTTAAGTGATTGTTATTATCCCACGTCTTCTAAAGTTTTATTTCATTGTTGTTTTATTGTATCTGAAATGGATGCTTGTAGTAAATCCGAAAGATTATCGAATGTTATTTACAATATGTGTTTAAAATGGCTAAAATACTTTAATCGTATTCATGATGTTTTCTTGATTAGTGCAGTTTTATCTCCCAATTTGAATTTAGCTCAAGTAGAACAATTACTTGAAATATATTATAATATTCTTAAAAATTTGGGTTTTCCTAATATTGTGGATAGTGTTGAAAGTCAAACTTTATTTGAAAATATTCCTGACGTTGAACAAGTAAAAATTGATTTGAAAAATAGTTTAGAAACTGTTCTTTCTGAATATTCTTCTAAATATGGTGATAAGATTCAAACTCAAAAAACAAGAACTAAGACTACAAATACATTTAACATGAAATTCGACAGAACTCCCACTAAACCATTTCAACAACAACTCTATAATATAGCAAGAAATAGGGGTGGTAGTAACGTCGGTCAAAGAAATGACCTTAGTAGATATTATGCAACTAGTTTTGTGCCGGAGGATGACAATGCAGGTACCTTTGATCTCTTGGATTGGTGGAAGAAAAGGGGAACCGAATTTCCCATACTTTCCATTATGGCACAAGAACTTCTTGCAGTGCCCGCATCCACAGTCCCCGTTGAGAGTGCTTTTAGTGAAGGAGGCTATATGTTGGACGAGCGGAGATCCCGAATGACGCCAAAAAATCTCGAGGCTCAAATGATACTTAAAGACGCAACAAAAGCCGAGTTACGAGATCAAGAAAATAAATGGGATGACCTATTAGCGGACCAAGATGCCTATCAAGAAGGCACTACTGAAGGAGAGGCTAGTCAAATGAGTCAAACCGATGATCAAGACTACGACGACATCGACTTCGACTAAAGGTAAGTCAGGTAAGTAAAGAACTACGTAGGGCTTTGATTCCTCACGAGGATACGTAGGCAATTTAATTTTAAGTGAAAACTTAAAATTAAATACAAGCCCATTTTTTTTAACTCTTCTCAAGTAAAAGAACTACGTGGAGCTTTGATTCCTCACGGGGATACGTATGCAATTTAATTTTAAGTAAAAACTTAAAATTAAATACAAGCTAATTTTTTCAAATGATTCCTTTTTTCACTTATAGTTATTTTTCGTGTATAAAATGATAACAAATAAAAGTTTTATATACTAAAAAAAAATTGAGACGGGTCGGACCCGTGACCCGGCGGGTCGAACCCGGACCCGGACCCGTGGCCGACCCGTCGACCCGCCAACCCGTACATTTCATATGTACGGGTGGGGTCCGGGTCTCCCCGCCGACTCCGTGGTCCGACCTGACCGGACCGGACCAGGCGTTGGGCACCTCTAAATCCGAAGCACTATCACTGGGCTCCATCATCACAATAGAATTGGGTGGCTATCCTAATTTTTGCTCGTTATATCGAGGGAAAATAAAAAATTTAATAAATTTTCAAAGTGCATTCAAAGTGAATTTCCATATATCGATATCAATCAATGCTCTTACAGTAGCCAAGACTTGGCGCCTAAGTATTGTTTGTCGATCATGCTTTCTATGATCATCAAGTACAATGAAAATTCACTGAGAATGTGACCTTATCAACTTGGACTAACACATCTTCCACAATTCTCATGGGATAAATTAATGATTGTTATATTAATTTCGAGTCACCTGACAGCTTCAACTTTCTTAATCCAAGCATCCTAAAAATAATAATTGGCAAAATATTAACACTTGAACCAAGACTACAAAGAGCATAAAAGGAAATATCACTTGTAGAACAAGGAATCTTAAAGCTTCCTTGATCCTTAAGCTTTGTAGGTAGGCGCTCATCTCCTTCTTGGATGCCACTTCTTTTGGAAGCTCCGACAAATTATTCTCCTCTTCATATATAATTGCAGCAGCTCGATTCACAATAACATCATCCATTAAAATATTTGAATCAGCTCTACCGACCTCTAAATTAGCATTAGACACGACACTTATCATGTTGAATGACATGGTCGTGCCACTTTCCATCCACTCACTTTCCTCCAGCTCCTCGTATGTATTATTAACCACACAACTCGAGAAGATGACATTGCACTTGCGCGCGCTAATAACCATTTTCTATAGATAGGACAGCATCCTTTTCGTATTTTCAGTCTTTTCTCTTCCCACATCCGAATCCTTATACTTAGAGTATTACTCTCTTCATTCTAAACACTTCATATCAACATCCTAACTCGTGTTGAAGATCGTAGACCATTGGGGGATTGGTGTTCAAGCCTTCGGCGTTGGGTTGCTTCAAATTCCTCCTTGTTCTTCACTACTTTGAGGTAGGTGATTCTTCACCAATATTAAGTACTATTATGAAGGACGTTTTGATCATGTCTTGGGTTTACCTAGTTGGTTAAATTCGTTGTAGTCGAGCATCATGTGTTAGGAAGATAATTTCGATGTTTCGGTACTTATTCATCGTATAATTCCATGGAACCTTTTTGTGTTGAAACTCCTAGCATATTCTGAAGCTTCAAACCAATTTGTGACCAGTATATGGAGATTACCAAGTTGTTATGTTTTACACATTGGAATCATGCGTTTTGGAACGTAGGACGAAAGGAACTTAGGATACTTTCTCGAGATCAAGATGAATTTTGATGATAATACGTACCCTTGTATCGTGTAGTCGTTTAATCCGTAGATATTGTTCACACTCCTTACGAGCATGATGTGCACGGGTATGACATGTATTATCACCATAGAATTCATGAGTTCATCACCATTAGATCCAGTTTTCTGCCAGTAGTAATCTGCCATGCACGGTTAGCGCACGCTAACATATGTAAGTTAACGTGCGCTATCGGGGATAAGTTAACGCACGCTACGTTTGGTACGTAACGTACGTTATGATACCAGCCGAGTCAGTCGGCTGATCAGTGAGAACTGTCAGTCCATGGCTAGCGTACGCTAGGCTTAGACGATAGCGTACGCTAACAGGCAGGCTTAGCGCACGTTACGTAGAGTACGTAGCGTACGCTAAGTGGTTTAGGCAGATTGCATATTTTGAGCCTTTGGGCCGTAGACCGAATTGTTAGGCAATCGTTCGACTTGAGATGATTTGTATATCATTTCTTTTGTTAAGGTTCGAGCTTGCTACGTTGATCGAAGGAGGCGGCCTTCGAGTGTGTTGAGATCATTGAAGTGTTTCGTTCTTGCCATCTTCGAGGCAAGTATCGTAATATGTTAATATTGGTATTTTGAGCATGCGTGTGATTATTCATATTGTTGAACATGAGATTTATTTCGTTGAATTGTCATGATATTCGTTATCTAGTGTTTGTATGTTCATGTTGATGGACATGACGATTTGGCATATATGTATGCATGAGTTATGTTTGTGTTTGTTGTGCGATCTATGCTGAGGGCGCTGGATCGGATGTCCACCTCGTGTTGGTCCGACGGGATCATCTTGGGATCTAGGCTGAGGGCGCTGGATCATTGGACGGGTTATTTCCACCTCGTGTTGGTCCGACGGGATCATCTTGTGATCTATGCTGAGGGCGCTGGATCATTGGAATACCCTTGTTGTGTAATGGAATCTTTTGGATTCGCATTGTCGGATTCCGGTAGCGGAAGTCCGTGTGGTGTATCTTGTTATGTATTGTTGATGCATATTCGATTTGTTTAAATATGATACTTGTACTAGCATCGTTTTGCTAACCCCTTCGGGGGTGGACATTTGTTTTGATGTTCAGGTAGCCGAGGAGCGGGGAAACAGCCACAGTACCGATGTGACGACGAAGGGGTTCAGTGATGTTTGTCGTTGCTTTTGATTGTCTTCTTGATTCATTTCAGTACTCGAGTACGAATGTATTATTAATATCTTTTCGATATGGTTGTATTAATTACTCGTTGAACCAGTTGAATCGGTTTGTAAACTTGAATTTCCATGGTATCGACGTCTTATATTTACATTTCTTTTATTTAGCCTTGTAAATCCTTTCTTAAAGGGTTTACGGCGCTGTAATTATTCCGAATATCTCAGGATGTTACAGCGACCCGGCGGGTCGAACCTGGACCCGGACCCGTGGCCGACCCGTCGACCCGCCAACCCGTACATTTCATATGTACGGGTGGGGTCCGGGTCCTGTCCTGCCGACCCGGCGGGTCCGACCCGGACCCGGACCCGGCGTTGGGCACCTCTAGATCCGAAGCACTATCACTGGGCTCCATCATCACAATAGAATTGGGTTGCTATCCTAATTTTTGCTCATTATATCGAGGGAAAATAAAAAATTTAATAAATTTTCAAAGTGCATTCAAAGTGAATTTCCATATATCGATATCAATCAATGCTCTTACAGTAGCCAAGACTTGGCGCCTAAGTATTGTTTGTCGATCATGCTTTCTATGATCATCAAGTACAATGAAAATTCACTGAGAATGTGACCTTATCAACTTGGACTAACATATCTTCCACAATTCTCATGGGATAAATTAATGATTGTTATATTAATTTCGAGTCACCTGACAGCTTCAACTTTCTTAATCCAAGCATCCTAAAAATAATAATTGGCAAAATATTAACACTTGAACCAAGACCACAAAGAGCATAAAAGGAAATATCACTTGTAGAACAAGGAATCTTAAAGCTTCCTTGATCCTTAAGCTTTGTAGGTAGGCGCTCATCTCCTTCTTGGATGCCACTTCTTTTGGAAGCTCCGACAAATTATTCTCCTCTTCATATATAATTGCAGCAGCTCGATTCACAATAACATCATCCATTAAAATATTTGAATCAGCTCTACCGGCCTCTAAATTAACATTAGACACGACACTTATCATGTTGAATGACATGGTCGTGCCACTTTCCATCCACTCACTTTCCTCCAGCTCCTCGTATGTATTATTAACCACACAACTTGAGAAGATGACATTGCACTTGCGCGCACTAATAACCATTTTCTATAAATAGGACAACATCCTTTTCGTATTTTCAGTCTTTTCTCTTCCCACATCTGAATCCTTATACTTAGAGTATTACTCTCTTCATTCTAAACACTTCATATCAACATCCTAACTCGTGTTGAAGATCGTAGACCATTGGGGGATTGGTGTTCAAGCCTTCGGCGTTGGGTTGCTTCAAATTCCTCCTTGTTCTTCACTACTTTGAGGTAGGTGATTCTTCACCAATATTAAGTACTATTATGAAGGACATTTTGATCATGTCTTGGGTTTACCTAGTTGGTTAAATTCGTTGTAGTCGAGCATCATGTGTTAGGAAGATAATTTCGATGTTTCGGTACTTATTCATCGTATAATTCCATGGAACCTTTTTGTGTTGAAACTCCTAGCATATTCTGAAGCTTCAAACCAATTTGTGACCAGTATATGGAGATTACCAAGTTGTTATGTTTTACACATTGGAATCATGCGTTTTGGAACGTAGGACGAAAGGAACTTAGGATACTTTCTCGAGATCAAGATGAATTTTGATGATAATACGTACCCTTGTATCGTGTAGTCGTTTAATCCGTAGATATCGTTCACACTCCTTACGAGCATGATGTGCACGGGTATGACATGTATTATCACCATAGAATTCATGAGTTCATCACCATTAGATCCAGTTTTCTACCAGTAGTAATTTGCCATGCACGGTTAGCGCACGCTAACATATGTAAGTTAACGTGCACTATCGGGGATAAGTTAACGCACGCTACGTTTGGTACGTAACGTACGTTATGATACCATCCGAGTCATTCGGCTGATCAGTGAGAACTGTCAGTCCATGGCTAGCGTACGCAAGGCTTAGACGATAGCGTACGCTAACAGGCAAGCTTAGCGCACGTTACGTAGAGTACGTAGCGTACGCTAAGTGGTTTAGGCAGATTGCATATTTTGAGCCTTTGGGCCGTAGACCGAATTGTTAGGCAATCGTTCGACTTGAGATGATTTGTATATCATTTCTTTTGTTAAGGTTCGAGCTTGCTACGTTGATCGAAGGAGGCGGCCTTCGAGTGTGTTGAGATCATTGAAGTCTTTCGTTCTTGCCATCTTCGAGGCAAGTATCGTAATATGTTAATATTGGTATTTTGAGCATGCGTGTGATTATTCATATTGTTAAACATGAGATTTATTTCGTTGAATTGTCATGATATTCGTTATCTAGTGTTTGTATGTTCATGTTGATGGACATGACGATTTGGCATATATGTATGCATGAGTTATGTTTGTGTTTGTTGTGCGATCTATGCTGAGGGCGCTGGATCGGATGTCCACCTCGTGTTGGTCCGACGGGATCATCTTGGGATCTAGGCTGAGGGCGCTGGATCATTGGACGGGTTATTTCCACCTCGTGTTGGTCCGACGGGATCATCTTGTGATCTATGCTGAGGGCGCTGGATCATTGGAATACCCTTGTTGTGTAATGGAATCTTTTGGATTCACATTGTCGGATTCCGGTAGCGGAAGTCCGTGTGGTGTATCTTGTTATGTATTGTTGATGCATATTCGATTTGTTTAAATATGATACTTGTACTAGCATCGTTTTGCTAACCCCTTCGGGGGTGGACATTTGTTTTGATGTTCAGGTAGCCGAGGAGCGGGGAAACAGCCACAGTACCGATGTGACGACGAAGGGGTTCAGTGATGTTTGTCGTTGCTTTTGATTGTCTTCTTGATTCATTTCAGTACTCGAGTACGAATGTATTATTAATATCTTTTCGATATGGTTGTATTAATTACTCGTTGAACCAGTTGAATCGGTTTGTAAACTTGAATTTCCGTGGTATCGACGTCTTATATTTACATTTCTTTTATTTAGCCTTGTAAATCCTTTCTTAAAGGGTTTACGACGCTGTAATTATTCCGAATATCTCGGGGTGTTACAGCGACCCGGCGGGTCAAACCTGGACCCGGACCCGTGGCCGACCCGTCGACCCACCAACCCGTACATTTCATATGTACGGGTGGGGTCCGGGTCCTGTCCTGCCGACCCGGCGGGTCCGACCCGGACCCGGACCCGGCGTTGGGCACCTCTAGATCCGAAGCACTATCACTGGGCTCCATCATCACAATAGAATTGGGTGGCTATCCTAATTTTTGCTCATTATATCGAGGGAAAATAAAAAATTTAATAAATTTTCAAAGTGCATTCAAAGTGAATTTCCATATATCGATATCAATCAATGCTCTTACAGTAGCCAAGACTTGGCGCCTAAGTATTGTTTGTCGATCATGCTTTCTATGATCATCAAGTACAATGAAAATTCACTGAGAATGCGACCTTATCAACTTGGACTAACACATCTTCCACAATTCTCATGGGATAAATTAATGATTGTTATATTAATTTCGAGTCACCTGACAGCTTCAACTTTCTTAATCCAAGCATCCTAAAAATAATAATTGGCAAAATATTAACACTTGAACCAAGACCACAAAGAGCATAAAAGGAAATATCACTTGTAGAACAAGGAATCTTAAAGCTTCCTTGATCCTTAAGCTTTGTAGATAGGCGCTCATCTCCTTCTTGGATGCCACTTCTTTTGGAAGCTCCGTCAAATTATTCTCCTCTTCATATATAATTGCAGTAGCTCGATTCACAATAACATCATCCATTAAAATATTTGAATCAGCTCTACCGGCCTCTAAATTAGCATTAGACACGACACTTATCATGTTGAATGACATGGTCGTGCCACTTTTCATCCACTCACTTTCCTCCAGATCCTCGTATGTATTATTAACCACACATCTGTGGTTGCCACATGAGTATTGCGATTATTAATATGATCCAACTTTTATTTATCCTCAGTAAATCGTCTTCTCATTTCGTTCATGAAGCTAGTCATCTTGCAGACAATATCGACTTCAATGATCCCTTATCTTCAACTCTCTCGCCATTTGAATATTGAAAGTCTGTCGGTGGTTGCAGCACATTCTTTGTACCGTAGGAGATTGTTTTAGCTCGGCTGCTCATAAAAGCCCGACGAAGGATTACTATCGTAGTCACTGTAATTCCGGTTTTTAACATAATGAGCTCCTTCCCATGGATCCGATGGTTGCCCCATATGCTGGAATTATCACTGCAGCCCCCTTACTCACGCACTCGATTGGCTTGTTATAATGAACATCTGAGTTGTTAGTGCCTTCATTGGGCCTGAATCCGAAACCTCATCCACCCACCTCATACTCAAATCTGTTAGCTATTGGATGTTATTCATCTATATTTTCTCAAGTATAACCAAAGCCTCTTCAGGGCTTTTGGCTAGTAAAGCTCCACTAGCCACGCATCTATATATGCTCGTGTCTGCCCCATCAATCTATTATAAAAACACAAACTTGATGATATTCGAGAAATCTATGTCATTGGCAATGTCTCAAGAAATCTCTAAATCTCTTTGAGAATTTTATATCATGGGCATGTCTCAATAAGCCTCTAAATCTCTTTCACGCCTCATACAATGGCTCTGATTCCATCTGCCTAAATTGAGTAATCTCGCATTTCAATTGCCTCATCTTGCTTGCGGAAAATAAGTTAAATAGAAATCTTTCGCTCAACTCCTCCCAAGTGCCTACATTCCCCAAAGCCAAAGTACTAAACCAATCCCGCCTTATCTAGCTAAGAAAACGGAAAAAGACGTACTTGGATCGCATCACCCGACACCATGTTATACTTGATCATATCGCAAATCTGCAAGAAGTGAACGAGTTCCAAAATTTTGATCTAATTGGGGGCGGAAATGGTCACGTATTGCCCCATATTGTCCAGCGAGTTCTGTTGGATGCTCAATATGGGCTCCTTCATTCGGCGCATTATCTCTTTGTTTACGATTTGGGTCCCTAATATTGCGTTTCAATTGGCTCCGGTCACCCCATGTTTCTATTTCTTTGCGTCGAAAATGCACTCTCATGTCTTGCAAAAGCTTCCATTTTCGGAATAAAAGGTTTGATCGGTTGCCTTTTTGATCGAGTAATCATGCACAATATGAAATTATTAAAAGAAGCAAACAATTTACTAAGAACAACTAAAAAGAAAAATAAAAGACAGAAATAATAGAAACAAAATGAAAAAAAATTGAAGTAAAATCGAACTTGCTTATACTAAAATCAATAAAATGATTTTTTAGTCTCCGACAATGACGACAAAAAGCTATTGGCTCTTTATTTTGCTACCTACAAGTGTACATAGTGAATGTAGGTAGTGACGAATAAGGTCGTATTCCACAAAAACTAAAGAGTTATTATATTGAGTATTCGACTATAACAATTCAAAATGTTTATATGATCTAAATCTGGACGAAGTTTTAGTAAATAATTAACTATATACTAAATAATAAAACTAAAACAATCGCGCAAAAAAGATAGATCGAGTATACGAAAGAGATTGCAATACAAATGATTTCAAATGATTACTAAGTCTAATTGGATAAATTGTAATTAAAGTTTCTATTGTCTTCCCTATAATATGATCATAAAAGTCATTTATTGCCTCTCGCGAGATTACACAAACACATGGATTAAATAACTTACATTAATGTCTCCATCTATTACATAAAATTCAACTCCTAAATTCAAAAGATCAAAAATCCTCATAATTAAATCAAGTAAGCATCCACTTTTTGACCAGGTTAGCATCACTCGGTCATACAATCGTGTTGTACTACTCTAAATAAGGCTGCAAGATCTGCCCACTGACACGGCTTGGGCCAGGGCCCGTATTGAAATGGCCTAGTCCCTTTACCATGTAACTCGCCCACTTTTGCGCCTTTCCGCGTCTATTACATCTCACATGCATTAATTAGTTAGTCCTGAGGGTTATGGCGTCTCTATTGCTTGTATTGGGCCTCAAAACACCTGAAAATCGCACAAACAACAAGCAACATAATATCGTCCAAATAGATAAAGAACGTACGTACGACACTACAATTCTAACACATTCGTACGCAACTGGGCTCAGTAACCCAAAATGTATGTGAAATTGCATGTTAACAGAATTAATTTCAATTTAATCCACTTATAGTCATATGAGTTGGATTTTTTAAATATAAGTTAGATTTTTCGAAAATTTATCAAAATGAATTCTCCCTCCGTCCGATAATAACTTGCACCATTTTGTTTTGTGCGGTCTCCAAGATGTAACACACCCGATCCCCTGTGAAATATTACAGCACCGCAGGCCCTCTCCGTGAGGATCACCGGGCTAAATACAGAAACAAGACATCACATTACATGCCGACATGGCTAAATAACGAACCATTAGACTGATTTGGTCTTTCAGCACAAACATATAACTAACATATACACATCTCTTTCAGGACTCATACCCATACAAAGGTCAAATACACTCACAAACTCATACAACTGAAAATACGACAGCGGAAAGAACAATACAATGAACTCCGACTAACTGCACCCAGAACTGGCCTTCCTGTGATTAGTATCATTCATGTAACATCCCGAGATATTCAGGATTATTACAGCGCCGTAAACCCTTGAAGTCAGGATTTACTAGGCTAAGAATTTAAAACCAACATTATTAAATACCGACTGTAAAGTTTATTATTACATCATGAGTATGAAAAAGTACAAATCGACCAACATCTGAATATAAATTTCAAAGGAAGAACAAAACGACAGCGTACTCGAGTACTTTACTAAAAACAAACCGCAACTGACAAACTTTCCCGGCCATAACATCACTCCGCACCCTCGTCATCATGCAGCTCAAGTGGTTGCTTCCCTGTCCTCCTGTATCCTGAACATAAAACAAATGTCCACCCCAAAGGGGTTAGCACAACGATGCTAGTACAAGTACGATAATTATACAACAATAGATTATTCAACATATCACGAAGAATAATGACAACATCATCAACGACAACAATAACGAGTCTCTACTACGAGAAGACTCACAATACCACACAACATGATCACAACATGATACAACATACACATGGTAATTCCTATGATCCAGCGTTCACTACATAGATCCCAAGATGATCCCGTCGGACCAACTCTGTAACACCTCCAAGATATTCAGGGTATATTACAGCGCCGTGGGCCCCTACCTGGGACCCACCAGGCTAAATAATAAATACCGCTCGTCTAACCATCACAGTTAGCGAGAAAACACACACCACCAGGACGACAATTAAATAAAATGCCCGGCATAACCGGCGAAACAAACATCACCTGACAATCGTAAATAACATTTAACGATACAAACCATAATACGAGTAAAAATGCCTAAGTACTCACGAGTACTATCTATAAGTTCAAAAGTTGGAAAACAACCATATCGAAATGGACAACTGAAATAAAGAAACTCATTTGCACACGTCAACAACCCTGGCCAGCATCCTCGTACTGTCCCAATGCCCGCTCGTCCGGATGAACATAACCTGAAATTCATAACAAGAATTTCCCCAAAACGGGTCCCCAAAGGGGTTAGCAATTACGCTAGTACAAGTAATCAAGGCAAACCATTCGCTTACACATTTCATAGTACATGCATCAAGTTATTTCAAAAAATAAAACCAGACATGTCTTTTCCGGAAACAAACAATCAATAATCAATTTGCCTAGGACCGGGATGAAGCCACTATCCCATTCGAGGCCTCTAAGGACCCTCCCGAGCTGGCCATATCATAAAATAAATCACGCACAGGCATCGCCTAGGACCGGGGTGAAGCCACTGTCCCATTCGAGGCCTCTAAGGACCCTCCCGAACTGGCTAGCGAATCAAGCTCGTGAATCCAGAGTTAAGTCACGGATTCCCCCGAGGCCTCGTCAGACCCTCCCGGAGTGAGCAAAGCACACACAAATACATCACCATCTCATATTAAGCATAAAAAATTCCAAGAGTACTTGCCTTGAGTAATTGACGACGACACAAACGGAAAGGAAAATCAACCACGATCACTAGGAACCGATAAAGGATTACTCTCGTAGTCACTGTAATTCTGGTTGTTAACATAATGAGCTCCTTCCCATGGATCCGATTGTTGCCCCATATGCTGGAATTATCACTGCAGCCCCCTTACTCACGCACTCGATTGGATTGTTATAATGTACATCTGAGTTGTTAGTGCCTTGATTGGGCCTGAATCCGAAACCTCAGCCACCCACCTCATACTCAAATTTGTTAGCTATTGGATGTTATTCATCTATATTTTCTCAAGTATAACTAAAGCCTCCTCGGGGCTTTTGATAGTAAAGCTCCACGAGCCACGCATCTATATATGCTCGTGTCAGCCCCATCAATCCATTATAAAAACACAAACTTGATGATATTCGAGAAATCTATGTCATTGGCAATGTCTCAAGAAATCTCTAAATCTCTTTGAGAATTTTATATCATGGGCATGTCTCAATAAGCCTCTAAATCTCTTTCACGCCTCATACAATGGCTCTGATTCCATCTGCCTAAATTGAGTAATCTCGCATTTCAATTGCCTCATCTTGCTTGCAGAAAAGAAGTTAAATAGAAATCTTTCGCTCAACTCCTCCCAAGTGCCTACATTCCCCAAAGCCAAAGTACTAAACCAATCTCGCCATATCTTGCTAAGAAAACGGAAAAATACGTACTTTGATTGCATCACCCGACACCATGTTATACTTGATCGTATCGCAAATCTGCAAGAAGTGAACGAGTTCCAAAATTTTAATCTAATTGGGGGCGGAAATGGTCACGTATTGCCCCATATTGTCCAACGAGTTCTGTTGGCTACTCAATATGGGCTCCTTCATTCGGTGCATTATCTCTTTCTTCATGATTTGGGTCCCCAATATTGCGTTTCAATTGGCTCCGGTCACCCTATATTTCTATTTCTTTGCATCTAAAATGCACTCTGATGTCTTGCAAAAGCTTCAATTTTCGGAATAAAAGGTTTGATCGGTTGCCTTTTTGATCGAGTAATCATGCACCATATGAAATTATTAAAAGAAGCAAACAATTTACGAAGAACAACTAAAAAGAAAAATAAAAGACAGAAATAATAGAAACAAAATGAAAAAAAATTGAAGTAAAATCGAACTTGCTATCTACAAGTGTACATAGTGAATGTAGGTAGTGACGAATAAGGTCGTATTCCATAAAAACTAAAGAGTTATTATATTGAGTATTCGACTATCATAATTCAATATGTTTATATGATCTAAATCTGGATGAAATTTTAGTAAATAATTAACTATAAACTAAATAATAAAACTAAAACAATCGCTCAAAAAAGATACATCGAGTATAAGAAAAAGATTGCAATACAAATGATTTCAAATGATTACTAGGTCTAATTGGATAAATTGTAATTAAAGTTTCTATTGTCTTCCATATAATATGATCATAAAAGTCATTTATTGTCTCTCGCGAGATTACACAAACACATGGATTAAATAACTTATATTAATGTCTCCATCTATTACATAAAATTCAACTCCTAAATTCAAAAGATCAAAAATCCTCATAATTAAATCAAGTAAGCATACACTTTTTGACCAGGTCAGCATCACTCGGTCATACAATCGTGTTGTACTACTCTAAATAAGGTTGCAAGATCAGCCTACTGACACGGCTTGGGCCAGGGCCCGTATTGAAATGGCCTAGTCCCTTTACCATGTAACTCGCCCACTTTTGCGCCTTTTCACGTCTATTACATCTCACATGCATTAATCAGTTAGTCTTGAGGGTTATGACGTCTCTATTGCTTGTATTGGGCCTCAAAACACCTGAAAATCGCACAAACAACAAGCAACATAATATCGTCCAAATAGATAAAGAACGTACGTACGACACTACAATTCTAACACATTCGTATGCAACTGGGCTCAGTAACCCAAAATGTATGTGAAATGGCATGTTAACAGAATTAATTTCAATTTAGTCCACTTATAGTCATATGAATTGGATTTTTGAAATATAAGTTAGATTTTTCGGAAATTTATCAAAATGAATTCTCCCTCCGTCCAATAATAACTTGCACCATTTTGTTTTGTGCGGTCTCCAAGATGTAACACCCTCGATCCCCCTGAAATATTACAGCGCTGCAGACCCTCTCCGTGAGGATCTATCGGGCTAAATACAGAAACAAGACATCACATTTCATGCCGACATGGCTAAATAACGAACTATTAGACTGATTTGGTCTTTCAGCACAAACATATAACTAACATATACACATCTCTTTCAGGACTCATACCCATGCAAAGGTCAAACACACTCACAAACTCATACAACTGAAAATACGATAGCGGAAAGGACAATACAATGAACTCTGACTAACTGCACCCAGAACTGGCCTTCATGTGATTAGTATCATTCATGTAACACCCCGACATATTCAGGATTATTACAGCGTCGTGAACCCTTGAAGTCAGGATTTACTAGGCTAAGAATTTGAAACCAACATTATTAAATACCAACTGTAAAGTTTATTATTACATCACGAGTATGAAAAAGTACAAATCGACCAACATCCGAATATAAATTTCAAAGGAAGGACAAAACGACAGCGTACTCGAGTACTTTACTAAAAACAAAACGCAACTGACAAACCATCCCGGCCATAACATCACTTCGCACCTTCGTCATCATGCAGCTCAAGTGGTTGCTTCCCCGTCCTCCCGTATCCTGAACATAAAACAAATGTCCACCCCAAAGGGGTTAGCACAACAATGCTAGTACAAGTACGATAATTATACAACAATAGATTATTCAACATATCACGAAGAATAATGACAACATCATCAACGACAACAATAACAACGAGTCTCTACTACGAGAAGACTCACAATACCATACAACATGATACAACATACACATGGTAATTCCGATGATCCAGCGTTCACTGCATAGATCCCAAGATGATCCCGTCGGACCAACTCTGTAACACCCCCAAGATATTTAGGGTATATTACAGTGCCGTGGGCCCCTCCTGGGACCCACCAGGCTAAATAATAAATACCACTCGTCTAACCATCACAGTTAGCGAGAAAACACACACCACCAAGACGACAATTAAATAAAATGCCCGACATCACCGGTGAAACAAACATCACCTGACAATCGTAAATAACATTTAACGAAACCATAATACGAGTAAAAATGCCTAAGTATGTAATATCCGAAATTTCTACTACTGTTGTTTGAGATTATTTTATCCGAGTTATATTGTACAGCGTGGAATCTGTACAGTATGGATAAAATAAATAAAGGACTGAGATGTCAGTATTGGTACAATTGTCGTATCTGGTCGACAATTGCATTTGAGAATATCGTGTATCAGGTTATCGTACTTTCGATATGAGTTATATCGTATGAGAATATTATTGGATTCAGTATACATATTCAGTATGCCGTATGTTCGTATTCTGTATGTCGAGACACGTGGTAACAGTTAAAATTGGTTAAGTATAGAATACTTAGCGTACGCTAATGTTTAAGACTTACGTACGCTAAATCACAAGAGTTACGTACATTATGGCCGAGACATTACGTACGTAACATGGGAATCAGACGATCGAGTCATGGTCGACAGGTGGGACCCTGTGTCGGCAGCTTTCGGCGGAAGGATGTTGACAGGAGAGTCAACTACGTATTACGTACGTTATACAGGATGTATTACGTATGTAATATAAGGTTTTACTGTAGCAAGTCAACGTGCGTATTACGTACGTAATGAAGGAAATGTTACGTACGTAATCAAGTGGACGAAACAGGACAGTTAGTTTTGGGATTAGCATTACGTACGCTATCAAGGATGGTTAACGTACGTAATGCGTGTTACGTACGTTAACCTTGTTGTGTTACGTACGTAACGAACAGGAATGTTTTATAAGTGGATGCCCGTCTTTCATTTCCTTCGACGTTTCTTTTCGTTTTTCGTCTTCAAACTTTGAGAGAGAGAGATATTGGCCTTTCTAAGTCGATTTTGAGCTTGAGGACTTGGATTTGAGACTTGGATATGGAATTATGGATGATTCTTGAAGGGTTTGATTGGGTTATTCATGTTATTGAGGTATGTTGTTGAATTCTTCACTTTGATTTCGGATTTTGGTATTGTTATCAGTATATGATTCATATGAAGTTGATTGTGATATTGTTGTTACGATTATTGAGTCTATAGGAACTATATTTTGAAGGAAGATGGTGTTATGATGGTTTATACCTTGAATATGTTGATTATGATTATGAAATCATAGAGTTCTTGATGTTCTTGGTATTGTTACTTCGATTCTTGATGTTAGGGAGATCGTATGTTCAAGAACATGTTGATATACACATTGAATTGTGATTAGGGATGGTTTAGATGTTAGAAAACATCGGATTACATTGTTTTAATGGATATGAACAAGGTTTTGAATCCATTAGTGTTCTTGAGGAACTTTTGATGAATTTAACATAGCAAGACGATCGTATATTGAATTAATCGGATTATGAAGCGTGTTGTGGTTTTGAGTTCGTAATTGTTTGAGTTGGATTGTCCGGACTTGTGTCTAATCGAGACATTGTGGAACCGTTGGGGTTTATTGATCGGTTGTATTGATTGATTATGATCATCGAGTTGTAGTTTGTATTGTAGATATTGTTGAATCGTTGAGATGATTTGGTTGGTCGTATTGGTTGTTAATTGTTATCGGATATGTGTTATTTGATTACTTCGATAGGTTGAGATTATTGATCAGTGATTAGAACTGTATGTTGCGGTCGTGTTCGAGAACGTTCGTGAATCGCTTTGGGCCAGGAGCCGAGGAGCTTGTACTCGACGACGAGGAATTGGTAATGGATTCATCGGTATCGAGGCAAGTCATTACTTGCTCAGTTATAATGTTTAATGAATTGTTTCAGTTTCATTTCGTTTATAATGCATATAGGAATGATTATTACTGCAAATTCTGGAGATTTGTATTATGTGTTGTCTTTCCGATTCTGGGAGTTAAATCATAAGGTTTATGATTCATTTCGGATTACTGAAATTTTGGGTATCGAGGATACATTATGGTAAAGACGAGAATATGAGTATCTGCAGTCCATGGTATGTTTGGGTTGCCGAGCATTGCGGATAATCTTCGGTGGTGATTTGGCATCGAGATTGCTTCCGAAGGACTTGGGTCAAGTATTCAGGATTGATTCGGTTTAGTGTCGATGATGTTGATCATGCAGGTTGTCATTCATGTTGCTGAACATGAGGTCGTCCTAGTTGTGTCATCATAGTGTCGTTCATGTTTTGATTCATATGTTGTTCATGTTGATGAACATATTGATTTGCATATGTGTATGCATAATTGCATTGTTATGTTGTAAATGATCCGAAGGGATCATGAAGATCTATGCTGAGGGCGCTGGATCGAATGTCCACCATGCATTGGTTCGGCGGGATCATCATGGGGATCTATGCTGAGGGCGCTGGATCGTTGGACAGGTTTTCCACCATGCGTTGGTTCGACGGGATCATCATGGGGATCTATGCTGAGGGCGCTAGATCGTTGGATTACCAGTATTGTGCTGATGGAATCTTGTGAATTCGCATCATTAATTTTATCATGTGTTGTTGTTCATATGTGTATTGTTGGTTATCCACCTTATGATGATCTGATAGGATCATCAAGGGGATCTATGCTGAGGGCGCTGGATCGTCGGATTTCCATTGAGTATACATCATTGTTATTGTTATGAGCATATTGACGTGGTCATATGAGTATGCATTTGTAGGTCTTGTGTTAGGACCGTGTCCGTATTGCATTGATCTGATCTCGAATTAGACTGATATGATTGTCGTGGCACTTCATATCTCGAGGTATGTTCCATATTTCCTTTGGTATTCGTCTTGTGATGGACAATCGATTATCATTTTGGGATTTGATGATGCTATCCGATGGATTGTATTGGTCAGAACTGGTACTTTTCCGTATCGTGAGTTGGTTATGATAATTTGAGAATCTTGAGTATTGTTTGAGGTACAATACAGATATTATGTTCGAGTTTATTGGTTAATCGAGTACGAGGTGTGAAATTTGATAATGGTTATTCTGATGAGAATTACTTGAGTAAGTAATGTTATGGCGGTAAGATTACGTTGGTCGTATTCTTATGTTGTATTTTCATTGGTATGTAATTATTAATGTGATGTGACGGTTATCATTGTTGGATATTATGGTTGACCCCGTCGTGGGATTTCTTTTTAGGTTCTTGGAGTATCGAGCATGTAGCGATCGTGAAGAGATGAGCTTCCCGGAGGATACTGGCTAGGACATGTTTTGTGCATTGAGTTTCTTGATTGGTTCTTGTATTCCGCTACTAGAGTATCTTTATGGTTGGTCTTTTTCCGCTGCGTAAGTATTTTGAAATGCTCTTTTGGTATCTGGTAACTGAGATTACTTTGGAAATCTTTTTCTAAACTTTTGAGTGTCGGCCGTTTGACCTTGCGATTTCAAATGAGTTTTTACGATGGTTTTTGATAAATGGATTTTACAAGTCTTTGTGAATTTTTAAAGATAGTACCATCGTTGGCCTCTTGGGCATTTGTAAATATTTGCGAAAATTTCCTTCATCCTTGTGGGTTCCATCTCGGGGCCCACGGCATTGTAACATTTCCGGTTAAATCTGGGGGTGTTACAGAATATGGTATCGGAGCTTAGGTTGAGAAAACCTAGGCATTTGGGTCGAGCTGGGTCGTGTTTTGTCGCATCAGTCGAGTTGTCGATTGACTAATTCTAGAGCCTTGAGTTTTTGTTGTTCACTCGGGCTTGTGCGTTATGTGATTTATCAGTGTGGTACTGGGATTATTGTGAACTTTTCCAAACGGTGCTAACGTGATTCTCTTGAAAGAGATGTGTTGTGTTCTCAAGTTGAACTGAGTTTGCAAAACGTGTATTTTGAAAATACCCGTGTCGAGTATTTTCTTGAGTCTAGACATGTGCCAGTATCACGGGGAATCGTCGGCTTCACGATCTGTAAGTATTTGAATTTTTGAATTTCATTGAGATTTATTGCCGTTCTAAGTTGATATGTTTTGAGATTCAGAAAGATATTATGCGTTACAATATGAGATGTCAGAGTGGGACAGGATTGATGATCTTGAGAAACTATGATTTTGGAAATCAGTATGTTGATTATATTTTTGAACGGAATTGTGCATTTGGGAGAAATATTGTGCATGGTTGAAAAGAACATGTAGTCATGTTAGTTCATTTTGTTATATATGAACTGCTTTTGAGCATTTGAAAATGATGCTTTTCAAAATGAATATTTCACGGATGTTTTACGGAAAATGATTTTGGGTCGAGACCCAATCGATTTTGAAATAGTTTTATAACTGAGGACTTGAGGTCCAGAAGGGTTTTCTACTTTTTAAACTTTTTGTTATGCGGAACAAGATACGGGCTGAGACCCTAATGTTTCAAAAAGGCTTTTTAGTTTTCATAAAACTCCCGAGATTTGTAAAAATCTTTACCAATCGTTTATTTATTTCGTTCCTACCTTTTGAGGTTTTGGTTTACTTATTCAAATGAAACTTCTCGGGTAGTCTTTCGCTGTATTTGATTTGTCGATTATTCAATGTTTTGTCATAGTATATTTGAGGTGATCCAGGATGGATTAATAATTGACGTTGCGAGTCATATGTGAGGAAAAAGGAGTTTTAACGGAATTTATATATATTGAGATTTTGGAACTCTATCGTGTGGTTTTCCCGATGGAATATCGGTGGATATTGGTGACAAGCTGAACTGATATACAGGAGTATGAATATGGTCAAGCATTTGCATAAATCCCATTTTATTTAATCGTGTGTATTTGAAAAGAATTTTTATCGAGAACTTGACGTAAGCAAACTGATTTAATTTTTTCGAAAATTCATTTCGTGGTCCTACGAAAACTTATGTTTTGAGTTTTGAAATTTTTGAAATAACTTTCGAAAATTCGTCTTCGTAACAAGATTATATGAAGTCAAACTGGTTTTGAAAATGTGATTGATGTACATACGCATTTAGTGCATCGGACATATCATATCGATGGTCCAAGGAAAAGAGATTCGAAGTTTAGTATGGTAGATTGGCTATCCATGGGTGATCAATGGATTGATCAGGCAAGAGAATTATACTGCGTTTTGTAGAATCGGTACAGATGTAATTTTTGGAATTTTGGATTTTGTGAAACTGGAGCATATGTGCTATGTGGCTTTATTGATGTGGTAGTAGCGTGACTTTACTACTTTTGAATTTTGAGCCGTACCGATTGGTCATTCCCACTTTATGTATGATTTATGATGTTCGACGATTTGTGATTGATTGTTCGTACGCCGAGGGGTATGTTCACCAGTCGGATATGTTTATTTAGATCCACTCTATGTGATCGGTGTGTCGTTTTGAGAATTTTTCTTTTTCGTATATCTGTCTCTGTGGTTCGGTGTTCATCGTATTGGAGCTTACCATTTAAAGGTATTCTCGATTATCGTTGACCGTTCGTTAGTCGTATTGGAGTTTATCATGTTGATGATATTCTCGATTGTGTTTTGACCTCTGGTTGGTCATATTGGAGTTTATCATGTTGATGATATTCTCGATTGTATTTTGACCTCTGGTTGGTCATATGGGAATTTATCATGTTGATGATAAATTCGGTTGATTTATTAGTTGATCATTTTTGGTGATCATCTGAGCGTTCGGATTTTGTGTTGATGCTTCGGGATTCGTGTCGTTGTTTTGGGCGGTTGTTTCGCAGATGTATTGTGTATTATTCGTCTTATCGGAATTGGGACTGATTGTGTAATCAGGCAGGCAGGATTTTGATTCGGGCAGATTGTTTCATCTGAAGATGATATATTTTTGTTGAGACTCAGAGAATTGTAATCGTAAGCGTATTGGGACTGTACAGTGAGATCGCTTGCTAGTATATCAGGAGATCGTCGACCTGCGTATTTGTAAGTGTGCTCTTTTGGTTATTCAGTAATGATAATGATTGATCGTTGTCGTGATGGTTTTGGGATATTTTGGTTGAACCTTTTGTTTGTTTATTTTTATGACGGATTGCAAGTTTCGAGGCTGAAACTTATTTTAAGTGGTGTAGAATGTAATATCCGGAATTTCTACTACTGTTGTTTGAGATTATTTTATCCGAGTTATATTGTACAGCGTGGAATCTGTACAGTATGGATAAAATAAATAAAGGACTGAGATGTCAGTATTGGTACAATTGTCGTATCTGGTCGACAATTGCATTTGAGAATATCGTGTATCAGGTTATCGTACTTTCGATATGAGGTATATCGTATGAGGATATTATTGGATTTAGTATACATATTCAGTATGCCGTATGTTCGTATTCTGTATGTCGAGACAGGTGGTAATAGTTAAAATTGGCTAAGTATAGAATACTTAGCGTACGCTAATGTTTAAGACTTACGTACGCTAAATCACAAGAGTTACGTACGTTATGGCCGAGATATTACGTACGTAACATGGGAATCAGACGATCGAGTCATGGTCGGCAGGTGGGACCTTGTGTCGGCAGCTTTCGGCGGAAGGATGTTGACAGGCGAGTCAACTACGTATTACGTACGTTATACAGGATGTATTACGTACGTAATATAAGGTTTTACTGTAGCAAGTCAACGTGCGTATTACGTACGTAATGAAGGAAATGTTACGTACGTAATCAAGTGGACGAAACAGGATAATTAGTTTGGGGATTAGCATTACGTACGCTATCAATGATGGCTAACATACGTAATGCGTGTTACGTACGTTAACCTTGTTGTGTTACGTACGTAACGAACAGGAATGTTTTATAAGTGGATGCCCGTCTTTCATTTCCTTCGACGTTTCTTTTCGTTTTTCATCTTCAAACTTTGAGAGAGAGAGATGTTGGCCTTCCTAAGTCGATTTTGAGCTTGAGGACTTGGATTTGAGACTTGGATATGGAATTATGGATGATTCTTGAAGGGTTTGATTGGGTTATTCATGTTCTTGAGGTATGTTGTTGAATTCTTCACTTTGATTTCGGATTTTGGTATTGTTATCACTATATGATTCGTATGAAGTTGATTGTGATGTTGTTGTTACGATTATTGAGGCTACATGAACTATATGTTGAAGGAAGATGGTGTTATGATGGTTTATACCTTGAATATGTTGATTATGATTATGAAATCATAGAGTTCTTGATGTTCTTGGTATTGTTACTTCGATTCTTGATGTTAGGGAGATCGTATGTTCAAGAACATGTTGATATACACATTGAATTGTGATTAGGGATTGTTTAGATGTTAGAAAACATAGGATTACATTGTTTTAATGGCTATGAACAAGGTTTTGAATCCATTAGTGTTCTTGAGGAACTTTTGATGAATTTAACATAGCAAGACGATCGTATATTGAATTAATCGGATTATGAATCGTGTTGTGGTTTTGAGTTCGTAATTATTTGAGTTCGATTGTCCGGACTTGTGTCTAATCGAGATATTGTGGAACCGTTGGGGTTTATTGATCGGTTGTATTGATTGATTATGATCATCGAGTTGTAGTTTGTATTGTATATATCGTTGAATTGTTGAGATGATTTGGTTGGTCGTATCGGTTGTTAATTGTTATTGGATATGTGTTATTTGATTACTTCGATAGGTTGAGATTATTGATCGGTGATTAGAACCGTATGTTGCGGTCGTGTTCGAGAACGTTCGTGAATCGCTTTGGGCCGGGAGCCGAGGAGCTTGTACTCGACGACGAGGAATTGGTAACGGATTCATCGGTATCGAGGCAAGTCATTACTTGCTCAGTTATAATGTTTAATGAATGGTTTCAGTTTCATTTCGTTTATAATGCATATAGCAATGATTATTACTGCAAATTTCGGAGATTTGTATTATGTGTTGTCTTTCCGATTCTGGAAGTTAAATCATAAGGTTTATGATTCATTTCGGATTATTGAAATTTTGGGTATCGAGGATACATTATGGTAAAGACGAGGATATGAGTATCTGCAGTCCATGGTACGTTTGGGTTTCCGAGCATTGCGGATAATCTTCGGTGGTGATTTGGCATCGAGATTGCTTCCGAAGGACTCGGGTCAAGTATTCAGGATTGATTCGGTTTAGTGTCGATGATGTTGATCATGCAGGTTATCATTCATGTTGCTGAACATGAGGTCGTCCTAGTTGTGTCATCATAGTGTCGTTCATGTTTTGATTCATATGTTGTTCATGTTGATGAACATATTGATTTGCATATGTGTATGCATAATTGCATTGTTATGTTGTAAATGATCCGAAAGGATCATGAGGATCTATGCTGAGGGCGCTGGATCGGATGTCCACCATGCGTTGGTTCGACGGGATCATCATGGGGATCTATGCTGAGGGCGCTGGATCGTTGGACAGGTTTTCCACCATGCGTTGGTTCGACGGGATCATCATGGGGATCTATGCTGAGGGCGCTGGATCGTTGGATTACCAGTATTGTGTTGATAGAATCTTGTGAATTCGCATCATTGATTTTATCATGTGTTGTTGTTCATATGTGTATTGTTGGTTATCCACCTTATGATGATCCGATAGGATCATCAAGGGGATCTATGCTGAGGGCGCTGGATCGTCGGATTTCCATTGAGTATACATCATTGTTATTGTTGTGAGCATATTGACGTGGTCATATGAGTATGCATTTGTAGGTCTTATGTTAGGACCGTGTCCGTATTGCATTGATCTGATCTCATATTAGACTGATATGATTGTCGTGGCACTTCATATCTCGAGGTATGTTCCGTATTTCCTTTGGTATTCGTCTTGTGATGGACAATCGGTTATCGTTTTGGGATTTGATGATGTTATCCGATGGATCGTATTGGTCAGAACTGGTACTTTTCCGTATCGTGAGTTGGTTATGATAATTTGAGAATCTTGAGTATTGTTTGAGGTACAATATAGATATTATGTTCGAGTTTATTGGTTAATCGAGTACGAGATGTGAAATGTGATAATTGTTATTCTGATGAGAATTACTTGAGTAAGTAATGTTATGGCGGTAAGATTACGTTGGTCGTATTCTTATGTTGTATTTTCATTGGTATGTAATTATTAATGTGATGTGACAGTTATCATTGTTGGATATTATGGCTGACCCCGTCGTGGGATTTCTTTTTAGGTTCTTGGAGTATCGAGCATGTAGCGGTCGTGAAGAGATGAGCTTCCCGGAGGATACTGGCTAGGACATGTTTTGTGCATTGAGTTTCTTGATTGGTTCTTGTATTCCGCTGCTAGAGTATCTTTATGGTTGGTCTTTTTCCGCTGCGTGAGTATTTTGAAATGCTCTTTTGGTATCTGGTAACTCAGATTACTTTGGAAATCGTTTTATAAACTTTTGAGTGTCGGCCGTTTGGCCTTGCGATTTCAAATGAGTTTTTACGACGATTTTTGATAAGTGGATTTTACAAGTCTTTGTGAATTTTTAAAGATAGTACCGTCGTTGGCCTCTTGGGCATTTGTAAATATTTGCGAAAATTTCCTTCAGCCTTGTGGGTTCCATCTCGGGGCCCACGGCGCTGTAACATTTCCGGTTAAATCTGGGGGTGTTACAAAGTACGCACGAGTACTATCTATAAGTTCACAAGTTGTAAAACAACCATATCGAAATGGACAACTGAAATAAAGAAACTCATTTGCACATATCAACAACCCTGGCCAGCATCCTCGTACTGTCCCAATGCCCGCTTGTCCGGCTGAACATAACCTGAAATTCATAACAAGAATTTCCCCAAAACGGGTCCCCAAAGGGGTTAGCAATTACGCTAGTACAAGTAATCAAGGCAAACCATTCGCTTACACATTTCATAGTACATGCATCAAGTTATTTCAAAAACCAAAACCAGACATGTCTTTTCCGGAAACAAACAGTCAATAATCAATTTGCCTAGGACCGGGATGAAGCCACTGATCCCACTCGAGGCCTCTAAGGACCCTCCCGAGCTGGCCATATCATAAAACAAATCACGTACACGCATCGCCTAGGACCGGGGTGAAGCCACTGATCCCATTCGAGGCCTCTAAGGACCCTCCCGAACTGGCTAGCGAATCAAGCTCGTGAATCCAGAGTGAAGTCACGGATTCCCCCGAGGCCTCGTCAGACCCTCCCGGAGTGAGCAAGGCACACACAAATACATCACCATCTCATGTTAAGCATAAAAGTTTCCAAGAGTACTTGCCTTGAGTAATTGACGACGACACGAACGAAAATTCCGAACAACGATTATGAGAATCGAACGAAATAGTGATGAAACAAGCTCGGATGACAAAAAGTCCAGTATTAAGTATTCTCGAAATACCAATACGGTTATAAGCAGTCGCTAAAATCAAAAAATACACCAAAAATAAAAAATACAAGGAAAAGGAAAAAATGCGAATATTACATTCAACCCCTCTAAAATAAGTTTCGTCCCGAAACTCAAGAAACAAACAACTGTTGGAACATTTTGTTCATACATGCTATAATAGTGTTTTGATGATTAAGGTTTTACACAAAACAAAATAACAAAAAGATGAAGGAAAACATCGAAGAAAACGAAGTGCAAAAAGCTGGAATTATACAAGCTTAACGTACGTAATATATCATGTATAGCGTACACAATATAAGAAGCTTTACGTACGTAATAGAGGTTAGGTAACGTACGTAATGGTGTGTTTGCGAATTCAAACGAGAAGAACATTGGAAATGACGTCATGGCATAGGCAGCATGCAACGGACATATTGACCTTGATAACATACGTAATGCAAGATTGGCTAACGTACGTAAGGAAAAGAACGAATGATACTGGACTAAACTGCATACATGTTAACGTACGTAACAATGTTGATTTAACGTACGTAAAAGAGCTAACGTACGTAAAGGAAGAGCTTTAGCATACGTAATGAAGGCACAGGGAGCTAACGGCTAGTTGGAAGAGAAATGGCTATAGATACCACTTCTAATGGTATTCATCCCACAACAACTTCAAGCAAACGATACATTCATCAGAGATTGATATACTTACATTGTTGTTGTGATATTGAGCTTATATTGTTAGTTTGAGTGTTTATACATTCAACATATACACGAGAGGTAAAAGAAAAGATACGATTGAATTCTGTGTTATTAGGATCAACGATCCGACATTATTAGAATCCCAATCAATATCTAAGTGTGGTCTATCTAGTACCCATAGAAAGCTAGAGAGGTTGATTCCTTGTCCAATAGAAAAGGAAAACGGTTAACTTGGACCGACACAAAGACAAGTACGAGTGGTTTATCACGGACCAATTGAAGACGTGATTGTAAAGGTTATCCCTCGACCGATAAAAGAGAGGTGCAGAGGTTTATATCTTCAACCTATAGAAAAAGATACCGAGAGAGGATGTAGGCTCGATTATAGCCGATCCTTTATAAATCCTTGTGTCATTTATTTCCGCACTTTATATTCACGCTTCCGCAACACGGCGCAAATACCATTTTTGCTCCAACAATTGGTATCAAATATGTACCTCCAACAAGCGGCATAACATCCGAGGAGAAGATCCAAATGGCGTTCCAACTTGCTCCAGTCGAAGGCCTTGCTCTTAACCGACCACCATTTTTTGATGGCTCAAACTTCATGACATGGAAGAAAAACATGTCAATATTCATCCGAGCATATGACATCGAGCTTTGGAAGGTGATATGCCTTGGTCCTAAAATTCCTCTCAAATCCGACGGTACGCTTAAATCTTTCGAAGAATATGACGACGCGGATTGGAAAAACGACCATTATAATCACAATTATTGTATTGTGCTTTAAATCCGGAGAAACACAACCGGATATTGTAACACCCCCGATATATTCAGGAATATTACAGCACCGTAAATCCTTTACATAAGGATTTACAAGGCTGAAGAAATAAAAGAACAATAACAGATACCAACATATAAAAGTAACTGAAAATAAAATACAACAGTTCTGACCAATACTGAAAATACAAATGTCCAAAGGAAAAGTATTAATAAATCACCAAATCCAAATCATCACAAACGACGACGTACTCGAGTACTTATTAAAACGATACAAACAACAGATAAATAAACCCGGCCGGAACATCACTCTGCACCCTCGTCGTCATGCAACTCTAGTGGTTGTTTCCCCACTCTCCTGGACCCTGAACATAAACAAATGTTCACCCCCGAAGGGGTTAGCACAACGATGCTAGTACAAGTACCACAACATATTACTCAACATCTCACGAATAATAATAATAATATAAATGACAAAGAATCAAAGAGTCTTCTCCTGCGAGAAACTCAATAATAACATACACACATGATAATCACAACATGATATCACAACATACACATGGTAATTCCGATGATCCAGCGTTCACTGCCTAGACCCCCCGATGATTTCGTCAAACCAACCCGAGGTGGAAAAACCCGTCCGATGATCCAGCGCACGCTAGCATAGATCCCCCGACGATCACGTCGGACCAACACGAGGTGGACATACAACAACGAAATACATGTACAACAATATGTATAACATTAATACATAAAACAATTTAAGGTACTTGCCTCGATTCGAAGACAAGAATACTACTTCCACGAAAAACGAAACACTCGAAGGTCGCCCCTTCGATCAATCACGTAGCAAGCTCGAACCTTAACAAAAGAAATAATATAGAATTTATCTCACGTCGTACGAATGTCTAACAATCCAATTTACGGTCGAAAGTTCATAAAACGAAATCTGCCTAAACTGCTTAGCGTACGCTACGTATTCCACATAGCGTGCGTTAAGCCTGCTCGTTAGCGCACGTAAACAACGAAGCCTAACGTACGCTAACTATGTATCGACAGTCCTCTCTGGTCAGCTGACTGACTCGCCTGATGACCTAACGTACGTTACATACCAAACGTAGCGTACGCTAAACATGTCCTGATAGCGTACGTTAATATGCATAGCTTAGCGTACGCTAAGTGTGCATGGCAGTTTCACTACTGGGCAGCAGACCATTCTAACGGTGATGAAATTACGAACTCCTCAGTGATTAACGTACGTTATCCGTCTACATGTCATGTTCATAAACTTATGAATGATCTTACGGATTCAAACATCTTTGAATTCAAGGAAATGAATATCATCACAACTCTTATATCCAACTTGATTATCATTCTCATTTTGAAGTTCGTGATCTCAGGTTGATGCACTAGATTCCATTGTCATTTACACATTCAGACTTCATCTTAAAGGTGAATTAACAATTCCAACTATTCAATGACGATATCATAAGCATAATCATTCCCACTTCTAAACATGATGCTTGTTTGAATAATTCATCAATGGAATTCAATATCCTGATAGCATGATCATCTTATTCTTCAGAACACGAAACTAAGGCTGGAGATAGAATTAACATACCTTAAGATGAAGAAATCACTGATCCAAAAAGGTAGAATCCGACTCCGGTTGGTTGTATGCCAATCCAAGGTGCTATTCCACTTCAATGATCAATCACAAGTGATATCCAATCTTTAATAAATCAAGTAGAGGTGGTCTAAGTGTTTAAGGAGGACATAATGCTCTTTGGTCTCTCAAGAACGAAGGATAATCGAAGGAAGTGTAAACCAAGTAAAATGGGTTGCTGTCCCATTTATAACATTTCTGCACATACGTTAATTAGCGCACGCTATCTCCATATCCTTAGCGTACGCTAACTAGCGTTGACTCCAAATCTGTCTAGGTTCGCCCGCGAGAATCTTATCCGGACCCACGTCCGGCTAGAGCATGTGCTAGCCGCTAAGCTCAATAATTGACTGCCTATCGCACGCAATTCCTCATTCGTAGCGTGCGCTAGTTTTAGCCGATAATGTACGTTAAGCTACGTTCTTAGCGTACGTTATCACGTGTTTGCATGAGAAAATTTACATGTTGTTATACTCATGTACAAGGATACAAATATAGGAAATATCATACTCCAATTACTGAGATCACAATTTCGAATAATACAGGGTTCAACAACAGATGAAATATACAATAATAAATCCGGATATTATATACTCTCCTACTAAAAAGGAGTTTCGTCCCGAAACTCAAGACGAAAATAACTCTGGATATCTGGACTTCATGCTATCTTCCGTTTCCCAAGTGGCTTCTTCCACCCCGTGGCGTGACCACTGAACTTTGACCAAAACGATTGGTTTGTTCCTCAATTGCTTAACTCAACTCTCGAGTATCCTGACCGGTCTTTCTTCAAATGTTCCATCCTGAGCGACTTCAATTTTGCCGAAATCAATGACATGACTAGGATCCGGTATATATTTCCGTAACTGGGATACGTGGAACACGTTATGAACATGGCTCAATGACGGCGGTTATGCCAATCTGTATGCCAACTCTCCAACTCTCTCAAGGATCTCGAATGGTCCGATATATCTCGGACTCAGCTTTTCTTTTCTTCCAAAATGGAAGATTCCCCGAGTAGGAGAAACATTTAAAAGTACGTGGACTCCAATACTGAATTTTAATGGGCGACGACATACATCTGCATAAGATTTCTGTCGACTCTGGGCGGTCTACAGCCTTTCACGAATCAAGGCTATCTTCTCTCGTGTGCATCACGATCAATGCAGTTCCGTCCGATCAAGTCTGATGAATCGTCCCAACATAGGGGCGATCTGCATCTCCTCCCGTATAATGCCTCAAATGGTGCCATCTTAATGGAAGCATGCCAACTATTGTTGTAAGTAAATTCAATCAACGGTAGATGAACTTCCCAATCAATTGACCAATCTAAGGCACAAGCCCTCAGCATATCTTCCACCGTTTAAATAGACCTCTCGGATTGTCCGTCTGTCTGCGGGTGATAAGCTGTGCTGAAGTTCAATTCGGTCCCCAAAGCCTTATGAACTGCTTTCCAAAAATGCGATACAAGGCGACCGTCTAGGTCAGAAATAACAGTCTTCGGCGTACCGTGCAATCGGACTATCTCTGTAATAAATACTCGTGCCAACTTCTCGAGTCCCCAAGTGTCTTAATGCCTAGAAAATGAGCCGATTTGGTTAAACGATCAACTATCACCCAAATCACGTTCATTCCTGTCTTGGCTCTCGGCATACTAGTGATAATGTCCATTGATATGTCCTCCCACTTCCATTCAGGAATCGGGAGCGGCTTCAGCACTCCGGCAGGTCGTTGATGCTCGATCTTAACCTGTTGACAAGTCAAACATTTCGAAACATAATCTGCTACGTCTTTCTTCATGTTGCCCCACCAAAAGTTCTGCTTCAAGTCTTTATACATCTTACTGGTGCCCGGGTGAATAGAATAGGGCGTGCTGTGAGCTTCCTTCATAATCGTCTGTTTAAGAACATCGACATCGGGAACGCAAAGTCGGTTCTGAAATCTCAAAATCCATCATCATGAATTACGAATCCGGGGGCCTTTCCCTTGATCACTTCATCCCGTAACCGAATCATCAGAGGATCATCTACTTGCTTAGATTTGATTTCCTCGGTTAACGATGAAGTTATTTCCATCACGCACAGTTGTCCTTGGACTCTTTGTAACCATACTTCAATTCCTTCTCAAATCAGCTATCGTTGAATCTTTGGTGGGAGGTCGAGTCTCCACATCACGGATAGAAACAGGCTTGCGGCTAAGTGCATCGGCCACTACATTTGCTTTGCCTGGATGATAACGAATCTCCAAGTCATAATCCTTAATAAGTTCCAGCCATCTCTTTTGCCGCATGTTCAACTCTTTCTGACTGCAGATGTATTTGAGACTCTTGTGATCCGTAAAGATCTGACAGTGAGTCCCGAACAGGTAATGCCTCCAGATTTTCAAAGCAAAAACTACTGATGCTAGCTCCAAATCACGCGTTGGGTAATTCACTTCATAAGGTTTCAGCTGTCGTGATGCATAAGCGATCACCTTATCATTCTGCATCAATACACATCCGAGTCCTTGGTTCGAAGCATCACTGTAAACTATGAATCCTCCAGTTCCCTGTGGAAGTGTTAAAACCGGTGCTGTCGTCAATCTCTTCTTCAATTCGTCAAAGCTATTCTGGCACAACTCGTTCCACTCAAACTTTTGTGTTTTCTGCAGTAGTCGAGTAAGTGGGCGGGAAATTTTGGAAAACCCTTCCATGGACCGACGATAATATCCAGCAAGTCCTAAGAAACTCCGGACTTCTTTCGCGTTCTTTGGAGGCTTCCAATCCATAACTGCTTCGATCTTATGTGGATCTACCCGGACTCCTTCAGCTGATACCACATGGCCGAGGAACATTACTTACTTTAGCCAAAATTTACACTTAGAAAGTTTGGCGTACAATTGTTCATTTCTCAACAGGTCTAACACAATCCGTAAATGTTGCGCATGCTCTTCCGGGCTCTTAGAATACACCAGAATGTCATCAATGAACACAACTACAAATTTATCCAAATACTCGATGAACACTCGGTTCATCAATTGCATGAATACAGCAGGTGCGTTAGTGAGACCAAACGGCATCACTAGAAACTCATAATGTCCGTAGCGAGTTCTGAACGCTGATTTCGGAACATCAGATTCCTTAATCCTCAGCTGATGATATCCTGATCTCAGATCGATTTTAGAAAACACTATTGCTCCTTGTAACTGATCAAACAAATCATCAATCCGTGGCAACGGATACTTGTTCTTAATCGCCATCTTGTTCATCTCTCTATAATCAATACACAGTCGAAGCGATCCATCCTTCTTCTGCACAAAAAGAACTGGTGCTCCCCAGGGCAAAACGCTTGGCTGGATGTAGCCTTTGTCCAGTAACTCCTCCACCTGCCTTTTCAATTCATACATCTCAGTAGGTGCCATGCGATATGGCGCCTTAAAAATTAGTGTAGCTCCGGGTTCCAGCTCGATAGTGAATTCTACATCCCGTCGTGGAGGTAGTCCAGGTAACTCGTCAGGAAATACATCCGAAAACTCGTTCGCAACAGGAATGGTTGAAAGTTCCACAATTTCATCTCCCTTCTTCATTGCATAGCACCAGTATCCGGTACAGCCCTGTTTCAACAATTTGACAGCTTTCATCGCCTTGATCATCTTTCATGAGCTTCCTGGTTTCCATCCTTCAAACAGTATTTTGGAACCATCGTTAGCGATCAGCGAGATATTCCTCTTTCGGTAGTTTACAATGGCTCCATGTCGATTAAGCTAATCGTCTCTGAGTATCAGGTCGTCTCCTTGCATTTCTATTACAATCAGATTTGAGAGCTACTCTCTGCCTCCAAATGATACAGGGAAATCTCTAGTTTCTAAGTTTCCCACAATCCTCTCTCCACTCGGTAAACCAACAACAAAAGGTTCACAATTATGAAAACCAGAAATATTCAAACGATTTACACAAGATAAGGATATAAATGAATGCGTAGCTCCTGTATCGAATAAAACGCTAACTGGCTGGTAAAGGATCTGAATAGTACCTGATGCGACAGCAGCATCCTGATCGTCTGTTCTCCTCATCTCGTACAGAGGTGGGGGAACAGCTCTGGCACTCGATGTACCCTTTTGGTCCCATTATCCTCTGCCTCGTCCGCGGCTAAAATTCTGAGGCATCTGTACACTTTGCTGCGTTTGTTGGATACTAGCTTCCTTCCGAACTGGCTGCGGTGTACGGGCTCTAAAAGAGTTTGCAGCCTCTTCACAGAACACCACACGATGTCCCTCCCGTCCACAATCAAAATAAGTCACGACAGGTAGGGGGCAACTCCGTCGATAGTGCCCTGTCTGGGCACAGTTAAAGCATTTCCTGGTGACATCCGTCGTGGTTGATGCTGCTCCGAAGTTCTTTCCGCTCCTAGATGGGTGCGCAGGTTTCTTGAAAGAATGAAAGGATGACTGGGTCTTGTGGGGCCCGCTGCTCTTGTGCTCTGTAAAAGTACCAGAGACTTTCTGCTTCTTGGATTCCGTAAACTTCTCCATTGCTGCTTCCTTAATTTCGTACGCCAATGCTTTATCCTGGTATTGACGGAGAGTGGTACATTCAAAACCGGACATGTACCTCTGGATTTCTGGTTTTATTCTCATATCAAAATGGATCATCATTTATGCATCTGTTCGGACCAGATGTCGAACAAATGCTAGCTGCTGGTTAAACGTCTTAATTGTCTGGGATACAGGTTCGTCTGACGGCTGAGCAGAGAAAAACTCCCGAACTTTGGCTTCCCTCACAGGACGAGGGCAGTACTGAGCTTCCATCATCAATTTAAATTCTGTCCAGTCCGCATCATGATCTGCAGGGCGGATGGCTTCCCACCACTCAGATGCTTCCCCTATCAGAAAGTACCGAGTAATAGAGGCTCTCCGGTCGTCTGGGCAATTAATTCCGGCAAAGATTTTCTCCAATTCCTTCAACCAATGGTCCCAGGTGGGTGTCTCAGAAAAGCCGTCGAATTTGGGTGGTTGCATCTTCGCCACCTCTTGCAGCCATCGGTCACCTCGATTTCCAAAGGTATCTCCCTGCTGTAATCCCACCGCCACCTGCATTCGGTCCACGACCTGGGCGAACTGAGTCATCTGGTTCACCACCTGACGAAGGATTTTGGGCACAACAGGTTCCGGTTCATTATTAATAGATCTTTGCGGCTCGCCTGAGCTGTGGCTGGCTTGATTAGAAGGCGAAGCTTCTCTTTCGGCATTCCTTCGTCCGCGTCCGCGATCGCGACCACGTCCACGTCCATCTCTCAACATACTGTAAGCATAAATACTCAATATACAGGAAACAATATCGTTCTAATGTTCAAGTATAAAGAGATACAACATGTAAATGATGAGATGGAGTTTAGGAACTTACAACCATCGTTCGCACGAAGACGTAGGCAGTACAGTGATGTTATTCACGGCCGGTTACCTTAAAAGACGTATATGATCCCTATTTTAACCCAATGTCCAAGATATCCTTAATCTTAACTTCGATACCATATTCTGTAACACCCCCAATATATTCAGGAATATTACAGCGCCGTAAATCCTTTACATAAGGATTTACAAGGCTGAAGAAATGAAAGAACAATAACAGATACCAACGTATGAAAGTAACTGAAAATAAAATACAATAGTTCTGACCAATACTGAAAATACAAATGTCCAAAGGAAAAGTATTAATACATCACCAAATCAAAATCATCACAAATGACGACGTACTCGAGTACTTATTAAAACGATACAAACAACAGACAAATAAACCCGGCCGGAACATCACTCTCCACCCTCGTCGTCATGCAACTCTAGTGGTTGTTTCCCCGCTCTCCTGAACTCTGAACATAAACAAATGTTCACCCCCGAAGGAGTTAGCACAACGATGCTAGTACAAGTACCACAACATATTATTCAACATCTCATGAAGAATAATAATAACATAAATGACAAAGAATCAAAGAGTCTTCTCCTGCGAGAAACTCAATAATAACATACACATGATAATCACAACATGATATCACAACATACACATGGTAATTCCGATGATCCAGCGTTCACTGCCTAGACCCCCCGATGATTTCGTCAAACCAACCCGAGGTGGAAAAACCCGTCCGATGATCCAGCGCACGCTAGCATAGATCCCCCGATGATCCCGTCGGACCAACACGAGGTGGACATACAACGACATACATGTACAACAATATGTATAACATTAATACATAAAACAATTTAAGGTACTTGCCTCGATTCGAAGACAAGAATACTACTTCCACGAAAAACGAAACACTCGAAGGTCGCCCCTTCGATCAATCACATAGAAAGCTCGAACCTTAACAAAAGAAATAATATAGAATTTATCTCACGTCGTACGAATGTCTAACAATCCAATTTACGGTCGAAAGTTCATAAAACGTAATCTGCCTAAACTACTTAGCGTACACTACGTATTTTACATAGCGTGCGTTAAGCCTGCTCGTTAGCGCACGTAAACAACGAAGCCTAACGTACGCTAACTATGTATCGACAGTCCTCTCTGGTCAGCTGATTGACTCGCCTGATGACCTAACGTACGTTACATACCAAACGTAGCGTACGCTAAACATGTCCCGATAGCGTACGTTAATATGCATAGCTTAGCGTATGCTAAGTGTGCATGGCAGTTTCACTACTGGGCAGCAGACCATTCTAACGGTGATGAAATTACGAACTCCTCAGTGATTAACGTACGTTATCCGTCTACATGTCATGTTCATAAACTTATGAATGATCTTACGGATTCAAACATCTTTGAATTCAAGGAAATGAATATCATCACAACTCTTATATCCAACTTGATTATCATTCTCATGTGAAGTTCGTGATCTCAGGTTGATGCACTAGATTCCATTGTCATTTACACATCCAGACTTCATCTTAAAGGTGAATTAACAATTCCAACTACGATGTTTCAATGACGATATCATAAGCATAATCATTCCCACTTCTAAACATGATGCTTGTTTGAATAATTCATCAATGGAATTCAATATCTTGATAGCATGATCATCTTATTCTTCAGAATACGAAACTAAGGCTGGAGATAGAATTAGCATACATTAAGATGGAGAAATCACTGAGCCAAAAAGGTAGAATCCGACTCCGGTTGGTTATATGCCAATCCAAGGTGCTACTCCACTTCAATGATCAATCACAAGTGATATCCAATCTTTAATGAATCAAGTAGAGGTGGTCTAAGTGTTTAAGGAGGACATAATGCTCTCTGGTCTCTCAAGAACGAAGGATAATCAAAGAAAATGTAAACCAAGTAAAATGGGTTGCTGTCCCATTTATAACATTTCTGCTCATACGTTAATAGCGCACGCTATCTCCATATCCTTAGCGCACGCTAACTAGCGTTGACTCCAAATCTGTCCAGGTTCGCCCGCGAGAATCTTATCCGAACCCACGTCCGGTTGGCGCATGTGCTAGCCGCTAAGCTCAATAATTGACTGCCTAGCGCACACAATTCCTCATTCGTAGCATGCGCTAGTAATAGCCGATAACGTACGTTAAGCTACATTCTTAGCGTACGTTATCACGTGTTTGCATGAGAAAATTTACATGTTTTTATACTCATGTACAAGGATACAAATATAGGAAATATCATACTCTAATTATCGAGATCACAATTCCGAATAATACAGGGTTCAACAACAGATGAAATACACAATAATAAATCCATATATTACAGATATCGTCCTGTGATAGTGCCAAAGAAATTTGGAAAATGTTAGAAATCACACACGAAGGCATAAATCAAGTCAAGGAGACGAAGATCAATATGCTTCTCCATGACTATGAATTATTCATGATGAAGGTGATGAGTCCATCCCCAACATGCTCGACTGATTTTCGGTCATCACAAATGGACTAGCTTCATTCGGAAAACCATTATCAAGTAGTGAAAAAGTCAATAAAATATTAAGATCACTACTTGTTGAATGGGACGGCACGGTTACGGTGATTATGGAATCGAAAGATCTCAATAATCTTGATTTTAGTGCCCTCGTTGGTTTACTAATAAATTACGAGATAGTCCTTAAATCTCGAAACGCTAAACTAAAGTCGAATGAAAGAACTATAGCCTTGAAGGCTAAGATGTATAAAAGAGAAGAAATCTCGGTGGACGAAAGAGACGAAGAATCGGCATATTATGCCAAGAATATTAATAAGTTCCAACACTTATTAAACCGGAGAAAGAAGGACATCCAATCGAGCGAATCTAAGAAATTCGACAACAATTGTCGATTATGTGGTAAACGAGGCCACTTTGCAAAGAATTGGCGAGCTAAACCCAAGAAGGAGGTTCTCGTTGCAACATGGAGCGATGAAGACGAAGATAATGATTTTATTAATCAAAATAATCTCGCTCTTATGGCCCGAAGTTCATTCGACGATAGCGACGTCGAAAGTCAAGTAAGTAATTCTTACGATGAATTATTTGAAGCATTTGAATTATTGCTCTTGAAAAGGGAAAATTCATTGAGACCGATCATTCGAAATGCATTGAAAACGAAAATATTTTAAAGGATGATCTTGTTAAAATGCAAACCGAGCTAAAAAATTTAACGAAGAAATTTTCTCTCGAAAACAAGAAATTTGAAAATATGCTCTCGGTTCAAAAGGTCACTTCAAATAAACAGGGGTTGGGATTCAAACCTCGTTCTAAAAATGAATCCTTAAATTTAAAGATACCCATTGCGAAAAATGTTTGAAAATTGGGCATCATATTTTGAACTGTAAAAGCCCACGCCGGACGATTAAAATTAAAAGGATTTGGGTTCCTAAAGGAACAGATATTTCAAATATCGTCTACGTTTCAAATGAAAAACCAACTCTCGGTTGGATCCCCAAAAATTGATTTTTATCAAAATATATTTTACTTAGGGGGAGTAATAATTTTTTAAAGGGGAGATAATATTTTCAGGGGGAGTTTATACCCTATTCATGCATATAGTTATATTCATCATTTGGTATCGCATATTTTTTATACATCGATTTGGTATGTATCATTTTATTATCATTCATTCCAATTTTTGATGAAAACAAAAAGGGGGAGAAAGGAGAAAAGAAAAGGAATGGGATTAACCCTGAAAGGGGGAGAAAATCGAAGAAAAGTCGAAAAGATGAAGTTGGAAAAAAAATGAGGAGACATCGAAAAGATGATGAAAATTTGAAAATTCGAAAAGAAAAAGAAAAGGAAAGAAGGAGTCGAAAAAGAACTGGGACTAACGTAACGTACAAAGTCAAAAACTTTGGTCTGTACACATATACATATATTTATATTTTTGCAGGTAAATCCCATTGACGGAGTGTTGTTTTGTAATCATCAAAAAGGGGGAGATTGTTGGAACATTTTGTTCCATACATGCTATAATAGTGTTTTGATGATTAAGGTGTTACACAAAACAAAACAACGAAAAGGCGAAGCAAGGCATCGAAGAAAACAAAGTGAAAAAAGCTGGAATTATACAAGCTTAACGTATGTAATATATCATGTATACCGTACGAAATATAAGAAGCTTTACGTACGTAAGAGAGGTTGGGTAACGTACGTAATGGTGTGTTTGCGAATTCAAACGAGAAGAACGTTGGAAATGACGTCATGGCATAGGTCAGCATGCAACGGACATATTGACCTTGATAACGTACGTAATGCAAGATAGGCTAACGTACGTAAGGAAAAGAACGAATGCTACTGGACTAAACTGCATACATGTTAACGTACGTAACAATGTTGATTTAACGTACGTAAAAGAGCTAACGTACGTGTTGTATCGAGATTTATTCGACTCGATAGGCGATCGACTACAAGGCCGAGCGACCGAGTCTGCACCAATCAAACTACGTCTAACTCGCCTAATCGAAGATACCAGCCCGCCATCAAGTGCCTAGCGATCGACTCCCAGGTCGATCTCCCTTTCGCATCTGGCGATCGACTCTAGTGCCCAGCTAAGGACAACCGACCTACGCCCCGAACAGAGACGATCGCCCGGCAAAGTCATCAAAGACTGGATCTCAGAACAGCACCCACGTGCAGATCCACAAAAGGCGCTGACAGACAAGACCTTTGACTCCAGCCTGTCACCTACCTCACCTACTGACAGGTCCGCCGAAAGTTACGAAGTGGGACCGCCCGTGACAGCGACTCTGGACGCGTGTAGGCTCCCCATTGGACCGCACAGCTGGCTGCCAGCAACTCCCGCGGACTTTAAGGGGATAGGCCCATGTGTTAAAAGACGGTCGCCCGCTTATTATAATACGGAAAAGGCGATCGCCGAGCAGGTTCAAGTCCTATAAATAGAGAACCTCCTCCTACTGGAAAAGGGTTCCCAACTCATTCACTTACATTCCGAATTCATTCACGGAAATACAGAAGAACATACATACCATCAAGCTCCCGGCTTTCTCGCCGGAATCCATCTCAGGATTTCTCTCTCCGAATCTCTCATCCAGAAGACGATCGGCAGAGGCAAGAAGTCTCCACAAGGCAGATTCCAAGAGATTCATAAGCCCAGGAGCTCGAACATACTGCTAAGATACGCCGTGAGAGACGGTCGATCTCTCACCGCCGCCACAGTTCATCCCCGTTGTTACAAGAACTCACAGAGCATCACATCTGGTTCTTCCGGCAATCTACACGCTCACTAGCTAAGATAACAAGAATCTTTACACTCATTCTAATTGTATTCTTACATTAGTACTTGTATCCCCGAATATTAGTATTAATAATATCTCGCGAGAGCATTCAAGCCCGGGACTAACAACCCCGGCAAATCTTGTGTTATTTATCTTTCTCACGGAAGTGTTCTCGCATTTGTTTGCTATCCATCCATTCCAGCAATATCTATCTCCGGATAATATTTTAGGTAGCAACAATTGGCGCTGGAAGAAGGGGATCTATACCTTCATTTTTCATTCTTACCGTCCCGAAGAACACTCACTGTTCTCGGGGCATATACTTGAAGTGACACTCACTGCGCTTGAAAGAAAACCTTCAGAATCATGACATCCGCCGGTACATCGAAGAGAGCCACTCTCCGAACCGCCGGACACCATATCCCGGCTCAATCCGAACCCCAGCCGACGACCGGGGGAAGCCGCGACAACGCGAGACTCTCGATCCCGCACCTGAGAGATGGCCCCAACCTCTCACTCGACCAGTTCCAAACCGAGGAACAGATCGAGGAGGCTATGGCCATCCTAGAGGAGCGACGGAGAGCATGCGCGTCGCCCGCAATAACTCCCTCGATCGTCCGCCGCATGGGAAAACAGAATTTCAACGGGCTACTGGGCGAGCGATAGTCAGAAAGCCCCAATTCGCGACAAAGGGCTCTCGCACGACCGGACAGATCCGTATTGATCGCAGGCGCGACCCATCTGGCGGCAGGGCATTACATTTCCAACCACGAAAAGACGGAATCCGAATCCATCACCAGGAGTTCAGCCTACCCAACTCACAGCCAAACGCAGGTCAGCCGTCTGTCTCCCGCCCCGATTGCCAGGGGTTCAGTACTCGATCGCCTCGGCTCCCGCTCCGAGCGCCGAGCCACGATCAGCCAGGCCACGACGATGGCCGCTATACAACGCCCGCTCGACGAGATGAAAGCACTCTTGGACACTGGGGCAAGCGCCCGTGAGAAGATCACGGGCCGGCCAAGGCCACTCGCGGTCCACATCGAGCTTGCCCCCGTGCAACCAACGATCGCTCCTCCCAAAACACCTCTGTATGAAGGGAGATCGGACCCCGAAACCCACCTGAGTAAATTCCGAATCTACATGACTGGGTGTGGGGCATCTGATGCAACCAAGTGCCGGATCTTCCCGTTAACATTGGGCGAGCTGGCCCATAAGTGGAACGCCTCACTACCACCACGATCGATCATCTCCTTTGAGAAACTGGCGAATGACTTCACGTCATACTTCGCCACCAAGGTCGCCAGACCAGAAGGCCCCCACCGCGTGATGAAAATCAGGCAGGGGAAAGACGAAACCGACGCAGACTACATCGACCGAGTAGACGAAATCATCCTCACCGGCGAACCCGTCAGTGACGAGCTCGCTCTCTATTCGGTCCTGGGGGGATTCTACGGTCATTCACCCATGTTTAGATATCTCACCAAGGATATTCCCCCAACCTACGCGATCTTCCGCGCTAAGGCTGCCGACTTTCTGGCTAGGCAAAGGCTACTCACCCTCCACCTAGGCGAGGAAACGCCACCTCCTGTCCAGAAGAAGGTGACCGCCAAAACAAAGAAGGTGATCGCCAAGCCACCCGGAGATCTCAAGGCCTTCGAGGACATGGAAGCCCATATCCTCCATACGTTCAACCGAACTCCGGCCCACATTTTCTATGCCATCAAGGGGCACGAACCGCTAAACAAGCCAAAGGCGATAAGGGACCACAGTCACCTGGACAACAATCAATATTGTGCCTACCATAAGAGTCCCGGCCATAGCACCAACCAATGCCGCGACCTCCTCAAACAGCTCTGGAGATTGTTCGAGGAGGGCAAGTTGGACAACTTATTGGCTTAGCCGAAGCCCCTATCAATCTCTATACACGATCGTCCGAGTTGAACACAAACAGGTTGGGAAGCTCAAACGAGCTGACCCCTAGATCAATCTCGGCGATCGTCTCTACATGCTTCAATCAAGAGAAGGGAATCTCGGAAGTCTCTCCCCGATCTCCCTCCTCATTGAAGAAACCGGAGGACTCGTTCGCCATCTATAGTTCACCATCTAACGTGATGGACTAAAGCACGAGATCGCCTCCCCCACACAATGTACACCGTCGAAGGTCGGCATCTACATGACGATCCGAGGTAGAAGAGTGCAGCCATGGTCCTGGTGGTCGATGGAACCGACTGCTTAGGCCATGCAAGGTCCCTTTGGGCCAAGATCGCCCGCCCTTCGTTTGAATACGAGGCCGGCGTAGTCTGAGGGCCCTCCAAAACTAATCAGTGGACACGATCGCCCACCATCAAAGTTTCATCATTCAACATGGTGAACCCGGACAATGCGACGCGTCACTACCCCCGTCTCAACGTACACCGTCGAGGGTCGCCATCGTCATGGCGACCCGAGGTGGAAGCAGAGCTAATAAGCCACGGGCGTGGAGTTGAATCATCCGACGCTGCCCCGCGCAAGGACTCCTCTAGACCAAGACCGCACGCCCTTCGTTTAAATACGAGGCGAGGCACAGCCTAACGGAGGACCCTCACAATAAAATGAGTCAGGAGACAGACAATGTCGTTCGCGCAAAAGACATGGTCATGGAGTCGGTCCATCGAACTCCGCGATCGTGCACGGTTCCTCAAGACGGACGACCGTCCTCGAGGATTCGACAAAATTGAAGACCGCTCACTCAACGAATTATTTTCATCCCCTTACTTTTACTAAGCGAATAAAAACAAGGGGGAAGAGTGCGGACTACCTAAACGACGATCGTCCCTATTCAACCACATACGGAGATCGCCATTTTTCAGATGTTGTGCAGTGATCGAATTTGTTGTAAAAGTTATCTTTATGAGTTTATCAATTCACTTGGAACTACCCTCGCAACGATCTCTCCTCACACATTTGTACAAAGTCAAACAAAGACTCAAAAATAGCAATCATTCAAGTGATAAGTCAGAAAATCAAACATTCATTTACTTGCTTGAAGGATCAAAATACATGGTCGCCCGAAGGCCAAATGCTACAAAAAGAAAACTACAAAGCTACAAGACAAAAAGCTAAAACAAACAAGCAAGAGTGAAGAGCCTCAGGCCCCGCCTGGCCTTCGCCTTCAGCCGTCGGCTCGACCTGCGACCCTTCCTCAGTTTCCGGAGCGGCCTCCTCGTCCTCCGGATCGTCAGGATGAATGAGGTTCGCCGGAGTCGGATACCAGCTCAGATCCACGCCAAGCTCCGAGAGATCCAAAATCGGCAAGGAGAAAGCATGATGGAGAGGATTCTCCAGCGTATACGCCTTGAAATTCTCGGCAAGAGGGGCGACCTCCAGCCCTCCCTTCTTGGCAGCCCGGATCGAGTTAGCGAACGCCATATAATAGGCAAACTCGCTGACAAACTCCAAGTTAAGGAAGGGATTGGCCTTGGTCGCCTCTACCTCCCCTTTCAGCTCCGCCATCGCCTTTTGCGACCCTTGGAGCTTGACCTCCCTCGCAGCTATCTTCTCCCTCGACTCCGCCATCTCACTAGTCAACCGAGCGATCGTCGCCTTCTGACGATCGGCCTCCTACTCAGCAACCTTCTGCGCCCGGACGGCATTCATCATCCTGTCCCGGAATCGGTCAACCGCCAAACGAGACATCTCGGCTTCCTTCCTCGCTAGCTCAAGCTCTTGGCTCGCCCGCTTGGCTGCCTCCAAAGAGTCCTTCTCCATTGCCGCGATCTTGTCGGCGAACTCGGCATTCTCTTTCCGAGCCGCCTCGAGATCCGCCTGCAGGCGAATAGTGGATGGTCGCCCCTCAAACTCCTGCGCAGCCTGGACAACCATGGTCGCCGTCTGGAGAGAAAGGGCGAGAACAGCCTGCATCGTACTCCCCGATCGCTGACGAGCGATCGCATCTAGATCGGTCGTCCAGGCCTTTGGTAGAGCAGAAGCGGCCTTGCTGACGTATTGCGGGATGTCACAGGACTGGCGAGGAGATCGGCTCGCTAAGAAATCCAACACCATCGGCGGGCAAGATGGATCTGTGCGACGGATCCTACATCAAAACAACAAAGTTAACACAACTCCTACGCAAATGCAAGTTTCAACCCAAAAATGCAATCTAGATCTCAGCCCTCTCGGGGTCGCGACCGAAGTACAGTTTCCCTCGAGGAGTCTCAGCGTCAGCAATCGCCATCTCTCGCAGAAAAGCCGGAGAGGACAGCTCATTCTCCGGAGAAAGAACGGTGATCGGAGGCGCGACGATCGGCACCTCATTGGCGGGGGCAGAGACCGGAGTTTCTTCCGGCCTCGGCCTTTTGCAATTCGTTCGAAGCCCCTCCTCCGGAACTCCCTCCTCAACCACGACCGGCTCCACATGGGGCTCCACCTCCGGAATAATTGGCAGCGCAACAGGTGGGGCCCGAGACGACTTCTTGTGGCGTAGATGGCCCAGAACTCCAGGATTCGACATGGCGATCTCCGATGGGGGCTCCAAAAAGCGAGGAAAGCGAACCTCTACAGTTAAGACGATCGATCAAGAGTTAGATATTTTCCTCAAGTAAAGCGATCGCCTAGAAAGTGAAGGTCGCAGAAACTCATACCTGGTACCGAGAGATGTCTCGGGAAACGGAATAGCCGAGCTGACAACCAACGACTCTCCTTATTGATCCGGCTAGCGTCAAGGTCGTCGTCCGACAAGCTCCGTATCCGCTCCCAGACAACCAGGAAATCAAAGGGCAGCTCCTCGATCGCCGGAATATGAAAACCTGCAAAACCGAAATCAAATTAGATCAGTTCAGAACACATCCGAACGAAGGGAGAGTCTAAACCCTTACAGGGATTCCTCTCCCGAAACTCAGTAGGGATCTCCAGCTCGCCCGAAGGATTGTCGCTCGCAGAAGCCCTCCACGCGCCGACGACCCAGAACCACTTCGTCGGATCGCCCCGCGCCTTATTCGGGACTCCGAGGATTACCCGACCAGATCGGCCCTGAATATGGTGACCTCCGACCGACCCTTTCTGAGCCGTCAGCTTGAACAAGTGGTTCATCTCTGACGGCGAAGGAAGGCGGTACAGGTGGTGACCGCCAAACAGAGTGAGAGTGCAGATTATCTGGAGCCAAGTGTTCGGCGTCAGCTGAAGTGGCGCCACGTTCCAAGCGGCCAGCAGGTGGGAGACAGCGAAAGATAGAGGGAAGCGCAGCCCGGCCTCCATAATCGCCTCATTCACGGCGACCATACCCATCGGAGGTTGATCGGCTCGCTCATTCTCCGCCGGCGCAAGTATATCCACATCTGAAGGAACGTGGAACCTCGTCCTCCAGACGGCCAGGTCTTTCCTGGTCGCCGAACTCCTGATTTGGCCAAGCGACCACAGAGATCGGCCGCGCCCGTAATCGCGACCGTTTGGCAAACTGGTAAGGGTAGGCGATCGAGTAATCCCGGAAATCGAATCTTGGAGATGGACCGGCCAACTTCTCCATAATCTCAGCAAAAGCCAGATAGGCCCGTCCGAAAGCGCTATGCTGCTCAGTGGGCCCTAATCGCCAGATCTCTCTCCATCTGCGATTGTCTGTCTTCAGCAACCGCTTCCTTAGCGACGTCGGCTTCATTAAATAAAGCCTCGATTTCAGCAGGGTCAATTCCGGTCCGAATAGCCTCAGCGGCCGTCTCCAGGTGGAAGTCAGAAGAAGGTCCTCCCCGGACAGTCGATGTCCCGGCGGCGGAACTGGTACCCACTCCATGTGATGATGACATTCCAGCCGTTCTCAAAGAAAGAAAGGAGAAAAGGATTTTTCTTACCCAAAGATGAAATTGATCGACGATTGGCAGTCGAATCTCTCAGAAGCGTTCTTCAGCAAAGTCCTTCTTTCTCCAGTGATGAAGCGCGTAAGAATTTTGACGCTGCGTCCTCACGTCCTTTTATAGGAGGCGAAAAGGACTCCTGTGCAATTAAGAAGAATCTCAGGGGTCGGAAGTGCAGCCGTCGCATTTATTGACTCCCTTGAGACCCGCGTACGCGTCTTTTCAAGGACGCATCAGTCGAGGAGTAATTAATGACCGTTGATATCCTCCAACAAAAGCCCGACACGTGCGCGGAGACTTATCCACACCCATTGCCATTTCCCGCGCAGTTTAGCGGCCAACCAGATCGTCCAAACTCAGAAATTATCTGCTCAAAGACGATCGCCAGTTAGGTGCAACGCAGAGTCGCTCGTCGAAATTCAGCGATCGCTAGCAGAACCACCTCACCCCACGTTTCCAACATAAAAGCGAGCTGGGGGGCAATTGTTGTATCGAGATTTATTCGACTCGATAGGCGATCGACTACAAGGCCGAGCGACCGAGTCCGCACCAATCAAACTACGGCTAACTCGCCTAATCGAAGATACCAGCCCGCCATCAAGTGCCTAGCGATCGACTCTAGTGCCCGGCTAAGGACAACCGACCTACGCCCCGAACAGAGATGATCGCCCGCAAAGTCATCAAAGACTGGATCTCAGAACAGCACCCACGTGCAGATCCACAAAAGGCGCTGACCGACAAGACCTTTGACTCCAGCCTGTCACCTACCTCACCTACTGACAGGTCCGCCGAAAGATACGAAGTGGGACCGCCCGTGACAGCGACTCTGGACGCGTGCAGGCTCCCCATTGGACCGCACAGCTGGCTGCCAGCAACTCCCGCGGACTTTAAGGGGACAGGCCCATGTGTTAAAAGACGGTCGCCCGCTTATTATAATACGGAAAAGGCGATCGCCCAGCAGGTCCAAGTCCTATAAATAGAGAACCTCCTCCTACTGGAAAAGGGTTCCCAACTCATTCACTTACATTCTGAATTCATTCACGGAAATACAGAAGAACATACATACCATCAAGCTCCCGGCTTTCTCGCCGGAATCCATCTCAGGATTTCTCTCTCCGAATCTCTCATCCAGAAGACGATCGGCAGAGGCAAGAAGTCTCCACAAGGCATATTCCAAGAGATTCATAAGCCTAGGAGCTCGAGCATACTGCTAAGATACGCCGTGAGAGACGGTCGATCTCTCACCGCCGCCACAGTTCATCCCCGTTGTTATAAGAACTCACCGAGCATCACATCTGGTTCTTCCGGCAATCTACACGCTCACTAGCTAAGATAACAAGAATCTTTACACTCATTGTAATTGTATTCTTACATTAGTACTTGTATCCCCGAATATTAGTATTAATAATATCTCGCGAGAGCATTCAAGCCCGGGACTAACAACCCCGACAAATCTTGTGTTATTTATCTTTCTCACGGAAATGTTCTCGCATTTGTTTGCTATCCATCCATTCCAGCAATATCTATCTCCGGATAATATTTTGGGTAGCAACAGTACGTAAAAGGAAGAGCTTTAGCGTACGTAATGAAGGCACAGGGAGCTAACGGCCAGTTGGAAGAGAAATGGCTATAAATACCACTTTTAATGGTATTCACCCCACAACAACTTCAAGAAAACGATACATTCATCAGATATTGATATACTTACATTGTTGTTGTGATATTGAGCTTATATTATTAGTTTGAGTGTTTATTCATTCAACATATACACGAGAGGTAAAAGAAAAGATACGATTGGATTCGGTGTTATTGGGATCAAGGATCCGGCATTATTAGAATCGCAATCGATATCTAAGTGAGGTCTATATAGTACCCATAGAAAGCTAGAGAGGTTGATTCCTTATCCAATAGAAAAGGAAAACGGTTTAACTTGGACCGACACAAAGACAAGTACGAGTGATTTATCACGAACCAATTGAAGACGTGATTGTAACGGTTATCCCTCGACCGATAGAAGAAAGGTGCCGAGGTTTATATCTTCAACCTATAGAAAAAGATACGGAGAGAGGACGTAGGCTCGATTATATCCGAACCTCTATAAATCCTTGTGTCGTTTATTTCTGCACTTTACATTCACGCTTCTGCAACACGGCGCAAATACCATTTTTGCTCCAACAACAACTCGGGGTACCTAACATGCATGCTATCCTCGGTTTCCCAAGTTGTCTCCTCGACACCATGCCTCGACCACTGCACCTTGACCAAAGGAATGGTCTTATGCCTCAGTCGCTTCTCACGGTGTTCCAAAATCTTCAAGGGGTGCTCTTCGAAGGTAATATCCTCGTCGATATCAATCTCACCATAGTTGATGACATGACTAGGATCCGGAACATATTTCCTCAGCTCGGAAACATGGAAAATGCTATGAACGTGACTCAAGGCCGGAGGCAACGCCAAACGGTATGCCAACTCGCCGACTCTCTCAAGAATCTCAAAGGTGCCAATAAATCTCGGACTCAACTTTCCCTTCTTCCCGAAGCGGAAAAATCCCCTCGTCGGCGATACCTTTAGCAAAACATGGTCTCCCACCTCAAATTCCAAAGGTCGACGACGGACGTCAGCATAGGATTTTTGTCGACTCTGAGCAGTCAACATCCTCTCCCAAATCAATTCCACCTTCCGCCTCGTCTCCAGAGCGATATCCGGTTCGGTCCCGACTAAATCGGACATCTCGTTCCAGCAAATCGGCGATCGACATTTCCGCCTATAAAATGCCTCATACGGTGCCATCTTGATCGATGCGTGCCAGCTATTGTTGTACGTGAACTCAATCAACGGCAAATGCTCCTCTCAATCACTGCTCCAATCGAGAGGTCTGGATAGTGCGTTCCGACTACCCATCCGACTGAGGATGAAAATAAGTGCTCAGACGCAAACGAGTACCCAACGTCTTATGTACCGCCTGCCAAAAGTGCGATACAAAACGGCCATCCCTATCCGAAACAATAGATTTTGGAGTATCGTGAAGCCTCACAATCTGCGCAATAAACACACGAGCCAACCTCTCCGGACTCCAAGTATCCTTGATGCCCAGAAAATATGCCGACTTGGTCAGACGATCCACAGTCACCCAAACCATATTCATACCAGACTTCGATCTCGGCAAGCTCGTGATGAAGTCCATCGAAATATCTTCCCATTTCCATTCCGAAATAGGAAGTGACTGCAATAACCCGGCTGGTCACTGATGCTCGATTTTGACCTGCTGACAAGTCAAACATCTCGCTACAAGCCATGCGACCTCCTCCTTCATGTCATTCCACCAAAAGTTCCTCCTTAGGTCCTTGTACATCTTACTCGAACTAGAATGAAGTGAGTAAGGCGTACCATGGGCCTCATGCAAAATACTCTGCCTCAATTCCAAGTTGTTCGGTACACAAAGCCGACTCTGGAATCTCAACACACCATCCTCGTGAATCACAAACCCAGGAGACTTTATCTTAAGAATATTCTCTCGAATTTGAGTAATCATCGGCTCCTCCAACTGCATCAGTTTAATTTCATCAATCAACGACGGTGAAATCTCCAAAGCGCAAAGTTTCCCGACAGCTCCTGGCAACAAAATGTCAACACTCAACTCGATCAAATTCCGTTGAAGCTCCGATTGAGACGTAAGGATCTCAAGCGTCTGCAACGCAACCGGTTTCCGACTCAAGGCATCGGCCACGACGTTCGCCTTGCCCGGATTAAAGGATTTCGAGGTCATAATCCTTAATCAACTCCAACCACCTCCTCTGCCTCATATTCAACTCCTGCTGAGTGAATATGTACTTCAGACTTTTATGATTGGTAAAATCTGACATACAGAGCCAAAAAGATAGTGACGCCAAATCTTGAGCGCGAAAACAACTGCCGCTAACTCCAAATCGTGAGTAGGGTAGTTAAGCTCATATGGCCTCAACTGTATCGACGCATACGCGATAGTTTTGTTGTGATGCATCAACAGGCACCCAAGACCCTACCCCGAAGCATCGCTATAAACGGCAAAACCCTCGTTGCCACACGACAACGCTAACATCGGGGCTAAAGTCAAACGCCTCTTCAACTCCTCAAAACTCGACTTCCTTTCGTCGTTCCAGACGAACTTCTCGAATTTCTGGAGCAACTGTGTAAGTCTGAGCTAGTTTCGAGAACCCCTCGACGAACCTACGATAGTAGCCAGCCAAACCCAAGAAACTACGGACCTCCTTCACATTCTTAGGCGGTGCCCAATCCAACACTGCCTCAATCTTCTGTGGATCTACACAGACCCCTCGACTGAAATCACATGACCCAGAAACATCACCTCTTTCAACCAGAACTCACATTTCGAGAACTTCGCATAGAGTCGCTTGGTCCTCAAAATGTCTAACACCACACGTAGATGATGCGCATGCTCCTCCTCGTTCTTCGAATAAATAAGAATATCGTCAATGAAGACGACGACACACTTATCCAAATACTGGATGAAGACCTTGTTCATCAACTGCATGAACGATGCTGAAACGTTAGTTAACCCGAAGGGCATAACCACAAACTCATAATGTCCGTATCTCGTTCGAAAAGCTGTTTTCGGAACATCGAACTCCTTCACCCGAAGCTGATAGTACCCCGATCTCAAGTCGATCTTCAAGAATACCGCAGCTCCCTGCAACTGATCAAACAAGTCATCAATCCTCGGTAAGGGATACTTGTTCTTGATGGTCACCTTGTTTAGCTCGCGATAGTCGATACATAAACGTAGCGAGCCATCATTCTTCCGCACAAACAGAACCGGTGCGCCCCAAGGTGAAGCGCTCGGTCGAATATACCCCGACTCAAGAAGCTCACTCAACTGCTTCTTCGACTCATCCATCTCTGAAGGTGCCATGCGATACGGCACCTTCGAAATTAGAGCCGCACCTGGCTCTAACTATATAGCAAACTCTACCTCACGGTCCGGTGGCAACCCTGGTAACTCATCAAGGAAGACACCGGGGAACTCACTCACGACTGGAATCGATGAAAACTTGACTCCACCATCCCCCGCCTTCATGGCGTAGTACCAATAACTAGTACACCCCTTCCGCATGAGTCCCATCGCCTTCAGGGCATTAATTACGAACTTATGGTTTCCCTTCTTTCGCCCTGCGAAATAGTGTTCGGTGCCATCCTCGGCTAACATGGTGATGATCCTCGTGTGGTAGTTCATGATGGCACCATGCCGCTCGAGCCAATCATCCTCTAGAATCAAATTCTCACCCTCAATATTCACAACAATAAGATTAGAGAGTCAAGCCCTCTCACAAATAAATACAGAAAAGTCTGGGGACCTCTCGATCACCAACGATTCTATCACCGCTAGGAAGTTTAACGATGAAAGGCTCACAAGGCGACAAACAGTCAAGACTGAAACGGCGCGCACACTCTAGAGAGACGAATGAATGCATAGCACCTGAATCAAAAAGAACACTGACACGATGAGACTGAATATGAACGGTACCTGTGGCCACGGTGGCTGCTGGATCATCGACCTTCCTCATCTCATAAACTCGCAGATGAGCATAGCCGATGCTGTAAGCTCCCCCTCTAGAGGGCTGACCCCGACCTCTCCCTCGATTGGCACTCGGCGGAGACTGCGGAGCAAACAACCCCTGGTTCAGACTCGGCTCCTTAGGCACTGGAAAAGAAGCCTGGGCACCAAGAATCTGCCCCATCCGCTCACAAAAAGAAGCCTTGTGGCCCGACTGACCACAAGTATGACAAGCCATCGGCGGACGAGGACACTACCAGTTCCTATGGCCCGACTTGCCACAGTTAAAGCATCTGACATCAAGAATGGAGGCACTGGCAGTACCTCGAAAACCCCCATAGAAACGAGCTGAAGCGCCCGCAGGAGTATTTGCAGACTGAGATTTCTGCTGAACTCCACCCTTGTGACCCAAAAAGTTACCGACAGACTTCTACTTCTTACTTTCTCGAGCCGCCTCACTGGCCGTCAAGGACATATCATAAGCAAGAGCTCTACTCTGATAGTCCTTTAGGGTAGTGCAAGCGATCCCAGACATGTAATCGTGAATCTTCGGTTTCATCCGCCTAGAAAAGTGGCAAATCTAGTCATCCTCCTGAGAACTGAGAAGGATGCATCTTGATGACGTCCTGAAGCCAGCGATCAATTCTGGCCTGAGCAGTACGAGCCAGAGCCGGGTTCTGAACCGCTTGGGATATAGTAGCCATTTGGTTCACCATTTGTTGCATCATAGCTGCAACACCAATGTCGGCGCCATTACCGGCTGTATCATCTTGAGTGGCAGTACGGCCATGACGACCTTCATTATTGCCGGCTACCGAAGAGTGTGACGTGGCCGCCCTACTAGCTGCCCCACGTCCCCGGCCGCATCCACGACCACGACCTCCACCTATTCCATCATCCATACTGGAGATAAGAGGTAGCAAAAGCAACTAGATAATAAGTATGAGAGGAAAAACAGTCACAGTTCAAGAAACGGAATTACGACACGAGAAAACAAGGAATCGAGTAAGGAAAACTTACGAGCACTGGAATTACCAAGATGATGGCAGCGGGGTGACGATGTGCAAAACAAAACACAACTAGACCCAATTAACCGACAAGACTAGGTATCCATAAACCTAGTGCTGTGATACCATTTTCTGTAACACCCCCAAGATATTCAGGGTATATTACAGTGTCGTGAGCCCCTACCTGGGACCCACCAGGATAAATAATAAATACCACTCATCTAACCATCACAGTTAGCGAGAAAACACACACCACCAGGACGACAATTAAATAAAATGCCCAGCATAACCGGAGAAACAAACATCATCTGACAATCATAAATAACATTTAACGATACAAACCATAATACGAGTAAAAATGCCTAAGTACTCACGAGTACTATCTATAAGTTCACAAGTTGGAAAACAACCATATCGAAATGGACAACTGAAATAAAGAAACTCATTTGCACACGTCAACAACCCTGGCCAGCATCCTCGTACTGTCCCAATGCCCGCTCGTCCGGCTGAACATAACCTGAAATTCATAACAAGAATTTCCCCAAAACGGGTCCCCAAAGGGGTTAGCAATTACGCTATAATAAGTAATCAAGGCAAACCATTCGCTTACACATTTCATAGTACATGCATCAAGTTATTTCAAAAACCAAAACCAGACATGTCTTTTCCGGAAACAAACAGTCAATAATCAATTTGCCTAGGACCGGATGAAGCCACTGGTCCCACTCGAGGCCTCTAAGGACCCTCCCGAGCTTGCCATATCATAAAACAAATCACGCACACGTATCGCCTAGGATCGGGGTGAAGCCACTGATCCCATTCGAGGCCTCTAAGGACCCTCCTGAACTGGCGTGCGCTACAAAACGATCATAGCGTGCGATACTCAACGACACTAGCGTGCGCTATACAACAGTAATAGCGCGCGCTAGCGAGTGCAGACAGCAGTACAGACAGCACCCAAAGATGAAAAACAGCGAATTCCACCTCGCATGAAAACAACGCGCATCCGACACCAAACAACGGACCGAAGAAGACACGCGAACAACAAGATCAAGTCAGAACCAAAGCGCTAAAAGAAGACACGATTCCGACTACCCAAAGGTTCGGAAAACGACAACATTAGTAACTGCCCCAAAACTTTGGGAAATCACAAAACGGCCCAAAACATCCAAAATACACGATACATGATCAAAACAACATACGAAAGCTCACAACATGCATAATAACATGAGATGGATCTGCGGCAACCCCGAGACGGCGGTTCCGAACAACGATTACGAGAATCGAATGAAATAGCGACGGAAAAGACATTAAACACGAAATTGAGTAAAACAAGTCCGAAATAAGCTCAGATGACAAAAAGTCCAGTATTAGGTATTCTCGAAATACCAATACGGTTACAAATATGTCGCTAAAATTGAAAAATACACCAAAAATAAAAGTACCGGGAAAAGGAAAAAATGCGGATTTACAAACACGAGGTGGAAAAACCTGTCCAATGATCCAGCGCACGCTAGCATAGATCCCAAGAAGATCCCGTCGGAGCAATACGAGGTGGACATACAACAACGACACATATGCACAACAACATGTATAACATTATAAAACGTAATTAAAGTACTTGCCTTAGAAAGATGGCAAGGAATAAACACTCAAACGACTTCAATAAACTCAAGGGCCGTTCATTCGATCAACCGTTCACAACCTCGAACCTTACAAAAAGGGTAATAACGACAACTCAACTTACGTAATAATTCTAACGTTCGAACATCTAATGTCTACTACGGCCGAGTTACATTCTAAGTTAGCCGGTTCACGGTTCAACTATTCGATGAATGCTCGGCCGAACTAATGACATACCTCATGCGAATCAAATGACCATAACGGAGAATAAAGTCGACGTCTACGAATTCAAGGATATTCAAATCATCATAAATTCACAATTAGATTCTTGATTATCAATTCCAATACTTGGTTCGGTCATTTAACACATTTCAATCGAGTTCTAACTTAGTTCATCTCCACAGTTTCGTTCTTCCGCAAGCAATACTTCTTGCTGAAGTTTTAAGTTCAAAACCATTAACACCAACCTAATCACTACGTTCTAACCATCAATATGAAGATTTATCGAGAAACCTCTGCAAATCATGAACTATACTTGAAGAACACCCTCCATATTAATCTTCTTGAATTCATCTAACATATGTGATAACCTAAACAAATCATTCCCCAAAATAGCAAGGCATGTTGTGAATTCAGTAGACTCCATCTCGATGTTTAACAAAATCAAGGCGTAACCCAAATTCCATTTAACCATGAAAATCCTAGTATAAATTCCCTCAATTCTCCTAAAGCATGGTATACGATTCGCTAAGTTGTCAAATAAATCTTAATAACTCCAGTAGCATGCTCATAAGCAGTATAAGAATACGAATTCTAGACTGAAATAGCTTCACATACCTTATTTCGGAAGAGAATGATGAAACACTCGGCAGAACTCAACACCCGGAGCTTGAACACCAAACCAAGATGCTTCCCAACTTCAACCACCAAGTAGAAAGGCTAAACAAGGATTATAATGTGGGGGGAGGCTCTCTGGACTTGCAGAAATCGGCCAAGGAACGAAGGAGAACGATTGTAAAATGAAATGGGGTGATGTCTTATTTATAAGATCCTGATCTTTACGTACGTTAGCCACAAGGTATTACATATGCTATAGCCTTAACGTACGTTAACATTCGCCAGTACCTACTTCCTCATTTTCTGACCTCCTTAACGTACTTTAACCATCACCTTTATGTAAGTAATACGCTCTGTGTAGCGTACGCTATTTTGCTCCTTTAACGTATGTTATGACTCGTTGACTTGATTTATCAAAAAGCTGTCCAGGTTCACATGGGAATCTTATCCGGAGCCCATCCCCAGCTGGCCCATATGCCTACCAACCTGATCTGCTTGACTGCCTGTTACGTACACTATGCATCACCCATAATGTACGTTATTTGATGTTCTTAACATTTCTTATGCTCACACATTAACCTACGTTATGACGTAGTTGCATGCATGAATTTGCAAGTTCTTCCCAATATGCTCATGAATGTTGGAATACGAATACAGGAAAAATCACACTTCAATTATTAATACCCCAAAATCAAATTCTACAAGTTTCGAATACAGGCAAAATACACAATAATTATCTGGGTATTACATGCTCTCCCTCTAAAAAGAAGTTTCGTCCCGAAACTTAAGATGAAAACAATTCCGGGTATCTCGACTTCATACTATCTTCAGTCTCCCAAGTTGCTTCTTCGACTCCGTGTCGAGACCACTAAACTTTAACCAAGGAGATTGGTTTATTCCTCAATTGCTTGACTCAACTCTCGAGTATCTTGGTTGGCTTCTCTTTGAACGTGCCATCATTATCTACTTCGATCTCGCCGAAATCGATGACATGACTGGGATCCGATACATACTTCCATAACTGAGATATGTGAAACACATTATGAACATGACTTAGCAATGGCGGCAAGGCCAACCTGTACGCTAACTCCCCAACCCTTTCAAGAATCTCGAATGGCCCGATATATCTTGGACTCAGCTTTCCTTTCCTCCCAAAACAAAAAATTCCTCGGGTAGGAGAAATTTTTAGAAGTACGTGATCCCCAATTCCAAATTCTAACGGGCAATGGCGCACGTCGGCATAAGACTTCTGCCGACTCTGGGCAGTCAACAACCTTTCACGAATCAGAGCTACCTTCTCTTGAGTCTGTACTATCAATCTGGTTCCATCCCAATTAAGTCAGATGAATCATCCCAACATAGGGGTGATCTGCATCTTCTTCCGTATAATGCTTCAAAAGGTGCCATCTTAATGGAAGCATGCCAACTATTATTTTAGGCGAATTCAATCAGCGGTAGATGAATTTCCCAATCTGTCGACCAATCTAAAGCACAAGCTCTCAACATGTCTTCTACTGTCTGAATAGTTCTCTCGGACTGTCCATCGGTTTGAGGATGATAAGATGTGCTAAAGTTTAGCTCAGTTCCCAAGGATCTATGAACCGCTTTCCAAAGTATGACATAAAGCGACCATCTCGATCTGAAATAATGGTCTTCGGTGTACCATGCAATCGGACTATCTCTGCAATAAACACTCGTGCCAACTTCTCTGTTCCCCAAGTATCCTTAATGTCCAAAAAATGAGCCGACTTGGTTAGGTGATAAACTATCACCCAAATCATGTTCATCTCTGTTCTGGTCTTCGGCATACTGGTGATAAAGTCCATTGATATATCTTCCCACTTCCATCCAGGAATCAGAAGTGGCTTCAACATTCCGGCGGGTCGCTGATGTTCGATCTTAACCTGCTGACAAGTAAAACACTTCGAGACATATTCCGCCACATCTTTCTTCATGTTGCCTCGCCAAAAATTCTGCTTCAGATCCTTATACATCTTACTAGTGCCTGGGTGAATAAAATAGGGCGTACTGTGAGATTCCTTCATGATTGTCTGCTTCAAAGCATCAATATAGGGAACACAAAGTCAACTTTGAAATCTCAAAACTCCATCTTCATGAATTACAAATCCTGGGGCCTTTCCCTTGCTCACTTCATCACGCAACTGAATCATCAGAGGATCATCCAATTGCTTAGATTTGATTTCTTCGATTAACGATGAAGTTAATTCCATCACACACAGTTACCCTTGGACTCCTTGCAACCATACTTCAATTCCTTCACGAATCAACTCTCGCTGAATGCTGGAATGGGATGTGAGCGTTTCCAGCATTCTAATAGAAAAGGGTTTGCGGCTCAGTGCATCAGCCACTATATTTGCTTTGTCTAGATGATAAAGAATCTCCAAATCATAGTCCTTAATCAATTCCAGCCATATCCTCTGCCGCATGTTCAACTCCTTATGACTGAAGATATATTTAAGACTCTTATGATCTGTGAAGATCTGATAGTGAGTTCTGTACAAATAGTGTCTCCATGTCTTCAAGGTGAAAACAACAGCTGCCAGCTCCAAATCATGAGTTGGATAATTTACTTCATATGGTTTCAACTGCCGTGAAGCGTAGGCGATCATCTATTATTCTGCATCAGTACACACCCAAAACCTTGATTTGAAGCATCAATGTAAACTATGAATCCTTCAGTTCCTTGTGGTAGTGCTAAAATTGGTGCCGTCGTCAATCTCTTCTTCAATTCATCAAAACTAGCCTGACACATATCGTTCCATTCAAACTTTTGGGTTTTCTGCAGCAATCGATTAAGTGGACGGGTACTTTTGTAAAACCCTTCCACGAACCGACGATAATACGCAACAAGTCCTAAAAACTTCTCACTTCCTTCATGTTCTTATGAGACTTTCATTCCAAAATTGCCTCGACTTTCTGGGGATCTACTCGGGATCCTTCTGTTGATACCACATGACCAAGGAACATAACTTCCTTTAGCCAGAATTCACACTTAGAAAGTTAGTCATATAACTGCTCGCTTCTCAAGAGGTTCAAAACGATCCGTAAGTGTTGCGCATGTTCTTGCGGACTCTTGGAATAAACCAAAATATCATCAATGAACACAACTACGAACTTGTCCAAATACTCTATGAACACTCGATTCATTAACTGCATAAACACAACAGATGCATTAGTGAGACCAAACGGCATCACCACAAACTCATAGTGTCCGTAGCAAGTTCTAAATGCTGATTTCGGAACATCTGATTCTTTAATCCTCAATTGATGGTATCCCGATCTCAAATCGATCTTCAAAAATACTGTCGCTCATTGAAATTGGTCGAACAAATCATCAATCCGTGGCAACGAGTACTTATTCTTGATCGTCATCTTATTCAGCTCTCGATAGTCGATGCACAATCGACACGATCCATCTTTCTTTCGAACAAAAAGAACTGGTGCACCCGAGGGCGAAACACTTGTCTGAATATAAACTTTGTCCAGTAACTCTTCCAGTTGCTTCTTCAGTTCCTACATTTCAGTAGGTGCCATACGATATGGCGCCTTAGAAATCAGTGTAGCTCCTGGTTCTAGCTCGATGGTAAACTCTGCATCTCGTTGTGGAGGTAGTCCCGGTAATTCGTCAGGGAACACGTCCGGAAATTCATTCACAATAGGAATATATGAAAGCGCTACGCTTTCTTCCTCTTTCTTCATTGCATAATACCAGTACCCGGTACATCCCCGCTTTAGCAGTTTGATGGCTTTCATAGCTTTGATCACTTTTCCTGAGCTTCCTGGTCTCCATCCCTCGAATAATAATTCGGAACCATCTTCAGCTATCATCGATATATATTCCTCTTCCGGTAGTTTACAATAGCTCCATATCGATTAAGCCAATCGTCTCCAAGAATCAGATCGTCTCCTTGTATCTCTACCACAATCAGATTTGAGGACCACCCTTTGCCTCCAATTGATACATGAAAATCTCTAGTTTCTAAGTTCCCCACAATTCTTTCCCCACTCGGTAAACCCACAATATAAAGATCACATCCATGAAAATAAGAAATGTTCAAGCGATTAACACAAGACAATGATATAAACGAATGTGTAGCTCCTGTATCGAACAAAACACTAACTGGTTGTGAAAGGGTATGAATGGTACCTGATGCGACAGCTGCATTCTGATCGTCTGTCCTTCTCATCTCATAAAGACGTGGAGGAGCGGACCCTGCACTAGATGCTTCTTTTCGGTCATACTGTCCTCTGCCTCTACCTCGGCCGAAATTATGGGGCTGATGAACACTCTGTTGCGTCTGAGGGATGCTCACCTCTTTCTGAACTAGCTTCGAATTACGAGTTCCAAAAGATTTTGCAGCCTCTTCATAGAACACCGCATGATGTCCTTCTCGTCCGCAATCATAACACGTCACAGTGGGATGTGAGCAATCCCGTCGATAATGTCGTGTCCGACCACAGTTAAAACACTTCCTGGCTGCATCTGTCATAGCTGATACTGCTTTGGAGTTCTTCCCACCCTTGGATGGATGCGGATGCCTCTTGAATGAATGAAATGATGATTGGGCTTTGTGGGGCCCACTGCTCTTGTGCTCTGTAAAACAACCAGAGACTTTCTGTTTATTGGACTCCGAGAACTTTTCCATAGCTGCTTTTTTCATTTCATACGCCAGAGCTTTGTCTTGATACTGGCGGAGAGTGGTGCATTCAAAACCTGACATGTACCTCTGTACCTCCGACTTCATTCTCATATCAAAGTGAATCATTATTTCTGCATCGGTTCTAACCAGGTGTCGAACAAATGCCAGCTGTTGATTAAATGTCTTAATTGCTTGAGCCACCGGCACATCCGAAGGCTGTGCGGAGAAAAATTCTCGAACCTTAGCTTCTCTCACCGGACGAGGGTAGTACTGAGCTTCCATCATAAGTTTGAACTCTCCCCAATCGGCATCATGATCAACAGGTCGGATGGCTTCCCACCACTCGGACGCTTCTCCTGTTAGAAAATACTGAGCAATAGGGTCTCTCCGGTCATCTGGGCAGTTAATCCCAGCAAATACTTTCTCCAGTTCTTTCAACCAGTGATCCCATGTCGGTGTCTCAGAAAAACAATCGAATTTCGGTGGGTGTATCTTCGCCACCTCCTGAAGCCATCTGTCTCCTCGATTTCCCAAGTCTGGGATGTCTTGCTGTCTTTCCCCCGGCTGCAATCCTACTGCCACTTGCATTATGTCCACTACTTGAGCAAATTGGGTCATCTGGTTGACCACTTGGCGTAGTATGTCAGGAACGAAAGGATTGACATTTGTCTCCACCGTCTGTTCTCGTTCATTGTAAATGGACTCTTGCTGTTCGCCAGAATTGGAGTTAACCTGATTTGACAGCGAATCAGGAACAGATGGTAAAGCTTCCCTCTCTGCATTTCTACGTCCGCGTCCACGATCGCGACCACATCCACGTCCTCCTCTCATCATACTATAAGCATAAATACTCAATATACATGGAACAACATCGTACTAACGTTCAAAAAGTATAACATGTAAAGGACAAGTTAGAGTTTTAGGAAACTTACAACCACCGCTCACATGAAGACATAAGCAGTACAGTGATGTTATTCACGGCTGGTTAACTCAAAACGACACATCTGAACCCTAATTTAACCCAACGGCCAAGATATCCATAATCTTAGCTCCGATACCATATTTTGTAACACCCCGAGATATTCAGGATTATTACAGCGCCGTAAACCCATGAAGTCAGGATTTACTAGGCTAAGAATTTAAAAACAACATTATTAAATACCAACTGTAAAGTTTATTATAATAGCATGAGTATGAAAAGTACAAATCGACCAACATCCGAATATAAATTTCAAAGGACAGCGTACTCGAGTACTTTATTAAAAACAAAACGCAACTGACAAACCATCCTGGCCATAACATCACTCCGCACCCTCGTCATCATGCAGCTCAAGTGGTTGCTTCCCCGTCCTCCTGTATCCCGAACATAAAATAAATGTCCACCCCCGAAGGGGTTAGCACAATGATGCTAGTACAAGTACGATAATAGATTATTCAACATATCACAAAGAATAATGACAACATCATCAACGAGTCTCGACAACATGATCACAACATGATACAACATACACATGGTAATTCCGATGATCCAGTATTCACTGCATAGATCACAAGATGATCCCGTTGGACCAACACGAGGTGGAAAAACCTATCCAATGATCCAGCACATGCTAGCATAGATCCCAAGATGATCCTGTCCGACCAACACGAGGTGGACATACAACAACGACACATATGCACGACAAGATGTATAACATCAATACATAAATCGTAATTAAAGTACTTGCCTTAGAAAGATCGCCTTAGGAACTCCTCACGACGGATAGAAGAGAAGGAAATGAGAAATGAAGGGAAAAAAAGGTTGTTGTTCAGTATTTATACTAGACAGTTATTAGCGTGCGCTAACTATGACCGTAGAGCGCGCTATAACATGTCAATCTTTCCAGCACCTTCTACCAACGCGCTATTAGCGTCCGCTAGCCGATATCCATAGCGTGCGCTAAAATGAACAATAGCGTGCGCTAATGATGCGCCATTAGCAAAGCATGTTGTGAATTCAGTAGACTCCATCTCGATGTTTAACAAAATCAAGACGTAACCCAAATTCCATTTAACCATGAAAATCCTAGTATAAATTACCTCAATTCTCCTCAAGCATGGTATACGATTCGCTAAGTTGTCAAATAAATCTTAATAACTCCAGTAGCATGCTCATAAGCAGTACAAGAATACGAATTCTAGACTAAAATAGCTTCACATACCTTATTTCGGAAGAGAATGATGAAACACTCGGCGAAACTCAACACCCGGAGCTTGAAAACCAAACCAAGATGCTTCCCAACTTCAACCACCAAGTAGAAACGCTAAACAAGGATTATAATGTGGGCGAAGGCTCTCTGGACTGGCAGAAATCGGCCAAGGAACGAAGGAGAACGATTGTAAAATGAAATGGGGTGATGTCTTATTTATAAGATCCTGACCTTTACGTACGTTAGCCACAAGGTATTACATATGCTATAGCCTTAACGTACGTTAACATTCGCCAGTAGCTACTTCCTCGTTTTCTGACCTCCTTAACGTACGTTAACCATCACCTTTATGTACGTAATACGCTCTGTGTAGCGTACGCTATTTTGCTCCTTTAACGTATGTTATGCCTCGTTGACTTAATTTATCAAAAAGCTATCCAGGTTCACACGGGAATCTTATCCGGACCCCATCCCCAGCTGGCCCATATGCCGACCAACCTGATCAGCTTGACTGCCTGTTACGTACACTATGCATCACCCACAATGTACGTTATTTGCTGTTCTTAACATTCGTTATGCTCACACATTAACCTACGTTATGACGTAGTTGCATGCATGAATTTGCAAGTTCTTCCCAATATGCTCATGAATGTTGGAATACGAATACAGTAAAAATCACACTTCAATTATTAATACCCCAAAATCAAATTCTACAAGTTTCGAATACAGGCAAAATACACGATAATTATCTGGGTATTACATGCCCTCCCTCTAAAAAGAAGTTTTGTCCCGAAACGTAAGATGAAAACAATTCCGGGTATCTCGACTTCATACTACCTTCAGTCTCCCAAGTTGCTTCTTCGACTCCGTGTCGAGACCACTAAACTTTAACCAAGGAGATTGGTTTATTCCTCAATTGCTTGACTCAACTCTCGAGTATCTTGGTTGGCTTCTCTTCGAATGTGCCATCATTAGCTACTTCGATCTCACCGAAATCGATGGCATGACTGGTATCCAGTACATACTTCCATAACTGAGATACGTGAAACACATTATGAACGTGACTTAGCAATGGCGGCAAGGCCAACCTGTACGCTAACTCCCCAACCCTTTCAAGAATCTCGAATGGCCCTATATATCTTGGACTCAACTTTCCTTTCCTCCCAAAACGAAAATTACTCAGGTAGGAGAAATTTTTAGAAGTACGTGATCCCCAATTCCAAATTCTAATGGGAGATGGCGCACGTCGGCATAAGATTTCTGCCGACTCTGGGCAGTCAACAACTTTTCACGAATCAGAGCTACCTTCTCTTGAGTTTGTACTATCAACTCTGGTTCCGTCCCAATTAAGTCAGACGAATCATCCCAACATAGGGGTGATCTGCATCTTCTTCCGTATAATGCTTCAAAAGGTGCAATCTTAAAGGAAGCATGCCAATTATTATTTTAGGCGAATTAAATCAGCGGTAGATGAATTTCCCAATCTGTCGACCAATCTAAAGCACAAGCTCTCAACATGTCTTTTACTGTCTGAATAGTCCTCTCGGACTGTCCATCGATTTGAGGATGATAAGTTGTGCTAAAGTTTAGCTCGATTCCCAAGGCTCTATGAACCACTTTCCAAAAATATGACAAAAAGCGACCATCTCAATCTGAAATAATGGTCTTCGGTGTACCATGCACTCGGAATATCTCTACAATAAACACTCGTGCCTATTTCTCTGTTCCCCAAGTATCCTTAATGTCCAAAAAATGAGCCGACTTGGTTATGTGATAAACTATCACCCAAATCATGTTCATCTCTGTTCTGGTCTTCGGCATACTGGTGATAAAGTCCGTTGATATATCTTCCCACTTCCATCCAGGAATCAGAAGTGGCTTCAACATTCCGTCGGGTCGCTGATGTTCGATCTTAACCTGCTGACAAGTAAAACACTTCGAGACATATTCCGCCACATCTTTCTTCATGTTGCCCCGCCAAAAATTCTGCTTCAGATCCTTATACATCTTACTAGTGCCTGGGTGAATAAAATAGGGCGTACTGTGAGCTTCCTTCATGATTGTCTGTTTCAAAGCATCAATATAGGGAACACAAAGTCGACTATGAAATCTCAAAACTCCATCTTCATGAATTATAAATCCTGGGGCCTTTCCCTTGCTCACTTCATCACGCAACTGAATCATCAGAGGATCATCCAATTGCTTAGATTTGATTTCTTCGATTAGCGATGAAGTTAATTCCATCACACACAGTTACCCTTAGACTCCTTGCAACCATACTTCAATTCCTTCACGAATCAACTCTCGTTGAATGCTGGACTGGGATGTGAGCGTTTCCAGCATTATAATAGAAAAGGGTTTATGGATCAGTGCATCAGCCACTACATTCGCTTTGCCTGGATGATAAAGAATCTCCAAATCATAGTCCTTAATCAATTCCAGCCATATCCTCTGCCGCATGTTCAACTCCTTCTGACTGAAGATATATTTAAGACTCTTATGATCTGTGAAGATCTGATAGTGAGTTCTGTACAAATAGTGTCTCCATGTCTTCAAGGCGAAAACAACAGCTGCCAGCTCCAAATCATGAGTTGGATAATTTACTTCATATGGTTTCAACTGCCGTGAATCGTAGGCGATCACCTTCTCATTCTGCATCAGTACACACCCGAAACCTTGATTTGAAGCATCAATGTAAACTATGAATCCTTCAGTTCCTTGTGGTAGTGCTAAAATTAGTGTCGTCGTCAATCTCTTCTTCAATTCATCAAAACTAGCCTGACACATATCGTTCCATTCAAAATTTTGGGCTTTCTGCAGCAATCGAGTAAGTGGACGGGTAATTTTGTAAAACCCTCCCACGAACCGACGATAATACCTAACAAGTCCTAAAAACTTCTCACTTCCAAAATTGCCTCGACTTTCTGGGGATCTACTCGGGCTCCTTCTGCTGATACCACGTGACCAAGGAACGTAACTTCATTTAGCCAGAATTCACACTTGGAAAGTTGGTCATATAACTGCTCGCTTCTCAAGAGGTTCAAAATGATCCGTAAGTGTTGCGCATGTTCTTGCGGACTCTTGGAATAAACCAAAATATCATCAATGAACACAACTACGAACTTGTCCAAATACTCTATGAACACTCGATTCATTAACTGCATAAACACAACAGATGCATTAGTGAGACCAAACGGCATCACCACAAACTCATAGTGTCCGTAGCGAGTTCTAAATGCTGATTTTGGAGCATCTGATTCTTTAATCCTCAATTGATGGTATCCCGATTTCAAATCGATCTTCAAAAATACTATCGCTCCTTGCAACTGGTCGAACAAATCATCAATCCGTGGCAACGAGTACTTATTCTTGATCGTCATCTTATTCAGCTCTCGATAGTCGATGCACAATCGACACGATCCATCTTTCTTTCGAACAAAAAGAACTGGTGCACCCCAGGGCGAAACACTTGTCTGAATATAACATTTGTCCAGTAACTCTTCCAGTTGCTTCTTCAGTTCCTACATCTTAGTAGGTGCCATACGATACGGCGCCTTAGAAATCAGTGTAGCTCCTCGTTCTAGCTCGATGGTAAACTCTGCATCTCGTTGTGGAGGTAGTCCCGGTAATTCGTCAGGGAACACGTCCGGAAATTCATTCAAAACAGGAATATATGAAAGCTCTACGCTTCCTTCCTCTTTCTTCATTGCATAATACCAGTACCCGGTACATCCCTGCTTTAGCAGTTTGACGGCTTTCATAGCTTTGATCACTTTTCCTGAGCTTCCTGGTCTCCATCCCTCGAATAATAATTCGGAACCATCTTCGGCTATCATCGAGATATTCCTCTTCCGGTAGTTTACAATAGCTCCATATCGGTTAAGCCAATCGTCTCCAAGAATCAGATCGTCTCCTTGTATCTCTACCACAATCAGATTTGAGGACCACCCTTTGCCTCCAATTGATACATGAAAATCTCTAGTTTCTAAGTTCCCCACAATTCTTTCCCCACTCGGTAAACTCACAATATAAGGATCACATTCATGAAAACAAGAAATGTTCAAGCGATTAACACAAGACAATGATATAAACGAATGTGTAGCTCCTGTATCGAACAAAACACTAACTGGTTGTGAAAGGGTATGAACGGTACCTGATGCGATAGCTGTATTCTGATCGTCTGTCCTTCTCATCTCATAAAGACGTGGAGGAGCGGACCCTGCACTCGATGCTTCTTTTCGGTCATACTGTCCTCTGCCTCTACCTCGGCCGAAATTATGGGGCTGCTGAACACTCTGTTGCGTCTGAGGGATGCTCACCTCTTTCTGAACTAGCTTCGAATTACGAGTTCCAAAAGATTTTGCAGCCTCTTCATAGAACACCGCATGATGTCCTTCTCGTCCGCAATCATAACACGTCACAGTGGGATGTGAGCAATCCCGTCGATAATGTCGTGTCCGACCACAGTTAAAACACTTCCTGGCTGCATCTGTCATAGCTGATACTGCTTTGGAGTTCTTTCCACCCTTGGATGGATGCGGATGCCTCTTGAATGAATGAAATGATGATTGGGCTTTGCGGGGCCCACTGCTCTTGTGCTCTGTAAAACAACCAGATACTTTTTGTTAGGGCTGGGATAGTTCGGTTTCTTGAAAAAAAAGTAAGGAACCGAAGTTCCAAATGTGTTATGTAATTCGGGTTCGATTCCTGACTTTTTTCTGCAAGAACCGAACTTTTAGGAACCGAAGTAATTTTACCAAAAAACCGAAAAAACCGAACCGAAATTTACAGTTCAAAATTTTCAAAAATAACCAAAAAACCCGAAATAAAATTTGGTAGGTTAGGTTTTTTTTAATTTATATAGTGTATAGAAAGTAGAAACATCTAAAATAAAATAATTATGGGTAGTACGGTTAGCATGTGTTTTAATTTTGTGTTCGGGTATAATGGGTTTTAATTTTTTGTTTGGTTATTGTCACTAATTTCGGGCAGTACGGTTATTGAAATTTTAAAATTACAATAACCGAACCCGAACCCGAAATTTATTGCAGGACCCGAACCCGAAATTTATAAATAATTTTTTTCTTAAAACCCGAACCGAACCGAAACGAAATGTCAATTTCGGTTCGGATCTTCGGTTATTCGGGTCCTAAGTCCCATCCCTACTTTCTGTTTCTTGGACTCCAAGAACTTTTCCATAGCTGCTTCTTTCATTTCATACGCCAGAGCTTTGTCTTGATACTGGCGGAGAGTGGTGCATTCAAAACCTGACATGTACCTCTGTACCTCCGACTTCATTCTCATATCAAAGTGAATCATCATTTCTGCGTCGGCTCTAACTAGGTGTCGAACAAATGCCAGTTGTTGATTAAATGTCTTAATCGCTTGAGCCACCGGCACATCCAAAGGCTGTGCGGAGAAAAATTCTCGAACCTTAACTTCTCTCACCGGACGAGGGTAGTACTGAGCTTCCATCATAAGTTTGAACTCTCCCCAATCGGCATCATGATCAACAGGTCAGATGGCTTCCCACCACTCGTACGCTTCTCCTGTTAGAAAATACTGAGCAATAGGGTCTCTCCGGTCATCTGGGCAGTTAATCCCAGCAAATACTTTCTCCAGTTCTTTCAACCAGTGATCCCATGTCGGTGTCTCAGAAAAACCATCGAATTTCGGTGGGTGTATCTTCGCCACCTCCTGAAGCCATCTTTCTCCTCGATTTCCCAAGTCTGGGATGCCTTGCTATCTTTCCCCCGGCTGCAATCCTACCGCCACTTGCATTCTGTCCACTACTTGAGCAAATTGGGTCATCTGGTTGACCACTTGGCGTAGTATGTCAGGAACAACAGGATTGGCATTTGTCTCCACCATCTGTTCTCGTTCATTGTTAATGGACTCTTGCTGTTCGCGAGAATTAGAGTTAACCTGATTTAACAGCGAATCAGGAACAGATGGTGAAGCTTCCCTCTCTGCATTTCTACGTCCGCGACCACGTCCACGTCCTCCTCTCATCATACTATAAGCATAAATGCTCAATATACAGGGAACAACATCGTACTAACGTTCAAAAAGTATAACATGTAAAGGACAAGTTAGAGTTTTAGGAAACTTACAACCACCGCTCACATGAAGACGTAGGCAGTACAGTGATGTTATTCGCGGCTGGTTAACTCAAAACGACACATCTGAACCCTAATTTAACCCAACGGCCAAGATATCCATAATTTTAGCTCCGATACCATATTTTGTAACACCCCGAGATATTCAGGATTATTACAGCGTCGTAAACCCTTGAAGTCAGGATTAACTAGGCTAAGAATTTAAAAACAACAATATTAAATACCAATTGTAAAGTTTATTATTACAGCATGAGTATGAAAAGTACAAATCGACCAACATCCGAATATAAATTTCAAAGGAAGAACAAAACGACAGCTTACTCGAGTACTTTATTAAATACAAAACGCAACTGACAAACCATCCCGGCCATAACATCACTCCGCACCCTCGTCATCATGCAGCTCAAGTGGTTGCTTCCCCGTCCTCCTGTATCCCGAACATAAAACAAATGTCCACTCCCGAAGGGGTTAGTACAATGATGCTAGTACAAGTACGATAATAGATTATTCAACATATCACGAAGAATAATGACAACATCATCAACGACAACAATAACAACGAGTCTCGACAACATGATCACAACATGATACAACATACACATGGTAATTCCGATGATCCAGCATTCACTGCATAGATCACAAGATGATCCCGTTGAAACAACACGAGGTGGAAAAACCTGTCCAATGATCCAGCGCATGCTAGCGTAGATCCCAAGATGATCCCGTCCGACCAACACGAGGTGGACATACAACAACGACACATATGCACGACAACATGTATAACATCAATACATAAATCGTAATTAAAGTACTTGCCTTAGAAAGATCGCCTTAGGAACTCCTCCCGACGGATATAAGAGAAGGAAATGAGAAATGAAGGGAAAAGGAGGCCGTTGTTCAGTATTTATACTGGACAGTTATTAGCGTGCGCTAACTATGACCGTAGAGCGCGCTATAACATGTCAATCTTTCCAGCACCTTTTACCCAACGCGCTATTAGCGTGCGCTAGCCGATATCCATAGCATGCGCTAATGATTAACAAGTCCAGTCCAGTAGCTTCTGGACAGTTCTGCACCTTCCAGACAGCGTGCGCTAAAATGAACAATAGCGTGCGCTAATGATGCGCCAGTAGCGCGCGCTATGAAGCAGCATAGCGTGCGCTATGCCTACTGCACAGGCAGTAGGATTGCACCAAAAATCCAACACCACGATGATCCGAATGAAAACGAACAAATAACGAAGCACGACATAAGATTACATAAACACAGGCACCACATCACCGCTTGAATCGGTAAACAACTCAAGACGTTCGAAAGCCAAAATTATAGGTATTACATTCTACCCCACTAAACATAAATTTCGCCCCGAAACTTAAAACAAGAAACAATAAAGTAGGGCAACCCTAGATAACACATGTTATCTGCTGCTGACAGCGTACAAAAGCTCCATGCAGTACGATTCAATACGCAAGAGTGTTTACAAGATGCAACGAACATGAATCACTACGGTTGATAAATCCGAGTAGTACAACAATCAAAACGCGAGTCTAACACTGAACAAGTATGTAATTCCGATAGCCTCAGAGGTTTGGAAGATAACATACAAAGACACTCAGTTAAAACTCTGGAAAATTACGAACTGGCCCAGACGTTCAATAATCACGATACGAGATCGAATAATAACAACGATCGGATTACAGCGATCAAACTATCACATCCCAAGACCGCTCTGCCGTAGCATGATATTGTCCGCTCTGGGCACTCTCTTCTGAGCTGGCCCTCACGGTTTTTGTTTCTGGGAGCCCGCGAGCAACTTTCCAGGTGGTCACCCATCGTGAGACTACTCTCGCCCGAGCATGCTTAACTTCGGAGTTCCCATCTCTCCGAAGCCAGTGAGCTCCCAAAAGGCCTCATGCTATTTGGAGGCGGCATGCACATATAAGGCACTTCGCCCCCTCTCCACTTGCCGATGTGGGATATCACAATCCACACCCCCTCAAGGGGCCCGACGTCCTCGTCGGCACACTCGCACTACACGGCAGAGTGGTTCTGATACCAAACTGTCACATCCAAAGACCGCTCCGACGTAGCATGATATTGTCCGCTCTGGGCACTCTCCTCTGAGTTGGCCCTCCGCGAGCAGCTTCCCAGGAGGTCACCCATCCTGAGACCACTCTCGCCCGAGCACGCTTAACTTCGGAGTTCTCATCTCTCCGAAGTCAGTGAGCTCCCAAAAGGCCTCATGCTATTTGGAGGCGGACATGCACATATAAGGCACTTCGCCCCCTCTCCACTAGCCGATGGGTGATATCACACAAGAAACATGTTTGAACATTAATATCTTTAATTGCATATAACTAAAACATATGAAAAGTCAGAATTTTGAAAATATATGTGATGATGAATCTAACAAGATCATATTTATGGAATTTAATGGTCAAAATTAGCTAATTTTGACCAATTGAATAATAACTATGCAAGTACTTATGGGACGAAGGGAGTATATTTCTCACAAACGATATATGTTACATTTTGAGATATGGATCAAACTTTTCAGAAGAGTTTTAAAAATATTTTTTTTATCGATCTCCTATCGATGTAAATTTTTCAAATCAAATCAATCTCTCAAGACGGTATAAGTTAGACTTTTGGAATACGATTAAAATTTCCTGAAAAATTTAAAAAATAATTTTTTATCTCTGTCACAATCGATATAAATTAGACTTTTGGAGTATAAGTAGACTTTCTTAAGAGTTTTTAAATCAAATTTAATATCTATCTGTTTATCGATATTTGTTAGATTTTTGGAATATAAGTTTGTAGTTTCAAAAAAGTCTGTAATTTTAAAAAACTAAAATTAGTATTACAAATCTGGATTTTTTTTTTATAAACCTAATTAATATCTTTAAAATCTAACATCTTCATTGTTTTAAAGAAAAACATAATCAATATTAAAAAATATGAAAATAAAATATATAACAATAAAAAAAATGTCGTGATCACCAAATAAATAATAAGATCCTAAAAACTAGCCATAAAATTAAAGAAAAAAAGCTTAAAACAAGCTATAAATAATAAAATAGTAAGAACACATGAAGTAGCCTGGATATGAACCTAAAGTATTCGAAAAATAGACAAAACGAGCCCAAAAATATAAAATCGTGTGAATTCAAGCCCTAAATATTAAAATAAAATGTTAAATAAGACCGAAAAACATGAAATAATATAAAAAATAACTCATAATATATAAACTCTAGAAAATCAGATGCTTCTATAAAATTTAATTAACATTTAGGATTCTAAAACAAAACTGAAGCCAATCATTATCTCTGCAGAGAAGGCGAGGCTTAGAGTCTTCAGGGGCATATACTGATGGTTAGTTGCAAGGTTATTGGAGTGGAAATACTCCGACATCGCGGGTTCGAATCTGTGTGGTGACAATACTTTACTGAAATATTGCAAGATTTGTTGCTGGGTTCGTGTCTCATTGATCTTCTCCCTTGCTATTAGTGCACATCCATCGATTTAACACCCGCTTGGTCAAGGTACCTTTGATACAGGTGGAGGGAGTTTCTCGTCTCTCCCTCAACAACAAAAAAAGGCGAGGCTTGAAGCATGAATATTACCGTCGCTGATAATTATGATGAATTTATTTTAGTATAACAAAGTATGATCAAATATCGAACATCAAACCAACTGTCTTGGTGTAGTTGGCCACCTGACCTTCAATTTAGTTAGAGGTCAGGGGTTCAATTCCTAGTGGCATCACTTTGGAATTGATTTTTTCAAGGCCCAATGATTTATTAGCCTTTGACTAAGGGTTAGGTCCTAGCCCCCGGGGTAGTTGGCGAATAGTTACAATATCATGTGCTTCAAGCGGCAGTGACGCAGTGTGGGAGGTCTGATCTCGGTGGGAACCTGCGGTTGGATTATGGAGACCCGACATGCCTATCTATCGGGATCCAGCATGGAGCAATCACTTGGGGATAACTCCTTGTGCGCGAAAGTGAAGTATATTTAATTATTAATCAGATACATTATCTCGCGGTTTAACTGCAAGCTGTTCTGAGAAGGCGGAACTGTTTCTTATAAAATTAGTCATACAAAGTATGAATCACCTGTGTATCAAAAAAAAAATATCGAACATCAATAACATAAAATAATGATGCTTTGGCCAATTAAAGTTTAAAAAGAATAACACGTCTTGAGATCCCTCTTTTTGTTATATCGATAATGAAACAAAATAATTTTTTTTTTCTTTTACGTCTTTCTTGTTTCTTCCCTTTTTTTTCCCACACATACGTTGTATAATAAAGTACTATATAAAACGTAAGTGCGACAAGCGTGTAATGTCATACTTTTAAAACAAACCTACATACGAAGTATTTTTTTTAAAATTATATTATTATTTTAGTTGCATTAAATTAATTGCCATAATTTTATAATTAATAGTTGAAGCATCTGTGATTTTTTTTTTTTTTTGAAGCATCTGTGATATTATCTATGAAATATTGGCACTAGACTAGAGTAGACTATTTATAGCCCATCTACTGCAGGCCCCATCCTTCACTTTGATTTGAGGAATACATAAAAGTAATATACTTTTTATATTTATATGAATAAAATAAGTTAGAAACACAATTATAATACAATTCAATAGTGTTGTACTATTTTATAGGGGTACTGTTGAAATCTGCAACATTTGACATTACTTAATTATTAAACTTGGGGATTTAAATACAATAAAACTCTGATAGTGGAACAATGCAAATCTGGCTTGCTGTTGCATCTATTAATATTAAAAAATTAATGTGTGGGGTTAGAAATATTATTATTTATAATATTTTTAGGTCATCAAGATCCCAGGCAGCCACGCTACGTGGTGACTGGTGTGTGTAGAGGGTAAAATTGATATTCTTTAATTACAAAAATTTTATTTTTAGAATTATATATAAAAATTGTACAAATTTGTTAAAAGCTTCAAGAAATCGCATAGCGTGTTCAACAAATTAAAAACCTAGGATTTTGTAAATATATTCAAAATATTGTGTTTAAAAATCGGCTATGCTAATCCTCTTCTTTTGCTAATCCCCATCTCTTGATAAAAAAGACCAAAATGTCTTTTTTGTTCCTCCCACTTTTTTAAAACACACACATATATATATATATATATAATACTTTAAATTTTTTTCAATTTTTTATTGATATTTTTTCGATAATTTTTTTACTAATTTATAAATTTATTTCTATACAATATACTTATATTTAAAAAAAATATTTAGAAAATATGTTCGAAACGGATCTAGATTCAACCGATCTAAGAATTTGAAAATTTAGAAAACTTCAATTCATTGAACGTCTAAATAAAGCGCTTACACGCATATATATATATATACCCTGGAAGTAGAGTTAAAATCACTGATTAATAACAACCACACAAACTTTTAAAATTACAATTAAGTCCCTAAAAACATAAAAAAGTAAAATCGAAGGCCTAAACGTCGTTTTTTGGCCAAAAAACGACGGACCTCACTGCAACAGTGACTCTTATTCAGTGGGTCGATTCCGATAAGAAAAGGCCGAGTTTATCCCAAAATTCACCAACAAACATTTTTCATATATTTCAAAAACAACCCTTTTCCAAATAACAAATTGCAATGTCCTCCACTACATCAATAGTCATCTATACAAATAATATATATATATATATATTATTATTCAGATTATATATTATTATCTTGATATATATTATTATTATTATTAGCTAGTAATTGAGTTGTCATTTCAAAGTCTTTCAACAAAATAGTTCCATAACCTATATCTACCTATTGAATTGTCATTTCAAAGTCTTTCACCAAAATAGTTCCCTAATCTATACTACCTATTGAATTGTCATGTCAATTATTTTTATTATTTAGTAGTCTTGTTTGGCTATAAATAGGGAGTGAAGAAGAAATATAACTCATCATCTCTCTATATTTTCTTCTTAAATTTCTCATGTAATATCACTTATTTGTTCACATTTTTGAAACACTATTCTGTTTATAATAAATGGAAGAATATAATTCAGCAAATAATGGGAACATGTGTGAATTTATCACTGATCAGGTACGACTTCGTGTAAATATCTTTTTTTTTTGTGTTTCGTCATTTTTTGATATATATATATATACATATATATTGCTCTTTTTTCGTATAAATATATTTTTCTATCTTGCTCTTTTCATTTAATTAGTTTAGTATATATATTGCTCATTTAATCAGTTTTACTCGTTTTATTTTTTTTACAGATTTTTGAAAGTAGAGATGAGATGTTAGATTGGGTGAGGACGACCGGAAGAAAAAATGGATTCGTCATAGTTATTGATAAATCCGCAAAGAAAATTGGTAACAAACTCCCGAAATGCACTCTCATTTGTGAAAAGGGAGGAAAATATCAACCACCAAGATATTTAAAAAGTGGAGAAACTTTAAAAAGATGTACTAGTACAAAAAAAAAAGTTGTCCATTCTCTCTACGAGGTGTACCGATTCCTCCAGATGGTATTTTGTGGGGAATTACTGTTATGTGCGGAGAGCATAATCATGCCCCAACACAATATTTAGAGGGGAAAAATGCACAAATGTACCCCGTGTTCTCATAAATCTGCACGGATGTACTCTGTGTTTTATAAATTGCACAGATGTACCTCATGTTCTTTATAACCATGCACACACGCCCTTCTGCTGTTAATTTTAACTGAGACTAACCTAAAAAGTTAACAGCACGTAAAATTTCCCCCAAATTCAATTTAATTCACAAACTCTAAACCCTTTCTTCTTCTCATCTTTTCACGCCATAACTCTTCTCAGCAGCTCCGACCACCAACCACCGACCGCCGCCGCACAACCCACCACTTCCGGCCGGCCGGTCACTACATACTGTAGCACTTCCAGTCGACTTCTCCAGGGCGGTCGAATTCTCCATGGCCAGCACGGTAAGTGAATGCTAAATTTTCTTCTTTCTTTTCTTGATTATTGTGACATGGTGTGAGTTGTTGTTATCGTGGAGCAAAGATGAACATCTGTTGTCTTTTTTCTATAAACACTTGTTATGGTCAAATTTTGCTGAATTGGAATTAAAAAAAATTATGCTGACATTTGGAATTAATTATGCTGACATTTGGAATTAATTGTATATAAACTATTGTTACAACTAAAACATGATTTGTTATCCTTGTTTTGTTAATTGGTTCTATAATTTTTATAGGTTGATCCTTTTAAAAAAATATCTGTTGATGTCCATGCCGGGGGTTAATTATTTTGGTCTCCGTCACCCATGTATACTGGAGGTTTGAGACACAAGTTCGATAATGTGCTGTTAAACGAAATCAGCTTGTTTGACAAGTTTGATTGGTTTTATGATGTAACTGGAGAAAGACCTGGCATTGTGGACGCTTATTATATTATGCCTATGGAAGAAGTAGAAACTGGGTTACGAAAATTGGAAGACGATACATCAGTTAGAGAGATGATAATGACCATGAAAGATCAGGATACAATTAATATATGGCTAGAGAAATCACATCATCCAGTCACATCTTTTACTCCTAATCGCGTCGAATCCTCCAGGGTAGTGAATATAAGTGATCGTGATACATTGCTCAATCATGGCGATCAAGTTTTTATTGATGTTGAGGCCCTTGAAGAATTAGAGTACTTTTCGGATGCTGACGGCAAGTTGGCTGAGGATTTTGAGGATCCAGCGGATGATGATATATTTGTAGAAAGGCCTGATGATCATTCTAGGAGGCCATGGAGAAAATATAGGGTTGCTTTGAGAGCTGAACAAGAACAACAAGATGGAAAGAAGAACCAAAAGAGGAAAGAAAGACAGAATGAAGGAACGGAACAGTCACCAGTGCAGCCCCAAGAAGATCATGGTCCTCCAAATGAACCTCATCCTAATAGTCAATCAGGGCCATCAGGTCGTGCTAGAAGAAAAAAGGCTCAAAAGCGACCCAAAAAGCATAATCAACAACCTGGGGAGAAGTGGTATTCAGATGATGGATCTGGGGGCAGTGAAGAGTTAGATAAGGGGGTAGATTCTGATGATGAGAAACCCGAAGACATATTAAATGCATATGAAGAGTATAAAATGTCACATTATCCTAATTATCCCAAGGATTTTGAACTTAAAGTTGGGATGATGTTTGCCTCGCGAAGTCTCTTTAAGCAAGTAATTCGAGATTGGGCCATATCCAAGGGTTGGAACTTGGAATTCACAAAACGTTCAAAGACCGTTATATGTGGCAAATGCAGATGTGAAGAGTGCACATGGAAATTCCGTGCATCCTGTCGACAAAACTCATCCACGTTTCAGGTATCAATTCTATCTACACATTCAAGTTTTATCTTTTTATGTAAACTAATACTACTCTACACATTAGGTAAAGAGTATGGATGGTGAACATAAATGTTCCTTCTTGAAGTCAAATCCACTAGCCAACTACAAGTGGATGGCAATGAGAATTGATAGGGATATCAGGGACATGCCGACGATTGGGCTTGGGGTATTGAAAAATAGGATGTCAGAGGACCATGATATAGATGTCACTCTACATGTGGCGTATAGGGCCAAGAGGTATGCTCTAGAGATGATAAATGGAAACATCAAGCAACAATACGCCATATTATATGATTATTGTGCAACATTTTGCAAACACAATCCGGATAGTCATCTATATATCCAAAGGAACAGAGAAGTGGATCCTCCAGCTTTTGAGAGGATGTATTTTGGCATAAAGGGGCTTAGGGATGGATTTCGGGCTGGTTGTAGACCATTTATAGGTTTGGATGGGTGTTTCTTGAAGGGTCCATACAAGGGCCAATTACTATCTGCTATTGGTAGAGATGGAAATGACAATCTTTATCCAATTGCCATGGCAGTAGTTGGGACCGAAAGCAAGGATACATGGAATTGGTTCTTAAACCATTTAAGAAATGATATTGGTCAGTCATTCAATGGAGACGTGGGATGGCTGTTTATATCTGATAGGCAGAAAGGACTTCTTGATGCAGTAGAAGAAGTCTTTGGTGCAGATACAGAACATCGATACTGCCTGAGACACATGTACAACAATTTCAAAACCAAGTTCCGTGGTTTGGATATGAAGCAAAAGTTTTGGGAGGCTGCCTCGGTTGCCAATAAAAATCTATTCAACAAGGTCTAAAATCTTATGTTAGTTTCACTTCTTTTTAATATGCACTTTCCTGTGCGCTTTCTATTGTGGTCTTGTTGTTTATACTAATTTGTTACTTTCAATCATCCCACCAGGTGATGAAAGAGATAAATGACATGTATCCAGCCATCGACGAGGACGATGTAACGCCATATGTTTGGCTTATGCGAGTTGAGCCAAAGCATTGGGCGAGATCACACTTCCCGACTACATCAAAATGTGCAAGTATTGTGAACAATATGTCTGAATCCTTTAACGCATACATTCTTAGCGCAAGGGGACTGCCAATAATTTCAATGTGGGAATGGATCCGCCGAAAGCTAATGGAAAGGTTACAAGTCAAAGTTCAGGGGATGAGCAAGTATGAAGGAACTGTGTGTCCTAACATATTGAAGAAGATGCGGAAGGATATGGACAAACATGGAAAGCATTGTTCAACAATCTATTGCGGAGATCAAGAGTACTCGGTTGATTGTTATAAAGAGACATATGTAGTCAAGCTTAAAGAGCAAACGTGTACATGTGGCATGTATGAGTTGCAAGGTTATCCTTGTGTTCATGCCACATCAGCCCTTGATCATCACCGATTGAAGTGGGAGAGCTACGTGTCGAATTTCTATAAGAAGGACAATTACATGGCTACTTATGCTCACATCATTCATTCGGTGCCTAGTGCAAAATTTTATGATGAAAGTGGAATGGGACTACTACAACCACCGTTGGTAACTATCAAGGTTGGTAGACCTCAAATAGAACGAAGGAAAGATCAAAATGATGTAGATCCCACACGGGTGTCAAGAAAGGGGCATACAAAGACGTGCTCACGTTGTCTTGGTTCAGGGCACAACGTCTTGAGTTGTAAACAACCATTCCACCCAAAATCAAAGTTACTTCTCTTGCAGCGAACAACTAATGAAGGCCAATCTAGTGCTCAAACTTCTCAAGAACAAAGCCAACTCAATGCTACAGGGAGAAAGCTTCCAGTTTGGTTTAGGAAAGTTCAGCAGAAGGTAAAAAAAATAATAAATTTGTTTTCATTTTAGAAAAGTGAAGTGCTGGGGTGTTGTTTGCTGATTTTGTGAGCTTTTGTTGTCATTATGAACAAAATTACTTGCTGATAATTTTGTTGTCATTTTGCTCCTGTTTGTGAGTTGTTTGATAATATTTTTTTTTACCTTTGTGTTGATTGCAGCCCCCGGCAAAGACCAACGTCTATGTTGTACCACCGCAGGTGAACACTATGACTGCTGCAATATCTGTGCCCTCTGTTGCTGCTGACTTCCATAAAAAAAATCAAAAAACTCAAGCTAAGGAACTTGCAAAAAAGATCAAAGATAGAAATCAGGGTCATTTTCCATTCTACATTGTATTAAATTAGTGTTCTTCAACCTTTTGTCTTTTGTCTTGCTGTATAAGCGCAATATTAGTCTGTGTTTTGGTTTATGGAGTGGAGAATACAAAACTATTGAGACAATTAGGGACAAATTTTATTTTATATTAAACTTTGTCTTCTTATGAATTTTCTGATTTATTATATGTATTATGGTGCAAATTTAAACTTCTCGAAATGGTAAAGAAAAGTATTGATATTATTTTCAGTGTTGTGCTCGTTGAAATATTAAATTACAATGATAAAAATTATCATGTTTTTGAATATTTAAAAAGAATATATTTCTATGCACAACTTGAAGAGATACTTAGGAAATTAAAAGAAGTTATATATATTTCACTACTTAGAGGGTATTTTGGTCAATTCAGTCATAAAAATACCTAATTTACTCCCACAGTCGCACACCAGGCGAGTGAAAAACACTCGCCGTTATGTTGGACGGTTTGCCACTTGCGTGCATGGTTATAAAGAACATGAGGTACATCTGTGCAATTTATAAAACACAGGGTACATCCGTGTAGATTTATGGGAATACAGGGTACATCTGTGCATTTTTCCCACCTAAATTTACTCCCACAGTCGCACACCAGGTGAGTGAAGAACACTCGCCGTTATGTTGGACGGTTTGGCACTTGCGTGCATGGTTATAAAGAACACGAGGTACATCTGTGCAATTTATAAAACACAGGGTACATCCGTGTAGATTTATGGGAATACAAGGTACATCTGTGCATTTTTCCCATATTTAGAGGGTCATGAGTACACATCAAGACTAACACGAGATGAAAAGTGCATTGTGAGCAAAATGGCCGAGATTACTGCTCCTCGGTTTATTCTGAGCGCCTTGAAGGAACGTAACTCATCTAATACTACACGCATTAAAAATATTTACAATGCAGTACAAAGCGAAAGGAAGGCCAAAAGGTATTAAGCAACGTCCAATATGCTTTATCTCAATTAATTCATAAAGGTAATTAAGTTTTTTTTTTTCATTTGAAATATTAATATAATTTGTCCATCTATTAACTAACTATTTTTGGTACATGCAAGTTATTTTCATATGTACCGTGTGCATCCGGAGACACAAGCAATTACAGATATTGTTTGGATTCATAGAGATAGTATTGAGTTATATGCGCAATTTCCTACGGTACTCGTTATTGACGTCACTTACATGACGAACGAATATCGGGTTCCTTTCTTGGAGGTCGTGGGTATCACATCCACGAAGCTAACTTATTCACTTATGTTTGGCTATATGTGTGATGAACTAACAGAACGATACACTTGGCATTTAAATTGTCTAAAAAAAATTATGCTTGAAAAAGAGGCATTAATGCCATATGTGCTTGTTACTAATAGAGATTTGGCACTAATATCTTCAATAGGAGAAGTTTTTCCCAATGCACATCACATTATCTGCCTATGGAACATAAATAAAAATGTCGTGAAAAAATACAGTCCCTTCTTAGGTGTCGAATGGACTAACTTTAATCAGTCTTGGCACAAAGTTTATATGTCATCTGATATGAGTTCTTTTGAACATGAATGGAAGTTGTTGATCGATAAATATAAATCGTACCCGAAAGTGATAGAATATTTATGGTCAACATGGTTATTGCCTTACAGTGATCGATTTGTCTACGCTTGGACGAATAATTATATGCACATCGGATGTCGTTCAAGTCAAAGGTATTATGTTATGTACTTAAAATACTAGTATTTATCCATCTTGATTTCATATTCTAACACAATATTATAAATTTTTAGGGTAGAGTCAGCCCATTCAAGATTGAAAAAATATTAGGGTGATACGATGTCTTCGATTGACACATCTGTTGAAAAAATCGACAAGATGTTGATTCTGGAATTTGGAGATATCAAAACATCATTTGAAAGGTCGCGTATTATGAGATGTCATGATTTTAATGATGAAATCTACGAAAATTTACTGGGCTGCATATCCTTGGAGGCACTCCACCTGATCTCTAATGAGTTGAAGAAGGTCGACGGACAATATCTGGACAATTGTAATTGTAGTTTCAAATTTGTATATGGTTTGCCATGTAAGCATCGCTTATCGTTTTATCAGTCACAATTCTTGTCAATTCCAATAGGCGAGATCCACTGCCACTGGAAAAGGTTATGCATGACCTCTGCTTTGCCAAATGAGGCGAGATCTCCCGATAGAATGACAACGTTAAAGACGCAGTTGGATAAAATAGATCCAGCCATGAGATATCATATGTTAGATAAAATGATTGACATGGTAGATCAATCTAACTGCAAATATCAAGAACCACCCTACAACATAAAAAACAAAGGTCGGCCTAGTAAAAAAGAGCAAAATCAGCCGAGGATGCGCTCTTGCTTTGAGTCTACGAACACTCGTACACGAAATTCAGGAAAAGGAATCAATGATCCATATATCACACAAATGCCAGGTGCATATCGGAGTCACGTCAGTCATACAGTTGATGTTCTTGGGGATGGTAATCATGATACAGAGCGATAGCCGCACAAGTCGGGTATAATTCAAGATGGTTGAAGCGTGTTCGGGCAGATCTTTACTTTGAAATTGAACAAAATATGGAGTTCTACGATCGTGTTTATCTTGAACGAGGTGCTGCCGATAATATGATGCGAGCACTAAATTTCTTCGAATCTCCGGCACCACAGTGGAGTTGGATGGACATTATGTATGGGCTGTCATTGCAACACGATATAATATTGTGCTGCATGCATTTACTCCTCTTAGTGGAAGTTGTTTTACACACTTGCCATTAAGGTCAGCTCCAATTCCATTTCAACAACGTCAACATATAGCAATTGCATTAGTTAATGGTAATCACTTTGTACAAGTTTTTTTGAACTCCGATTATCCTGTACCACCAATTCCAATTTTATGGTGGAATAATATGAGTGAAGATTGTAAAAGATGGGCTGATCCATATGGAGAAAGGATACAATCTTGATTCGATTTGATGACCAGATAATATAATTAAATAATTTATTTATCAATGTTGATCGTATTTTCCGCATTTATTATTTATTATATTGTGTCGTAGTTATTTTTAATCATAAATAATATAAATAAAATAAATAAATAAATAATAGAAATTTTTAATTTTGATAATAATAAAGTAAAATAAAAATTCAAAGAAAAAAGAACAAATAAATAAATAACATGAAAAAAAATTAAAGTGCAAAGGAGTAAATGATAGAAAAGGAAAAAAAAATAAAGTTTCTAACAATATATTTTAAAATAATATATAAAATATGAGAAACTATTAATTTTAATAATAACAAAAAAAATAATATTAATGTTAAATATATTAAGATAAAATTGCTAAGAAAACAAAAAATAACAAAAAGTAAATAAAGGATAGAATGGAAAAAAAAAGAGAAGGGGGGAGACGGCGGGTGTGTGTGGGGGGGGGGGGGGGGGTAAAAGCAGGTCTCTTAAAAATATGTGTTCTTGACTTTTTTTTTTTATTTGTGTAGACATATATCATATACCCAAATCCATGACGCAACATAGACTCTGGCTGAAGCTTAAGGACTTGTTTGGTAGCCATGTCAGGATGTGGCAGGTTAGGATATGGCATGTTACGATATAAAAAGATAGTTAAAACAAATATGTTATTTTGTTGTTTGGTAGGAAAATAATAAAATTACTTTTTTTTTCCTAGATATAACATATAATTACTTTTTGGGATGTGATCCCCTGCAGTGCACAGCACCATGCTGTGCACTGCTATGCGTTGGATGGGACACGCACACACACACACCCGTGCGGGTGTGTGTGATCGAACGATTGGGATTGCACAGCCCTCTGCAGTGGCTGCAGAGGATCCCTGTCGTTACTTTTTTGTCCTTATTAATTACAAAATTAATTTGGAAATTCTTTGGAGGAGCTTTCTCTTCTGTATTGCTCAAGTTCATCATATTGTATCGTAAACCCGCATTCATGATATAACAACTCATTGTGATAAAGTGAGCGAAACAATCCAAAAGCCAAGCGCCAACTAGGGGTGTTCATAGACCGGTACCCGATCTATGACTAATTTTCATGAACCGACACACTCAAACCATGAATCAATCCATATACGAGGATACCGGCCTTTTCGGTTAGCTGCAAAGCAGGTTCGGCTAGGTCAGTATCCGATCCCCTCCATCATAATAAAAACAATTTTTAAATAAAAATATCACTAAGTTTTATAATTTTTAGAAATATTACCATATTGATAGACATAATTAAAATTCTAAGTTTTATCATATTCCAATATACAATAACCCAATAACATACAATAACCCAATAACAGACAAAAAAATCAAATAATTTTTTTAGTCTACTCATACATAAAATACAAATATACCTCTATAGGTGGGCCGATTCACAAAATAAGATTCGTGAACGATCTACTACAATGTGTACCCGTTCATATACTCCTCTCGCTTCCTCTAAACAGTTTTATTCATTTTCACAGATCCATGAACAGAATCTCTACATCTCAATCGAACCAATTTTCTCGATTTTTTTGGTTTTTCAATTTCTTTTTAAGGGGAGTGGCAGTCATGATTCGATGCCTCCCCATGATTCACCACTAACCAATAATTCCATGCCACCTCATTCCATGATTCAACCATGTCTCACCATACTTTTTTAGTGGCAACCATGATTCTATGCCTCAACTAATTTTATTTTTTATTTTTATATATTCATAATTATATTAAATAATTTAATAAAACATTATATTTCATTAATAATTAAAAGAAAATTACATAATACTTATTAGAAAAAAATAGGAAATCACTAGTCATCGAGGTATGGTAAGTCTTGAGCCGCTACGTGCTCCGTAAGATCATATCTGAGACGGTTATGGATATCTCCGTCGAGTAACTCCGGTAGTACATTCGGGTCATAAACTGGCGCGACCGGCTGGTCCATTATATGAACCGGTGATATTGCTTTCTTGTCGTCTTTTAAAATCATATTGTTCAATATAATACACGTATAAACAAGTTTTCGAATCTTTTCGACGGACATAGCCCGGAGAGGACGACTAAGAATAAACCATTTTCCCTTAAGACGGCCAAAAGCTCGTTCGACATCCTTTCTTGCAGACTCTTGTAGCTTCTTGAATCTCTTTTCCTTTGGGTCAGTGGGATACGGATATGCTTTAACAAACGTTGAATACTTAGGATAGATTCCATCGGTAAGATAATATCCACGTTTGTAAAGCCGTCCACCCAAATAAAATGAACTGTTTGGCGTCGTTCTCCGTAAGATACAATGGAGACCGATTCAAAACATTGATATCGTTGTTTGAACCGGGAGGACCAAAAAACGAATGCCAAATCCACAAATCATTTGAAGCGACGGATTCAAGCATAATAGTCGGGTATTAGTGATCACCTCTCTTATATTGCCCTCTCAAATGTCTAGGACAATTTCGCCAAACGAAATGTGTACAATTAATGCTACCAAGCATTCCAGGAATGTGATGTTTTTCTTCATGTGCCTCGAATAAGCGTGCAACGTCACGGGTTGTCGACCTACGTAAGAACTCTCGACTATATAATATAATTATCGCATCGCAAAAATTATCAAGGCATTCACCTACAAAATATTAAATAGTAAAAAAAAATAACGAAAACTTAAAAAAAATAACGAAAAAAATAAATAAATAACAAAAACTAATTAAAAAAAATAACCTGGCGTTCTTCGTGCCATGTTTAAATAGTCATCAAATCTATCCGGAGGTTCACCCATTGCGAGTTGTCGAATGGCCGATGTGCATTTTTGTAACGCCGTGAAACTTTTCTTTCCCCTCGCGTCTTGACCCGCTTGAAATCATTCGAAATTCGCTTCAATATCACCAACAATTCTTAAAAACAAGCTTTTATTCATACGAAAACGGTCGCGAAAAACATGTTCGGGAAACTTTGGTCTTTCGACGAAATAGTCATTCATTAGAGTTTGTAAAGCTCTTTCACGAAAACGGGTGACATACCCCCGGATTTCGGTAGAGCTTGCCGTGTCTTCAATGGAATCGTACGCGGCTAAAAAGGTTTCGAAGGTACTACCAGATAACCATAGTTCGGAAGAGTCGGCGGGAATAATTAACTCGTCCTCGGATGAAGAAGAGGAGAATGAAGACATGGTTAATAAAATGTGAATTGTTTGTGTGAATTGATGATAAATATTGTGTGAATTGTTTGTGTGAAATTATGGTAAATATTGTGTGTATTGTGTGAATTGTATGTGATTTATATAGGGATTTTTTTTTTTTATAAAAGGCTCAAACGGTCAAAACAATTAAGGGACCAACGGCTATATTTTGAAACTTCCACTCCATGATTCTTCGGTATCATATGCCGATCAACCCCATGATTCCTCCATACCGCCACTATGGCAATGGTGTTGCCGAGCGGTATGGGACATGCCGAACCCCATGATTCCTCCACTGCCACTGCCCTAACAGTCCTAGGGGACAAATACCACTTTAGCATCCCCTAAAATTCCACTCCAACCATAAGAGACGAGAACCAAAATAACATTATTAGCTGCATATTTTCTGATTTTTTTTAATATTTTCAAAATGTTGTGAAATCGGAATATCGTAGAGAGATTTTAGAGAGAAAATAGAGAATGATTCTCAGGTATATTTTTCATTAATAACTGAAGTCCTATTTATAGGAAAACTTCAGATGGCACAATCGTAATTACACAATTACATCAGGGGCATAATAGTCATTCACACTATATAAAAAACAAAGGGGTAATTGAAATGTCATTTTCAAGGTATATTATAACACTCCCCCTTGAATGACTATTTACATAAATATCTGCTGAACTAATTTGAAGAAAAACCCAATGGGAGAAAAACTTTCAAACTGTTTGTATTGGAGCTTGTGGCAATCATATCATGTTGCATCATAATGTTGGTAGGAAATCTCCGTGAGATAAAACTTCAGTAATCGGTGATCTCGTAAATTTGCTCCCCCTTATCTCGATAGTTCTTGTATTGAATATTCTTGTGCCGTCTCAGTAAAACCTCGTGGGATAAAAACTGAGTGAATCTGTCATGTATACCATTCGTTGTTGGAGTATCCACGTGTTGCCTCATTAAAACCTTGTCAAGAAAATCCAGTGGGAAAAACTTGATCGAAGGAAAAAGAGTACAACAACTCCTTCGATTTTCAAGCTTTGAGGAATAATCTTGATCTTTGTAGTGTTCCTCATTATGCCATGTATATGCCTCGTTAAAACCTTATTAGGAAAAACCCAATGGGAAAAATCCTAATGAAGGAAAAAGAGTACATTTTTCATACTAATACGCCATTCCAGTTGTCTCGTTAAAAACCTTGCTAGGAAAACCCAAAGGGACAAAACCTCAGTCAAGGGAAAAAGAGTGCAACGCGTATTTTATATAAATATGCCCCAGGCATTTCAATGATCCTCTAGGGATTAGTACGAGTATCATTTTCAGTACAGTTTGTAATATCGAACTCATATTCTTTGCGATATATTCCAAATTTCTTTTTGGAGATTCTATATGTGATTAGGCTGCCTCGTTAAAAAACTTGCTGGGAAAACCCAGTGGGATAAAACCTCAGTCAAGGAAAAGAGTACATCATATAAATTTCGTTCACAATGTTTTATTTTGAGTGACTGCACGCACTGATAATATATTCAAAATCTCCTTACGAGTCACTTTCAGTAAGCCCATATGTTTCATTTTATTATAAGGGCATATATTTCAATTTCGATGGATTTCAATATCCTCATTTTCACAAATCATGGATTTTAATATCCTCATTTTCAATCATTGATATCCTCATTTTATTCATAGCGCTATATTGTGTCGATACTTTTCAATATTTATTTCCCCATGGCAATATAATTTGCCGAGATATCTCATTATCAATCACCCATTGGGATTATGTCTATATACTTTTCAAAAGTATATGCCTCCTTTTATCATTTGCTTTGATTCATATTCGGGGAATTATTATGTATTTATCAAAGCAGTTGTAGTTGGTACCAAAGATTAATAATCTGTCATGCATCTTTGAACTACAAGTTCATATTTCAGTTGTGAGGATATAGTGTGATGCATTTTACATATTTCCAACTACCAATACCCCCCCTCATGCTAAGAGATTTCTTGAGCACCAAACTCGTATGCCAGTATCTCAGTATTCATCTTCAGTCATGGGAGTTTGTATATTATGTTCTCGATATTGGCTGGAGGACTTCAAATAGTATGCCAATTGATATCCCACTTGTATGCGCATATCTCGATCCTTTCTGGGATCTATTCAAGTTTATTTGGGATATATTACTAGCTTTATCTGATTTGGAATATGTGCTCAAACCGTGATCAAATTATCTCGTAAATTGATTACGAGTCATATAAACATGTGACTATCTAGTGGATCCATAATATCTAGTAGTTCACATGTAGAGGAAGTGGGCCCATACTCCCCCTTAATATATTCCAAATTTATTAGGGATTCATTCCCAATATTGGCTAGTAGTGATATTAATCGAGAACAAATATTTGAAGACATGATGTGTCTATATCACCATATAGATATTTTACCGACATATCACATCATTTTTCGGTGCCATTATTGCACATCATTGTCAACATGGAGTCGCCGCTCCCACATGTCATATTATGTTCATTATTCAAATATAGAGCCGTAGTTCATACGCTTCAGGACGCGGAGTCAAATCTCATACGCGTAATTTCAATCTATAAATAGATTATCATTGTATTCACAAAATTCACCCATACCGAGGGTCTGAATATCATAATGGATTCAATGCTTTCGAATCTTCGTAAATATTATCCATGTCTTCCAGTGAATATCATAAAAAGAATTTATCGAGCTCGACTCGAAAGATTAAGGGTGCTAATGAGAAATGGCATCCCAGAAGATATTCGATGGTTGATCGAAGCACAAGTTCGACTATCTGGCGAATTTTCAAATTCATTTAAGTACATGCCAGGTACAGGTAAGAGTAGTTTTGCAAAGAAACGCAGAGCAAAAAGATCAGGTGGGTGCTATAAATGTGCTCGGTGGACATGTGACACACGATGCAAATCTGTGGGGTTTGTATCCAAAAATCGAGAAGATAAAATAGCATTTATCAAGGATGGATTGAGTAAGGAATCTATTGATCATGATATCCAACAGATTCTTGATGCACATCCGAGTGGATACGTTCATCGTGAACTAATGGCTTTGTGGATACAATTTAAGGATGAACGGGAACATTATAGTCATGAAAAATTAATCTCAAAAGATTCAGTTTGTAAGTCAGTTCTATCAAAGTTGGTATAAAGTAATAGAAAAAATAATGCAAGTTGATGAATATTGTTTTCCAATATTTAAATTTCTCAGCTGCCGATCGGTAACGTCATTTTCATTGAAAAATATAATATCATATCTTTCGTTTTCTTTTGCAATTTTGTCAAAAGTAATGACTTATCTGCCGCTCTCTTTTCAATGAAAATAGTGAAGTCATTTGTTGTTTAGTAAGAAGTTTGTTATTTAAATTTGGGATCCACAAATCAGAAAATGTATCTCTCATAAAAGTATTTTGAAAGTCTAGTGTAGAAAGATGGAGTTCTCAGAATCCTCATATAGATCTCATCCAATTAAAACTATATGTATTTTAGGTGGATCCAAATTGATAGGTCATATCCATCATATAGATATGGCATATCAATTCATAAAAGAATTAGGAAAACACAAAATCGATATATTGTATGGTGTGAGTAATTATAGATTTTTGGGTTATCTTTTAGAGGCTGCACAAAATGGGAGAATAAGAGTAACAAGTGCCTTACACTTTCCCACAGTTAGAACCAGTAGTATAGGGGGTTCAACTGGGTTGATGCTTCAAACACAGTCTGTGCATGATAGTTTGATGTATGTGGTGAATAATAGTGATGCTTTTATTGTTCTTCCAGGTGGCTATGGCACACTCAATGAGATATTCAACATCACGTCATGGGCTGAGCGGGACTTCCATACCAAACCTATAGGTTTGTTGAATATTAATAATTTCTTCAACGATTTGCTTGCCTTTCTGGATCAAGGAGTAGATCACAAGTTTATATCTCAGCCATCACGAGATATAATAATATGTGCTGACACTGTTGCTGATCTACTTATAAAGTTTCAGGCATATATTTCAGTTAAGAATTTAGAAGTCAAAACTCATCAGCCACAGACTATTGGCGCCAAACGAAAAAGAAGTTTAGATTCTTTAGATCTTTCATTATAAACCATGATGCCAGGGGGTGGCAGAGTTACGGAGTTTTATACTCTCGAGACGCATCCCTTTTCTTTTTATGGGTTTCATATATATTTTCTTTTTCGCGTTTCATATTGTCGAGTGTTTACTACCTTTCAGCTAGTTTCGATATTTTCACTTTGACTACTGTGTGCTTCTTCCAGAGCAATAATAAGATCATCTTTTGCTTTTATGCAAATACATTATTTTCACAAATATGTGATATATGCTTCTCAATAAGCGTTTTCATATCAATATGATTTTCATGATCCCACCATGTAATATAATCAACATGGGATTTATTGAGCAATTATTTTCCAGTGATAGTTTTCCATATCACTTGTCAAATAATCCCATTATGCAGTTTGCATGGGATTTTCTTTAATTAATCGGTGATAGCTTATGGTATCACTTGCTCAATTTTCTCCGTTCGTGTTTAATCATGGAGATCGGATATTATATCCATCAATTGCTTCTTCTTCGAGAGCAGGATTTGAATCATTGATCAACTACTTCTTCAGAGTAGGATTTATTTCTTTCAACTGCTTCTTCAGAGCAGGATTTAAATAATCGATCAACTACTTCTCTAGAATAGGATTTATTTTTATCAACTGCTTCTTCTCCGAGAGCAGGATTTAGATAATCGATCAACTACTTCTCGAGAGTATGATTTTTTTTCAACTGATTCTTCTTCGAGAGCAGGATTTATGAACCATTCATGTGGTATAACCAACCACGATGGTGATATATAATATATAAATTGCGTACATGTAAAACCATCCGTCTTGTGATAATTGAACTCATCACATGGGAGGTATTATAATTATATAAAATAAACGCAATAAATATGTGGTTTTAAACCACCACTTTGAGATAAGTAAGAGACATAATTTAAACTGCAAAATAATTAACTGCTTCTACCAGAGCAGGATCGTCCAATCAATTCCTCAAAATATAGTCATCGTCAAGGTATAGATCGAAATATCAACTGCCGTTAATAGCAAGTGTAATGGTATGTATTCATAAATCTTTGGGGTGTCCGGGGTTGGATATTAATTCGTACATTTAAATAATGACATATATGAAAAGAGTTAATACTCATATCAATATTAGTGTCAAATTGAAGCTCTCGTGAAATAGGTCACGATGGTATCAAGAAAAATCAATTCTAATAGCATATGTATCTGGTATATAAGAAAAATAAATGTATAATTCAATAAATTAAAAGGATATTTTATTCTTTTATTATTTTATTAATTTCTTGAAGTCTGAATGGTTTCCGTGCATGCTTCATTTTTTTTTTCAACCTTTCTCCTTCTGTCCTATTTACTGTTCTTCTTCTCCCCAAGTTTTCTCTTTTTTTTTTTCAGAAGGCAATTTAACAAGTGTGATATACTTTAAATAACTCAAAAATAATGAATACCTCATAAAGAGAATTAGGGAAGCCGTGTGAGGAAGTCAGTGATACTTCATCTATGTAGACCAACATGGTCATCAGTCTGTGTTCGACCCCGAGTCCGGTTACGAAATGTTCCACTATCAACACCTCTGATGCGCGCTGGCAACACCGATTAGAGCTTCAAGGCAGATTCATCTCGGATCTGGTTCGACGCCATACGCGTGCGACCCGGTGAGAATCCTTCTTCCCGATCAGCCGACGAGCCCACTTTTACATTCCCAGCAGCAGTCAATCGACTCTCGAATAGTGTTGTACTAACAATAATTTTCTCGTGTGGTGATCTGCTGATAGGTTCTTGATGAAAATTAAGAGAATGGTTATTAATTATCTTTTGTGATCTAATTTGAAGATGTGGATCCCTAATGTACAGTGAGGTAGATATAGAGGATAGACAAATAAAAACTGAGCTCATGATCAAAGTTAAGCAAACTGCTGGAAAAAAGAACGAGCCCCGCCTGCCTGAATCTTTGAGCTGGCGGCGGGCGGTGGAGGCAGCCATTGCAGTTGGTAGAATAATCTATGGATGAATCATGATTAATGCAGTTTGTTGTTGGTATTATTTTTTTTTATGTGTGTTGTCGGATAAGATGAAGATGAGAGAGAGATCCGTGATTTTGTAATAATTTGGTTTCTGGTACAGATGATCATCTATAAGATGCAACTGTAGAACATACTTCCATCATATTACTCAAATGGTTAGAGTCGTGCTGATAACGTGTTGTGAAATCGGAATATCGTAGAGAGATTTTAGAGAGAAAATAGAGAATGATTCTCAGGTATATTTTTCATTAATAACTGAAGTCCTATTTATAGGAAAACTTCAGATGCCGCAATCGTAATTACATAATTACATCAGGAGCATAATAGTGATTCACACTATATAAAAAATAAAAGGGTAATTGAAATGTTATTTTCAAAGTATATTATAATACAAAACTACTTTTCCTATTAACAATGTTTGTCCAAATTCTACTTTTACTGCATATAATATGTTTGATGTGATCAAGGTCTCGATTCATGTGAACAAATTTATTTTTAAATTACTACCTATAATTCACAGATTAATGTCCTGCCTTCAAACATGAATTAACTGATCGATCTCTGAAATACTCTTCCGACCCTCAAGTCACAAGAATTAACAGAGCTGTCAAAGCTTGGTCCGATCCCGTCGGGTTTTCTAGTTTCCCGACCACAAATGACCAGACCCAAGCCCATCCACAGTCTTTTTTTTCTCCAGCCATTCGTCTTTTAGGGCCCGATCAGACTGCCCCGTCAATTATATGGCCCAACTTGCCCAGTTGTGGGGTGGGCCTGACTAGTCCAACAGACTCGAATCTGACAGCTCACACTGTAATAAAAAATAATGAAATTTGTAGACAGCATGGCCGATGGTGTCAGATGGATGGGATTGGAACCCTTAAATTTTCTAAATATAGGAGAGTACAATCTCGTGGCTGTGGGTACTGACGCATAGGCATAGACATCATGAAGTACACGGGCTTTTTCCATGGAGAAGGGGTGCTGTCCTCCCTTCTTAGCTATTCACGGTGCGACACGTGTAGCACACTTTACACATGTCGCCCCGTAATTTATAGAGAAGGGAGGAAGTACACTGTACCCTTCTCTATGGAAAAAAACCAAACTTACGGACCTGATCCGTCTTTGTGGACTTGATTTATCATTATTTACAGGCTACAACCACCTCTAATACACCACTCCCTCACGGGTGTAACACCCCCAAACCACTCGGGAATATTACAGCGCCGCAGACCCCATCCGTGAGGATCTACCAGGCTAAATACAGAAAACACGATAATACAAAACATACCAACATGGGTAATTAACGAACCATTAGACCGATTTGGTCTTTCACCACAGCATACACATCAACCATACATTACTCTTTCTCGTAACTCATACCCACGCAGGGGTTAACATAAATCAACATTCCCATAAAACGGGAATAATAAACACAACGGAAGAACAAAACAACAAGACATCGCCAAATACTCAACACCAGTCTCCATGTGATTAGTATCGTCGTCTTCCATCATCCTTCGTAGCGATCCTGTGAATCGCTCCTCAACAACCCGCAAATACCTGGACGCAATACAGACATCCACCCCCCGAATACTCGGGGGTTAGCAAAACTCCACTGTTTTGCTAGTGCAAGTAAAAATGCAAAGACAAGCCATACATACCATACTCCAAGAACATAGAAATCGTGAATATACTTCCCGAGATAATTTACTTGATCAAAACAGTTTGAATTATGAAAGATAGGAATAAAACCATTTTACGTCTTACCAAACAATTTACGATCTCGGGAGTTTTGAAAACATTTGTGGTTTAAGAATTTTCAAGCCTTTCGAAACACTTAGGGACATAGCTCAACAATCGTTTATTTCAAAATACAATTCCGATAGCAGAAATACAGGGTCCACGACCCAATCATAACATTCCAATCACAAACACGGGGATCCACGACCCAAATCATCCACATCACATACTCGCAAGAATAACCCGGCAGAAACTACACCGTGTCAAACGTTACCATGACAACAGTCTCACAGAACCACATTAGAGTGCACCACTTTGCAACTTAACCAATACAGTCGCACTCAACACACCACAGAGCTACAATACACAGAACAACCACATGACTCATATACCCATACCAAATTATCACAACCAAAAGACGAATCATACACAACACATTTACTGGTGTCATTCTAGCCAAGTACAATACCATTTGAACTGCCATTCTAATCAGATGAACCATGCGCCAAAAAAAATCAAAGTTCTCCGACAAAACATTTCAAAGTTAACCGTTGGTACGAGACTCACGGCCACCGCACCCCGCAGAACCCAGTCGGACATCCCTGGATGGTTAACCCTAGTTCGCGATACGCACACACATGGCAATACGTATCCCTAGAGGCCCCGTCGGACCGTCCCTAGGTGAACACACATAATCATCCACAACGCCACGGGAAGCCATAATTCAAATACTAGAATATGCAAACAAATGCAAAGTACTTTGCTAGAATGGCCACTTTATTCGACGTATACTCACAACAACAACAAGCAAATACAATACCAAACAACACCAAGTGTCCCAACCTCCTTACGAAGGAGTAACAACTAATATCACACGACGTCACATATTCACCGTACAATTACACATATCAATACACAATCCTCGGCAAATAATTACGGTCTACTAAATTCACTAAAATATGTTCAATATCTTCCAACATACGAAACTAACGCAAATATTCCGAAAACACATTAATCCACGAAGCATACGAGTTATCTTTTGAAAGACAACAATTATCAAGAACATACTGATCCTTTTAAAGGTTCATTAAAACAACCAAATAGTAATTTTGGTTCCAATACCAACGAATATGTCTACGAAACACGAAATGTATGGGCAAGATACTTGCTTCGATACCACAAACAATGAAATGATGAACGGACACGGTCGGGTAGCCCTCGAACTTCCAAGAACGACCAAGAACTCGACAACTCCGCGAAACTACGAAAATAACATCACCACGAATCAATAACGCTAATCGGAATTCAAATAAACTCGAAAAAACAACAAGGATCCGAGGGTTTCTTCGAGAAAATCGGAAGTCAAGTCACGGGTGATAAAAATCATTAAACAAGTTATAATATCCGAAGATCGTGACCAATACGACGGGATTACCATGAACAATTCGTCAATAACGGACAAAATCAACGAATCATGAAGAAAACCCCCAAAAATCGCACAACTAGGGTTCTACGGAAGAAATTACCTTGATCCGACGAAGAACAAGGATTCGGCGATGGCATAATCGAAAAGGATATTCCAAAACGCCTTGGAATTGATCGGAACCGGCCAAGGATTCCTCTCCTCGTCTTCTCCCGTCGCCAGCCACCAAAAGGATGAAGAAATGGGTAAAAATGAGGTCTGGCCGAAGCCCAGGCCTATATATGCCGACAGCGTTACGGCCGTAACCGGCAGGGCCTTACGGCCGTAACTCTCTCAACGCCTATAACGTACGTAAGGGCCGACTCCTAGCGTACGCAACGAACATCGCTTACGGCCGTACTCGGCATGGCCTTATGGCCGTAACCGAACTCCCAGGGCCAATGACTGAAATCTGCCGAGTCACTACGGCCGTAACCGGCCAGCGCCTAGCGGCCGTAACAAAGCCTTACGGCCGTAACCGAGTCCTCCCAGGCCAGGGTGTGCAGACGCCTTACGGCCATAATCGGCCCAGCCAGCCCTCCGACTGCCCGGCTCGATACTCGACGACGTCTCGATCACGCGACCGCACCGGCTAAGATCCAAAACAAAAACGAGTAGGCTACGAAACTCAACGAACCACAGTGCAAGCACACGATTCCAAAGACGCGGACGACATCAACCCATTCGACCGAAGAAAAAAAATTCGACAAAACCGGAACGAAGATCTCGGGTATTACAATGGGCATAGCACAATTGGACCAAGTCCTGTCGGCCGTATTGCTAGAGTTTTCATCCTACTAATGCGGTGACTCTTTGCAGACATCAGACACTGGTCCTCGTGCTTAAGGGGCCACTACGTACCGTAATTTAATCCTCCACCAACTGTTTGGGCTGGGAGATGGGGGACCTGGAGGAGGGATTCACCTTTTGCTTTCAATATATAAATGCACCAAACATGGCTCTAGGGTGTTAGAGGCACATTGCGGCACTCGCCTAGGGAAGAAATAGTAATGGCATCATTTGATGCCTATCATACAGGCCTAAAGCACAAATAATCAAATCATAGGTAGCACGGACAGGGACACATACGCGGACATGGACGCAGACACGACAATATCCCCAAAACTAGGACTATATTGCCAAAAAACTTGAATTATATATATTTTTATATATAAAATATAATAAAAGCAATATAAATCATCCTACAACAGTACATTAATGATTGAAATAAAAAAGGAAGCAATAAGTTAAAAAAAGAAAGCAATGAAAACCATAGGAAGGTGCTTCTGGGTTCCTCGGGTTGGCCAAGGCGAATATTTAACAAAAAGAATCAAAAACCCTAAACCGCATCCCAGTCCACGTTGGTGGCGAGTCGAACCCGAGTCCTGGGCACGTGAGGAGCTGGACGTGGGCACATGCCACTTCGCCACTCCTTCGCCACTCTTGTTTTGAAGAGTCTGTGCTTCAGAGTTCAAATCTTTAAGTTAAATCTATAAAACCCGATGTCTGTGTGTGTGTCTGTGTCTCCCCGACACGTGGTGGATCATATCTCAAAGACTCCTTTAGTTCTTTGTCTAATGATGTTCTAACTACGCGACGCCGGCCCAACAAAAATAAAAAAGCCTCTACCAAATAGATATACATATACAACAACAAATTGCTTCAAGAATTCATACCAACTCTCAATCATGCAAATAAATTAGTCAATTTCCACTCGAATAACTCAGTCAATTTCAAGCTCGGATTTATTGTAAATCTTCCTTCATTAATGCCGCAAATATCAATTTTTGTCACCACAGGATCTTCAACAATACTCTGAAAGTCTAAACTCAGTTCACGAATACAAGATCGTGCGAGACAAATAAACAACAAATTATAAGAAATTTAGTAGGTTACCCCGATATAGCGTGCACCGGCTGATCTTCGAACTCCGGGGGGCGACTTGCTGGAACTCAGTGCAGAAAATTAGCCACAAATTTTAGCTGTACTGTCCAGCAATTTGCGCCAGCCTCGAAATTGTTTTAACACAGTTGTTGCAGCCTCAGTTAATGGCAGACGGTGAGCCGTCTTCGGACTGTCGGAGTTTGATTTGCAGAATTCCGAGGCGGAGTACTGAGATAATAAGGTGGCGAAAAGAGCTTCGGGTATTTGTTTGTAGATCCCGTTGTACTGCAAGTTTTGACCGGCACAGCCTTTGAACACCAGGCTTGACGGAGGCGTAGGAGGATGAGTAGAGATGGACGTGTATTTGATCGTACAATGGCTAAAGACAGGATCGATAATTCAAGCGGATTAAACGATTATAACTATTACAATTATATTCAATGGGAAAAGGATTAAGGATTACAAACCAACTAATGAACCTATAATAAAAACAATATAATTATTGAAATAAACCCCAAGAACAAGCTGACCCCAAAAAGAATTCGATCGTCCAGAACCAATTTGTAAATCACAAAAATTCGTTTAAGTTAGCCGAGATAATGATAATACCGATCGAAATACACCAAGTAATTAAGGCAGCAAGAATGCAGAATATATATATATATATATATATATATATATATATAATATTATATATATATATATATAAATACCGAAAATTTATATATAACAAATATATATTATATATGTTATACAGCAGATATATATTTATATATATAATAAATAAATATATATAATGTATATGTATAAACTCCAGAAAATATATATATATATAACAAATATATATATGTATAATATATATTGCGAAAAACCAATACGGAAAACGGAGGAAAAATAAGGGACAAGAAACCCCCTTTGTGAAAGAGATCTTTAGGCGCAGATCTTCCGAACCCTTTGCAATTTGACACCAAGATAGTTCGATTCCACGAAAGACGAACGCCGAACCATCGCCGGCCGGCACAACATCCCGGTAGTACCTTATCTAACCCAGAAAACCTCAGAAAACTCAGGACACAATCCCGATCTCCCTCAAAGATATCACAACACAGATATCACTCTCGTTTTCATTCGGATTCTCAAGGCACAAATCGATTCTCTTCCTCTCGGTGTGTTAACTCCCGTCCACAGCGAAGTCTTTTATACCCACAAGGATGGAATCGGTCATGGGATTCCATAGATATATTCAAGAGCTCACGGGGGAGAGAAGATAGGGAGAATCAGGAGCAAAAACGCAGCGGGGAGAGTTGACCGAAGGGTAGGTGAACTCACGGGAGAGGAGAAAGAAAAGAGGGAGACGGGGTGAGAGTGGAGGCGGAGTGAATGAGGGAGATAGGGTTAGGGTTAGGATATTTAAAGGGAGATCGGACGGTCCAGATTAGGAGTAGGAAATAAATCTGGATCGGACGGCTCCTATTAAAAGGGCTGTTAATGGGCTGGGCCAGCACAAAAGTGGAATGAGCCGAAATAAGGGAGATATAGTTTGGGCCTGGTTGGGCCAAATACTAACATTTCTCCACCTTTTTGGGCCAACCAGTCAAATTGCATTTTCGGGTTTCGGAGAAAACTCATCATCGCCTATCTTCGGGGTTACCTGCACATATACAAAGTAAATAAGGTAAAAGAATTCACAAAGAAGACTAACTCTCAAAGAGATCCCCTAAAAACACAAAGTTTTAAAAAATTTATTCGACCGAATCAAAATTCAGTCTTTTTAAACAAGATTTAAATTTCTCGACGGGTAAACACTTAGTATCCATATCTGAAGGATTAAATTGGGAGGGTATTTTTTCAAGATAGATTATACATTTAGCAACAACATCTCGTATGAAATGGAAACGAACATCAATATGTTTCGTTCTATCATGAAAAACTGGATTCTTGCACAGTTGAATACCGGATTGACTATCCGAAAAAACTTCGACTTTATCTTTTAGAAAACCGATTTCTGATAATAGTCCTTTTAACCATATAGCTTCTTTTAATGCTTCTGTTATAGCAACATACTCAGATTCTGTAGTAGATAAAGCAACTATAGGTTCTAATTGAGACTTCCAACTGATCGGTGTGCCACACAAAGTAAACACATATGAAGTAGTAGACTTACGGTTATCACGATTAGCAGCGTAATTAGAATCCACGTATTCAACCAATTTTACACCTTGCGGGTGTCGAGAAAATTTAAGACCATACCTGGTTGAGCCCTTCAAGTACCTTAAGAGCCATTTGACGGCTTGCCAATGGTAAACCCCTGGGTTAGCCATATATCGACTAAGACAACTCACAACATAAGCTATGTCAGGTCTTATGCTGACCATTAGGTACATGACTGAGCCAATGGTATTTGAGTAAGGTACTTTTTTCATATAATTGATATCATCCTCAGTTTTCGGGGATTGATTTTTACTTAACAGGAAATGACCAGCTAGAGGCACATTGGTTGATTTAGACTGACTCATAGAAAATTTGGATATAATTTTCTGCACATAGGAATCTTGGTTTAAAACAATGGTGGAGTTATTCCTATCACGAAAGATATTCATCTCAAGAATGCGCTTATCATCACCAAGGTGTTTCATGTCAAACTTAGCACTTAAGCATTTAATGACATGATCAACTGTTTTCACACAAGGGCTCACTAAGAGCATATCATCAATATATATGAGTAAGAAAACAGGATTTTTGGAATCAGTTTTGTAATACAAGCAATGATCATAATTACTTCTTTAAAATTTAAGTGAGAGCATGTATTCATCGAACTTCTTATTCCATTGCCTAGGTGATTGTTTTAAACCATAAATTGATTTTTTAAGCAAGCAAACATGATTAGGGAACTTAGGATCAATAAAGCCTTTAGGTTGACTCATATAAAGCTTTTCTTCAAGTTCACCATGTAAAAAAGCAGTTTTGACATCTAATTGTTTTAATTCCCAATCAAATTGAGCAACTAGAGCAAGCATGATACGCACAGTAGTGAACTTAACAACTGGAGCAAAGATTTTAGTATAGTCAATACCTTCTTTCTGGGTGAAACCCTTAGCAACGAGTCTAGCTTTGAATCTGACCGACTCATTTTTTTCCTTAACTTTAAAAAGCCATTTACAGTCAACCACCGAACAGTTGGACGGTCGGGACACAAGAACCCAAGTTTCATTTGAATGCAATGAAGTCATTTCTTCATTCATTGCATTAAGCCACTATTCTGAGTGTTCAGATTTCAAAGCTTCATCATATGTTTTGGGTTCAATAGATTCAAACATACTGAATGCATATGATGCCATATGATAATCATTCAAGTGAAAAGGTCTTTTAATTTCTCTCCTAGGCCTATCTCGAGCAAGTTGATAATCGTGCAAATTATCTTCAAGTACTTCTTCTGTTTCATCATGCACCTCAGCATTACCATGATTATCAAGATTAGTTTCTGTTTGCACATTATCCATATTATCTAAAGAAATGTGCAGCTCCACCTCATTTGGAGCAGGGGGGTTTTCCGGATCTCGTAAAAGGCAAGAAAATTCATTTTCGTTGAAAACAATATCTCGACTAATAAAGGTTTTGAAACCGGGTTGGCCTTTCAGCCAAACCCTATAGCCTTTTACCCCTTCCGGGTATCTCAGAAACACACATCTCACAGAACGAGGCTCAAGCTTATCATTTTTCTGATGCACATAAGCAAAGCAGCCAAATACACAAAGATTAGAAAAATCAATAGATCGACCAGACCAAACACATTCAGGATAATTACCATTCAACGACACAGAGGGAGATCTATTTATCAAATAAGCAGCAATAAGTAAAGCCTCACCCCAGAACTTTTTCGAGAGCCCAGACATAGCCAACATGCTCCTGACCCTTTCTAGCAAGGTTCTATTCATGCGTTCAGCCACCCCATTCTGTTGGGGTGAATAAGGGACAGACTTATGTCTCTGAATACCAGATTGAGCACAAAGCTCATCAAACATTTGATTGCAAAACTCAAGACTATTGTCGGTCCTTAAGATTTTAATTTTCTTCCCAGTTTGATTTTCAATCAACGTTTTCCAATTTTTGAATTTCTCAAAGACATCAGATTTGTTTTTCAGAAGGAACACAAAGACCTTACGGGAATAATCATCAATCACAGATAGAAAATATCTATTTCCACTGTGTGTGGGTTCACTAGATGGCCCCCACACATCAGCATGCAAATAATGCAAAGTGTCATAAGTTGTAGGAGTTCTAGGGGGATGGGTGTAATATTCGCAATTTCGAATTTCGGTAATTTTCTTTTTTCGGAGGAAGTTCGTTTTGACAACTCTATCATGACCGTTTCGTCATTCCGAGAATGATTAATTCTGCACTTTTTGTCATCCGAGTTCGTTTCAGTGTCGTTTTGTTGAGTTCCGTGTCCTTAATCGACTTTTTCACGTGGGAGTTCGACTTTGTAAAGTCACCATTAATTTTTGGTAACTCCAAAAATTCTAAATCTTTGCAATATTATAGAGCATCGAGTTAGCTTTCCAATGGTTTAAACGGTGAGTCAATCGGAGTCCGGACGAGAGAGTTATGGTCGTTTTAGCTCACCCGCTCGTTATTGGCGATCACGGCCGAACTTCGGCCGTGTCGTCCGACACGGCCCGTGCTGCACTCGTCGGAAATGCCGGAGTTTCTGTCTCAGGACCCGACCGTGTCGTCCGACACGGCCCATTCCGAACTCTTCCGGATAAGCGAGACCGATCGCTGACACGCCCGACCGTGTTCCAGGACACGGTCGAGTCATGCCGAGTCGCTGTCGGACGGGTCACTATCGGAAGGCCCTCCGCGCCGCGACCGTGTCAAGCAGGACACGGTCGAGTCCCTGTCGGCCAGCTGTGCGACACGACCGTGCCGATCGGCACGGGCCGTGTCCGGCAGGCAGTCAACCCCTATAAAAGGCCCTGCAGACGTTTTTCTTGCCATTTTTCACCTTCTTCTTCTCCTCTTCCGCAGCTGGGCGTGTTCTAAGCTTGAAGCCATGTTGTTTAACAACATATCCATGAAGTTTGGAGGTTCATATCGTCAATCATCCGTCCTATAACATCCTCCGATCTACCGACCGCCGATTTCCTAGAAATCTAATTTTGGGGAATTTTGGGGTTTTGGTTGTTTTCATCCGATTAATCCGATTTAACTTAGGATTTTGATGGATTGATGATTATTTAGATGTATTATATCATTTCCTTTATTATTCCATGGTTGGATCGTATCGATTCGTTGTTTGAGTCGAGTTCTTGACCGACGCCTTGAAGGTGTCCTAGAAATGTCTTAGAGGGGTTTTCGGCGTTCTACGATTATTCTTCCTCGTATGATCGATGATTTATTGATTGTATGATGTTAGGGTCGTGTTTCTTGCGAAGAAATCGTGTTGAACCCTTTCGCTCGTCGCCGTCTTCCGCTTCGATAGTATTGGGCGTTTGAAGCTTTCGGTTGAGCCGTGTTCGTCGGGATACTTGCGTGCCGATTTTGAGGCAAGTATCTTGCCCATACATTTCATGTTTCGTTGATATAATTCTTGATAAATGATTTTATGCGAAATCCAATATTTAATGAACGTAAAAAGGGATTGGTATGTTCTCGATAAATGTTGTCTTTCAACGATAATTCGTATACTTCGTGAATATGTGTTCTCGGAATATGTGTGTTGGTTTTGTATGTTTAAAGATAATATGATCACTTCGAGTGAGTTGATAGACCGTAATCCTTTGTCGGGGATTACGTATTGTTATTGTGTACTTGTTCGGTAAGAACGTAATGTGTGTGATATTAGTTGTTACTCCTTGAAAGGAGGTTGTGATACTTAATGTTGTTTGGCTTGATAAGTGATTATTGTTGTGTGCTTGATGTATGTGATGTGCCTCCGGGTAGGATTGTTGAATCTCCGGGATCCATACTTGCTAGTATGGGTTGGGCGTGACCGTAGGTTATCCATTCCGGGTATGTCTTGCGGGGACTCCGAGGTTCGGGGCTTGCTAGCCCGATGCCGAGATAACTTGTGGGTATCATCGGGTATGTCTTGCGGACTCCGAGGTTCGTGACTTGTTAGCGCGATGCCGGATAACTTATGGTTGTGGTTTGATTATGTACGTATATGTGCTTGTAGTCACGTGATGCGGTTACGGTGACATGTGATTTGATATAGTTTCCTGTGGGTTATTCACTCGGGTTTGTTCTACGGAGCATCCGAGGTCCGTGGCTTGCTAGCACGGACGCGAATAACTGTGGAAAGAGATTGTTATGGTATGATCGGGTCGTGGACCCCATTTGTTGTTATCGGATTTATGTTTTGGGAAAATGACTTTTGGGTGTGTCCCTAAACGCTTTTGAAAGGTTTGAGAATTCTTAAATCCCAATGTGTTTTCAAAACTCCCGAGATCGTAAAATGTTTTCACAAGATGTATATCGGGTTTACCTATCTTCGATTTAACCGTTTTGATTAAGTGATTTACCTCGGGAAGTATGTTTGTGATTAACATGTTCCGTGGAGTATGATATGTATGGCTCGTTTTCGTATTTTATACTTGCACTAGCAAAACAGTGGAGTTTTGCTAACCCCCGAGTATTCGGGGGGTGGATGTCTATTTTTGCATTCAGGTTTTGGAGCATGGCATAGGGTCGACACAAAGGATGATGAAAGATGAACGATACTAATCACACGAGGATCCGTTGATGTCGTATTGGTCTAGTTGTATTTTCTTTTCCGCTGCAGTATTTGTTTCCCGTTGTACGGGTGCGGTTGTATTTTGACCCCTGCGTGGGCATGAGTTGTATTCGAGTTGTAAGTATTTATTGAAAGACCAAATCGGTCTACTGAGTCATTTTAGCCTTAAAGGCATGGTTGAGTTGTTATATGTTGTTACCAGCCTGGTAGATCCTTGAGGAAAGGTTCTACGGCGTGTAATATCCCTGAGCGGATTGGGGGTGTTACAGAATGGTATCAGAGCTTAGGTTGTGGAAACCTAGGCTGTCGGGTCAGTGGTGTCTGTTGAGTTTTGTCTCGTCGGATTTTATCTGACTGAGTCGTGTCGCGACGCGTCGTTTGAGTTGGTTTGTTGTGATTAGTATCGTGGGGCGATCATCATCTTCGTGCGACCTGTGGATGTAAGTCTCCCTTCTTTGTGTTGTGCCTCATGTGACACGAGCTATTTTTTTTATTATGAGTTAATTGACGGAATCCTCTTATGGATTTTGATTTCGTGATACGTGATTATTTGACTCCCATTTTTCGTTCATATGAGGAGTAGTGTTGCTGTCTTGTGCATGTTTGACTTTATTTCTTTTATCCGCTGCGTGAGTTCTTCTGTAATGGCTTTCGGTATTTTACCGACTGAGTTTTATTTCGAAAATCAATTCCCTTAACCGAGTTTTTGGCATTATGGCCTTGATCATTTTGGCGAAATTCTTATGACGGAATTTAGTATTTTGTAAATGGATTTTGTGAGTTTTTGAAATATTACCGTCATCGACCTTTTTGGCGTTTTTGTGAATGGTTTTTAGCCTAGTGGGTTCCGGCGCGGGACCCACGACGCTATATTGTTCCTTGTAATTACCTGAAATTTTTGGGCATTCTAGCCCATTGAATTATTTTTGAAAACCTTGAGTATCTTAGAAAATTAAAATTTGAGACGTACTTTTAAAACGAATTATTTTCTTGCGGTGTTTTCAAGGTGTTTTCTAATGCCGCAATACATTTCAAAAATTTTCCGGTTGAGGACCAAAAATATTTTTGAGATATTTTCAAATGCAGTTGCTTAGACCCAAGGGTCGAATATTTTTGAAAGTTTTTCACTAAAGGAAAGGTGTCCTCATTTTTGTTCAAACGCAAGATGATTTTCAAAGTCTCGATAAAGGTGTTTGTACTACTTTTTGTAAAATGATACTCAAGATCAACTGTTGTTTCCAAACTGTTTTCAAAAGGTGGTTCTCGTTTTAAAACCTATCATTCTGCTTGCGGACCGGAAATGCGTGTATGGTTTTCGAACTTTCGTTACGGTGTTAACCCGAATTGTGATTGAATTGGTGGTGTGAACTTTGAGTCGCTCGCCACGCATATGTTTTGTTAGCCCTCGTGAGAGGTGTGAACTGGTGTTTACTGTTTATCGCCTCGTGGTGATTTGCGTGTTGACACGCGAGTGTGAGCTGTTGAAGCTTGGGTTGGTATGTTCGTATATATGTGTGATTGTTCCATGATGTTTTGTGATTATGTGCTGGTTATCGTTCGGGCCGTTGTAATCGTCGAACGATGCCGTTGTTGTGATTTTTGTATGCGTTGATATGCTATGCTGAGTTGGCATCTCCGGTATGTTGTTTTGCGGTGTTAGTTCCATTGTATCTAGCATCTGTATTTTCGGTATGCCGAGCCGAGACGTTTCAACCATGATGTGCCGGGGCATGCACGTGTAAATTGTCCTTCTCGTCGGTAACACATTTCAAGTGTGGACTCGAGGGACACCGAATTTAGTTTTGTGAATTGGCTATCGAGACTTTCGGAGTTCGCGCTTCAGCACAGTCATCGGAATCGGCTTTGAGAGACCTTCGAAGGATGTTTCTGTCGGTTGCTTGTTGTGTCATCACCTTGATTTCGCTGTTGTGAGTTGCGGGGGCGACCTTCTTTTATAAGAGGTCGAATGTAGTACCCGTGTTGTTTTTAGACTCCTGCATTTTCTCTTTCTCGATTCTATCGACTCGTTCGTGTTCGTTGATACTTACTGAACTTGTTCTGTATTTCGGTTTCATCGATCGGACGAGGTATGATCTTGTTTTGGGTCAATCTGGTTATCGCTGTAACTTTCCGAGTTCGGTTCGATTCTTGTGAACCTTGTTCGGAAGTAACATCTTTTGGTTCTACTAGTTCTTTTATTCGAAGTGGACCGGATCATATATTGTCTCGAGTCGAGATGTGAACCTTGGGGTTGTTGTTTGAATTTTATTATCCTTCGTATTTCGGACATGATTGTTCGATTTTTGTTGTCTCGATCATTTGTTTGTTCGGTTTTGTTCTCGTTTCGTGATTGTTGAGCGTTCAGGCTCCTTCCTAATTCCCCAAAGATCGGGAAATTAGTCTCGTTTTCGATCTTCCAACCCTTGAGCGGTGGAATTCCGTATTTGTTCAGCGATTGGCTCGCGTTTTGATTGATGTACCGTTGGGTTGGTCAATCGTATTGATTTTCGTTCGTTGTGTTTTGTGATTGTTCGGATAATTGACTTGATTGTATTATCCATTTGATGACGCTTGTCATTTGTTGGTTTTATTATATCCCTAACGGCGACGTTGTGTTGGTCGTCGTGGAGCGTGTTTTCACGTCGTATGTCTCTTTGCGTTTCTTGCAGCATTTCGCCGTTGGACGCGAGTTTTCTATTTTTGGTGTATCTCGTCGAGTTTTCCTGGCGGGTATATTGCTCCCCCCTACTTGTTTTAAGTTTCGGGACGAAACTTCTTTTAAGGAGGGTGGAATGTAATATCCGCAATTTCGAATTTCGGTAATTTTCTTTTTTCGGAGGAAGTTAGTTTTGACAACTCTATCATGACCGTTTCGTCATTCCGAGAATGATTAATTCTGCACTTTTTGTCATCCGAGTTCGTTTCAGTGTCGTTTTGTTGAATTCCGTGTCCTTAATCGACTTTTTCACGTGGGAGTTCGACTTTGTAAAGTCACCATTAATTTTTGGTAACTCCAAAAATTCTAAATCTTTGCAATATTATAGAGCATCGAGTTAGCTTTCCAATGGTTCAAACGGTGAGTCAATCGGAGTCCGGACGAGAGAGTTATGGTCGTTTTAGCTCACCCGCTCGTTATTGGCGATCATCGCGGCCGAACTCGGCCGTGTCGTCCGACACGGCCCGTGCCGTACTCGTCCGGAAATGCCGGAGTTTCGTCTCAGGACCCGACCGTGTCGTCCGACACGGCCCGCTCGAACTCTTCCGGATAAGCTGAACCGATCGCTGACACGCCCGACCGTGTTCCAGGACACGGTCTAGTCAAGTCGAGTCGATGTCGGACGGGTCACTAGTGGAAGGCCCTCCGCGCCGCGACCCTGTCAAGCAGGACACGGACGACACCCAGTCGGCCACCAGTGCGACACGACCGTGCCGATCGGCACGGGCCGTGTCCGGCAGGCGATCAACCCCTATAAAAGGCCCCGAGACGTTTTTCTTGCCATTTTTCACCTTCTTCTTCTCCTCTTCCGCAGCTGGGCGTGTTCTAAGATTGAAGCCATGTTGTTTAACAACATATCCATGAAGTTTGGAGGTTCATATCGTCAATCATCCGTCCTATAACATCCTCCGATCTACTGACCAGCCGATTTCCTAGAAATCTAATTTTGGGGAATTTGGGGGTTTTGGTTGTTTTCATCCGATTAATCCGATTTAACTTAGGATTTTGATGGATTGATGATTATTTAGATGTATTATATCATTTCCTTTATTATTCCATGGTTGGATCGTATCGATTCGTTGTTTGAGTCGAGTTCTTGACCGACGCCTTGAAGGTGTCCGGTAAAATGTCTTAGAGGGGTTTTCGGGCGTTCTACGATTATTCTTCCTCGTATGATCGATGATTTATTGATTGTATGATGTTAGGGTCGTGTTTCTTGCGAAGAAATCGTGTTGAACCCTTTCGTTCGTCGTCGTCTTCCGTTTCGATAGCATTGGGCGTTTCGAAGCTTTCCGGTTGAGCCGTGTTCGTCGGGATACTTGCGTGCCGATTTTGAGGCAAGTATCTTGCCCATACATTTCATGTTTCGTTGATATAATTCTTGATAAATGATTTTATGCGAAATCCAATATTTAATGAACGTAAAAAGGGATTGGTATGTTCTCGATAAATGTTGTCTTTCAACGATAATTCGTATACTTCGTGAATATGTGTTCTCGGAATATGTGTGTTGGTTTTGTATGTTTAAAGATAATATGATCACTTCGAGTGAGTTGATAGACCGTAATCCTTTGTCGGGGATTACGTATTGTTATTGTGTACTTGTTCGGTAAGAACGTAATGTGTGTGATATTAGTTGTTACTCCTTGAAAGGAGGTTGTGATACTTAATGTTGTTTGGCTTGATAAGTGATTATTGTTGTGTGCTTGATGTATGTGATGTGCCTCCGGGTAGGATTGTTGAATCTCTGGGATCCATACTTGCTAGTATGGGTTGGGCGTGACCGTAGGGTTATCCATTCCGGTATGTCTCATGGGGACTCCGAGGTTCGTGGCTTGTTAGCCCGATGCCGAGATAACTTGTGGGTATCATCGGGTATGTCTTATGGGACTCCGAGGTTCGTGGCTTGTTAGCGCGATGCCGGATAACTTATGGTTGTGGTTTGATTATGTACGTATATGTGCTTGTAGTCACGTGATCGCGTTACGGTGACATGTGATTTGATATAGTTTCCCTGTGGGTTATTCACTCGGGTTTGTTCTACGGGAGCATCTGAGGTCCGTGGCTTGCTAGCACGGGACGTGAATAATCTGTGGAAACAGGTTGTTATGGTATGATCGGGTCGTGAATCCCATTTGTTGTTATCGGATTTATGTTTTGGGAAAATGACTTTTGGGCTGTGTCCCTAAACGTTTTTGAAAGGTTTGAGAATTCTTAAATCCCAATGTGTTTTCAAAACTCCCGAGATCGTAAAATGTTTTCACAAGATGTATATCGGGTTTACCCCTATCTTTCGATTTAACCGTTTTGATTAAGTGATTTACCTCGGGAAGTATGTTTGTGATTAACATGTTCCGTGGAGTATGATATGTATGGCTCGTTTTCGTATTTTATACTTGCACTAGCAAAACAGTGGAGTTTTGCTAACCCCCGAGTATTCGGGGGGTGGATGTCTATTTTGCATTCGTGTTTTGGAGCATGGCATAGGGTCGGCACGAAGGATGATGAAAGATGAACGATACTAATCACACGAGGATCCGTTGATGTCGTATTGGTCTAGTTGTATTTTCTTTTCCGCCGCAGATTTGTTTCCGTTCAGACGGGTGCGGTCAGATTTTGACCTGCGTGGGCATGAGTTGTATTCGAGTTGTAAGTATTTATTGAAAGACCAAATCGGTCTACTGAGTCATTTTAGCCTTAAAGGCATGGTTGAGTTGTTATATGTTGTTACCAGCCTGGTAGATCCTTGAGGAAAGGTTCTACGGCGTGTAATGTCCCTGAGCGGATTGGGGGTGTTACAATGGGGATTTGGAAACTTAACACGATGTTGTTTACCTACCACACAGGAGTCGCAAAACTGCACAGAGGACAATTTATCTTTCCCAAACACCCCTTGTTTTTGCAAAATTTCCAGACCTTATCACTAATGTGGCCTAGACGTTTATGCCACAGATCTGTTGAGTCACCTTGGACAGCATTCACAAAAGAATCATATTTTGCAGTTTTCACATAGAGGTTATTCCGTTTTATTGCTTTGAAAACACACAAGTTTCCTTTAAAGATTTTCATAATCCCATTACCCCACTTATCTCCATACCCCTCATCATCAAGGGTACTACAAGAAACAAGATTGTGACACAAATCAAGAACATGTCTTACGTTCTTTAAAGTTAACAAATAACCAGAGTCACATCTTATCTTAATATCTCCTAAACCATGAACTTGACACTTTTTCTCATTAGCCATAGAGACAGACCAATTTGTCACTTCTCTATATTCAGAAAATAGCCTTTTGAAAGGCTACATATGAAATGTACAAGCGGAATCAACAAGCCACTCATTTTCACACAAAGTGAGAGTATGCACAGTATTAGCTTGTTCACAAATTTCAGAAACCATGAAAACTTCATCTTCACGGCCATTTTCAGCCACAAGGTTGGCATTATCATTTTGATAATTTTTCTTAGGTTTAGTGCACTCACGAATGTAATGACCAGATTCACCACAATTATAGCACTTACAGTTCTTAGGTCGAGACTTTGACCTACTCTTCCATTTGCCCTTCTTTTTTTCAGAAAAATTACTCTGTAGATTTTGACTTGATGAAGGTTTCAGTTTTCGAAAGCGGTTTTGAGGCCTTCCCCTCACAAAATTAACCTCACCTAGAGATTTATTCACCTTATTGTTTTTCATCCAATTCTTTACTTTTCAAACCGTTTATAACAGTATCAAGGGTTACTTTATCTCTGCCGTACTTAATAACAGATTTAACCTCACTGTAAGAATTAGGGATGGCATTTAAAAGAACAATTGGGGTGTATTCATCAATATTTTTATCACCAGTTTGTTTGATATCCTGTATTAATTTTGTAAAAGTGTCCAGGTTATCATTTATATCCTTTGAAATATCATGTTTGAACCGGAAATTTTTTTCAAGTAAAAACAGTTTGTTAGGCAAGGAAGTTTCAGTATAAGTCTCTTCCAATTTTTCCCATAAAGCCTGTGCTGTATCATGTTTACCGATTTTCCGAATTACAGAATCGGACAGATTTAAGATAATTGATGAATACGCAAACTCATCTGCCTCGGCTTTTTTTATCGGCAGCAGTGTTGTCAGAAAAGGATTGATCAATAGCTTTGAAAACTTTTTGTTGGATTAAAATGTCCTTCATTTTTTGTTGCCAAATTTGAAAATATCCTTTACCATCAAAAGGTGCAATATTAAAGACAGAGAAAGAGCCCATTGAAACACACAATATAAGGTAATCACAAAGACAACCACAAATCACAAAGAAAAGGAAGCACACAGCTGATGAGAATCAAAATCCAGGGACTCGATTTGATTTTTGAGATTAAAACCCGTTTAAATTAAAATCGGGATCCTCAAGCTCTTGACAAAGATCTGAGGGACACTTTCGGTCCTGGCAGCGTAAGATTAGTGATGTTTTGGATTTTAAGGTTTCAATTTGTTTGAGTTTTAATTAATAAGGAAACAAGAGTCGCCCTAAAACTAAATCCAACCAGATAACACAGAAATAGGCCGCGGCAAGCAAACTGATAATTAACAAACAGTTTAAGGACAGCAATTGACAATAGAACCGAAGCTAGCAGCAATAATAAAAGATGAGGTTCAAGCCGATATACCTGAGCGGAAACCCGGATGGGTTATTCCGTATCACCACGAAACCAAAGAACCCGACACCCGACAAAACGGTCTCCGATACTACTGTTGGGTATCGGGTCGTACAATGGCTAAAGACAGGATCGATAATTCAAGCGGATTAAACGAATATAACTATTACAATTATATTCAACGGGAAAGGGATTAAGGATTACAGGCCAACTAATGAACCTATAATAAAAACAATATAATTATTGAAATAAACCCCAAGAACAAGCTGATCCCAAAAAGAATTCGATCGTCCAGAACCAATCTATAGAGCCCCCTACTTCTTTTTTTGTTGGAAAATTTATTAGAATTAATAAATTATTTTCATGTGAATAGAATTATTGGATAAAAGTTGTACCTACTCGCTCAAACACATACAAGTGAAGTGGTTTGTACGAAGAGTTATGTTCAACTTATATGTGTGTTCATTCAAACCATTTAGTTGCTAGTATTTATTCGACCATTCGTATTGTTTCAATTGAATTATTTGAGAATCTATAAATAAGACACGTTAGTTTGAACATTTGTAGAAGACAAATGTGTAATGAGGTCATATTGGTCATTATCAAAGTCATACTTTATCATGATATATGAAGTGAAGATGAAATTCGGACTTTAGTAGTACACGATAAAGAACTTAGCTCACTCAATGAACTTACTTGAAAAATTCAGGCTATGGTGTTAGTAAATCGATGATAGGATAATAGTGAGTATCAAGGATTGGTTAATCTTATGAAAAGATTGTAATAGTCGTAAAATTACTTATAGTGTAAAATTGTCATAATGAATTTGCTCATATGAGGAAAAATAAATTAGTGGGAGATTACATAAACTCCCATCACCACTAAACTCTCTCTACTCTTTTGGTTGCTTGCATTTCTACAATTTTACTTTCCATCTTAAAAAACAAGCACTAACATAACTAGAAAACTTGTTTAAATTAATCTCCATGGAAACCAGAAAACTACTTATACTAGAAAATGTGAGTAATTTCATGTTTAAAGTAATCTCAGCGTCCAAAACAAATTACTGATAGTAGAAAATATGAGTAATTTTATTTGTAAATTGCGTAATCTTATCATATATATTTTGAGTAGAGTTATATTAAATACCAAACTTTTCTTACATACCAAGGGACTCATCTCTACCATCCATCCAAAAAGAAACCAATAGTTGAGATTAAAAACATTTAATATTTCACACATTTTTTATAATTTAAATATCTCTTAAACCGTTAATCGTTAAGCGAAAATAATTACACCATCGCGACGAGTATTTAATTATCTTTCTATAGACGGGCACTTTGATATACTTTTGACAAAAAAAAATTTTTCGTTTTTTTCACGTTTTTTTCGTGGCCGAAAAAATCACATGTGATATATTATATATGATATTACATATCACATATGTCATATGTGATATGTAATATCATATATGATATATCACATGTGATTTTTTCGGCCACGAAAAAAAACGTGAAAAAAGCGAAAAAATTTTTTTTGTCGAAAGTATATCAAGTGCCTATCTATAGAAAGATTGTAATAGTCGTAAAATTACTTATACTGTAAAATTGTCATAATGAATTTGCTCATATGAGGAAAAATAAATTAGTGGGAGATTACATAAACTCCCATCACCACTAAACTCTCTCTACTCTTTTGGTTGCTTGCATTTCTACAATTTTACTTTCCATCTTAAAAAACAAGCACTAACATAACTAGAAAACTTGTTTAAATTAATCTCCATGGAAACCAGAAAACTACTTATACTAGAAAATGTGAGTAATTTCATGTTTAAAGTAATCTCAGCGTCCAAAACAAATTACTGATAGTAGAAAATATGAGTAATTTTATTTGTAAATTGCGTAATCTTATCATATATATTTTGAGTAGAGTTATATTAAATACCAAACTTTTCTTACATACCAAGGGACTCATCTCTACCATCCATCCAAAAAGAAACCAATAGTTGAGATTAAAAACATTTAATATTTCACACATTTTTTATAATTTAAATATCTCTTAAACCGTTAATCGTTAAGCGAAAATAATTACACCATCGCGACAAGTATTTAATTATCTTTCTATAGACGGGCACTTTGATATACTTTCGACAAAAATTTTTTTTCATTTTTTTTCACGTTTTTTTCGTGGCCGAAAAAATCACATGTGATATATCATATATGATATTACATATCACATATGTCATATGTGATATGTAATATCATATATGATATATCACATGTGATTTTTTCGGCCACGAAAAAAAACGTGAAAAAAGCGAAAAAAATTTTTTTGTCGAAAGTATATCAAGTGCCTATCTATAGAAAGATTGTAATAGTCGTAAAATTACTTATACTGTAAAATTGTCATAATGAATTTGCTCATATGAGGAAAAATAAATTAGTGGGAGATTACATAAACTCCCATCACCACTAAACTCTCTCTACTCTTTTGGTTGCTTGCATTTCTACAATTTTACTTTCCATCTTAAAAAACAAGCACTAACATAACTAGAAAACTTGTTTAAAGTAATCTCTGCATGGAAACCAAAAAGAAAACTTGTTTAAATTAATCTCCATGGAAACCAGAAAACTACTTATACTAGAAAATGTGAGTAATTTCATGTTTAAAGTAATCTCAGCGTCCAAAACAAATTACTGATAGTAGAAAATATGAGTAATTTTATTTGTAAATTGCGTAATCTTATCATATATATTTTGAGTAGAGTTATATTAAATACCAAACTTTTCTTACATACTGAGACTCATCTCTACCATCCATCCAAAAAGAAACCAATAGTTGAGATTAAAAACATTTAATATTTCACACATTTTTTATAATTTAAATATCTCTTAAACCGTTAATCGTTAGCGAAAATAATTACACATCGCTGACGAGTATTTAATTATCTTCTATAGACGGGCACTTTGATATACTTTTGACAAAAAAATTTTTCGCTTTTTCACGCTTTTTTAAGTGTAAAAATCACATGTGATATATTATATATGATATTACATATCACATATGATATGTCATATGTGATATGTAATATCATATATGATATATCACATGTGATTTTTTCGGCCACGAAAAAAAACGTGAAAAAAGCGAAAAAAAATTTTTTGTCGAAAGTATATCAAGTGCCTATCTATAGAAAGATAATTAAATGCTCGTCGTAACGGTATATTTTTTTTGACTTAACGATTAATGGTTTGAAAGATATTGATATTTGAAAAAAATGATGAAAGTGGGTTTTTTAAATTGTTGGGATTAATCTCATTCATTAGATCAAATAAAGATGGAGGAAAAATGGAGGATGGAGATTAGTCTCTTGATATGTAAAAAAAGTTTGGTCCTCGTATATTTTAGCACATCATATTATGAAGTAATCTACTTCACGAATAGAATTTATTGATCATTTCACGTATTTGGATTGTTTTTGTAGTCAGAATAGTTATTAGGCCACCAAGAAGAAAGCTCAAAGGAGTTCCGATCGATAGACAAGTTGCAGCAAATTACACAAGGCTGGCCAATGCAGGCCCAATATCAAGAAATACCACCATAATAATATTATGCATTTTCATTTGTTTTGGAAAGTTCTTAATATATAATTATGCATCTTGAATATCATATCTCTCTCTCTCTCTCTCTCTCTCTCTCTCTCTCACTCTCTCTCTATATATATATATATTAAAAGTGGTGATGAAAATAAAAGGAGAGACATGCCACATGAGACAAAATTCTACGGGGCAAATTCCAGCAAAAAATAAATGATTTAAAATCACTTCAAATATATTTTGCGATTCAAAACAGTTTATTCATTTTTGCACAATTTTAGCTAAAATCCTACGTGGCAAATTCCAGCAGAAAATAAATGATCTAAAAGTACTTCATATATATAAAACGATTCAAATTAGTTTGTTCATTCTTCCACAATTTTAGCTATTTATAATATTTATCATATTATCCATTAGTTAATTAGATTTAGATGATTTTGTAGGACATCAATACTTATCACAAATCCTCTAAAAAAATAATTGATTTAAAAATATTTGTCATATTATCTGTCATATTATCGATTATTCTACAGTTTCAGCTATTAATAATATCTGTCACATTATCTATTAGTTAGTTAGATTTATGAGATTTCTTGGGAGCCCAATACTTATCACAAAGCAACTCCTCATTTCCTAAAAACCGAGTGTTATATAAATACGAAACGACATCACTCCTCATACTACAAGGTCAAAATACCTGTATTTATCTCGAAATGTTTAAATTGAAAAGAATGATGATTATCGATAACTACGCTATTACAAATTTGCTACATAATTTAATCATGTGCATTATGAAGAAGCTTGCACGTCAATCACCTAACGCCTGGGCAAACGCTAGCGCCAGGTAATTTGCAAGTTTCATAGGTTCTTCATTCGCTGCGCGTTGTTGTATATATAAACAGATTATTAAGCTACAAACAATTTTACGATTCCCAGATTCCACTCTTCCATGAGTTGGGTAACACACCAAGCATTTTGGAGCTGCTTCGTGTTGACATGCAACATGATGTTCCAATGTTAGATAAGCTGGTGGCTGCAAAAAATCCTGAAGCACTGTTCAGAAACTCATTGGTACATTAATATCTATTTAGTTACTAATTATTTTTATCTTATCTTCTCATAACTTTATTACTATTTCATTGTTTGTAGTTAAAGTTCTTCATTGAAGAAAATGAAGACGAGGCATTTGAATTAATGATTATCACCCTAAACCTCAATCACCATGGAGCCACATATTGTTTGAACTTGATGAAGCTGTTTAGTGGTAATGAAAAAAAACAGAGAAGAGATAATTCAAGGGTTGTTGATGTTGGAGGATAATTATAAGAGCGCATTCTATGTCACATCATGCAGATGGGAACTGAATAATAGGCTTTCAAAAATGAAATTTAAGCTTCCGAACTACTTTGGTGTTCCATTATTCTGCAATTCAAGTGACGAAGAATTTCTATCGCATCTAAAAAGACAACTTCCGCACAACCAGTGCCCTAGATGTGTTGTTGATATTGAAGTGGTCTATATGAATGCTATAAGTACAGGTGAGCAGAGCGCCAAAATCTAGGAGTATTTCAATATCGTTATAATTGTCTCAATCCAAGTTTCTCTATCAACTTAAATTTGTGGATTTCATATTCACTTATCTTGGGTTTCAAATTCTCACTTTTCTGATCATGCGTGTTTCAATTATTACAAACATTTAACCGATTCTCCTGAAAAATACAATATTTTGAATTATGTCGATTTCGATATGTATATTGATTTTGTTGTATATCTCTAAAAGATACTAATTAAAACCTAGATCCCAAAAACTCTAGAAAAATGAACAACTTATATTAATTAAAGTCATCACATAAAAATTACTTTAGTTAAAAGATTCGAGTTTATTTTGGTTTAATTCGAATTTATTGAGCTATCTATCAAACAGAAAAAGGTATGTTTTAATATTTTAAAAGACCGAATAACATTGCAAATTAGATAACTAATAGATAATTGGAAAAATCAAAATAATTGAAACTCAGATCCTAACAACTTTAGCAAGACAAATAACTTATATTAATAAAGGTTATAAATTACCTGTTTAGATAATAAAATATCTACCATATATTTAAATTTATTTTTATTTAACTCGCATTAAATAAAAACACCGAATCAAATTTTTATTTAACAGAACATGACTGTTTTTTAATATTTTAAAAGCCCGAATCAAATTGTAAATTAAATAACTAAAATTTGGACTCAGATAATCTTAATAACTGAAACCTAGATCCTAAAAATGCTCTAAAAATAAACCACTTCAAGTTACCTTGATATATAATAAAATATCTATCATATATTCAAATTTATTTTACTTTATTTCGAATATATTAACGGTCTTTTAACAAATAAGGACTGTTTTAATATTTAATAGAAACCCAGATCCTAACAAAAGATAAACAACTTATATTAATAAAAAGTTATAAATTACATGTTTAGCTAAAAAGATATCTACCATATTTTCAAAACAATGTTCATTTAATTCTAATTTATTCACATTATTTTAACAGAAAAAGACTGTTTTATAATATTTTAAAAGACCAAATCAAATTAATCTTAACAACTGAAACCTAGATCCTAAAAACTCTAGAAAGTTAAACCGCTTCGGACTGTTTTATAATATTTTAAAAGACCAAATCAAATTAATATTTAAATAACTAAAATTCGGATAATCTTAACAACTAAAACCTGGATCCTAAAAACTCTAGAAAGTTAAACCACTTCGGACAATTTTATAATATTTTAAAAGACCAACAAATTGATATTTAAATAACTAAACTTCGGATAATCTTAACAACTGAAACCTGAATCCTAAAATTCTAGAAGGTTAAACCACTTCAAGTTAATTTTTTATATATTGCTTTAGTTCGAACATATTTAAAGTCTTTTACAGAATCAACTTGCAAATTAGATAACTAAACATTCGGGTAATCTAAATAATTGAAACTCATATCCTAATAACCCTAGAAGTATAAACCACTCCATTATTATGATTTATATGATACAATATCTATCATAAATCCAATTCTATTTCATTTCAAGTCGAATTAATCAAGTCTTTTGAAAAAGATGGACTGTTATGATATTTTAATAATTCTAGATAACAACTAAAAATTCGGATAATGAGAGAAAATTCAATGGGTCATCTCTTCAACAAACGTAAATTAAGATTTGTTCCAAATTAAGACTCCTACAAAAGACGGTCACTCGAGGTAAGGGCCTATTCGACACTATAAATAACATAGTACAACCATGTTTAAATCACACACAACAAAGAATATTTATCAGATATTAAACATGTCAAATATATTTGTTCGAGGAATTAACAAGGAGACCAGCAACAGGACCATCACAATGAAGATCTTGTATTTATGGATTCCAACTGACCAACAAAAGAAACCAGTTTCGATCGAGACTATTCTTATGGACGACGAGGTAACTTTTCTTCCACAATTTTTTTATTATTTCCATTCAATTATTTTATTATAAACTAAACTGCTATATATCATAGGGATCCAAAATACTAGCTTACGTGAAAAGAGGTTTACTATCCAATTTCAAAAAGTAATTGACCGAAGGCGAAATAGTGAATATTTCTAATTTTGGTGTCGAGGACAACCACCAGAGCAAATGGACCAAGGCCAGAGTATAATGCCCAGTAAAATTGATATTCAACTATATTACAAAATGGCTAAGTGTAAGCCCGATATGTGGATTCAATCAAATGGACTCGAACTGATTCCTTTTGACGACATTCCTTCCTTTAGTGGAGAATATTTTATTGGTAGGTTGTATATTATTGTATTTTTATGATCTCCTAATAAATATTATTATGCTGATATACTATCAATGTTTTCAGATATAATAGGACGCATTATAAGAATAGGCAACATCATTTATGTCGATAAGGCACATGCTCGAAAGCTAGACATCGAAATTCAAGATGAAAGGTAACTTAGTTTCGATGTTTTTTCTAATTTGAATAGTTATCTTTAGTATTACATTTGATCTTAAACTATATAACATTAATGTAGGAATGTTAGCCAAAATGTGGTACTATGGGAGTCCTACGCAGACAAGCTGCTAGAAATAGCACCTACCAACGATAAGCTTGAAGACGACCTTACTATAGCACTGCAGTTTGCACACAAGTCCATTTGGCAAGGTCATCAACACTGCTTCTCTACTTCTTTCTGGGGGACGCAATGCTCATTCTAGGTTTAGTATTCCTTTGCAGGTCGATGAAACTACCATGTGTAGTAGGATAACCCCCAATAGCGATCATATAGGATGAGGCACCCATGACTAATAAGTTTTGTTTTGAGGCACTCTATCGCAGTCTAAGGGATATGATGAAAGATCATCATGGTATGGAATCTAACAAGCCGTTTGGTGGATTGGTTGTTGTCTTTGGTGGTGATTACAGACAGATATTGCCCGTCATACCAAAGGGTAGTAGGTAGGATATAGTCCACGCATCCCTTTGTTCATCTAAGACAATTTGGAGTTCCAATCGTGTCCTGAAGTTTACGAAGAACATGCGTCTACAAGTACTTTGCTAAAATTTTATGATAGATAATTATTTTTAATACAATTAACTTATTTTAAATGTATATAAATTATTTTAAATATAAAGTATATTGACTTTGTGCTATTAAATTACAGTATGGCGGCTCACACGATGAGACCGAGAGCATCAAGGAGTTTGCTGAGTGGCTGCTGAAGGTTTGAGATGGTGAAATTGGTGTTGATAATGATGGTGAGGTAGAATTCAAACTGACTGATGATATTCTGATTCGGTCTATTGATGAAATAGTTAAGAGCACATATCCGAGCATATTAGACCATGTCAGTGATGGTCGGTACTTTCAGGATATGGCTATTCTTGCTCCGACCAATGAGATCGTCCAGGAAGTAAATGATTATATAATGTCTCTTTTACCTGGAGATGCCACAGAATTCATGAGTTCATATAGCATATGCCCTGACGAAGATGATACCGTCAATAGAGAAGATGTCTATTCTGTCGAGTTCATAAACACTATAAGGACTTCTGGGATACCAAATCATATAATTCGACTCAAGGTCGGTTGTCCTATAATACTTCTTAGAAATATTGACCAGTCTGCCGAGCTTTGTAATGGGACTAGATTGATTGTTACTGCGATTGACAAGCATGTTATTGAGGCTAAGACGATACATGGAAAGAACGCTGGAGTGAACGTTTTAATACCTAGGATGGTACTTTCACCTTCTGATATTACCAAGTTTTCTATTAGATTTCAGCGAAGGCAATTTCCTATATCAGTCTGTTATGCAATGACTACCAATAAGAGTCGGGGACAATCTTTATCTCATGTTGGGCTCTACCTCCCAACGTCTGTTTTCAGCCATGGCCAACTCTATGTTGCATTTTCCAGAGTAACAAGCAGAAATGGGCTCAATGTTTTAGCATTGGATGAGGAAGGCAATCCCACTGACACGATCACCAACATTGTATACAAGGAGGTCTTTTCAAAGCTTTGAGGTATTATTTTATCATATTAATACACTTTATGTCTAAAGTATAGCAATATACATTTATTTGATTTTGTTATTGCTTACTGATTTATACAAATATCGTTTTGCAGTTGGTGATTATTCAGATGTCTACGGTGATTGTACACGTTGACTTTGCATTCTCTTTCATATTTTTCGATGTACTGAACCTTTAATTCTATTTAATATCATTTATTATTTCACGTATTACTGATTTAAAAGAAATCATGTCGTGGCAACGCCACGGGTTAGTACTAGTTTTTATTATGAAAATTGAAAATTTTCATTTTATTCTGCTCGAGAAAAACATAAAGTTACACATCAGCGATTGGTTGCTCAAAAATTGAGTGTATATATATATATATATATATATATATAACGAAATCTCATAAAAATGGGGCAAAATTTATTTGTTTATCTTTTAATATCACCCTATTTTTGCAAAATAGAAATACCACCATAAAATGACACATCATCCGAATATTATGCATTTTGATCTGTTTTGAAAGTTCTTGATTTATAAATTATAATTATGCGTCTTCAAGGCAATTATTAGTATTTATGCAACGATAATTACTATCGATTTTACTTCAAAAATTTTTATTTTATTTTGTATAACTTAGGTTTTTCTAACAGTTGTAGGTAGTTGATGAAAACACACGTTTCAAAAGGAGAGTAGGAAACCATTAAGAGCCTTACATTCCTAAGTAGGGTTGAGCATCGGGTCTGACCCGGCCCTGACCGACCCGGTCGAGAATGGAATAAATGGTCGGACTTTATCGATCCAAAGTCCGGACATGTTCGTAACCGGGCCAACCCGTTCGGACCCGGTAAAATCGGGTCGGTCCGGACTGGATCGGTTCTAGCCCAATTTAGTAAAAGAAAAAGAATTTTTTTTGCATATTAAGTGTCCTGTTATTACATCTAAAATGCTTTATTCTTTACATACTCCCATAAAATACAGTTATCAATCTTAATAACTTCATTTAGTCACCAAACTCCCAAGTTAGACAATATTTTAGGATAAATAAACTTAATTAGAATAATATGCAATCATAATCGAGCTATCAATCATCATTATTTCATCACCATCGAGGGTAAATTACAATTAAAAAATATTTTTTACGTATTTTTATTTTAATAGGGTCGTTCTGGGTTGGACCCGAATTTTCCGGGTTTTGACTCGCTCCGGCCCGAAACCCAGATTTAGGCAAAATGCAGACGCGGGATCCGAACCTGATTAACATGTTCGGTCCGGGTTCGATTCGAATCCGAGTAAAAATCAAGTCCGGACCATTTGTGCTCAGCCATATTCCTAAGGTTGAAGTACTTGCAATAAACTGAGTGCATCTAAGAAATAAAGAAGGAATTTAACGGACGATATGTCAGGAGTGGAAAATTCGGATCTGTTATGAAATCGAAATATCGTAGAGAGAGAATTTAGAGAGAGAATAGAGAATGATTCTCAGGTGTGTTTTTCATTAATAACTGAAGTCTTATTTATAGGAAAACTTGAGATAGCACAATCGTAATTACATAATTACATCAAGGGCATAATAGCCATTCACACTATATAAAAACAAAAGGGTAATTGAAACGTCACTTTTATGGTATATTATAACACTCCCCCTTGAATGACTATTTACATAAATATCTGCTGAACTAGTTTGAAGAAAAACTCAATGGGAGAAAAACTTTCAAACTGTTTGTATTGGAGATTGTGGCAATCATATCATGTTGCATCATAATGTTGGTAGAAAATCTCAGTTGGATAAAACTTTAGCAATCTGTAATCTCGTAAATTTGCTTCCCCTTATCTTGATAGTTCTTGTATGAGTATTCTTGTGCCGTCTTAGTAAAACCTCGTGGGACAATAACTGAGTGAATCTGTCATGTATATCATTCGTTGTTGGAGTATCCACGTGTTGCCTCATTAAAACCTTGTCAAGAAAACCCAGTGGGAAAAACTTGATCGAAGGAAAAGGACGACAACTACTCCTTCCGTTTTCAAGCTTTGAGGAATCTTAATCTTTGAAGTGTTCCTCATTATGCCATGAATATGCCTCGTTAAGACCTTAGTAGGGAAAACCCAATGGGAAAAATCCTAATGAAGGAAAAAGAGTACATTATTCATACTAATACGCCATTCTAGTTGCCTCGTTAAAAACCTAGATAGGAAAACCCAATGAGACAAAACCTCAGTCAAGGGAAAAAGAGTGCAACGCGTATTTTATATAAATATTCCCCAGGCATTTCAATGATCTTCCAGGGATTAGTACAAGTATCATCTTCAGTGCAGTTTGTAATATCGAACTCATATACTTTGCGATATATTTCAAATCTCTTTTGTAAATTTCATATTAGTTGTGATTAGGCTGCCTCGTTAAAAACCTTGTTGGAAAAACCAGGTGGGATAAAACCTCAGTCAAGGAAAAGAGTACAACAGATAATTTTCTTTCACAACACCTTATTTTGAGTGACTGCACGCGCTGATAATATGTTTAAAATCTCATCAGGAGTAACTTTCAGTAAGCCCATATGTTTCATTTTATTATAAGGGTATATATTTAAATTTCGGTGGATTTCAATATCCTCATTTTCAATATCCATATTTCACAATCATGGATATCCTCATATCATTTATCGATATCCTCTTTCCAATCATTGATATCCTCATTTCATTCATAGCGCTATATTTTGTCGACACATTTCAACATTTATTTTCCCATGGAAACATAACTTGCCGAGATATCTCATTATCAATCATCCATTGGGATTACATATTGTGGTTATGTCTATATACTTTTCAAAAGTATATGCCTCCTTTTATCATTTGCTTTGATTCATATTCGGGGAATTATTATGTATTTATCAAAGCAGTTGTAGATGGTACCAATGATTAATAATCTGTCTTATGCATCTTTGAACTTCAAGTTCATAATTCAGTTCTGAGGATACAGTGTGATGCATTTCACATATTTCCATACTCCCCATCATACAAAGAGATTTCTTGAGCATCAAACTCATATGTTAGTATCTCTTTCAGTCATGAGAGTTTATATATTATGTTCTCAATATTGGCTGGGGGACTTTGAATAGTATGCCAATTAATATCCCACTTGTATGCACATATCTTGATCCTTTCTGGGATTTATTCAAGTTTATTTGGGATATATTACTAGCTTTATCTGCTCTAGAATATATGCTCAAACCATGAGCAAATCATCTCGTAAATTTCTGATTACGAGTCATATACACATGTGACTATCTAGTGGATCTATAATATTTAGTAGTTCACATGTAGAGGAAGTGGGCCCATACTCCCCCTTAATATATTCCAAATTTATTAGGGATTCATTCCCAATATTGGCTAGTAGTGATATTAATCGAGAACAAATATTTGAAGACATGATGTATCTGTATCACCATATAGATATTTTACCGGCATATCACATCATCTTTCGGTGCCATTATTGCACATTATTATCAACATGGAGTCGCTGCTCCCACATGTCATATTATGTCCATTATTCAAATATAGAGTCATAGTTCATACGCATCAGGACGCGGAGTCAAATCTCATACGCGTAATTCCAATCTATAAATAGATTATCATTGTATTCACAAAGTCACCCATACCGAGGGTCTGAATATCATAATGGATTCAATGATTTCGAATCTTTGTAAATATTACACATCTCTTCTAGTGAATATCATAAGAAGAATTTATCGAGCTCGACTCGAAAGATTAAGGGTGCTAATGAGAAATGGCATCCCAGAAGATATTCGATGGTTGATCGAAGCACAAGTTCGATTATCTGGCGAATTTTCAAATTCATTTAAGTACATGCCAGGTACAGGTAAGAGTAGTTTTATAAAGAAACGGAGAGCAAACAGATTAGGTGGGTGCTATAAATGTGCTCGGTGGACATGTGACACACAATGCAAATCTGTGGGATTTGTATCCAAAAATCGAGAAGATAAAATAGCATTTATCAAGGATGGATTGAGTAGGGAATCTACCGATCATGATATCCAACAGATTCTTGATACACATCCCAGTGGATACGTTCATCGTGAACTAATGGCTTTGTGGATACATTTTAAGGATGAACGGGAACGTTATAGTCATGAAAAATTAGTCTCAAAAGAGCCAGTTTGTAAGTCCGTTCTGTCAAAGTTGGTATAAGGTAAATAGTAAAATAATGCAAGTTGATGAATATTGTTTTCCAATATTTAAATTTCTCGGCTGCCAATCGATAACGTCATTATCATTGAAAAGTATAATATCATATCTTTCGTTTTCTTTTGCAATTTTATCAAAAAGAAAATAGTAAAATTAATGACTTATCTGCCGCTCATTTTTTTAATGAAAATAGTGAAGTCATTTGTCGTTTAGTAAGCAGTCTGTTCTTTAAATTTGGGATCCACAAATCAGAAAATGTATCTCTCATAAAAGTATTTTGAAAGTCTAGTATAGAAAGATGGAGTTCTCAGAATCCTCACATAGATCTCATCCAATTTAAACTATATGTATTTTAAGTGGATTCAAACTGATAGGTCATATCCAGCATATAGATATGGCATATCAATTCGTAAAAGAATTAGGAAAACACAAAATTGATATATTGTATGGTGGGAGTAATTGTAGATTTTTGGGTTATTTATTAGAAGCTGCACAAAATGGGAGAATAAGAGTAGCAAGTGCCTTACACTATCCCACAGTTAGAAGTAGTAGTATAGGGGGTTCAATTGGGTTAATGCTTCAAGCACAGTCTCTGCATGATAGTTTGATGTATGTGGTGAATAATAGTGATGCCTTTATTGTTCTTCCAGGTGGCTATAGCACACTCAATGAGATATTCAACATCACATCATGGGCTGAGCGGGACTTCCATACCAAACCTATAGGTTTGTTGAATATTAATAATTTCTTCAGTGATTTGCTTGCCTTTTTGGATCAAGGAGTAGATCACAAGTTTATATCTCATCCATCAAGAGATATAATAATATGTGATGACACTGTTGCTGATCTACTTATAAAGTTACAGGCATATATTTCAGTTAAGAATTTGGAAGTCAAAGCTCATCAGCCACAGAGTATTGGCGCCAAACGAAAAAGAAGTTTAGATCATTTAGATCTTTCATTATAAACCCTGATGCCAGGGGGTGGCAGAGTTACGGAGTTTTATACTCTCGAGACGCACCCCTTTTTATGGGTTTCATATGTATTTTCTTTTTCGCGTTTCATATTGTCGAGTGTTTACTTCCTTTGACCTAGTTTCGATATTTTCACTTCGACTGTTGTGTGCTTCTTCCCGCAATAATAAGATCATATTTTGCTTTTATGCAAATATATTATCTTCACGAATTATGTGATATATGTTTCTCCATAAATATTGTCAATCAATATGGTTTCAATGATGCCACCATGTGATATAATCAACATGGGACTTATTGAGCAATTATTTTTCAGTGACAGCTCTTCATATCAGTTGTCAGATGATCCCACCATGCGGTGTATTTGCATGGTATTTTTTTTAATTAATCGGTGATAGCTTCTAGGATCACTTGCTCGATTTTCTCCGTTTGTGTTTAATAATCATGGAGATCGGATATTACTTCCATCAACTGCTTCTTCTTCGAGAGCAGTATTTGAATCATTAATCAACTACTTCTTCAGAGTAGGATTTTTTTTATCAACTGCTTCTTCAAGAGCAGGATTTAGATAATCGATCAACTACTTTTTCACAGTAGGATTTATCAACTGCTTCTTCGGGAGCAGGATTTACGAACCATTCATGTGGTATAACCAACCACGATGGTGATATATAATATATAAATTGCATATATGTAAAACCATCCGTCTTGTGATAATTGAACTCATCACATAGGAGGTACAGTAAATATGTAAAATCATCCGTCCTGTGATAATTGAACTCATCACATAGGAGGTACAGTAAATATGTAAAACCATCCGTCTTGTGATAATTGAACTCATCACATAGGAGGTACAGTAAATATGTAAAACCATCCGTCTTGTGATAATTGAACTCATCGCATAGGAGGTACAGTAAATATATAAACCATCCGTCTTGTGATAATTGAACTCATCACATAGGAGGTATAGTAAATATGTAAACCATCCGTCTTGTGATAATTGAACTTGTCACATATGATGTATCACCATCCATCTTATGATAATTTTACTTATCACATGTGAGATATTGTAATTACAAAAAGTAAGTTCAATAAATGTGTGGTTTGAAGCCACCACTTTGAGATAAGTAACAGACATAATTTAAACCGCAAAATAATTAACTGCTTCTACCAAAGCAGGATAGTCCAATCATTTTCTAAAAGTATAATCCTGTGGTATTCAGTTGGATCATTAGAAGGTTATCAATCGATGTCAATTGCCGGCGTCAGTGCCGTCTGGCTATCCCGTGACATCACACATACCACTTTGTAAAATTTCCACAATATAAGAATTAAAATCACATGTCAATATTGGTGTCAAATTGAAGCTCTCGTGAAATGGGTCACGGTGGTATCAAGAAAAATAAATTCTGATATCATATGTATCTTATATTTAAGAAAAACCGAATTAATGAATTAAAAGGAATATAATATTTTATTTTATTTTAATATTTTGCTTACGTCTTCTTCCCATGTTCTCCTCTTCTTCATTTTTTTTAGGGAAAACAATGATTTTCGTCCCTGTAATTTGCACGATTTTTGCTTTTAGTCCCTACGAAAATTAAAATATTACTTTCATCCCTGTAATTTTTAAAACGTCCTTTTTTAGTCCCTGCCGTTAACCTCCGTTAATTTTTAAAGGAAAAACAATGCTTTTCGTCCCTGTAATTTGCGTGATTTTGCTTTTAATCCCTACGAAAATTGAAATATTATTTTGATCCCTGTAATTTCTAAAACGTTCTTTTTTAGTCCCTGTCATTAATTATATATCCCAAATAGCATAATAGTGCAGTAACAAATTAGACACTGTAATTTACTACACGACACGAAAACGACATGAAAATACACGAACACGAAAGTACACGACCGAGATTTAGTGTCGGTTTTGTGTTTACCCTTTGGGTACACGACACGACAAGAGGTACACGAAATAAATAAATAAATAAATAAATAAATATAATATTTTATATTTTATTTAATAAAAATATATATTTAATGAATTCTGTTTATACTAAACTATAAAATTTGAAAATATAATGTGAATTTTCATAAATTTCATGTAAACATTCGTGTTTTCGTTGCCATTCGTTTCATTTCGTCTACTAACCTATAAAAATAATATTATAATATTAAAATTATTATTTTTTATAATATTTTAATATTTATTTTATATTATGTGCCTGACACGAAAACGCGAAACGAAACGAAACGACACGAGTTTTACGCTGACTACCACTAACCTACCGCAACCCTCCTCTTTTATCCTGGGACCGTGAATGAATGTCAAGAAGACACCCACAGCAGAGTTAATTCATTAAATATATATTTTTATTAAATTAAATATAAAATATTATATTTATTTATGTATTTATTTATTTCGTACCTCGTGTCGTGTCGCTCGCAGACTAAAGGGTAAACACAAAACCAACACTAAATCCGGTCGCAGTACCGTGTTCGTGTATTTTCGTCGCAGACTCAAAATGCAAACCCAAACACTAAATTTTCGTCGCTTTTGTGTCGTGGTAGCAGAATCACGGTCTAATTTGTTCATCGCACTATTATGCTATTTGGAATATACAATTAATGATGCGACTAAAAAGAACGCTTTTAAATCACAAGGATCAAAATAACATTTCAATTTTCGTAGGACTAAAAGAAAATCACGCAAATTACAAGTGATTTAAAATCATTGCTTTTTCCTTTAAAAATAAAGGAGGTTAACTGCGTGACTAAAAACGTTTAAATTACGGATTTAAAATAACATTTTAATTTTCGTAGGGACTAAAAGCAAAAATCGTGCAAATTACAGGGACGAAAATCATTGTTTTCCCTTTTTTTTATTAGACATCGTTTTCCTCGATCTGTTTTCTTCATCCCTGTTGTTCCCTTTTTTTTTTGTTTGTTTTCTGTATTTCCCTTTTTTTATTTCTGTCATCTTGCATACAGACATGGATGTAAACATCATGTATTGTGCATATAAAGTTTCTTACCTTCTTTTTATTTATCCGTTCTGCTCTTCACCCCTTTGCTCCATGTCCAGTCCATATGTTAATCAACCCAGCTGTATTTCCGCCTTAGGGATGAATTGTGTTGGCTGCGGCCTCTGTAAGCGGAGGCTGGATGTGCACGTTGCGCGGCCAGGTATTTGCACCGTCTTGATGATCCTTTTCAGTCGCAAGATGATTTTTTTTTCGGGAGGCGCAGAGATCCTTCGGACACATGAGCCGCGCCATCAATGATGGAGACGATGGAGTTTTTAGGCTTTAGGTTTTCAGATTTTGACGGAGCAGAGTGGTATTTTTTTTCCTTTCTCTGTCGGCAGCCCTTCCAGATTTTTTTTTGAAAGATGTGAGCTTCACACCGCGATGGCAATTCTATAGTTGGGAATGGGTTAGGTGACACTCACATGATATAAAAATAATGCTTTGATATGCAGAGTTATTTTTCTGAATCTCCACAAATTAGAGACTCATCGTAGAGAGCGAATTTAGAGAGAGAATAGAGAATGATTTTCAGGTGTATTTTCATTAATAACGGAAGTCCTATTTACGGGAAAACTTTAGATGGCATAATCGTAATTACATAATTACATCAATGGCATAATAGTCATTCACACTATATAAAAACAAAGAGGTAATTGAAACGTCACTTTCATGGTATATTATAACAGGATCAAATATAAGGGCCTATTTTTCCTTGTATATTTTCCCGAGAATTGATACAGAAAGTATATGAAAAAATAGTGTTGTATAGCATGGGATTGTACAGAACCACACCCCCACACCTTATGATTTATGGGATTGTACAACATGTTTTACAGATAAAAATAATCATAATAATATTATAATAAAATTAATAGTAAAGCACGTAGTACAACTCCTATAAAATACGGGTGTGTATGTGGTGTGGTCCAGGGTGTTGCTGTATCATTTCTCATTTTTCCCGCACCTCTATCATCGTGTAATTCATTTGCCTAAAATTATATTTTGCACTATAAGGGTAAACATCTAGCTTATTTTTTTTTTTTTTTGCATGAATTTAGAGTGTCAAACAAATTTTGAATGATAAGTAGATACCATAATCTTCTGTTAGAAAAACAATCCCATCTTATTTAGATGTTACAAAAACTGGAAAAAGATATCTAATGAATAATACTATTCTTACAAGTCAATTACAAAAATAAATTAAAAATACAGAAAAAAAACACTACTGTAAAATACAGAATAATCGAGGAGATAAACTCTTTCTACAAGACAATTAAGTTCCATATGATGCTGACGGATATATTGTATTATCTCTAAAATATAATAAATAACGCTCTGAATCTGTAGCGCACCAAAAATTTAGAATTGCGGCGAACTAGGACAAGTGCAACTATTGAGATAAATAATTGGTACGCGTGAGGCTATATGAAAATGCTTGAACTTGTATGTATTTGAAATGAATCCTAGAATGCTGCTCTCTGCCCTGATCTTTATTAATTAGGGGACTCTGTTGCTACCCAAAATATTATCCGGAGATAGATATTGCTAGAATGGATAGGTAGCAAACAAAATGCGAGAGCACGTCCGTGGTGAAGTAAATAACACAAGTTTGTCGGGTTTGTTAGGCCCGGGCTTGAATGCTCTCACGAGATGTTACTAATACAAATACTTGGGAGTACAAATATTAATGTAAAAGTGCAATTACAATGAGTGTAAAAGACCCTAATTATCTAGCTCTTGAGTGCTGCTCTGTGAGTTCTTGAACTGCATGGAGTTCTTGTTCTCGTTTCTGCCGATCGTCTTATGAGTTAAGAGGTTTCGAGAGTGAGAGATAGAAAGATGTCCGAAGTGTATAGCGTAGCCGAGAGAGAGAAGCCAACTGTGAAGTAGCGAGAAAGCAGCCCTTTTTCCAAGTGCTGGATGCCCTCTATTTATAGGAGTTGGGATGTCTTTATCCTGACGGGCGATCGCTTTTCTTATAATATAATAAGGGGGCGACCGTCTTTCAGCACATGGGATGGTTGCCTTAAAGTCTGCGGCTGCAGCTGGCAGCCAGCTGTGCGGACCAATGAGAAGTCTGCACGCGTCCTGAGTCGCTGTCCCGGGAGGTCCCACCTTGTACCTTTCGGCGGGTCTGTCGGTAGGTGAGAAGATGGTAACAGGCTGTGGTCGACGATCCATGTTCTGCGGCGCCATTCGCGGATCTGCACATGGGTCTCTATCCCTATTTTCGGCCTTCGCAGACTTGGCCGATGCTGTCTTCGCGTGGCATGAGGTGGTCGTCCATGATCGGGCAGCTGGGACGATCGCTAGTTGCCAGGAGACGATCGTTTTGGCAGTCGATCGCTCGATGCTGGGTCCTCCGATAGGCAAGTCTACCTTGGTCTATTTGACTCTGGCTCGGTCGCCCGGCATTTGTGCCGATCGCCTGTTGAGGTGTATAAATCTCGACACAACAATTGCCCCCCAGCTTTCTCCGATGTTGAAGACATGGGGTGAGGTGGTTCCACTGGCGATCGTTTTAGGATAAAGACGGGAGATCTGTTGAGCGGACTTTGGTCTCGGATTTGGGCGACCTGACCGATTGGCGAGCTATCTTCGGTCTTGTTCTTGTGATCTTCAATTTTGCAGATCCCTCATGGAAGGCTTATTGTTTCGACCTTGAGGAACCGTGCACAGTCGCGGAGTTCGATGGACCGACCTCCATGACCGTGTCTTGTGCGCGAGGGACATTCCACCTGTAGGTTTGTCTCGCGACTCACTTTATTGTGAGGGTCCTGCGTTAGGCTGCGCCCGCCTCGTACTTAGTCTTGGTCTGGAGGAGTCCTTGCACGGGGCGTCATCGGATTAACCGACTCCACGTCCGCGGCTTGTTAGCACTTTTCTACCTCGGATCGTCATGTTAGATGGCAATCCTCGACGGTATACGTTGTGACAGGGGTAGGGACGCGTCGCACTATCCGGGTCCACCAAGTTAGATGATGAACCTTTGAGGGCTGGCGAGCGTGTCCACAAATTTGTTTGGAGGGTCCTTCGGCTACGTCCCCCTCGTATTTAAACGAAGGGCGAGCGATCGCAGCCCAAAGGAACCTTGCATGGACGAAGCAGTCGGTTCCATCGACTTCCAGGACCATGGCTGCACTCTTCTACCTCGGATCGTCAAGTAAGATGGCGATCCTCGACGGTATACGTTGTGCTGAGGGAGGCGATCTCGTGCCTTGGTCCATCATGTTAGATGATGAACTGTAGATGGCGAGCGAGTCCTCCATTTTTGGAGATGTTGCTTGGGCAGTAGCCTTTCGTTGTACTTTAGTCTTCGGGCGACCGTGTTTGATTCTGGCGATCGGACCGGGAGGCTGGCGATCGTCGTTCTGACGCCGATCGCAGCACTTTGATCTTTCTCGCACGGGGCTCCGGCTAAGTTACTAAACTGTCCAGCTTGCCCTCCTCGAACAATCTCCAGAGTTGTCTGAGGAGGTCGCGACATTGATCGGTGTTGTGGCGGGGACTCTTGTGGTAAGCACAAAATTTGTTGCGGTCCATATGACCGTGGTCCCTTACTGCCTTCGGCTTTCTTAGCCGCTCGCGCCCTTGGATGGCGTAGAATATATGAGCCGGAGATAGACTGAGGTTGTGGTAGAGATGGGCTTCTACATCCTCGAAGGTCCTGAAATCACCGGGCGGTTTGGCGGACGCCTTGTTGGACTTGGCGATCGCAATCTCTGCCCCATCGTCTTGGCGAAGGGCGAGCATCCTCCGCCTGGCCAAAAAATCTGCGGCCTTGGCGCGAAAGATTGCATAGGTCGGGGGGATGTCCTTCGTAAGGTGCCTGAACATGGGCGAAAGACCATTGAATCTTCCTAAGACTGAATAGAGGGCGATCTCATCGCTTACGGGCTCACTGTTGAGGATTATCTCATCCACCCGGTCGATGTAGTCTGCGTCGGTCTCCTCTTCCCCTTGCCTGATCTTCATCATTCGGTGGGGACCTTCTGGTCGAGCGACCTTGGCGGCAAAGTACGTTGTGAAGTCGCTCGCCAATTGTTCAAAGGAACTGATTGATCGCGTTGGCAATGAGATGTACCACCTATGGGCCAGGTCGCCCAGTGTCAACGGGAACATTCGGCACCTGGTCGCATCTGATGCCCCGCATCCAGTCATGTAGATCCGGAACTTGCTCAGGTGAGTCTCGGGGTCCGATCTCCCCTCGTACAAAGGTGTTTGAGGAGGAGTGATCCTTGGCTGCACGGGGGCGAGTTCGATCTGGACCGCGAGCGGCTCGCTCGGCCCAGGGATCTTTCTCTTGGCGCCTCCCCCAGTTTCTAGGAGTGCCTTCATGCCATCGAGTTGGCATTGCATTGCGGCCATCGTTGTAGCTTGGTCGCTCGTGGTTTGGCTCTCGGAGCAGGAGCCGAGGCGATCGAGTACCGATCTCCTGACTCCGTAGGAGGCGATGAGGTCATCGCCGTCGATCTCGATTCTTCGGCGAGGAGGAGACAGACGGCTTTCCTGCCTTCTGGGAGTTGGATAAGCTGAACTCCTGGTGACGGATTTGGTCTCATGGCTGGGGCCAGAATGCCTCGGTCGCCAAGATGGGTCGTTGCCTAGGCGGCTGAAAACATAACCATCCCGCCTCGCGAGTGCTTCTGCTTGCGAATCGGGGCTTCCCGACGATCGCTCGATAAGTAACCCCTTGAGCTTCCGTTTGCCCGCGCGGTAGATGGCTGATGGGGTAATTGCGGGCGCATCGAATGCTCTCCGTCGCTCCCTCAGGATGGCCATAGCCTTCTCGATCTGTTCCGCGGTTTGGAACTGGTCGAGCGAAAGGCTGGGGCAGTCCCTCAGGTGCGGGATCGAGAGTCTCGCGCCGCCGCGGCTACCCTCCGCCGTGGGTTAGGGCTCGGATTGAGACGGAATAAGACGTCTGGCGGATCGGACATTGGCTCTCTTCGACGTGGTGGCAGACGTAATGAATCTGAAGTTTTTTTCTTTTGAAGAACAGTGAGTGTTTCTTCAAGTATATGCCACAGAGAACAGTGAGTGTTCTTCGAGATGGTAATTGTTGCTACCCAAAATATTATCCGGAGATAGATATTGCTGGAATGGATAGGCAGCAAAAAAAATGCGAGAGCACGTCCGTGGGAAAGTAAATAACATAAGATTTACCGGGTTTGTTAGGCCCGGGCTTGGAGGGTCAGGGCAAGAGTTGCCTGCATTGCGTCTCCAGACCGCCGGCGCGCGATCGCATCCAGGTCGGTCGTCCAAGCCTTCGGTAGGGAGGAGATAGCCAGGGAGACGTAGTGAGGGACGTCACAAGGCTCGCGGGGAGACCTGCTCACCAGGAAGTCCAACACCATCGGCGAGGTGTTCGGTTCGGCAAGGCGGACCCTGAAACAAGAACAAAGGGGCCAGTACATCTCCTGAAGCCATCTGTCTCCTCGATTTCCCAAGTCTGGGATGTCTTGCTGTCTTTCCCCCGACTGCAATCCTACCGCCACTTGCATTATGTCCACTACTTGAGCAAATTGGGTCATCTGGTTGACCACTTGGCGTAGTATGTCAGGAACGACAGGATTGACATTTGTCTCCACCGTCTGTTCTCGTTCATTGTTAATGGACTCTTGCTGTTCGCCAGAATTGGAGTTAACCTGATTTGACAGCGAATCAGGAACAGATGGTGAAGCTTCCCTCTCTGCATTTCTAGGTCCGCGTCCACGATCGCGACCACATCCACGTCCTCCTCTCATCATACTATAAGCATAAATACTCAATATACAGGGAACAACATCGTACTAACGTTCAAAAAGTATAACATGTAAAGGACAAGCTAGAGTTTTAGGAAACTTACAACCACCGCTCACATGAAGACATAGGCAGTACAGTGATGTTATTCACGGCTGGTTAACTCAAAACGACACATGTGAACCCTAATTTAACCCAACGGCCAAGATATCCATAATCTTAGCTCCGATACCATATTTTGTAACACCTCGAGATATTCAGGATTATGCGAGAGTACTCAAGTTGAGATACTCCTTCACCCTTATTCTTGGATAGTCTTAACGTCATATCCACCGGGGTTTTGGCTGTACCAGAGTCATCTTTGTTAAATCTTTCAAGAATTTTATCCACATAGTGGGCTTGACTCGGTATGAGACCTTTCGATGTTCGTGTGATCTTAATCCCTAAAATTACATCTGCGAGTCCCATATCTTTTATGTCAAAATCTTGACCTCAACAAGTCCTTGGTAGATTTTATTATTCGTTCATTACTACCAGTAATGAGCAAGTCATCTACATATTGACACAAATGACATAGCTACCTTCCGTGTCTTTCATATATACACACTTATCACATTCATTAATTTTGAAGCCACCAGTTAACATCACATGATCAAATTTTTCATGCCACTGTTTTGGTGCCTGCTTCAATCCGTACAATGATTTTACCAACTTGCAGACTTTCCTTTCTTGTCCAGGAGCAAAGAATCCCTCGGGTTATTCCATATAGATTTCCTCATCTAAGTCCCCATTAAGAAAGGCAGTCTTAACATCCATTTGATGAACTTCTAAACCTCGAAATGCAGCAATAGAAAGTACCATCCTGATGGAAGTTATTCTCGTCACATGAGAGTAAGTACCGAAATAGTCTAGGCCTTCACGTTGGTTATAGCCCTTCACTACGAGCCTAGCCTTATACTTATAAACTGCTCCATCTTTTAATCTCTTCTTGAAAATCCACTTATTTCTTAGTGACTTACACTGTGGAGGTAATTCCACCAGTTCCCAAGCATGATTCTGTAATATAGAATCAATTTCATCTTTGATAGCCTCCTTACAAAGAGGTCCATCCATTGAGCTTACAGCTTCTTTATAAGACTGTGGTTCCTTCTCGAGCAAGTAGATGATGGAATCTGGCCCATAAGATTTCTCCGTTCTTTGTCGTTTGCTCCATCTAGGTTCATCCTCATTATCTACTCTTTGATCTTTGTTATCTTCTTCCATTGGCTCATAAACCTGTTCGGATGAGATAAGCATTCACTTGCATTCTTACAAGGAAAGATATTCTCAAAGAATGACGCGTTCCTTGGTTCCATAATTGTATTTTTGTGAATCTCAGACACTTTTGATTCATGAACAAGAAATCGATAGGCATTGTTGTCATGTGCATATCCAATGAAAATGCAGTCAACTGTTTTTGGGCCTATTTTGACTTTCTCAGGTGTAGGTATCAGCACTTTGTTAGACACCGCCACACTTTCATGTAATTGTAGGAAGGTGTGACTCCCTTCCATAATTCATAAGGAGTTTCATCCCCATTCTTACGGCATATATTGTTTAAGAGATAGTTTGGCTTCTCTCCACACATTTTACGACAGACCTGAATTTAGCAATATCACATTCATAATCTCTTTTAGAGTGCGATTCTTATGTTTCGCCACACTATTTGACTGTGGTGCATATGGGGCAGTGACCTCATGAATAATCCCATGTTGGGAACAATATTCTCCGAATGGTTCCACATATTCACCTCCATAGTCACTCCTTAATACTTTTATCTTTGCATTCAATTGATTCTCAACTTCCATTTTATAAAGAATGAATTTCTCTATAGCTTCGTCTTTGCTTTTAAGCAAATATATATAGCAATAAAATATTTATTTCCACCTCTAGTTTGAACAAACTTAAAATCACATAGGTCGCTATGTATTGATTCTAAAGGTTTGGTGTTTGTTTCCACTTGTTGGAACGAAGATCGAGTTAATTTTGCCTCTACACAAGTTTCACACTTGTGGTTTATCAATTTTAAACTTTGGTATGTGATCTAATGCAATTAGTCTATGCATTACATTACAATTAACGTGTCATAATCTAGCATGCCATAAATTAGGAGACTCAAGCAAGTAAGCAGAAGAAATCTTCATTTCATTACTTTTAACAGTCATAACATTGAGCGTAAACAGCCCATCACTCTCATAGCCCTTTTCAATAAATACACCACTATTTGAAAAAATAACTTTATCAGACTCAAAAACTAATCTAAAGCCATGCTTAATCAACAAGGAACCAGAAATAAGGTTCTTGCCAATATCAGGAACATACAACACACGTTTAAGAGTCATTTTCTTTCCAGACGTCATCTTCAAGATCACCGTGCCTACACCCAAGATAGTTGAAGTTGCAGAATTTCCCATAAACAACTTTTCACCGGCATCTGTTTCTTCCAAGGAGGAGAACATTGTCTTGTTGGTACATATATGCCTAGTTGCTCCAGTGTTAACCCACCACTTCTTGGTATTTGAGCCAACTAAGTTCACTTCAGAGATCACAACACATAGGTCAAGATTTCCCACTTGTTTAGTAATCACATGTGCTGCATTACCATCCATTTTCTTTGGTTTCTTTAGCAGCCTGCAGTCAGCCGCCCTATGACCAATCTTCTCACAGTTGTAGCACTTTCCAATAATTTTCTCTTTATTTTTCGTAATTCCTTCTTTAGGTCCCATCTTGGTTTCCTTTCCATTGTTGCCTTTCTTGGATGTCTGTCCAGTTTCCACAACATTGGCCTTTGCCACAACAGCATTTACTTTCTTCTCTGATCCTCTGTTGTCTTCCTCAATGCGAAGTCTAATGATCAGATCTTCCATGCTCATCTCCTTGCGCTTATGCTTGCGATAATTTTTGAAGTCTTTCCAAGCCGAGGGCATCTTTTCAATCACAGTAGCAACTTGGTAGGATTCACTAATGATCATTCCTTCAGCATGGATTTCATGAACGATCACTTGTATCTCTTGCACCTGACTGACCACAGTCTTGGAATCCACCATCTTATAATCAAGGAACCGCCCAATAATCCACTTTTTAGCACTGCATCCTCGATCTCGTACTTATGATCTAGTGAGTCCCATAATGCCTTGGATGAGTTAGCAGTGCTATACACATTGTGTAGCGAATCAGCAAAATCATTCATCACATAGTTCCGACATAAATAATCAGAAGTTTTCCAAGCATCAATGGTCATCAGAGTTTGTTGGTCACTGTCTTCATCATATTTCGGCGCCTCTTTTTTGAGGAATCGAGACAAGCCTAGAGTGGTCCGATAGAACATCATCTTCTGCTGCCATCTCTTGAAATTCTAGCCGTTGAATTTCTCTAGTTTGTCAGCATGGTTGACTGGAACCGAAACCGAATTATTTATCGGAACCGAAGCAGAATGGTTCACGGAACCCGATCTGGTTTTCTGAGGCGCACCTCCAGTCGCGGAAGCCGATCTAATTTTCAGAGGCACACGTCCAGAAACGTCATAGATAGAAGTAGGTTTGTGTAGGGAGTGAAGCATCTATTATGTCTTAAACTTTTGAAAATTATCTCTATAATCAAGTAAACAAAATCTGCTTTAAGATTGTTGGCAAAATAAATCGAACACTTGAATAAACACTGTAGAATTGAAAATACAATTTATTTTATTAAACCCTGCAAAGAAAGTGTTAGCAAAATCAAATATTTGCTGATGACGAAAATGAAGGAAGTTGATGTTGAGCCCAGAAGATCGGTCTCCTTAAAGCAGATTCGCCCTCACCACGGTGTATAGTGTCCACCTCCCAGGATAAAATAACACCCCGATGCACTGAATCGATGATCACTGCACCCTCAGCGAAGTAGAATAAATCTGTATACTACCACCGACACGACCGAGAAGAAAAAAAACGAAGAAGCGAATTGGACTACAAAAGCTGGGAAAAACTGTATGTTTTGTGTGTAAAAAATCGGACCCTCAATTGGGTATTTATAGGTGAAGACGAGAGAAAGACATGTGCTGGAGGAACTCTAAATCGATTAGGATTGGTATCTTTGATACTTATCCTAATCTATCAATATTAGTCCGATAATTACCAATTAACTTGATATCATAATATATTAATTCGATAATTATCAATAAATTTGATATTTATCCTGATCCGAAAAATTCAAATTTTATGATTGAGGCGGTTTAGCAAAATGAATTTTTGCCAAATAAAATTTCAGTAAAAAGATAACTTCGAGATGCCGAGATATTTCGCCCAAATTCCCTTCGACCCAAATCGAATTGAATTGAATCGAGCCGAGCCGAGCCGGACGGCGACGGCGGCACGCGCGCGCGTGTGTGTGTGCGAGAGGTGCCCAGTCACACATCCACTTATGTCGCACTTGTTGTTGTGAACAAGAGTTTGTTGACATCATCTTATATACTCACAATTCTTTTTATAATTTTCCAATGTGGGATAGAATCTCAAACCCACCTCCAAAGAGCTCACTTTGAAGCATTATATCTCATTCATACCTCAATCATTTTGAATGTTTTTACATGTTTTGGAAACCTCTTACGGAGTACCACATATTCCAACTAAGTCCCGACTTTAACTCGTAGTCGAGCCCACTCAAAATTGCCTCTCAGGTGTGCCGCTCAAAATAACTCATTTTCATCTTTTTTCCAATATTTTGGCAAGCATGAGTCAACTCTGTACATCTAAGACCACCCAAGTCCAACTTAAAGTTCAATTCCCAAGAACCAAACCACGGCCCACAACCCAAATCGAGGTGAGTCGAGTCAAGACGGATTGATGGGCGCACGCATGCGCTCATGTGTCTTAATCTTGATTAATATTGCACACTCTCTAACTCGCTTCAACTTATTAAGTGTCTTAAACTTCATCACATATTCAATATGTAATGAGATTATTCACACTCCCATTCAAATAAAATATCTTTTCAAATAACTAACTTTACTTATTAATTTCTCACTAATGGAAAACTACTTTTAAAAAATTAGATATGCTCTGATTATTTACTTCTAATGAAAATTAATCCTGAACCTTTAAATTTTACATAGATCAAACTTAGTAGTCACCAAAAAAATAATTAAAAAACTGTTTCTTCCAACATCTCCATGCCGACCAATAATCTAAGAATTACGATACAACGAAGTTATTGTTGCTGGTGATGGTGATGCCAGATTTTAACGCATAGATGCAAATTACAATTAATCAATATTTTTTTTAAATTAAATAGATACCATTCTATTTTTTTTATACCGAGGTTCCAAACTTACGCATGATTAGTCCTCGGAATAACAGTCTCGACCCCACAGTACTGCTACCCGTTAAATCGCGAGATGTGTATCTGACTATGAGGTTTTTAAATATCCTTAACTACCGCGAGCGAGTCGTCACAGTGATTCTCCAAATGACTCAAATCCAACCGCATGGTCCAGAGATCTGGCCCAATCCATACCGGCGCTCAATATTTAATTGTTCCAGGCGTTCAGGAGAGGCTAGGCCCTTAGTCAAAGTAATGGATCGTTGGGCGCAGAAATTGATCCAAGTGTTGCTAGGAATTGAACCCCCTTTGAAGGTCGGGTGGTAAAGTGCGTCAGCGGTTGGTTTCAACTTGTGTTAGGTAAACTTTTTAAGTGATGATTCCAGCATGGCGTGCATCTTTCAAGAAACCCCCTTCGGCAGCCCTCTGAGTTATCTGGCTTGTGCGGCGTATAGAAATTTTTTTGGAAAAATTCAGTACCACTATATATTGATAAGAGGACTCGAACCCGAAACCTCAGCCAACAATATCTTAGCCTTTACCACCTGGCCAAGACTCTCGACAAATAGATACCATTCTAGGCTTTATTAAATGTAGTGAGATAAGTTGTTTGTTATTGAACCAGAAGACATGGATATCAAATTTTTTTAACATGTTGGTTAGATCCATCCTATTTATAGTATTACCTAATAAATAATTTCTAGGTGAGATAGGTATGCATAAGTCTTGGGTATTTTTTTTTTTTCGTAAAAAAGAAAAGAAAAAAAACAAAAAAAGAGAGGAAGAGAAAGAGACGTGGGTTGACTATTATTGTAGCCGTCTATGAGGAAGAAAGACTAATAAAACACCCATACCACTTTCTCCACGTGTCAAGGACGATGCCTATTGTAGTAGTATTTGTTCATAAAAGCCTCTCTTTCATTCATATTTTTAATTTCGTCACTGCTCTACCTAGCTAGAGACTCATTTTTTCCTCTCCTAAATCTGAAGATTCTTATATACTCGATTGCACGCTGCACACACACACACACACACACTAAGTTTAGAGACATGGCCGGAGGTGGATTTGCGGCCTCTTCCGGCAGCGGAGGCACCGAGTTTGAGGCAAAGATCACTCCTATAGTTATCATTTCCTGTATTATGGCGGCCACCGGAGGTCTAATGTTTGGCTATGATGTTGGTGTTTCGGGTTAGTTTGTTTCACTATCCTTTTTTTTTTTTTTTTTTGTGGACACGAATTTTATTAGTGGCATTCCTGTGATGCGACACATGACGATTGGTATATCATTCTATTTCAGATATTTAAATAAGTTTCATGTAATTAAAATCGAATTGGCATTATATTTTTAGGTGTTAAATAGAAATTTTTTTCCATATTGACGATTGTTATATCATTCTATTTCAAGTACTTAAATAAGTGATGCAGCAGGCGGAAACGTATACGTATTAATCCGTTGATTTTTAGAATATCCGGATGAATACACAAAACGTGATTAACGTTTAATTCCGTTGATTTGATATGAATACCGGAAGAACAACGATAAATACACGAGCAAAGGGATAAAACCCGTTATATTTCTATTTCATCAAAAGCTCCCCTACAAATGATCCTAAGACCCCTATTTATAATAGCAAACTAGGGTTTTAGTCTTGTAAGCCCAAAAAGCCCGACCCAATAACATTACTTAAAACTTATGCAAACTCTAATAACTATAAAATATAAATAAATAATTACAATTGAAATATTATCTCCATCAATAAGTTTCATGTAATTAAAAAAACGGATTGGCATTGTGTTTTGGGTGCTAAATAGAAAGAAAAAAACCCCAATAATTTTTTTAAGTAATAAATATAGAGGGGATAAATGATACTATGAAGAATATTAAAAAAAAATGGGGGTATAGCAACTCCTATATTTACTTGGAGAATATTACTCTATTGAATGAAGAAACTTTAATATATTTAGTTTAATTATTAATTACAGGTGGCGTAACATCAATGGGCCCTTTCCTGGAGAAATTCTTCCCGGTGGTGTACCAGAGGACACAGGATCCAGGATTAGACAGTAATTACTGCAAATATGACAATCAAGGGCTTCAGTTATTCACGTCGTCACTATATCTGGCTGGTCTAACAGCAACATTCTTTGCCTCTTACACAACAAGAAGGCTTGGTCGGAGATTAACCATGTTGATCGCCGGTTTGTTCTTCGTTGTCGGTGTTGTACTTAACGCTGCAGCTCAAGACCTAGCCATGCTCATCATCGGCAGGATTTTATTAGGATGCGGTGTCGGCTTCGCTAATCAGGTACAGGTACCATTAATTTGTAGAATAATGCTACAATTACACGTGATCTGTACACATATTTGTACACACATACATTTTATATACTTATTTAGTGTGGGATCCATTCGTTTATTGTGGGACCACAGTAAATAAATGTATAAGATGCATGTGATTACAAATATCTGTACACATATGTGTACATGTAGCATTACACTAATTTGTAACCTTCGTCTATATGTAATATCATATATGATATATCACATGTGATTTTTAAAATTACGTTATTACCTCTTCGAAAAGGGATGACTCTTCTCTAAAGTTCTACTCCCTCCGTCCACTATTTAAAATCCCATTTGATGTTAGGCACGAAAGTTAAGAAAAACTGGTAAAGATAAAGTGATTGGTGAAAAGGGTAGTGTTAATGATATCGGGTTACTTTTGTTAATTATTCGATTAGGGAAAGACCTTTACATTTAAATAAAGAGGTCCAACCATGACAATTTAGTTTATTAATCGAAAGTGAATTATCCTTCATAAGTAATTAAAGATGGTTCATTTAATTTAAGCAATTAATTTTAATGGTTCAGTGAATTATTCAGGCATATATTTTTATCTAAATGAAATGAGGGTAAAAAGATGGTTAAAAAAAATTAAAAGTGTAGTATCTGGATATATTTTTGTTTCGACTTGGGTTATGTAATGATAATGTTTTAATCAAGATTATAAATTTAAATTAAAGTTGGTCAATAATCTAATTTGATCCAAATAGTATTGTTTGGATGGAATTAATTTAAAATTACGAAACAGAATTTTTGAATCTTGATATAATCTTAATTGAAATTGGATTCAAGCGCTTCCAACAATAGCGTTTAGGTCAAATCTATTAGTTTTTATTTTCTTTCTTTCCAGTTTTACCCGTAATTAGAGATTATTCGTGCAATATAATTGAATTAAAATAATTAAATTATCAGATTCCTTACTAGAAAAAAATATATTGGTTCTCAAAAAATTTTCAGCGGCCGCCAGACCTGCCGTAAAAAAAGAAAAAGAAAATGACCGGTCGTCGAAAGTTCGCCAGCCGTGGCTCGTCGGGAAATAGTCCGACGGCCTGGCGTAAAAAAAAGGAAGATCGGTCATCGGAGGTGCGCCGGCCGCCGGCGGAAAGCAGGCCGACGGCGTGACCTTAAAAAAAAAGATGGCCGGCCTGAGGTCTCCAGCGGTCATGCCCGAACAATCTTCATTTTTATCTTTAGATTTGCAATTTCTTCGAATGTGATGGATGGAAACCAAAAAAAATTGGACCAAAACAATCCGAAGAAATTATAAATCCGAAGAAGGATATGTGAAGATCAGTCTATAAGTACGTCATATGTTACCAACTTATGAATTAGGTCTCGTTTTTTTTTTGTTGTTGTTGAGGGAGAGACGTGAGACTCCCCCAGCCGTATCAATTAGGTGTCGTATTTTTGAACTGATCCGAGATCGTTGTCACCTTTCTAACGATATTGGTTTCGTCCTAGTTTTATAATGTTATTCAGAACTCATGACATTGGGATAGGTGACTTTTTTATACCTTGTCTGTTAGGCTGTTCCGCTATTCCTGTCAGAAATAGCGCCAACAAGAATACGTGGAGGGCTCAACATTCTGTTCCAACTTAATGTTACCATCGGAATTCTCTTTGCCAACCTCGTCAATTACGGCACTGCTAAGTGAGTTCCTTCTTTTATATTTTTTTTTTCTTAAAAAAATTAAGTAACTTTCTTCCTTTTTAGTACTAATAATTATTATCTCCTTGCATTAAGAAATAATCCACTAATCTCCTGATAAATTAAATAGCTACATTACTCGACCGTATCTTTTCCGAAATCACAGATTCCTGATAATTAAATAGCTACATTACTCCACTGTATCTTTTCAGAAATCGTAGATTGATCCCTTGGGTTCTTTGTGCATATTATCCTCTTTAGTACACAAGTGGACAGAGGGTGTGAGATGCACTTTTTTGAAAATACTGGGATAATATACTTATTTAATTTCCACAAGTGGTAGTTGATTATTTAAAAAAAAAAAACATGAGATAATATGACTATTTAATTTACGGTTTATACACGGGTCATCTGCCAAAAAAATCTGAACTTGTTTGTTTATTTGCTTGAGTTTTATAATTAAGTTGATAATATGGTTGTTTTAAAAATAAATCTAAGAACAAAAAAGTTTTTTTTTTTTTTTTTTAGAAATAAATTTAGTGACAATGTTACGTGCTATGGCAGAATCAAAGGAGGATGGGGGTGGAGGGTGTCGCTGGGGCTGGCAGGAATACCTGCCGGCCTCCTGACATTAGGTGCCCTGCTCGTGGTCGACACTCCCAACAGTTTGATCGAGCGGGGTCATCTAGACGAAGGGAAAGCCGTCCTCAAGAGAATCCGAGGCACGGATAATGTAGAGCCCGAGTTCTTGGAACTCGTTGAGGCGAGCCGTGTGGCCAAGCAAGTGAAACACCCCTTTAGAAATCTGCTCATGAGGAGAAACAGGCCTCAACTGATCATTGCTTTGGCTTTACAGGTTGGTTGTACGAATTCTGATTCATAGCCCACACATATAAGGGAGCCGTAATGGGAAAAAGAAAAAAAATGTGATTGTCGAATACATCTTGTTCGAATGTCGTTTGATTTCCATACATTTTTTTTATTTAGTTTCGGATCTTTCTTGTAGATTTTCCAGCAATTCACCGGAATCAACGCCATCATGTTCTACGCGCCAGTGCTGTTCAGCACGGTCGGATTCGGTAGCGACGCGGCCCTTTATTCGGCCGTGATAACCGGTGCGGTCAACGTGCTGTCGACCCTCGTCTCGATCTACTCGGTCGATAAAGTGGGGAGGCGGATGCTCCTTCTAGAAGCCGGCGTCCAAATGTTTCTATCCCAAGTGATCATCGCAGTAATCCTAGGCATCAAGGTGAAGGACCACTCGGACGACCTCGACCACGGCTACGCCATCTTCGTCGTGGTTCTCATATGCACGTTTGTCTCCGCCTTCGCGTGGTCGTGGGGCCCGCTCGGGTGGCTAATCCCGAGCGAGACGTTTCCCTTGGAGACTCGTTCGGCTGGCCAGAGCGTGACGGTGTGCGTCAACCTGATCTTCACGTTTGTGATCGCCCAGGCGTTCCTGTCGATGCTGTGTCATTTTAAGTTTGGGATTTTCTTGTTTTTTTCGGGGTGGGTTTTGGTGATGTCGTTCTTCGTGCTGTTTTTGCTTCCGGAGACGAAGAACGTGCCGATTGAGGAGATGACGGAGCGGGTTTGGAAGAGGCATTGGCTGTGGAAGAGGTTTATGGATGGTGATGATGAGTATGTGAATGGTGGTGGTGACATTGAGAAGAAGGTCAATCCTGGTTCTCAGTTGTGAAAAGGTTAATTATCAAGATTTTCTTCAATAAAATAGTTACACATCAAGAAATTTGGATTCATATTTTCATTGCAGCGGAATGAATGCAGTAACAGTGCAAATAATATTAATACTTCATAAATAAGATTGTATTTCGACGGCGAAAAACTTTCATTATTTAGAATTGTGTCCCATCAACGAAAATCTTTATATCCAAGTGCGAATGAACTTGGTAATGGCACTTACGGCTGTAAACAAACTTGAAAGTCTGACTCCGTTCGAATTATTCGGCTCGAAACGATTTGGTTCAAAGTTCGATTCGGGACACGAAACGTAGAGCCGAACCCTTCGACGAATTTGAGGTTTTTTATGTTTGCTGATGGGTTGAATTTTCATAATCCTCTCTGTTCTTGATTTCTAGTTTGGATCGAACGGTCGCTCGAATTATCAAACTCGGATCGAACCTCAAGTTATGAGGTTTGACCGAGTCGATCCGAATCGAACCTTTTGTTTGTAAAATTTTGAGTCGAGTCGAACCCAGTTAAAATTCGGCTGGATGCGGCTCGGTAAAAGCCAAGGATGGTCATGTGCATGGAAAAAGATCCTCAAGAAAGCTTTACAAGCAGACAAGGTTTAGTTTTTCTCTTCGGACATTTTTGTTCAGGTTAATTCGTGAAATTGATTACTGAATTGGTCAATCGCGAAAGATGGCTACTAAAAAACCAGTAGCCCTTTATATGCTATGTCCCATAGCATTTGTTTGCTCCAAAATATTTCTTGGCATTAAGACCAGACAGATTGATCAGCTTATTGATCTTTATTTTCCTCGAAATATGACATCCAAAGACATTTTTGGGACTAATTTTGAATTGGACATTGTTGAAGATTGATATAATGTGGTTTCATAATTAATGTCGTACCATCCAGAAGATGACACGTAGTTGAAACTGATCGGTATAACTCTAGCTAGCTCTTTGCCACGCCCCCAGCGTGATGATCAAGCAAAAGAGGTTCAAGATTGTCCGGACGAGGAACTTACCCATGTGTACGCGGACCTTGCACCCGATCAATCGAGTGGGACAGCTGCGGGCACACTGAGCTGGCGCAATAGGGCACGAGGAGGTACCAACGATGCATAGAGTAATTCGAGAGCATCAGGGGCTTGTCGGCACAAGTCAAGACCGAAAGGGTCGGCGACGTGCGGACCTTTTAGAAGTCGCAAGGAGGTTGCGGGACTTTGAGAGGAGCACATAAGCAAGGGGCTCCATGTCAAGTACCGAGACAACATGGAGTGCCGAGCAGGACTTGTTTGATAGTGTTTGGTTGGTTGATATAAGTAAACTCAACCATATTAAAAAAAGGCTTAATATGGAAGGTTGGGTTATACTAGGAGTACTAACCATAATCCTCCTTAAGATGGACTTTTCTACCGTCAGGTCAAGAAAACTTGGTCTCACGTTAGATCGGTACTAAAATTATATATTTTTTTAATATTTGTTGATTTCAGATTGTATATTCTTCTTGTTAGGGTTGAACTGTGCAGATTGAAATCAACGAATATAAAAATATGTAATTTTAGCACTTATAAGAACAAGTTTTCCTGACCCGACGATTAAAAAGATACATCTTAATTACACTACATAATTTTTCATATCTGTAGATTCCAGTTTGTATATTCTTCTTCTTAGGATTGAATTATGCGGATTGGAATCGATAAATATGAAAAATTTATAATTTTAGTATTGGCCTAACGTCAGGCCAAGTTTTCCTAACCTGACAGTAGAAAAGCTCCCTTAAGATACCTAGAGTAGTACAAAGCCTATATGTAGGACTTAAGCCATGTTCTTTTGGACTTATTTTGATTTTGATTCGATTGATTCGAGTCCATTCAATTGATTCGCCAGTGTCGATTCGATTCTTCTTCTTATTATTATTATTATTAATCTTAATTATTATTATTGTTATTATTACTAATAATATTACTATTATCGTTGTTGTTGTTGATTATTATTATTATTATTATTATTATTATTATTATTATTATTATTTACCATTATTATTATTAACTATCCTTAATATATATTTGATTCGATTCGATTCCAGTCCATTCGATTCAGTTCGATTCGATCCATTCGGCCTTTCGATCCATTCAGATCTATTGAGCCTGGGCCAGATCCATTCAGTTCAGATTCATTCAGTCCAAAAGAACAGAGCCTCACATGGGACAAAATCATCTAACTCATATAATTCACAATTGAGAGTGTGACTTTTTCTTCTTGTGTTTAATTGTAGATTTAGGCGTCCGCCTTTGATCTATAATTTAGACACCACATCAAATTTCTAAGAGTGATTGAATATTACTATAAAACAAAGTAAAAATTGTGTTGGAATATTTTATCCCATATATTTATAATTGAGTTTTGATGATTAGTTGTTAATCAAAGAAAAACAACAAGGAACCAAAACAAACAACAAAGAAGTCGAAAACGCTCGAACCGGACTGAAAAGCAAAGAAGTGAAAAAATAACATGTATAACGTACGCAACACATGAATGATAACATATGTAATACAGTGGAGGATAACGTACATAATAAAAGTTACATAACGTACGTAATGATTTGAATATGAATTCAAACAAGGAGCCGTTGAAGATGACGTCATGGAGTAGGTCAGCATGCAACTGATATTTTGACTGAAGTTAACGTACGTAATTGGTTTTATATAACGTACCTAAATAAGAAGACAAGAGCTACTGGACTGATTTGCACTATACACAACGTTCGTAACAAAGGAGACTTAACGTACGTAATGTTGTTAACGTACGTAATGAGGGACATGTAACGAACGTTATGCAGGCAACATAAGCTAACGGTAGACCCGGCAATTTGCCACACGACACGAAAATACAATACGAAAACGACACGAAAATTTAGTGTTTGGGTTTGTATTTTGAGTACACGACACGAAAATATACGAACACGATAGTACACGACCGAGATTTAGTGTCGGTTTTGTGTTTACCCTTTGGGTACACGACACAACACGAGGTACACGAAATAAATAAATAAGTAAATAAATATTTTATATTTAATTTAATAAAAATATATATTTTATGAATTCTGTTTATACTAAACTTTAAAATTTAAAAATATAATGTGAATTTTCATAAATTTCGTGTAAACATTCGTGTTTTCGTTGCCATTCGTTCATTTCGTCTAATAAAACCTATAAAAATAATATTATAATATTAAAATTATTATTTTTATAATATTTTAATATTTATTTTATATTATGCGCCTGACACGAAAACACGACACGATATGAATTTGCGCGGTACACGACACGACATGACACAAATTCATTTAGTGTCGTGTATGAGTTTGGACTTTTGGTACACGAAACATGAAAGTACATGACACGAAAATACACGACATGAACGAATTGCCATTGTTGCTACCCAAAATATTATCCGGAGATAGATATTGCTGGAATGGATGGATAGCAAATAAAGTGCGAGCACTTCCGTAGAGAAGGTAAATAACACAAGATTTTCCGGGGTTGTTATTCCCGGGCTTGAATGCTCTCGCGAGATGTTATTAATACAAATATTCTAGGAAACAAGTATTAATGTTAGAATACTATTACAATGAGTGTAAAGATCCTAGTTATCTTAGCTATAGAGCGTGAAGATTGCCGGAAGAACCAGATATGATGCTCTGCGAGTTCTTGTAACAACGTTAATGAGCTGTGACGACCATGAGAAATCGATAGTCCCTCACGACGTGTAGTAGCTGTATGTTTGAGTTCCAAGGCTTGTGAGTCTCGTTGAATCTGTACTGCAAGGAGTTCCTGCCTCTGCCGACCGTTTTTTGGGTGAGAGGTGCTGAGAGAGAAATCCTGAGGTAGATCCAAGAGAGGAAACCGAGAGCCTGAAGGAATGTATGCGTTTGTATGTATTTCCGTGAGTGAAGTTGGAACTTTTCTCTGTTATGAGTTGTACTCAGAGGAACCTTTTTCCAGTTGTTGGATGTTCCTTATTTATAGGACTGGGACATGCCGAGCGATCGCCTCTGCTGTATTATAATAAGCGGGCGATCGTCTTTTAGCACATGGGCTGGTCCCCTTAAAGTCTGCAGAGTTCTTTGGCGGCACCGTGCGGTCCAATGAGAAGTCTGCACGCGTCTGAGTCGCTGTCACGGGCGGTCCCACCTTGTACCTTTCGGCGGGTTTGTCGGTAGGTGAGTAGGTGGTGACAGGCTGTGGTCAACGATCCATGCTATGCGGCGCCTTTCGCGGATCTGCACATGGGCGCTGCTTTGAGATCCAGTCTTCGTAGAGTTTGACGGACGAAGGTCTTGTTCGCGTCACAGGACGCTCGTCCTAGGTCGGGCACCAGAGTCGATCGCTAGGTGTCAAAGGCGATCGACTTGAAAGTCGATCGCTAGATACCCGAAGGTGGACTGTTATCTCTGTTTAGGCAAGTTTGCCGTAGCTTATTCGGTCGTGGACTCGGTCGCTCGTCACTTTACTCCGATCGCCGCCGAGGCATACAAATCGTCGCACATAATTGCCCCCGAGCTCGCTCCGATGTTGGAAACGTGGGGTGATGTGGTCCTGTTGGCGATCGCTGAATTATGACGAGTGACTATACATTTTACGGAACTGGCGATCGTCTTTGAGTGGATTGGTTTGTACTTGGACGACCTGGTCGGTCGCTGAAATGAGCGGGAAATGATAATGGACGTGGAAAAGTCTCCGGGGCACGTGTCGGGTTCCTGTTGGGGGATACCGAGGGTTGGCTGCGACTCCTTGTCTGGCGTGACCTCTAAACGACGCATCGCGGGTTTCAAGGGAGTCATTAACTGCGACGGTTGCACTCCAACCCCTGAGATTCTCCATAATTGCAAGGAAGTCCCTGCTTTCTCCTATAAAAGGGCGCCGGGTTGTAGTGTTAAGACCCTTATGCGCTTTATCGGAGAATAGGACTTTTGCTGAAGATTTTTCTGGAGATTTCGACTGCCGATCGTCGATCGACTCGATCCTTGGTAAGAAAAGACACTCCTTTTCTCCTCTTCTTTTTCGAGAATGTCTGGAACATCTTCTTCGCACGGAGTGGGAACCTCCTCCGCCGCTGGGGCTTCGATTGCCCGGGGAGGATCCTCCGCAGATTTCCATCTGTAGACGGCCGCCGAGGCTATCCGTGTTGGTATTGACCCTGCGAAAGTCGAGGCGATGTTCAATGAAGCCGACGTTGTCAGGGAGGCGGCGGTTGATCCAAGACGGTCGCAGACGGAGAGAGATTCGGTGGTGAGGGCCTACTGGGAGTAGCATAGTGCTTTTGGCCAGGCCTATTTGGCCTTCGTTGAAATCATGGAGAGGTTGGCTGGTCCGTCTCCTAAATTCAATTACCGGGAGTATTCGATCGCTCATCCTTATCAACCTCCTAGGCGATCGTTGTTTCGGGCTGCGCAGCGATCTCTATGGTCCCTTGTCCAGATAAGAAGCTCGGCGACCAGGAAGGACCTGGCCGTCTAGAGGACGAGGTTCCATGTCCCCTCAGATGTGGATCTCTTTGTGCCGGCCGAGAATGAGCGAGCCGATCAGCCTCCAGAGGGTATGGTCGCCGTGATCGAAGCAATCATGGAGGCTGGGCTGCGGTTTCCTTTGTCTTCTTCTGTCTCCCATCTTCTAGCTGTTTGTAACGTTGCGCCTCTCCAGTTGACGCCGAATGCCTGGCTCCAGATCATTTGCACTCTCACCTTATTCGGCGGTCACCGACTGTACCGCCTTCCTTCGCCGTTGGAGATGAACCACCTGTTCAAGCTGACGGCTCAGAAAGGGTCGGTCGGAGGCTATCATATTCAAGGCCGATCTGGTCGGGTGATCCTCGGAGTCCCGAACAAGGTGCGGGGCGACCCGGCGAAGTGGTTCTGGGTCGGCGGTTCATGGAAGGCATTAGCGAGCAACAATCCCATGGACGAGTTGAATATTCCCACTAGCTTTCGGGAGAGGAATCCGGGTAAGGGTTCTGACTCTCCCTTTGTTCGGATATGTTCCGAACTGATCTAATTTGGTTTTCCTTTTGCAGGTTTCCATATTCCGACGATCGACGAGCTTCCTTTTGACTTTTTGGTCGTCTGGGAGCGGATACAAAGTTTGCCGGACGACGACCTAGACGCTTGCCGGATCAACAAGGAAAGCCGTTGGCTGTCAGCTCGGCTATTCAGTTTTCCACGACATCTCTCGGTCTCAGGTATGAGTTTCTGCGATCTCCAATTGCTTGGCGATCGTCCTGCTTGGAGAGTGCATCTGACCGTAGTTTGATTGTCCTTTATTGCAGAAGTCCGCTTTCCTCATTTCTTGGAGTCCCCCACTGGAGATAGCTATGTCGAACCCTGGATTTTTGGGCCGCCTTCGCTAGAAGAAGTCATCTCGAGCTCCTCCTGTGGCGTTACCTCTTATTCCGGAGGTGGGGCCTCGCGTAGAGCCGATCGTGGCGGAGGAGGAAGTTCGGGAGGAGGGGCTCCGGATGAATCGCAAACGGTAGAGGTTGGGAGAAACTCCAGTTTCTACCCCTGCCAGTGAAGTGCCGATCGCCGCACCTCCGATCACCGTCGTTCCTCCGGAGAATGAGCCTACGCCCTCTGCGACTTTCCTGTGGGAGATGACGATCGCTGAGGCTGAGACCCTTCGCGGGAAACCATACTTTGGCCGCGATCCTGAGAGAGCCGAGAGGTAGACTTTGCTTGTTGAGTTGAATCTCGTCATTTGCGTGGGAGATGTGCTAACTTTTGTTGTTTGATGCAGGATCCGTAGCACTAATCCATCTTTCCCGCTGATGGTGTTGGATTTTTTGGCGAGCCGATCACCTCGCCAGGCATGCGATGTCCCGTTGTATGTCAACCGGGCCGTTTCTGCTTTGCCGAAGGCCTGGACGACCCACTTAGATGCGATCGCTCGCCAGCGATCCGGGAATGCAATGCAAGCGGCTTTTGCTCTTTCTCTCCAGGCGGCAACGATGGCTGCCCAAGCTGTGCAGGAGTTCGAGGGGCGTCCTTCCACTACTCGCCTGCAGGCGGATCTCGAGGCGGCTCGGAAAGAGAACACCGAGTTTGCCGACAGGATTGTGGCAATGGATAAGGACTCCCTGGATGCAGTCAAGCGGGCGAGTCATGAACTTGAGCTGGCGTGACGGGAAGCCGAGCAAGCCCGGGTGACGGTTGACCGATTTCGGGACCGGATGACAGATGCCCGACGGTCGCAGGCGGCCGCTGAGAAGGAGGCCGATCAACTGAAGGTGACTGTTGCTCGGCTGACTAGCGAGCTGGCGGCGTCGAGGGGAGAGACGGCCGCAAGGGAGGCCGAGCTCCAGGGTGCGCAACAGTCGGCTGCCGAGTTGAAAGGGAAGCTGGAGGCGACCGAGGCTAATCCCTTTCTCAATATGGAGTTTGTCAGTGAGTTTGCCTATTATATGGCGTTCGCTGACTCGCTCCGAGCTGCTAAGAAGGGAGGACTGGAGGTCGGCCCTCTTGTCGAAAACTTCAAGGCGTATGCGTTGGAGCACCCTCTTCATCCTGACTTCTCCGTGCTGATCTTGGATCTCGCGGACATCGGCGTGGACTTGAGCTGGTATCCGACTCTGGCGAACCTTGTTCATCCCGACGCTCCGGAGGATGGGGAGGCTGCTCCGGAAGCTGGCGAAGGGTCGCGGGCCGAGCCGGAGGTTGAAGGCGAAGGCCAGGCAGGGGCCTGAGGCTCTTCGTTCTTTATTGTTATAGATCTTTTGCCTTGTAATTTTGTAGCTTTCTCTTTGTAGCATTTAGGCCTTCGGGAGACCGTGTATGTACTTCTGAAACTTCCAGTAATTAAATAAATGTTTGCTTCTTCGATTTATCACTTGAATTATTGATTTTCTGAGTCTTTTGCTTGACTTTGTACAAATGTGTGAGGAGAGATTGTTGTGTGTGTAGGTCTAAGTGAATTGATAAACTCATATAGATAACTTTTACAACAAATTCGATCGCTGCACAAACATCTGAATAATGCCGATCTCGTATGTAATTGAATAGGGACGATCGCTGTATAAATAGCTCCGCACTCTTCCCCCTTGTTTTTGTTCGCTTAAAGAAAGTAAGGGGACGAAAATAAATCGTTGAGTGAGCGGTCTTCAATTTTGTCGAATCCTCGAAAGGCCGTCCATCTCGGTCTTGAGGAGCCGTGCACAATCGTGGAGTTTGATGGACCGACCTCCATGACCGTGTCTTATGCACGAGCGACATTCCGTCTGTTGCCTAAGTTCTCGTGACTCACTTAATTGGTAGGGTCCTCCGAAGGTTGCGCCTCGCCTCGTATTTAAACGAAGGGCGTGCAGTCTTGTTCTGGAAGATTCCTTGCGCGGGGCGTCGTCGTATTAATCAACTCCACTTCCGCGGCTTGTTAGCTCTGCTTCCACCTCGGCCCGCCACTAAGATGGCGACCCTCGACGGTGTACGTTGAGACGGGGGGAGGGACGCGTCGCATTGTCCGAGAAGGACCCACCATGTTAAGTGATGGACCTATGAGGGCGGGCGAATGTGTCCACAGAATAGTTTTGGAGGGCCCTCAGACTACGCCGGCCTCGTATTTAAAAGAAGGGCGGGCGATCGTGGCCCAAACGGACCTTTCGTGGGCGTAAAGAACGGTTCCATCGTCCTCCACGACCATGGCGACACTCTTCTACCTCGGACCATCAAGTCAGATGACGATCCTCGACGGTATACGTTGTGTAAGGGGAGGAGATCGCCTGCCTAGGTTCTTCATGTAGATGACGAACTTTAGAGAGCGAGCGAGTAATCCTCTGATTTGATTTGGAGAGACCTTCGGCTACGCCCACCTCGTATTTAAACAAAGGGCGAGCGATCGAAGCCCAAAGGAACCTTGCATGGACGGATCGTCGGTTTCATCGATTTTCGTGACCATGGCGGCACTCTTCTACCTCGGACCATCACGTCAGATGACGGTCCTCGACGGTATACGTTGTGCTAGGGGAGGCGATCGATGCCTAGGTCTATCATGTTGATGACGAACTTTAGAGGGCGAGCGAGTCATCCTCTTTTGTGAAGCGTTAGCTCAGGCAGTAGCCTTTTGTTCAATGAGGTGGGAAATCGGGGAGAGACTTCCGAAGTTCCCTTCTCAGGATTGAAGCATATAGCTACGGTCACCGAGGTTGATCGAGGGGTTGGCTCGTATGAGCTTTCCGGCCTGTTCGCGTTCGACTCGGGCGACCGTGTCGGGAGATTGGCGGGGCTCCGGCTAAGCCAATAAGCTGTCCAACTTTCCCTCCTCGAACAATCTCCAGAGTTGTTTGTGGAGGTCGCAGCATTGGTTTGTGTTTGTAACACCCCAAAAACCTTACGGGAGTATTACACGCCGTGGGCCCCGCGCCGGAACCCACCAGGCTAAAAACCATTTACAAAAACGCCCAAAAAGGCCGATGAGAGTAGTATTTTCCAAAACTCACAAAATCATTTGAAAACACCAACTACCGTCAAGACAAACAAGGCCAAAAACTCGGTTAAAGGGAATCAGTTTTCGAAATCAAACTCAATTGGCATAAAGCCGAAAGCCATTTGAAAGAACTCACACAGCGGATAGAAACACAATCCAAGATACATATACATCAATAATGATATATACAAACAAAATACACGATTCCCCAACAATATGCCATAGCCAGTATCGTCCGGAATCCTCGCCTCACGACCGCTACCATCAAAGTCCTCAATACCTGAAAAAAAAACAAGTCCCACAACGGGGTCAGCAATAATGCCCGACAAATAACCGCAAGTACATAAACATAAATATTCACATGCCATGCATCATGAGAATAATAACCTCAACGATAACCTTACCACTTCCGGTAATCCAACGATTCTCGTTAAAATCCCAATATCACGATAATACCATAAAAATCCCAATATCACAACAATACCATATAATACCTCAATACCGATACTTTCCCGTACACAATCATCTGTGTACGATTACCACAAAACATACCTCTATCCGGACTTCCTTCCGAAATGTATACCATAGACCAAGGATATCTAAATGACATCAACAATATCCGAATACTACAATCTTCCCAAGATTGTCCAAATATCTCAACAATCATCAATTGTGCATTCTAATCCTTTTAGAACATCACTGAACATTCGTCAATATGCAATACAACATAAAATACTTATGAAATGTAAATAGAATTACTCATCAAAACATTACAACCGAACAAGTAAACACTTGCCTGGATATCAATATGACAAAACCACCACCGAACTTATCGTCCTCGTCTACGAGCTCTACAGCCCTGACTGGACTGAATTTACGGCCTTTCACCGTGGCAAAATGATTATACCTATTGGTTAATCAACCTAGAACAATAATCATATCAATAATCAAACCAACTTGGTAACAATGATCATAATATAATCAATCTGGAATTCAACCTCATACCAAGATTCATCTCATCTAAATCAACCACTATCATCACTATGATTTAGAATACCATCTTAAATCGGGTAAACGAATTATCAAATCATCATAGTCATCATATGGCCTCAAGAACATCAAAAACTCTATGATTCCATAATCATAATCAATATGTACAAGGCATAACATCATCTTTATTCGGCATACGCCTCATATACCCTCAAGAATCGCAATAACAATATCATAATCATCTTTATATGAATCATTCATCAACTATAACATCAAAATCCCGAAATGAAAAGGAGAAATATCCAACATACCTCATAGAATATGGATAACACAAGAAATCACTTCAAGAATCAACAATAGTTCCATAACCAAGCTCTAATTCCATGATTCCGAGCTCACAATCATGTTAGAAGTGTTTAGAACACTCTTAGAAGTGAAGAAGGACGAGTTGGGGTGGGAGAAATGAGTTTCCTTTCGTGAACAAATGAAAGACCAGCTCTTATTATATAAACTGCGCATCTCGTTACGTACGTAAGTGTCCTTGCTTAACGTACGTAACAACTTTAACGTACGTAATCCAAAATCCATAGCGTACGTAACAAACTCACTGTCTCATTCTGTGCAGTCCATTACATACGTAACCTATACCATATAACGTACGTAATATATTAGTTGACTTGCTACAGTACAATGGTCGTGTTACGTACGTAACACGTCCTGTATAACGTACGTAACATGTACGTTGACTGACCTGTCAACATCCTCCGCCGAAATTTGCCGACACAGGGTCCCACCTGCCGACCACGACTCGATCGTCTGATGCCTTCGTTACGTACGTAATACCTTAGCCTTAACGTACGTAACCATACCAATCTTACGTACGTAAGCTCACCTTGTTAACGTACGTAACAATTCCATACATAGCCAATTTCAGCAATTCCTGTCCAATGTCACGACATACCGAATACGAACATACGGCAAAATCAATACATATACTCAATTCAATAACATTATCAAACGTTCACAACGTCCTCGAGCATAATTAACCATCCACGATATCCAATATATAAACGAAAAATATATCCGAAAAATCGGGGTATTACACTCTACCCCCTTAAAAATAAGTTTCGTCCTCGAAACTTGCAATCTCTGTACAAACATCTCAACAGAAAATCCAAATCACCAAGGCAACCAAATAAATACCGAATAATATACTTACAGGTCTGTGAAGTCGAAGATCTCCCGTTATACTAGCATATGACACCATTTCAAAAATCTCGACACAACAAGAATGCCAAAACAGGAATAATCACAATTTGAAAACGATTGGTCTCCGCCAAGACCACAACAAGTTTAGAGCACTGTCGAGTTTTGTGGGATCTGTGATGCTGTGTCTCCTCACCTAAAGCGCATGAGCCGCTCCTTGTCACATGCACGTATCACCGGCGTTCCACTCCACATCGAAAGCCGCACGTGCCTCGCACCGGCGTTCACTTCCCGATTGGAGCCGCACCTTGCACATGACCACGTCACCGGCGTTCACTCCCTGCCTCATCGGTCTCGGGAACACCAACAATCCCCAAACCCACACATCACCACGACAGTACTCAAAAATCACACAGTTCCAAAACATCACAAACATCATGCTACTACCACACCGGTAGAGCCACATAACACACATGCCCGGTTATCACAAAACCATGGGCTCCGATACCATATTTGTAACACCCCAAAAACCTTACGGGAGTATTACACGCCGTGGGCCCCGCGCCGGAACCCACCAGGCTAAAAACCATTTACAAAAACGCCCAAAAAGGCCGATGACAATAGTATTTTCCAAAACTCACAAAATCATTTGAAAACACCAACTACCGTCAAGACAAACAAGGCCAAAAACTCGGTTAAAGGGAATCGGTTTTCGAAATCAAACTCAATTGGCATAAAGCCGAAAGCCATTTGAAAGAACTCACACAGCGGATAGAAACACAGTCCAAGATACATATACATCAATAATGATATATACAAACAAAATACACGATTCCCCAACAATATGCCATAGCCAGTATCGTCCGGAATCCTCGCCTCACGACCGCTACCATCAAAGTCCTCAATACCTGAAAAAAAAACAAGTCCCACAACGGGGTCAGCAATAATGCCCGACAAATAACCGCAAGTACATAAACATAAATATTCACATGCCATGCATAATGAGAATAATAACCTCAACGATAACCTTACCACTTTCGGTAATCCAACGATTCTCGTTAAAATCCCAATATCACGATAATACCATAAAAATCCCAATATCACAACAACACCATATAATACCTCAATACCGATACTTTCCCGTACACAATCCTCTGTGTACGATTACCACAAAACATACCTCTATCCGGACTTCCTTCCGAAATGTATACCATAGACCAAGGATATCCAAATGACATCAACAATATCCGAATACTATAATCTTCCCAAGATTGTCCAAGTATCTCAACAATCATCAACTGTGCATTCTAATCCTTTTAGAACATCACTGAACATTCGTCAATATGCAATACAACATAAAATACTTATGAAATGTAAATAGAATTACTCATCAAAACATTACAACCGAACAAGTAAACACTTGCCTGGATATCAATATGACAAAACCACCACCGAACTTATCGTCCTCGTCTACGAGCTCTACACTGATCGATCGAATTTACTGACCTTTCACCGTGGCAAAATGATTATACCTATTGGTTAATCAACCTAGAACAATAATCATATCAATAATCAAACCAACTTGGTAACAATGATCATAATATAATCAATCCGGAATTCAACCTCATACCAAGATTCATCTCATCTAAATCAACCACTATCATCACTATGATTTAGAATACCATCTTAAATCGGGTAAACGAATTATCAAATCATCATAGTCATAATATGGCCTCAAGAACATTAAGAACTCTATGATTCCATAATCATAATCAATATGTACAAGGCATAACATCATCTTCATTCGGCATACGCCTCATATACCCTCAAGAATCGCAATAACAATATCATAATCATCTTTATACGAATCATTCATCAACTATAACATCAAAATCCCGAAATGAAAAGGAGAAATATCCAACATACCTCATAGAATATGGATAACACAAGAAATCACTTCAAGAATCAACAATAGTTCCATAACCAAGCTCTAATTCCATGATTCCGAGCTCACAATCATGTTAGAAGTGTTTAGAACACTCTTAGAAGTGAAGAAGGACGAGCTGGGGTGGGAGAAATGAGTTTCCTTTCGTGAACAAATGAAAGACCAGCTCTTATTATATAAACTGCGCATCTCGTTACGTACGTAAGTGTCCTTGCTTAACGTACGTAACAACTTTAACGTACGTAATCCAAAATCCATAGCGTACGTAACAAACTCACTGTCTCATTCCGTGTAGTCCATTACGTACGTAACCTATACCATATAACGTACGTAATATATTAGTTGACTTGCTACAGTACAATGGTCGTGTTACGTACGTAACACGTCCTGTATAACGTACGTAACACGTACGTTGACTCACCTGTCAACATCCTCCGCCGAAAGTTGCCGACACAGGGTCCCACCTGCCGACCACGACTCGATCGTCTGATGCCTTCGTTACATACGTAATACCTTAGCCTTAACGTACGTAACCATACCAATCTTACGTACGTAAGCTCACCTTGTTAACGTACGTAACAATTCCATACATAGCCAATTTCAGCAATTCCTGTCCAATGTCACGACATATCGAATACGAACATACGGCAAAATCAATACATATACTCAATTCAATAACATTATAAAACGTTCACAACGTCCTCGAGCATAATTAACCATCCACGATATCCAATATATAAAAGAAAAATATATCCGAAAAATTGGGGTATTACAGTGTTGTGGCAAGGACTCTTGTGGTAGGCACAATACTGATTGTGGTCCAGATGACCGTGGTCCCTTATCGCCTTTGGCTTGTTCAGCGGTTCGCGCCCTTTGATGGCGTAGAAAATGTGGGCCGGAGTTCGGTTGAACGTGTGGAGGAGATGGGTTTCCACATCCTCGACGGCCCTGAGATCGCCGGATGACTTGGCGACCGCCTTTTTGGTTTTGGCGATCACCGTCTTTCGGACAGGAGGTGGCGTTTCCTCGCCTAGGTGGAGGGTGAGTAGCCTTTGCCTGGCCAGAAAGTCGGCAGCTTTAGCGCGGAAGATTGCATAGGTTGGGGGGATGTCCTTCGTCAGATGTCTAAACATGGGTGAGTGACCGTAGAATCCCCCCAGGAACGAATAGAGAGCAAGCTCGTCGCTGATGGGCTCGCCAGTGAGGACGATTTCGTCTACTCGGTCGATATAATCTGCGTCGGATTCGTCTTCCCCCTGCCTGATTTTCATCATGCGGTGGGGGCCTTCTGGTCTAGCGACCTTGGTGGCGAAGTATGACGTGAAGTCATTCGCCAGTTTCTCAAAGAAGATGATCGATCGAGGTGGTAGTGAGATTTACCACCTATGGGCCAGTTCGCCCAAGGTTAACGGGAAGATTCGGCACTTGGTCGCATCTGATGCCCCACACCCGGTCATGTAGATCCGGAACTTGCTTAGGTGGGTTTCGGGGTCCGATCTTCCTTCGTACAGAGGTGTTTTGGGAGGAGCGATCCTTGGTTGCACGGGGGCAAGCTCGATGTGGACCGCAAGTGGCTCGATTGGTCCGATGATCTTTCTGCTGGTGCTTGCCCCAGTGTCCAAGAGTGCTTTTATCTCGTCGAGCTGACGGTGCATAGTGGCCATCGCCATGGCCTGGCTGCTCGCGGCTAGACGCTCGGAGCGGGAGCCGAGGCGATCGGCACCCCCGGCGTCGGAGCGGAGTCGACGGCCGACTCAGATTCTACCGGGAGTTGGGTAGGTCGAACTCCTGGTGACGGACTCGGATTCCACCGTCTCATGGTTGGGGTCAGAATGCCCCGGTCGCCATGATGGATCGCTTCCCAAGCGACTGAATACGGAACCGTCCGACCTTGCGAGAGCCTTTCCTCTCGAATCGGGGCTTTCTGACGATCGCTCGCCCAGTAACCCCTTGAACTTCCGTTTGCCCACGCGGCGGATGGCCGAGGGAGTTATAGCGGGCACCACGCATGTTCTCCGTCGCTCCTTTAGGATGGCCATAGCCTCCTCGATCTGTTCCGAGGTTTGGAACTGGTCGAGTGAGAGGTTGGGGACATCCCTCAGGTGCGGAATCGAGAGTCTCGCGTCGCCACGGCTTCCCTCTGCCGTTGGCTGGGGCTCGGATCGAGCCGGGATATGGTGTCCGGTGGTTCGAAGAGTGGCTCTCTTCGATGTAGTGGCGGACGTCATGGTTCTGAAGGCTTGCTTTGAAGCACAATGAGTGTCACTTCAAGTATATGCCCCGAGAATAGTGAGTGTTCTTCGGGACGGTAGGAATAAAAATGAAGGTTTAGATCCCCTTCCTCTAGCGCCAATTATTGCTACCCAAAATATTATCCGGAGATATATATTGCTGGAATGGATGGATAGCAAGCAAAGTGCGAGAGCACTTCCGTAGAGAAGGTAAATAACACAAGATTTGCCGGGGTTGTTAGTCCCGGGCTTGAATGCTCTCGCGAGATGTTATTAATACAAATATTCTAGGATACAAGTATTAATGTTAGAATACTATTACAATGAGTGTAAAGATCCTAGTTATCTTAGCTATAGAGCGTGAAGATTGCCGGAAGAACCAGATATGATGCTCTGCGAGTTCTTGTAACAACGTTAATGAGCTGTGACGACCATGAGAAATCGACAGTCCCTCACGGCGTGTAGTAGCTGTATGTTTGAGTTCCTAAGCTTGTGAGTCTCGTTGAATCTGTACTACAAGGAGTTCCTGCCTCTGCCGACCGTCTTCTGGGTGAGAGGTGCTGAGAGAGAAATCCTGAGGTAGATCCAAGAGAGGAAACCGAGATCCTGAAGGAATATATGCGTTTGTATGTATTTCCGTGAGTGAAGTTGGAACTTTTCTCTGTTATGAGTGGTACTCAGAGGAACCTTTTTCTAGTTTTTGGATGTTCCTTATTTATAGGACTGGGACATGCCGAGCGATCGCCTCTGCTGTATTATAATAAGCGGGCGATCGTCTTTTAGCACATGGGCTGGTCCCCTTAAAGTCCGCGGGAGTTGCTGGCAGCCAGCTGTGCGGTCCAATGAGAAGTCTGCACGCGTCTGAGTTGCCGTCACGGGCGGTCCCACCTTGTACCTTTCGGCGGGTTTGTCGGTAGGTGAGTAGGTGGTGACAGGCTGTGGTCAACGATCCATACTATGCGGCGCCTTTCGCGGATCTGCACATAGGCGCTGCTTTGAGATCCAGTCTTCGTAGACTTTGACAGACGAAGGTCTTGTTCGCGTCACAGGACGCTCGTCCTAGGTCGGGCACCAAAGTCGATCGCTAGGTGTCAAAGGCGATCGCCTTGAAAGTCGATCGCTAGATACCCTAAGGTGGACTGTTATTTCTGTTTAGGCAAGTTTGCCGTAGCTTATTCGGTCATGGACTCGGTCGCTCGGCACTTTACTCCGATCGCCGCCGAGGCGTACAAATCGCCGCACAACAGCCATGTCGAGCTAACGGGTAGTTGGGGCTTTATGCCTATAAATACCAAGGCATTTGGTATAATTCACTACAACAACTACAAGCAAATCTCATATTGGTTCGATATCATTATATACATTATTGTTGTTTTATTTGTGCTTAATTGATAAGTGTTTGAGTGTTCATACATGAAAACATACACGAGAGGAAAGATATGGATTGTAGATTGATTCGGTGTTATTAGGATCGTTAATCCGGTATTGTTAAATGCAAGTGAGGTTTGTATAGTACCCATCGAAATCTAGAAAGGTTGCTTCCTTGTCCGAGGAGGTCTTGCTCTAAATCGACCTCCATTTTTCGACGGATCAAATTACATGACTTGGAAGAAAAAGATGTCGATCTTCATTCGTGTCTATGATATAGAAATCTGGAAGATCATCTGCATTGGCCCAAAAGTTCCAACCAAATCTGACGGGTCACTTAAGAGCTTCGAAGAATACAATGACGAGGATTGGAAGAACGATCACCTCAATTGTAAGGCTACTCAACTTTTATACTGTGCCTTAAATCCAGATGAGGTAAACCATATTTCTTCGTGTGAAAGTACTAAAAAAATCTGGAAAATTCTTGAAATCACAAACGAGGGAACAACTCAAGTCAAGGAGATGAAGATTAATATGCTTCTCCATGACTACGAGTTATTCATGATTAAGGGTCACAAATCCATTACGAACATACTCGACCGATTTTCGGTCATGACCAATGGGCTTGCACGTTTGGGAAACCGCTATCAAGTAGTGAAAAAGTCAGGACAATCTTATGATCACTACCTAGCGAATGGGATGATACCGTGACAGCGATCATGGAATCTAAAGATGTCAACATGCTAGACTTTAGCGCCCTTGTTGGTTCGCTAATAAATTATGAGATTGTTCTAAAATCAGGGAACGCCAAGCCAAAACCGAAGAAAAAATCTATAGCCTTAAAAGATAAGATGTCAAGAAAAGAAGAAATCCTAGTAGATAAAGATGACGAAGAATTGGCATATTATGCCAAAAATATAAATAAGTTTCAAAACTTATTAAACCGGAGAAGGAAGGACATCAAATCGGGCGAATCTAAGCAATTCGACAACAACTGTCGAAACTGTGGTAAACCTGGCCACTTTGCTAAAAATTGCCGAGGCTCAAATCCCAAGAAGGAAGTTCTCATAGCAACATGGAGTGACGAAGAGGATGATGATAAATATATTCAAAATAACCTCGCACTCATGGCAAGATGTTCATTCGACGAAAGCGATGTCAAAAGTCAGGTTAGTACATCGTTTCACGACGAATTATTTGAAGCATTCAAATTTTTACATACTGATTCTCAAAATCCTTTAATTGAAATTAAATCCCTCCAATCGAAAAATAAATATTTAGAAATCGAAATATCCAAAGTAAATGAAAAAGGGAAATTTATTGAAATCGATCATTCTCAGTGTATTGAGAAAGAGAATAAATTGAAAGATGATCTTTTAAAAGTTCAAGAAGAACTCAAGTTTCTAACAAATAAATTTTCTTGCGGAAATGACAAATTTGAACAAATATTTTCCGTTCAAAAATATTTCTTAAACAAACAGGGGTTATGATTCAAACTGCATAATAAAACTGAATCTTTAAATTTGAAAATACCCCATTGTGATAAATGTTTAAAAATTGGGCATCATATTTCGAATTGCAAAAGCCCACGTCGGACGATAAAAATTAAAAAGTTTGGATTCCTAAAGGAACCACTATTCCAAATATCGTCTATGTATCAAATGAAAAACCGAGAGTCGGTTGAATCCCCAAAAATCAAAATTGATTTGATTCAAATAGGTATTTAACTGAGGGGGAGTTTTTACTTTTACAAGGGGAGATTTTTTTGTTAGGGGGAGTTTTACCCATTTTTGTTCTGTTATATCATGATCAATTCTATACTCACATATGCATTTTTTGCTGATAACAAAACAAGGGGGAATAGGAGAATAGGAGAAGGGGAGAAAGAGTCATGGAAGAATGACGAGAAAAAAAATATCCCGATCAAGAAAAGACGAAGGAGAAAGTCGAAAAGATGAAAAAGAAAAGAAGTTGAAAAGAAGAAGAATGAATAACGGAGAGATGGAAACTAACGAAACGGAAAAAGCCGAAAACTTTGATCTATATATATTTTTATTTTGCAGGTTTATCCCATTGAAGAGTGTTGTTTTGTAATCATCAAAAAGGGGGAGATTATTAAAATATTTTATTCCATACATTTATAATTGAGTTTTGATGATTAGTTGTTAATCAAATAAAAACAACAAGGAAGCAAAACAAAATAACAGAGAAGTCAGAGACGCTCGAACCGGACTGAAAAGCAAAGAAGTGAAGAAATAACATGTATAACATACGCAACACATGAATGATAACGTACATAATACAGTGGAGGATAACGTACGTAATACAAGTTACATAACGTACGTAATGATTTGAATATGAATTCAAACAAGGAACCGTTGAAGATGACGTCATGGAGTAGGTCAGCATGCAACGGATATTTTGACTGAAGTTAACGTACATAATGGGTTCTATATAACATACGTAAATAAGAAGACAGGAGCTACTGGACTGATTTGCACTATACATAACGTTCGTAACAAATGAGGCTTAACGTGCGTGATGTTTTTAATGTACGTAGGCGTGTACAAACCAGTTTTTTTTCCAAACCGGTTCGGGTTTGAAAACCGGACCGATTTTTGGTCATAGTTTGAAAACCGGTTTTTTGACCAAACCGGTTCGGTTCGGTTTTTATGTGTGTAAAAACTCGAACCTATACTAACTGGTTTGGGTCGGGTTGAGACCGGTTCGGGTTTAAAAAACCGGTTATAACCGGTTTTAAAAAAAAAACTTAAGAAAGTGATATCTTCTTATTAAATAAACCCATTATACTTAAATATAAACTTTTATTAAATAAACTCATTACAACATCAACTTTTATTCAAACATTTAGAATTTAAAACATAAACTTTTATTCATCGAGAGTGATATCTTCTTCGGAGCTAGCCTCGCGCGAAGCTTCATCGAGAGCAATTTGAGAGAAACGAGAATTTTGTAAGCGTTTTTAGTGTTTAAAGAGTGTTTTGAGAGTGTTTGAGTATTGTGACTAAACTAAACTCAACATACCTATTTATAGTGAATTTAGGATGGCAAAATGGTAAAAAAAAAAAAAAAAAAACGGCCATATTTTGAAAAAAATGGCTAGTTAACGTCACAAGGGAAAACCGGTTTCACAAACCGGTTCCCAAAAAAACCGACCCAGACCGATTTTCGACGACACACTCGGCAACCGGTTACAAACCGACGGTTTGGATCAAAACCGAACCAGTTTTGGTTTCGTTTTTTTTTTCGGTTTCAGTTTCGGTTTTTTTGCCCACCTCTAAATGTATGTAATGAGAGACATGTAACGTACGTAATGCAGGCAACATAAGCTAACGGGTAGTTGGGGCTTTATGCCTATAAATACCATTTGGTATAATTCACTACAACAACTACAAGCAAATCTCATATTGATTAGATATCATTATATATTATTGTTATTGTATTTATGTTTAATTGATAAGTGTTTGAGTGTTCATACACGAAAACATACACGAGAGGAAAGATACAGATTGTAGATTGATTCGGTGTTATTAGGATCGTTGATCCGGCATTGTTAGAATCATATCTAAATCCAAGTGAGATTTGTCTAGCACCTATCGAAAGCTAGACAGGTTGCTTCCTTGTCCGAGAGAAAAGGAAAACGGTTTATCTTAGACCGACATAAAGATGAGATTATAACGGTATCCCTCAGACCGATAGAAGATGCACAGAGGTTGATCTTAAGCCTATTGAAAAAGATACGGAGAGAGGACGTAGGCACGTTTGGACGAACCTCTATAAATCTTGTGTCGTTTATCTTCTGCACTTTAAATACGCTTCCGCAACGCAAAATAGTTCAAAACTCTACTCCGCACTATTCAACCCTCCCTTCTAGTGGCGGTACCAATCCAACAAATTGAGTGACCCTCAAGAATAATTTTCGACCGATCCACAACAGTTAAGTAATATCCGGTAGCTTGTTCCCCAAACAACGTCCGAATTAAGGCGGGGAAATATTGTAGTAGGTTTTGAAGAAAATATCAAAAGTAGCAACCACTTTTCTTCAAAAGGTAATATCCTATGATCATTAGATCTAGATTAGGATATTAAATTTCACCAATAATATTATTTAATAAATATTAATTTATATTAATGTGCTTATTAATCTTAATAATTAATTAATTAGCATGCCTAAATAGATCCCGTGCTTGTGGATGTGTAAAATACTTTATTCAAATTATTCAAACTTCGTTTCTGCTGCCTTTTATTTTCAATACTGATATCATATTCTGTAACATCCCCGATATATTCAAGGTATCTCACAGCGCCGTGAACCCCTACTTGGGATCCACCAGGATATTACACATCAACTATTTTGGTTGATGAAACGAGCACATCAATAAAGGACGAATACGTCAACAACGACCTGGGACAACCGGTAATTATTCCAAACCCAAACATCATAACTCAAAGAGCATAAAACAAATAAAAAAACACAATTTAACAAAAACTCCTAAAGTACTCGAGTACTGTCTACCAAGAAAGTCATAGTTGAACAAAAAACGACGACTAGATGCTCAGCATAATATCACGTTCTGCCTTCATCCTCGTACTTCCTCAATACTCGCTCATTCAGGCGCTTGAATAATGAAATACATAAAATGCTTTTTCCCCATTTAAGGGGTTAGCATTTGAATGGCTAGTAGAAGTAAATACATATGAACCACTACAAACTTACAAATTCAAGTACAAGCACGAAAGTTTGAAATGCTAAGAAAATGGTTTTCGGATATGCAATTATCTAAAATATCATCATCACAAAATCAAGCACCTGATTAACTATGGACGAGGCCCCGTCAGACCCTCCCAGAGTGAACATAAACACACATACATCACTCATGCATTACTTCTCATGCTATGTGTGTAGGTTCATAAGAAATAATTGCCTTTGAGACATGGCGAAACATTTTGAGACGATAGATGACCACAGTGAAGGGATTCGGAAACTCCGAACCTAAATAATCCGTAAAACAACTATCAACAACAATACAAACATATTCAGAACTAAATTCTACCCAAAACCCCATCTTCGGTTCATGCAAAACAACATTCAATAAGGTAGAGGGTGAACCACAACCGATCCTATTGATTCTCACCGAAATACGTAAATCATACCATGAATTCATAGGGGAAATGTATATCCAGGATAGATAATTCGGAATGGAACAGATTAAAAAAGCAATACCCCCAAAATCCCGAAATCTAGGGTTCTAGGATGATTACCTCGATTCAAAGGGGAAAAGTATGATTTGATGTTATTAATTTACACCAAAAACTTGACGATTACGTTGGAGAATAAAATATTGATGAACTCTTGTGAAAAATCATCCCAAATCGCCCTTGGAAGCTCTGCCCATCGCGTGAGAGGAAGAAGGATGAAACTGGTTCTGTTTTAGAAAAACCTACTGTTTAATACAACGGGATCATTACGGCCGTAACAGTATGGCCTTTACGGTCGTAACATCAGCCCCATTACGGTCGTAACATATTGCAAGTTACGGCTGTAACCTGCATGCTGACAGCAGGTTTTGTCCTGCTATCCGATCAGTCCCGAACGACCTAGAAATGCAATAATTCCGGAAATGCGACGGGACGCATACGGAGAGTTATCAACGGCGAACTAAAGCGCCAAACAAACACGTGATTCCGACCATTCGAAGGTGCAAAATGAATATGAATACAAATGCCCAAAACTTTGAGAAAAAATATCCGAAAATCAAGATCAGAGATCGAACAACAATACTAAAGCTCACCACACATCTGAAAATACTAAAAGTGCTTATAGAAACAACGAAACAATAATTTTGAACAAGATTTGTAAGAATCGAACCAAAACACTATAAAGTCACAATATCACAGGGATTCATTAAAGCAACTCAAAACTCATTCGAATGACAAAAAATACAGAATAAAATAGTTTCAAAGTATCGAAATGATTACAAGTGAGTCGTCGAAAACAGAAAAATGACAAGAATGGAAATTACTAAAATAGAAAAATCTCGGATATTACAAGAATTACAAAAAGTGACACGTGCCCCTCTCAAGACCACATTGTTAGGACTTGTTCATGAGAGAGAAGGCACGTACAGTAAATTCAAAAAACTTGTAAAACAATAATCGTAAAGCACAACAGGACCAATCTAGAGCTTAAATCGCCTCTCTAATAATAAGAACACTAATTTACCTAAAAGAGAGGCTAAAAAGGCAGTGGCTAAGGCTAAATGTGAGGCTTACGAGGAGATGTACAAGCGCCTAGACACCAAAGAAGGAGCGAAAGCTATTTTCAAACTATTGAAAGCTAGGGAAAGAGGGAGGCGCGACCTGGGTCCCGTTAAGTTTATTAAGGATGATTTGGGTCAAGTGTTAGTGAACGATGTGGCTATTAAGGAGCGGTGGAATAGTTATTTTTTCGAACTTTTCAATGAGGCTAGAGGTAGTGACTCGGTGGTGCAAGGATTTAGTCTATCTTCTGCTCGTTCGTTTAGTTCCTGTGAGAGCATCAGCAAGGAGGAAGTAAATGGTGCCCTAATGAAAATGGGTAGAGCTAAGGCTGTAGGCCCGGATCAGATCCCTATTGAGGTGTGGCTTTCTCTGGGGGAAGTCGGCGTTCAGTAGCTAGCAGAGCTGTTCAACATCCTCCTCAAAGGCTCTAAAATGCCGACAGAATGGAGGCATAGTATTGTCGTGCCTTTTTTCAAGAACAAAGGCGATGCTCAGAGTTGTAGTAACTATAGGGGTATTAAACTCCTCAGTCATACTATGAAACTTTGGGAAAGAGTGGTGGAATGCAGGGTTAGAAGAGAAGTGGAGATCTCAGACAACCAATTTGGCTTCATGCCGAGGAGGTCCACGACTGAGGCCATTCATCTCGTCAGACGCCTTATGGAGAAGTTTAGAGAGCGGCGTAAGTAACTCCATATGTGTTCATAGATATAGAGAAGGCTTATGATAGCATCCCGCGCGATGTTATTTGGAGGAGCCTAGTAGAGAGGAGGGTGTCGTTGCCGTTCGTTAGGGCGATCCAAGACATGTACTCCCAAGCTAGGACGTGCGTTAGGACCCCAGTTGGTGACACCCAGTATTTTCCGGTTGAGATAGGGCTACACCAGGGGTCGGCGCTAAGTCCTCTTCTCTTCGCTCTAATCCTTGACGTCATTTCACGAGGGATTCAAGATGGCATCCCGTGGTGCATGCTTTTTGCTGATGACATTGTGTTAGTGGCGGAGTCGAGGAGGGAGGTGAAATCGAAGTTGGAGCTTTGGAGGGCTAAGTTAGAATCCCAGGGCTTGCGTGTGAGCCGGTCTAAGACCGAGTATCTCTGGTGTAACTTTAGTGGTGAGGCCAACGAGGAAGATGTTGAGGTAAAGATTGCGGATCAGATCGTACCCCGTACGGATAAGTTCAAGTATTTGGGTTCGATCATTCAGAAGGAAGGTGCGTGTGAAGATGATGTCACGCATCGCATCAAGGCGGGGTGGATAAGGTGGAGAGCAGCGACAGGGGTCCTGTGCGACAAGAAAGTCCCTCTAAGTTGAAGGGTAAATTCTATAGAGCGGCAATCCGACCTGCAATGTTATATGGCTCCGAATGTTGGGCGATGAAGAAGTCGCTTGAGAGAAAGTTGCAAGTGGCTGAAATGAGAATGTTACGTTGGTCGTGTGGTCGCACAATGTTAGATAGAATTGCGAACGGGGTTTTCAGGAACGCGCTGGAAGTGGCGCCCATTTCAGCGAAAGTTAGGGAAGGGAGATTGAGATGGTTTGGCCACATCCGCAGGAGGCAGGCATCTGCTCCGGTGAGGAGGGTCGAGAGTTTAATGGTTGTCGGGGAGAGGAGGAGAGGCAGACTGAGGAGGACGTGGGAGGAGCAACTGAGATTAGATTTGAAGGCCTTAAACCTTTCCGAGACCATGACTGTTGATAGGTGCGCTTGGAGGCGCCAGATCAGAGTTGTGGATTCTTTTGTAGGGAGCGGTGCTGTAGTTGAGAGCATCAGGGTTGGGTTGTCTCGGTTAGATTTGACCTAGAGCATTGCATTTTTACTTTTATTGTATATTTTATCCTATTGTCTTTGCGTGTGGTGTATTTTTGACAGGGAGCTGTGCGCAGAGCCAACCTCTCTTTTGTTAGAGCAGCGTTCATCGGGAGTGAAGTAGCCAAATTCCGCTTAGGTAAGTCCCATATGGATCAAACCATGGGCTCAGGTATGGTCTCGAGCTTTTTCGAATCATATGTTTTCCTTTGTATTTATCACACAAGATTCTGCTGTGCACTAAGCTGGGGGTCTTCACGGAAATAGCCTCCCTACCGTAATAAGTAGGGGCATTGTCTGCGTACATCTTACCCTCCCCAGACCCTGCTCTGAGCGGGATATACTGGGTATGTTTGGTTTGGTTTGGTTTTTACTAACTTACCTTAGTGTTTTCGTGTATCTTCTATTATCCACGTCTTATACATTTATCTACATGTATTTGTTGACCAACAATTGTATAAACAAATTGGTACTAGAAGTAGATCTTGTGGTCAAATTGCACTTTGATTGCTATTTATCTTCACATTCTATGGCTAAAAGCTGTCACATTCCGACAACATTATTCCATCAAAGAAGTACATCGATCCATTTGGAGAACGGTCTCTGAATCAACCAACCGGAGCAGCACCCCTCATTGCGGTCGTCATCAAGATCATGCCAAACTTGGCTTTTCTGCAGGATATTGTAACACCCCAAACTAGGCGAATATTACAGTGCCATGGACCCCCGACTGGGACCCACTAGGCGAATGAAAATTAATGAATTAAGTGATATAATTGTAGTACCGAACCACTGTATATCAATAATTACTCCGATGAGGAGTTTTAAGTATAACACACCCAGGATAAAACAGAATACATGTATATTTTATATGAAGATAAAATATACAACACCAATTAAAATGAGTATATAAATGGAAGTCTGCAGCGGAATACAAATGAAGAAAACATGAAGACTGAAAGGACTAGGGCCCCCTACTAGTATCACTGGGACTCCTCGCCGTCAGCGTTCTCTTCCCGTGCCTTAGCCTTGCCATGACCTGAAAACAACATCCCCCAACGGGGTCAGTTACACAGAACAACAATCCTCAAGAGTTGAATAAACACAATCATGATATATCTTAATTATGAAATGACGCTGAAGAGAGGCATCATAGTACGCCCGTAATGGTATGTGCAAGTGCACAAGACGAGTGTCCGGACACACCCGCCCTTGTACCTAATTAGTCTCACGGAGGTACATTACCGTGTGCACAGTCTAATGTGTCGGTGAACCCAACACATGACCATCACGTGCCCGACTAAAAATTCCACACATCCCCACCCGGCCACGCAACATGAACCCAGAAGGTCATATGGGCAAGGAATGACCATGAAGAATAATAATGGATAACAACCCGACGAAATCAAGAATGACTCACCGAGATGAAATGATAGTGAAACGAATGATAGCTCAATGAAATGATTGGAACCGTCGTTCCTCATGAATGAGGTGATTAATTGACAATTACAAGTTCCAATACGGTTAATACATTATGAATGAATTATGATTATAAATGAACAACAACAAAAGGAATGAATATCCTTTTAACCGAGTAAGAATTAACTTACTCTACCGGTGGAGAATGTCCTTCCTCGAACAACGTCCAAAAAGGGATGTCGGTCGCTCGAACAACCTTGAATGACAATTACCAACAATGCTCAATATACGTATCAAACACGATTATAACCGACTCAAACGTCGATACAACAATATCCAAACTCATTGAGGCATTCTAGCGAACACTTAGCAAACACACATCCTTTGATAACATTAAATCCCGAATACATCGAAACCAACTCCAAAATGAGTATTTCAAACCAACAAAACAACTTCAATGATATCAATAATCCCGTAGGAATCCACAGTTCGAGTTAACGACAACATCTAATCGAAAACCCCCAAAAATATCAAAGTCAACCCCAAAGTGTTCTTGATTCAAACCCCCAACAATTTCATGAAATCCAAATATATGCCATAAAATCCGTAGGAATACATTTATCCAAGGTAGATAATCCATATCTAACATATTCCAACAACAATCCAAGCTTATACGAACAAATCGGAAGGAAAACACTTGAACTCCGAATTCTTAGATTAAAAAGGTGATTACCTTTATTATGATGTTTGAAGATGATGAAATGATGATTACTCCGTATTATATGCTTGGAATGTTGATAGCTGATTATCACCTCGAAGAACACTTCTCAAGAAGTTCCAAATCGCCCAAAATCGATGAAGGAATGAAAAGAAATGACAAATGACGAAACTGGACTACACTGTCCAATTTATACTATTCTCGGATTAGCGCACGCTAGCTCCTGTGCGTAGCATGCGCTAACGGGTATACTGGGTTGTCCAGTATCCTCTTTTCGCAACGGTAGCGTGCACTACGTACCTCTTGTAGCGTGCGTTACAACCATGTATTTAGCGTGCGCTAACACAAAATGTTAGCGTGTGCTAACAATTTATCTGGTGCCCAGTACTGAAGTCCAGAACCTCCTGTTCTCTGATCTGATTGGGTTAGCGCGCGTTACTCACAAAAATCAGCGTGCGCTACAGACACCGATTAGCGTACGCTAATCTATTTGTAGCGTGCGCTAGTGGTTATTCCTAATCAGTCCAGTAGCCACTGGACTCTGCCTGATCCGGCCTTAGCGCGCGCTACACCGACTGCATAGCGTGCGCTACTTCGACCTACTAGCGCGCGCTACTTACCATTCGTAGCGTGCGCTACCTGAACTCAATTAGCGCGCGCTAAAGAGAGTTCATAGCGTGCGCTACTCCTCACACACAGCCCACTATGAAGATGACAATGATGATAAACACGACACGATTCTCCAACTAGATTGATGATGAATGACGATTGATACACGATACAATTACTCTGAACGGTGAATACAATGATTGAATATGATTGACAAATGATCATTAATGAGTGAAAATTACTGAGTGACAATTACTGAACGATAATTACTGAATGATAATGACTAAATTACAACCGGGTATTACATACACCTCCCTTAAAAGAATTTTGTCCCCGAAACTAAGGGTCAAACAACTCGGGATGACTCTCCCGCATACTATCCTTGGTTTCCCAAGTAGCTTCTTCGACTCCATGTCTAGACCACTGAATTTTAACCAAAGGAATCGTCTTGTTCCTCAACTGTTTGATTCGCCGCTCTAAGACTCGTATAGGACGCTCCTCGTATGAATGATCATCAGCGATCTCGATTTCGTCGAACTGAAGTATGTGACTTGGGTCGGCAACATACTTCCGCAACTGAGATACGTGAAACACATTATGAATTCGGCTCAACGCAGGAGGTAAGGCCAATCGATAAGATAACTCGCCTACTCGATCTAAAATCTCAAACGGTCCAATGAATCTCGGACTCAACTTTCCCCTCTTCCCAAAACGGAAGATACCTCGACTCGGGGATACCTTGAACAAAACATGGTCACTTGTCTCGAACTCTAATGGCCGACGATGGTTATCTGTATAAGATTTCTGTCGACTCTGAGCGGTCAACAAACGACTCCTGATCAAAGCTACCTTCTCACGGGCGGCTATAAGCATATCGAGTTCGGTGCCGATTTATTCTGATAAGTCATCCCAACACAAAGGAGATCGACAACGACGACCGTACAAGGCCTCATAAGGTGCCATCTTAATCGAAGCATGCCAACTATTATTGTATGTGAACTCGATCAACGGTAGTTGGTCTTCCCAATCATCTTTCCAATTGAGGACGCATGCCCTCAACATGTCCTCCAGTGTCTGAATAGTCCTCTCTGATTGTCCGTTGGACTGAGGATGAAAAGATGTACTGAGATTAAGTTGAGTTCCCATAGCACGATGAATTTATTTCCAAAAATGTGACACGAATCGTCCGTCACGATCGGAAACGATACTTTTAGGAGTACCGTGCAGTCTCACTATCTCTTTGATAAACAACTGGGCAAGTCTCTTGGGACCCCACGTATCCTTAGTCTCAAGGAAATGAGCTGATTTAGTTAAACGGTCCACAATTACCCAGATTGTATTCATGCCACGACGACTCGTCGGCAAACTCGTGATGAAGTCCATAGAAATACTTCCCACTTCGACTCTGGAATAGGGAGAGGTTTCAGCATACCCGCCGGTCGTTGATGCTCTATCTTGACTTACTGACAGGTTAAGCATCTCGAAACAAATTCCGCGACTTCTCGCTTCATATTACTCCACTAGTAATTTTGTTTCAAGTCTTTGTACATCTTGCTAGACCCCGTATGAATGGAATAAGGGGTAGCATGAGCTTCTCTCAAAATCGAGTTTTTCAACTCGTCAATCGCCGATATGCACAACCGATTCTTAAATCGCAAAAGTCCATCCTCATGGACCACAAACCCAGAAGCTTTCCCTTGAGTCACATCATCTCGAATGCGTAACAAAAATGGGTCCGAACCCTGATTCTCCCTGATCGCCTCCTCAAGTGGCGATGAAATCTCTAACGTACAAAGTTGCCCTTGTACTCGCTGTAACCAGGCCTCGATCTCGGGTCTCAGAAATTCCTGCTGAAGTTCCTTCTGAACTGTTAATCAAGCAAGCATTTGCTCCTGAACGGACTTACGACTCAAGGCGTCGGCGACAACGTTCGCCTTGCTTGGGTGGTAAAGTATCTCAATATCATAATCTTTGATTAGTTCCAACCACCGTCTCTGTCGCATATTTAACTCCTTCTGAGTTAATATATACTTTAAACTCTTATGATCGGTGAATATCTGACAGGTAACGCCATAAAGATAATGACGCCAAATCTTCAATGCGAATACCACGACTGCAAGCTCCAGGTCATGGATCGGATAATTAACCTCGTAAGGTCTCAATTGCCGTGAAGCATAAGCAATAACTTTCCCGTTCTGCATTAGTACACATCCGAGACCCTGCCCGGATGCATCACTATAAACCACAAATCCTTCCGTCCCTTGCGGTAAAGAAAGGACATGTGGTGAAATTAACTGGCTCTTGAGTTCATCAAAACTCTGTTGACACGCGTCAGACCACATGTATTTCTTATATTTCCTTAAAAGGTTCGTCATGGGTTGAGCTATTTTAGAAAATCCTTCAATAAATCACCGATAATAACCAGCTAATCCGAGGAAACTTCGGATTTCCTTAACATTCTTCAGAGATTGCCAATCTCGGATAGCCTCCGTCTTCTGAGGGTCGACACGAACTCCGTCTGATGAAATTACATGTCCGAGAAACGTCACTTCGGACATCCAGAACTCACATTTGGAAAACTTCCCATAAAGTTGCTCTCGTCTCAACACGTCGAGCACCTGATGAAGGTGAAACTCATGTTCCTCCCAGTCACGAGAATAAATTAAAATGTCATCAATGAAGACAACCACGAACTGATCTAAATAGTCGATGAAAACCCGATTCATTAACTCCATGAATACCGCATGTGCATTAGTTAACCCAAACGGCATTACCACGAACTCATAATTGTAATATCCGGAATTTCTACTATTGTGGTTTAATATTATTTTATCCGAGTTATGTTGTACATCGTGGAATCTGTACAGTATGAATAAAATAAATGAAGGACTGAGACATATGTAATGGTATAATTGTCGTACTTGGTCGATAATTACAATTGAGGATATTGTGTATCATATGAGAATATTATTGAATTGAGTATATGTATTCAGTATGTGAGTGTACGTATCCAGCATGTCGAGACGGACGAGAAGAGTTGGAAATGGCTAAGTATAGCCTGATTAGCGCGCGCTAATGTTCAAGTATAGCGCACTCTATCGTTCATGGTTAGCGCACGCTAGAGGCAGAATGTAGCGCACGCTAATGCAGTCAGATCGGAAGGAATCTGCATGGATCAGGCCACTTTCGGCGCACATTTTGATAAGTCAACGGATGTTTGTAATATAGTACTAGCGCACGCTAAACCCTAGCGCACACTAATGGTATATTGGACAAAAAGGAATCTTATCCTCGTCAGCACTTTCGGCGTGTAGACCAGTCTTCGGAGCATACAGACAAACGAGTCAACTGATATTAGCGCACGCTAAACGCAAGGACTTGCGTACGCTAGAGAGTGTAAGTTACGTACGCTAATGCATGGGCGTTACGTACGTAAGCACATGTACGGCCGCATCAGTAACCTCGGATCGCGATAGCGCACGCTAACAAAGTCAGTTAGCGCACGCCAAGGCCATAGCGCACGCTAAACATAAGGTTTAGCGCACGCTAGTAATATACTTTATAAAAAGGGACAAACAGGTGTTATGAAGCATTTCGTCCATTTCTTTCCTTTCACTCGATAGAGAGAGATCTCTGGGAGGTACTTGAGGTCCAGAAACACTCCGAGATGATGATCTTTATCAAGATTAAGATATAGAGTATGGATTAAAGCCTTGTTTTTCAAGTTACTCATGGTTCTTGGAATGAAGTTCAAGTGTTCTCCTTCTTGGTTCGTCTAATCCAGGTAATTTCATATCCCTTTGATAGTAGTTCGTTTTTAAGGATGATTACATGTGGGGAACATGTTGGATAATCATGTGATGATATTATATGAGGATTAATGAAGTTATGATAAGAGTTTTCGGATGTTAACTAAGATGTCTCCATACTTTAAGAATTATGTTTCGTTTAACCCGATGAAAGATGCATTTCTAAATTATGTTGATCATGATATGAGGTTGTATTCCAGATTAAGAACGATATGATAAGATGATTATGTATAGGAGGTGTTGGTATATTCGTATCTAGAGCTAAGATATGTGTTTTGATATAATATTCGTACAAGAACATGAGTATGACTTCGAGTATGGTGATGAGATTGAATTTGGAAAAGTTATTGTTAATCTTGGAGCATGATTTCCTTTTCTTTCGTATTCATAGTCGCAAAGTGTTAGTCGATGCTTGGAATGTATGCCTCTGTATAGCATTAGCGCATGCTAAGACTAATGGCTAGCACACGCTAACGAGAGTAACTTAGCGCACGCTATGTTAAGGTATTAACGTGCGCTAAGTCATCAGGCAGGGTAGTATATTCTGTTTTGGTTATGAATTCGTGATCGTTTAAGTTGGTTTGATCAGACTTGTGGTTAACCGAGATATTGTTGAGCCGTTGGGTTTGTGAATTGGTTTTATCGATTGTTGATTGTTGTCAAACTTGTTGTCTATCGATTATTATAATAGGTTGAGATTATTGATTGGTGATTAGAACCATGCTCTGCGGTCGTGTTCGAGAATGTTCGTGAATTGCATTGATCAGGGCCAAGGGAGTTGTAGATGACGGCAAAGGAATTGGTAATGGCTTCATCGGTCTCGAGGCAAGTTATTACTTGCTCAGTTTATAATATTCAATGAATGATTTCAGTTTCATTCGTTTATTACTCGTATAGCAATGTTTATAAATCGTAATCACAGGAGATTTGGGATTATAGGTTGTATTCGAGTTTTGGGAATTTAAATCATAATGTATATGATTTACAATTATCGTTGGTATACTTGTTATCGAGGATACATCATGGTATTGACGAAAACGTGAATTATCTATCGTCCGTGATGTTTTGGATCGGTGAATATTCAGAATAATGGTTGGTGATGGTTTAGATATCGAGATTGCTCTCGAAAGACTCGGAGCAAGTATTTTAATCATTTCTGTCATGTTGTGATACATTCGTGTATCTTTGTTGTCGTGCATTGTGTACTATTATCTTGTGCAGTCGTGCATTGTTGTCGTATGTCCACCATGCGTTGGTCCGACGGGATCATCATGGGAATCTATACCTGTGTGCGCTGGATCGCTGGACAGGTAATGCCACCATGCGTTGGTCCGACGGGATCATCATGGGAATCTATAGCTGTGTGCGCTGGATCGTTGGATTACCATATATGTTGTTGTTGTGCATATGTATATTATGGGCTTGCCATAAGTGTACATTGTCGTTATTGTTGTGATCATATTGACGTTGTCATATGAGTATGCATTTATAAGTCTTGTGTTAGGACCATGTCCGTATGTTGTGTTGATCTAATCTCGGATTAGACTGATGTGATGGTAATGGTATTTCGTATCTTGAGGTATGTTCCGTATTTCCTTGATACTTGTCTTTGATGGACAATCGATTATCGTATTGGAATTGTCGACGTTATCCGATGGATTGAATTGGCCAGAGTTGGTATAATTTCTGTATCGCGAGTTATGATAATATTTTGAGAACCTTGGGTATTGTTGAGATACCGTACAAATATTTCGGTATTATCTTATTGTGTTGTTAAGGATAGGAATCGTGGATTTTCGTAAAGTTACGACAGTAAGATTACATTGGTCGTATTCTTACTTAGTATTTCCATTGATATGTAATTATTGACGTAATGTGATGGTTATCATTGTTGTATATTATGGCTGACCCCGTCGTGGGATTTCTTTTTAGGTTCTTGGATTATCAAGCTTGTAGCGGTCGTGAAGAGATGAGCTTCCCGGAGGATACTGGCTAGGACATGTATTTGTGTATTGAGTTTCTGATCAGTTATAGTATTCCGCTGCTAGAGTATTTTAATGACAAATGACGAAACTGGACTACACTGTCCAATTTATACTGTCCTCATATTAGCGCGCGCTAGCTCCTGTGCATATCGTGCGCTAACGGGTATACTGGGTAGTCCAGTATCCTCTGTTAGCAACGGTAGCGTGCGTTACAACCATGTATTTAGCGTGCGCTAACACAAAATGTTAGCGTGCGCTAACAATTTATCTGGTGCCCAGTACTGAAGTCCAGAACCTCTTGTTCTCTGATCTGATTGGGATAGCGCGCGTTACTCACAAAAATCAGCGTGCGCTACGGACACCGATTAGCGTACGCTAATCTACTCGTAGCGTGCGCTAGGGGTTATTCCTAATCAGTCCAGTAGCCATTGTACTCTGCCTGATCCGGCCTTAGCGCGCGCTACACCGACTGCATAGCGTGCGCTACTTCGACCTACTAGTGCGCGCTACTTACCATTCGTAGCGTGCGCTACTTATAACCCAACTGTAGTCCAGTGCCTTGTGGACTGCCTACTTGAACTACAATAGCGTGCGCTAGTGTTGGGAGGTAGCGTGCGCTACCTGAACTCAATTAGCACGCGCTAAAGAGAGTTCATAGCGTGCGTTACTCCTCTCACACAACCCACTATGAAGATGACAATGATGATAAACATGACACGATTCTCCAACTAGATTGATGATGAATGACGATTGATACACGATACAATTACTCTGAACGGTGAATACAATGATTGAATTTGAGTGACAAATGATCATTAATGAGTGAAAATTACTGAGTGACAATTACTGAACGATAATTACTGAATGATAGTGACTGAATTACAACCGGGTATTACAGATATAACTTTCTTTATCAACCGAGTCCTAAAGATAGCCTCACCAAAACCTCAAACTACAACTCCCGTTTCCGGCCAACAAGCTTAAGATAAAGATCCCAACGAGGATGCTTAGTTTTGCTTCGGCCTGATCCACATTAAAGCCAGATGCGAGACGTGTAAATACAATCCTGATAACTGCCCTGTCTATATTTTGATACCAAAATTGAGGATAAATTCCACACGCCTACAAAACACCCATGGTCTCTTCACCCCTCCATCTTTATGTGACTCGGGGCCAAACAAGCAAGAATTACAAAAAATCTTGCGGTGTGATCTAGTCAAAGTAAGGACCAAGTTGAGAGGGCTATATATTAAACCCGCTCCACATAATTATGCCTAAAGCTAAGGGGGCCAAAATAAAAAGGAGATCGTGTAGTATACTTTAGGAACATATTAGGGGGAGAGGTGACTAAGTCGTATATTCTTTTAAAAAAATACTGCATTATGGAAGTTTTTAGAGTGTTGCTGTAGTTACAACAACTATATACAGTCGTGTAGGCTCATGCTTACACGAGGTTTTCAGAATAAATATACCAGTCAAATCACAAGTATAAAATGTTGTATGAGGGCAGTTATGAAAGCAGTAAAGAACGCGGGTATTTTTGAGTAGTTTGAAGCAAAGTCTTTTATGTCCATTGGCTCCATGCAAGAGGTGTTTACTAAAATCAAGGTATTACACAACAGTTATGAAACTAGAAAACACTTGCAGGCTGTATCGTCCATTACACTTGACTCACACAGCTACACCGTTCACACAGATTGGCGTCCAATTGGATTTGAATCGTCGTCACACAGTTCAGAAATTTGATTCTTTAAAGCACCTTCATTCCACATCGTTCGGGAGCTTGTTCACTTTATCAATCTACACAAGACTGATCTCTCAACTTAGTAAGGTCGAATATGTTTGAACAACAAATGTAATTTTGAATATCTCATTGTAATTGTGTTGTTCTTAAGTTGAGGATGTGGTTTCTTTGCTGTAGGATGAAAGTTGTAGTTTCGCGCAGAGTTTCTTGTATGTTCGTAAGTTGGTGTTCTTGGTTTTGTTCATCAAGTGTTTAAGTTCTTTTCAAGATTATTTATACTCTCAGAATTACAATCGTTATTAAATATACTAAAAAATTAGTTGGATAATTTTCAATTTCCGGTACAAGGATTCTCCGTTATTTTTAATAATCTTGTTCCCCTTTGGTGGTTATTAATTAGTAGCGTATAATAAATGTGAGAAGTAGAGTGCACTAAAAGCTAATTATCATTGACAAATGGCAGCTAAGCATGCCAATTTTACACTTGACAACTAATTAAAAACATTTACTTCACTTTTTCTCCTTTTCCCTTACTACACATAAAAAAGCTCTAAACAAGCTCAACGCGCTCGAAACCTGCTCGAGAAAATTCTTTTCAAAATCCCATTCTAAGATAATTTCGAGTCGGGTCCGAGTCTCACATAAAATTCAAAATGATTTCAAATAATACCCGATTCAACTCGAAATTACTCGAAACTAAAAAAATAATAAAATATGTAAGAAAATGGTAAAAATCCGATACCGGCTCAATACTCATTCAAATTACCCGGAATTTCGAGCTCGCCCTGCTACCCGGAATTAATTTCGAGTAATATCCGATTTCGATTCGCGTATCTCACTCTTCGGCTCGACCCGACCCGTTTGCGTCCCTCCTCCACAAATAGTAAAGAATTAAATAAGTTAAAATGGCTAACTTCCCCCACCCCCCAGGCCCACTCTCCACCAAACTCCTTAAAGACATCAGTTATTGCCATCTGAGAAAGCATCCAAAACTCCAGAAATTCCAAGCTTTTATACAAACTGATCATCCTCATCAGAAAGTTGACAGATTTTCTTGAGAAACATAAAACCCAAAAAAAAAAAAATAGCCAATGGCTCCAACTCTTGTGAACAGATGTTTGGTGGTTTTCTTGTACTGTCTGATAGTGTCTGGTTGGTTCCATGAGATGTCAGGTGGAGCTGTTTATAAGGTTGGAGATGATGCTGGATGGACCACCATTGGCAATGTTAATTACAGGGACTGGGCTTCTAACAAAACCTTTCAACTTGGTGATACAATCAGTATGTATTCATTACTCTTTGATCAGTGTTGTGAGTATGTCTTTTCATCTGATCCTATTGTAATCTTTCCCTAATTCCTATGCTGCTGCAGACAAGTATCAAAACTACTTGCTCCGTTCTTTTATTATTGAACGTGTTGACTATTACACTGTTCACATACTCTTTTTTGACCATCTTTTATGATTTATACATATGAAAAAATATAGTCATGTTGAATCTTGTTATATTCATGTCGAAGTATACTTTCAAAATATCTACTTTTTATAATTTTTAAAAGTAAAGAATTGAAGATATTAATAATCAAAGTTGTGCATTGGTAAGCGTAAAAGTTCACATGTTGCGGTTACAAGAGAACGGATGTAGTATTTCTTAGGTTGTCTAAATTAAATAATCATCCTTTGAAATTACAAATATTCTCTTAATACTTTGAAAAAATTGTTAATTATATTTGTGACACCTTAAGGGGTGTATATTTATAATTTTTGAAAAGGGAGTGGAGTTGTTTGTAATTAGACTAAATTTGATAGTTCTTTACAACTCCTCTTTTTTTTTTTTTTTTTTTTTTTTTTTTTTGGAAAAGGTGTTTTTTCTTTCCTATCAAATTGTAGTAATATGGTTTTTTTTTTGTTCTTGAAATTTCCCAACTTTGAGATATATTTTATATTTTGTTATGTTACTTGAAAAGGGTGATTTTTGGCTGTTTTGTTATTTTATATTTTATATTTCTCTACTTTTCTCTCTCTAGTTTTTCCTATTTAAATAGACTGAAGTTACTGAAATATAAGAAGAAACATTAAATAGAGTAAATAATAGAAAGTTCTAAACCACCTATATGACTTTCATATCTATATGTATATTTACTACTCCCTCCCATTCAAAATATAAGTATTTTTAGATGAATGCACACATATTAAGAAAATATTGACTTTCTACTTTCACTTAATAAATTGCTTTGAAATTCACACTATACATTTAAAATTACCAATAACTAAGCTATTTTTAGTAAGTTTGCACATCATTTGAGAAAAAATATAATTAATTATCATTGAAAAATGCAAAACGACATATAAAATGAAAATAGTGTAAATAACCAAAAAGACTTATATTTTGAATGGGAGGGAGTATTAACTTTACGATAAGAATTATTCACCACAGATTTGTGATGAATCAGAGTGTGATGAATATATACATACACATATATTACCTATGTTGATACTTTAAAATTTGCCGTAAATATTTTTGATTATTTTGATAGACCGTCTTATTTGATTTTTCATCTTCAACACATTCATTTTTAGTTTATCGACAATTGTCATTTAGGATGTATTCAACAATTTAACCGATAAATTAATTTAGTACGGATAAGCTAACTTATTGAGATGCTACTCAGAGTAACTATCCCAATAAGCGGACTTATAAATTAGATTATATCGTATCAAACATGATTTTTTAAATAAATCTAAAAAATAAATTAATCTATAAATAATTTATTTTTGCCAAGCGTACGTTTAGTCGACTCACGAGAAATTATTCGTCTCAAATTCCAATAAACGGAATTCCTTGACAAATAATAGTTCATTCTAAATTCCTAACTATAACACAATCTCCCTCTCATCATTTAATTATCACCTGATTATGGAGGGTATTTTGGCACATATCTTTAATTTGCATTAGGATGATGAAAAAAATGGGCCGAATTACTTGTTCTATAAAATTAAAATTTAGACTATTTCCCAAATGGCCATTTAATTTACTAACTCTATTCAAAGTAAATATCATTCTATATTTGTTTAATTTTTATAAAATAGATGTTATTCTAACTTTTTTCTTCTTCTAATTCCACAATTATCCTTAACTAACTCATTTCCTTCATTCTTCATAAATTTAATTCAATATTTATGAAAGTTCGTTTTGCCAAAATAAAATTTTCTTAATTTGTATGCGCAAAATTATACTGATATGTATCTTGAATAAGAATGGATACTTGGTAATAACATGGTGATGTTATGTTCATAGTACTGTGACGAATTTTATTGTCCCAGTTTTGGTGTGTCATTACTAGGATCGTGATACTGTTCCAAAAGTTGTGCCACTTAATACTCTAAATTACCTTCACAAAATGCCTAAAGGTTTCGACCGCTGGTTTTGAGCCTTTACCTTCACAAACGCGACGCTAATACGTGTTTCAAAGAGTTCGACGCTAAAGGTTTTTACTTCAATGTTTGACCGGTTTAAAGCTAAGACCGAACTTTAAAGATCGCCAGTTTCAAAGAAAATGTAAAATTGCTCTAATTACATTAAATTCACATGGGTGGTTTAAAGCTAACGCGAATATTATTTTTAGCTTTAGCGTCACATGTGTGACGCTAAAGAAGTCAGGCAATTTTAAATATTATATCTTTAGCGTCACATTTGTGACGCTAAAGAAAGTGCCGAAATTTTAAATATTAAACCTTTAGTGTCACATGTGTGACGCCAAAGAAACTCCCGTAATTTTATATATTATATCTTTGGCGTCAGATATGTGACGCCAAATAAAGTCCATCAATTATAAATAATATATCTTTAGCGTGACATACGTGACGCTAAAAATATTGGTTTAAAATAAAAAAATGAAATTAGCCAGAACGAATTTCTGGCTAATTTCAGGTGTGTATATATATATATATATATTTAATCATAAATATTTTTGAAATATATTTTTTGTTGTAATTAGAAAATATGCCAAAAGCTACACTTCTAATTATTATTAAAAAAATAATTATATTATACTAAAAAGATATTTATTTAATTAGAAAATAAATATAATCATTTTTGTTATGTTTCAATAATATTAATATTGTAATTCACTTATATTTAAATAAATAAAAATCCTGCAAAAGAAAGAAAAAAACAAAAATATTAATAAGTTAGTAGAAACAAAAAATAATATAAGTAATATTATTAACAAAGTTGAAAATAATTTAGAAATTACCTTGAAGATTGAGAGATAAAAGTTGAAGAAATGAGATGAAATGTGGATTAGAATTTTGGAATGAAGGAAGGTTTGTAGTGATGTTGTATTTATAATATATTTTGAAACACAATAGCTTCACATATGTGACGCTAAAGTATTTCACTAAATTTGAATTTCCCAGGCTACGCCAAAATTTCAAACTTCCGCCAATTTTTTTTTAAAATATTTGTATTGGCGTCACATATGTGACGCTTTTAGTAAGATAATTTTGTCTCACATTAGCTTCACATATGTGAAGCTAAAACTTGTCAACCACCATATCCTGCGCCACCTACCGCCTCCGAAATTATTCTAATATTATTCTTTGGCTTCACATATGTGAAGCCAATATCCGATTAAATATATTATATAACTCACTTTGAGATATGAACGCGATATATACATCGCTTTTTTTTTTCAAGCCAACTAAATTATACAAATATACATCGCTTTTTTCGAATTTTTCCGTAATATATATTCAAGGATATATTGAGCATTTTAAGCATTATTTAAGCAAGTCTATATCTATTAATTGCTATAATAATATATCTATTTAAGTTAAAGTTTAAATAATATATATTAATTTACATTGGCTTCACATTATTTAAGCAAGTCTATATCAATTAATTGCTAAAATTTCGGATCATATTAATTGTATGTTGTTCGCTCTATTTTTAAACAATCCGCAAGTGTACGGAGAATATGTAGAAAGCGACGAGCAATGTCGTATTCCACAGAGACTAAATATTCTTATTGTGTTGAGTACTAGATTATAGTGTTTCCGGTTTTATCTAGACGATCTAAAAGTATTGGTAGGTGTACATTTTAGTTTCACATATGTGAAGCTAATGATGTTGAAAACCTTGGTGTCACATATGTGAAGCCAATGTATAAATTAAATAATATATAATAATTAACATTAGCATCACATATGTGACGCTAATACCTTAATTAATTGTAATATGTATTATTAACGGTGTAACCTCTTTAAATTAATACTCGATAAATTAGTAAACTCTATAAAATTAATAAATATTTTAATGCCTTAATTATATGTTAGGATTTTCACATATTTTTACCTTTCTCTTAATTATTTTGCTGAATTTATGGATCAAAATTTTGCGATTTAACTTTTCTTAAATTCTCACGGAATATGACGAAAAGGGAACAAAAAATTAAAAAGCCATATTCATCGTCAATCACAATTAATATATAAAAGCATTAAAATATAATATTAATATTACTTAAACTATTGACGGAAACTTATGCGGGACATACAATCAAAATTTTTGGTAAATCTTTGAAATGATAATAAAATATGGGAACAACCGTCATTATATATAAATCATATGTTAGGTTTAATTATAGGTTCAATTACTTTTATTTTAAAAAATCTCAAAAGTGGCAAAAATTTAAAATTAAATTTATTATATTTGCACTTGAGAGAAATCAAGAATAAATTTATAAACGTTACTTATTATAATTATAGTTAAAGAGTGTAAAATAAGTTTTTTGTTACTTATTTTTATTATGAATACACACTTTTATTATAAGATAGACATGCCATAGCCGGTCAGATACAGAAGAACTAATTGATAAGTCAATGTTAGAAAATTTCAAAAAAAAAAAAATTTAAAAGAACCACAAACTGACATATAAGGCAAATTAATGAGGAAGCAGAAATAATTCAATTTTTATATATTATACACACACACACACACACAATATATATAGAGAGATTAATTATTAATAAGTCAATAGTAGGAAAAAAAACAAAAAAAAAACATAAGTTAAACCAATGAGAAAGTTAAAAAACTCAATTTTAATGTAGTATAAGATAGATATATAGATAGTTTTATAAATATATAGAGTATATAAAGGTTCATTAATTAATAAATCAACTATAAATTTAAGGAATTTTTACTCGGAAACTAATTTAATTTTTATAATAAATTTAATGTACAAATAATTGAATTAATTTTAAAAATAAAAAAATATAAAATATGAAAAATAGTACGTACAAATATTTTTTATGTAACATAATTAATGAATGAAAACATAGCTCAGTGGCAACATGCTACTTCCTATATCACATAGATGCAGGTTCGAATCCCGCGTCGGCCATTGAGCTATGTTTTTTTTATTTTTCTTTGCAATTTTTTATGCATTGGCGTCACATGAGTGACGCCTTTCTAAAAGCATTGGTAGGTGTACATTTTAGCTTCACATATGTGAAGCTAATGATGTTGAAATCATTGGTGTCACATATGTGAAGCCAATGTATAAATTAATTAATATATAATAATTAACATTAGCATCACATATGTGACGCTAATACCTTAATTAATTGTAATATGTATTATTAATGGTGTAACCTCTTTAAATTAATACTCGATAAATTAGTAAACTCTATAAAATTAATAAATATTTTAATGCCTTAATTATATGTTAGGATTTTCACATATTTTTACCTTTCTCTTAATTATTTTGCTGAATTTATGGATCAAAATTTTGCGATTTAACTTTCCTTAAATTCTCACGGAATATGACTAAAAGGGAACAAAAATTTAAAAAGCCATATTCATCGTCAATCACAAATAATATATGAAAGCATTAAAATATAATATTAATATTACTTAAAATATTGACGGAAACTTATGCGGGACATACAATCAAAATTTTTGATAAATCTTTGAAATGATAATAAAATATGGGAACAACCGTCATTATATATAAATCATATGTTAGGTTTAATTATAGGTTCAATTACTTTTATTTTAAAAATCTCAAAAGTGGCAAAAATCTCAAAATTAAATTTATTATATTTGCACTTGAGAGAAATCAAGAATAAATTTATAAACGTTACTTATTATAATTATAGTTAAAGAGTCTCAAATAAGTTTTTTGTTACTTATTTTTATTATGAATACAGACTTTTATTATAAGATAGACATGCCATAACCTCCGATACGTATTTAACTAATTGATAAGTCAATGTTAGAAAGAATTCAAAACAAAAAATTTAAAAGAACCACAACCCATATATAAGGCAAATTAAGGAGGAAGCGGAAATAATTCAATTTTTATATATTATACACAAACACACACAATATATAGAGAGAGATTAATTATTAATAAGTCAATAGTAGGAAAAAAACAAAAAAAAAACATAGGTTAAATCAATGAAAAAGCTAAAAAAACTCAATTTTAATGTAGTATAAGATAGATATATAGATAGTTTTATAAATATATAGAGTATATAAAGATTCATTAATTAATAAGTCAACTATAAATGTAAGGAATTTTTACTCGGAAACTAATTTAATTTTTATAATAAATTATTTAATGTACAAATAATTGAATTAATTTTAAAAATAAAAAAATATAAAAAATAAAAAATAGTACATACAAATATTTTTTATGTAACATAATTAATGAATGAAAAATAGCTCAGTGGCAACATGCTACTTCCTATATCACATAGACGCGGGTTCGAATCCCGCGTCGGCCACTGAGCTATGTTTTTTTATTTTTCTTTGCAATTTTTTAGGCATTGGCCACATGAGTGACGCCTTTCTAAAAGATTGGTAGGTGTACATTTTAGCTTCACATGTGTTTAATGATGTTGAAAACATTGGTGGCACATATGTGAAGCCAATGTATAAATTAAATAATATATAATAATTAACATTAGCATCACATATGTGACGCTAATACCTTAATTAATTGTAATATGTATTATTAACGGTGTAACCTCTTTAAATTAATACTCGATAAATTAGTAAACTCTATAAAATTAATAAATATTTTAATGCCTTAATTATATGTTAGGATTTTCACATATTTTTACCTTTCTCTTAATTATTTTGTGAATTTATGGATCAAAATTTTGCGATTTAACTTTTCTTAAATTCTCACGGAATATGACGAAAAGGGAACAAAAAATTAAAAAGCCATATTCATCGTCAATCACAATTAATATATGAAAGCATTAAAATATAATATTAATATTACTTAAACTATTGATTAAACTTATGCGACATACAATCAAAATTTTTGGTAAATCTTTGAAATGATAATAAAATATGGGAACAACCGTCATTATATATAAATCATATGTTAGGTTTAATTATAGGTTCAATTACTTTTATTTTAAAAATCTCAAAAGTGGCAAAAAAATCTTAGAAAATTAAATTTATTATATTTGCACATGAGAGAAATCAAGAATAAATTTATAAACGTTACTTATTATAATTATAGTTAAAGAGTGTCAAATAAGTTTTTTGTTACTTATTTTTATTATGAATACAAACTTTTATTATAAGATAGACATGCCATAGCCGATCAGATACAGATGAACTAATTGATAAGTCAATTTTAGAAAGAATTCAAAAAAATAAATTTAAAAGAACCACAAACTGACATATAAGGCAAATTAATGAAGAAGCAGAAATAATTCAATTTTTATATATTATACACACATACACATACACACACAATATATAGAGAGAGATTAATTATTAATAAGTCAATAATAGGGAAAAAAAACAAAAAAAAAACATAAGTTAAACCAATGAGAAAGCTAAAAAACTCAATTTTAATTTAGTATATATAGTTTCATAAATATATAGAGTATATAAAGATTCATTAATTAATAAGTCAACTATAAATTCAAGGAATTTTTACTCGGAAACTAATTTAATTTTTATAATAAATTTAATGTATAAATAATTGAATTAATTTTAAAAATAAAAAAATATAAAAAATGAAAAATAGTACGTACAAATATTTTTTATGTAACATAATAAATGAATGAAAACATAGCTCAGTGGCAACATGCTACTTCCTATATCACATAGACGTGGGTTCGAATCCCGCGTCCGCCACTGAGCTATGTTTTTTGATTTTTCTTCGCAATTTTTTACACATTGGCGTCACATGAGTGACGCCTTTCTAAAAGCATTGGTAGGTGTACATTTTAGCTTCACATATGTGAAGCTAATGATGTTGAAAATATTGGTGTCACATATGTGAAGCCAATGTATAAATTATATAATATATAATGATTAACATTAGCATCACATATGTGACGCCAATACCTTAATTAATTGTAATATGTATTCTAACCGTGTAACCTCTTTAAATTAATACTCGATAAATTAATAACCTCTATAAAATTAATATTTTTCGGTCCCGACTTTGGCTCCAAGCGTAAATTAAAATTTCGATAAATTGATCATATAATAATTTTTTTGAGACCCCTTTATAAATCAAGAGTCCCATCAACATGATAAATTAATAATCTGAGAAAATTACAAAGATAACGGAGACAACTTAGTAAAATATGACTCTAGTATTAATTTATAGAGGTTCTACTTTTAGATTTTTTATATAATATATATTGAATAATAATATCTATTTATCTGTGATCAATTATAAATACTATCTCATTAATATCATGTCTAACTATTTTTTAAATAAAAATTACAAAACTTATCTATTTATAATCAGTTTATTAAATTATAATTTTAAATTATAATTCTGATTATGTACATATATAAATCATATATCAAATTTAATGAATTAACAGCATAGCTCAGTGACAAAATGCCAATTTATTTTTTTAAAAAGCATTGGTGTCACATATGTGACACCAATACATAAATTAAATAATATATATATATTAATTCACATTGGCTTCACATATTTGACACCTTTACTTTTTTTTGCATTTAACACCATTAGTGTCACATATGTGACACCTTTTTTTTTTTTTTTTTTAATAAACAAGGGTGTCACATATGTGACACCTTTACCTTTTTTTTTATAAAACACAAGGATGTCACGGATGTGACGCTAAAGAAACGGACTTTTTTTACTTTTAGCTTCGCATTAGTGACGCAAATGCAGGATTAAACTTAAAAAAATAAATATTTTACAATAGCTTCACATATGTGAAGCCTTTATTAACACTGTGTTGACCACTTTACTCTAAAATTTAAGGCGTCACATATGTGACGCCTTTGTGTATTATTTTTGTCGCTGTTTCTTCTCAGCGATCTCGATTTCGTCGAACTGAAGTATGCGACTTGGGTCGGCAACATACTTCCGCAACTGAGATACGTGAAACACATTATGAATTCGGCTCAACGCAGGAGGTAAGGCCAATCGATAAGATAACTCGCCTACTCGATCCAAAATCTCAAACGGTCCAATGAATCTCGGACTCAACTTTCCCCTCTTCCCAAAACGGAAGATACCTCGACTCGGGGATACCTTGAACAAAACATGGTCACTTGTCTCGAACTCTAATGGCCGACGATGGTTATCTGTATAAGATTTCTGTCGACTCTGAGCGGTCAACAAACGACTCCTGATCAAAGCTACCTTCTCACGGGCGGCTATAAGCATACCGAGTTCGGTGCCGATTTATTCTGATAAGTCATCCCAACACAAAGGAGATCGACAACGACGACCGTACAAGGCCTCGTAAGGTGCCGTCTTAATCGAAGCATGCCAACTATTATTGTACGTGAACTCGATCAACGGTAGTTGGTCTTCCCAATCATCTTTCCAATTGAGGACGCAAGCCCTCAACATGTCCTCCAGTGTCTGAATAGTCCTCTCTGATTGTCCGTTGGACTGAGGATGAAAAGATGTACTGAGATTAAGTTGAGTTCCCATAGCACGATGAATTTATTTCCAAAAATGTGACACGAATCGTCCGTCACGATCGGAAACGATACTTTTAGGAGTACCGTGCAGTCTCACTATCTCTTTGATAAACAACTGGGCAAGTCTCTCGGGACCCCACGTATCCTTAATCTCAAGGAAATGAGCTGATTTAGTTAAACGGTCCACAATTACCCAGATTGTATTCATGCCACGACGACTCGTCGGCAAACTCGTGATGAAGTCCATAGAAATACTTCCCACTTCCACTCTGGAATAGGGAGAGGTTTCAGCATACCCGCCGGTCGTTGATGCTCTATCTTGACTTACTGACAGGTTAAGCATCTCGAAACAAATTCCGCGACTTCTCGCTTCATATTACTCCACTAGTAATTTTGTTTCAAGTCTTTGTACATCTTGCTAAACCCCGTATGAATGGAATAAGGGGTAGCATGAGCTTCTCTCAAAATCGAGTTTTTCAACTCGTCAATCGCCGATATGCACAACTGATTCTTAAATCGCAAAAGTCCATCCTCATGGACCACAAACCCAGAAGCTTTCCCTTGAGTCACATCATCTCGAATGCGTAACAAAAATGGGTCCGAACCCTGATTCTCCCTGATCGCCTCCTCAAGTGGCGATGAAATCTCTAACGTACAAAGTTGCCCTTGTACTGTGAACTGCACTCGATCTCGGTCTCGAAATTCTCGCCAAGCCTTTCCGAATCGTTAATCAAGCAAGCATTTGCTCCCGAACTACTTACTTTTTGTGGCCTAATAATGCTGCCTATTGTGGTTGTTTTTTAGTAGTGTGCGTCATAATCTTGATAATGACACTTATCAGGGACGAGACAACATATATTTTAGAGGGGGAAGAGGCCTCCGCCAAATCTGTTAGGAGCCTAATTCTTCTATGTATTTTGTTGTGTTCGGAGGTCAAAAATACTTTATATATCTTTCTATATAATAGAGAAAATATATATATATATATTTTAATTTATCTAGTTATAATAGGAAAATATTTATAATATAGTAGTTTTTTTATGATAATTATATATGTGCCCTCGGTTATCGAAAGTTATGAATCCGCCACCCCACAATTATTGTTGAGAGAATAGATTATGTGCATGAAACATTACAATGGTGTTGATTAATAACAGCGCGTGTTTTACACTGTTTGTTTTAGGGGTGTTAATAGAAATCCAAAAATCGATCAATCAATACGAACCAATCCGCATCGAACCGAAAATCCCCGACCGAAAGCAACCCCGAACTTGAAACTTACAAACCGAAATCGAAACCGAATTAATTCGGGTTTAGATAACTTAAAACCGAACCGAACCGAATTACCCCGAATTGGACCGAACTAACCCGAATTATTTATATTATATAAAATTTTATTTATATGACTAAAATTTTTAAACTTATAAAATAATATATCTACACATATATTGTAGTTTTGATATAAACAATGATTAAATATATCAATTAAAGATCTATCTACTATTTTAGAACAAGTTTTATTAATATAATTAATTCTTTTGTTACTTTAGTAAATAAATATATATAAATTAAATATGTTTGGGTCATAACCGAATTTGACCGAACTAATCCGAAATCAAAACATTTGGGGAGGGTTTGGGTTTTGAGTTTTGAAAATCGAAACCGATCGAAACCAAAACCGAATTTTAAAATTTGGGGAGGATTTGAGTTTCAAAAATTTTACCCCGACCGAAACCGAAAACACCCCTAATTTGTTTGCCTAATTAAGAATGCTTTACCTTTGCCCAAAGAACACATGAACCATAACTCTAATGCTCTTCCCCAAACATGACATATAGGTTCTAACTAGACATGAACCATAACTCTAATGCTCTTCCCCAAACATGACATATAGGTTCTAACAAGGGGTGTCTAACGGGACCGGTTTAACTGGTACCGCCTCTAATAATAATTTCGATAATGGTTAATTGGTACCGACCCGGTACCTGATAAATTTTATATATATATATATATATATTATTTTATATTTTTGTTATTCAATTATATTATATTATAGTATTTTATAATTTAATTTTAGTTGGATGATTATTTAGTGTATTTCGAAGGATTGTTTTTTGTTATTTAACTTATTTATTTGATGTTGAATTTATTCCGGTATTAAAAAAATATGAACTAGTGATTTTTTTTTGTGTTGAATTGTTGTTGGATTTGTTTTAGGTATAAGTAAAAAAAAAGAAAAAAATTTAATATTTTTTTTAAAAAACGGTACCATAATCGGTTCCATCGGTTAACCGGTACCAAACCGGGAACCGATTTACTTAACCGATACCTGAAAATGTGACAAATTCTCGGTAAATCGGTTCCCGGTACCGGACCATTTGACAACCCTAGTTCTAACAATGATCATGTTTTATCCCGGGTGCAATATTATAGAGCACTTGAAAAATTGCACTAGTAAAATCACCACTTGTTAATAAATACTTGTAAAAGTAATAATAATGAACGTGTGATAAAAATTAAATAATAAAAAATATTGATGGCAAATGTGTAGTTCAAATTAAGTGACATAATTATGATTGTTTGATGTCATTATGTACTTGTTATAAACCTAATGAGTACTAAAGTTTTCTATCCCCGTGGAATTGGATTCCACAACCAAAATCTTGAATCTTTCATTTCATGTGGTCTAAATAACGAAGGTCCCTACAAAGGAGGAGACACTATATCTTACGTAAATTAGAAAAAAATGTTATTTTACTATAATAAACTAAAATCACATCTGTGCAATTGATTTGCCGTATATTTCAAAAACATGTCGTATATATTTAACCAACCACAAGTCTTTTTATTATTTCTCGGATTTTTTCATTTTTTTGTGGTTGGTTCTATATTTTCAAAAATATTAAGTTTTTTTTACATTTTTATTAATTTGTTCCTAATTTTTTTGTTTTGTTTTTATTTTTTTTTCAGTTTGTTTCTTTTAATTTTTTTATCATTTTTTTAAAATTTTACTGGTTGGTTTTATCATTTCTAAGAATTTTAGATTTTCATTTTGTTTTTTTATTAGCCTTGTATATCGTGGAGTTATCCTTATAGGGGGGGTGGGGGGGTGGGGGGGGGGGGGTCTTCTTTTTATTAAGGTTATGGAATGTCTTTTTTGGGGCTGAGTGGGACAATTCACTCTCAAACTATCTTATTAGAGCAATGCTATATATACACACATTCATACACATATTCATACACATTTAACATCTCATTCATTCATTTATTGTTGGACCCATAATAAATAAATAGGTCTCATAATAAACAAATGGATGAGATGTTAGTGTGTAGGAATGTGTGTAGGAATGTGTGTATGTGTAGCATTTCTCATCTTATTAATACCGAATAAACCACATAAATTTCCATTAAGCCGCAAATAAATAAGTCTACACAGTTGTGGGAACAAGACTCTGTTCTTTTGGACTGAATGAATTTGAATTGAACTAAATTGAATCGAATCAATGAATGGATCGAATCGCCGAATCGAATGGACTCGAATCAATTGAATCGAATCGAATCAAATATATATTAAAGGTAAATAATAATAATAATGGTAAATAATAATAATAATAATAATAAAAATAATAGTAGTAGTAATCAAACAACAACGACAATAGTAATATAATTAGTAATAATAACACTAATAATTAAGATTAATAATAATAAGAAGAAGAACTAAACTGAACTGAACTGAATGGACCTGAACTGAACTGAACTGAAAAACTGAAAAATAAGTTCAAAAGAACAGGGCCTAAGCCCTTAAATGAGTTGGTAGATCTCACCGTATGATTTATGGTGTAAGGTATACATTAATTATGATTATTATTAATATAATCATTTTGGTATATAACATAATCACAATTGGTGTATAATATAATTTAAAGTGAAAATATGATGCAATAATATAATTATAATTTGTGTATAACATAATCATTGCTGATGTACCATGCACGGTACATCATGTTGCATGATATAATTTTTCCATTAAATTATTAAATCCTATTAAATCAAAAGTAAACAACCTCAGCACATATATATGGTGGTTCTAGTAAGAATGAAATTCAAGTTAAGAAATAAGAATGAATTTGATCCATAGATCTTGATTAAATGGATGACCTAGATTTATTCTCACAAAAATGTATGGATGGATTGCAATATTTTAGTGCACCGATATTTGATGCATATAATTTATAGTTTTAATACACTGTAATTTTAATGCACGAAATGCATATATTGTATGCATAAGTCAATCTAGATCGTAGATCACACAAAGATCAATGATTCAGATTTACTCTTATTTCTTACTCAAAAAAGATCAATCATTCTCTTCTTATCCACCACATATATATATATATATATATATATATATATATATATATACACACGTGTGTGTGGGTGATGGGTGCGGGGAATTTATTATTCCACTGAGTAGATATATACAAGATTTTATTGATGATTTGTCGGAGATGCATCTTGACATGATGCTCATTACTAAAAGAGAAATGATTTATAAATCTACATTATAGACCTACAAATAGACCTACAACTATGATTGGTAAAGTTAAAAATTTGATTGGTTAATATGAAGAGAGAGAAAAAGGTGTTTGAAAGTTGTCAAAATGTGAATGGTGTAGGCCTATTTGTAGGTCTATTATGTAGGTCTATATATTATAACTCTTACTAAAATATGAAATATATATTAATTTTGTACTTTTATGTTCTTATTTGTTTATTTAATTTGACTTTTATTTATCTAATAATGTTCTTAACAAGTAAAGATAAAAAAAACAGTCCCATGGAGTCAAAATAATTACAGGAAAAGGATAAAGAAAAAGAGATTTCTAAGCTTTAGAGATATTTTTGCAGCTTACTTTGCATCATCACGCCCTATGTATAAGCTAAATCAAGTTTATTATGTACTTTTTTCCTTGCTACTTCAAAGGATTAAAAAGGATCAAAGAAAGCTTAAAGTTGTAATTTTAGTCCCGTAATTCTTGAGAGTTGTCAAGTTTAGTCCTTTAATGTCGTTGAGGATTTTGCCCATCAAACAAGGAAACGAATGATTTTCATGATCTTATTATCTATGATCATAAATTTGTTTTCTAACTTGTACATCGTCTTTCAGTTTTCGAGTACAATAATCAATTTCACAACGTGATGCAAGTGACGCACCCCCAGTATAGGGCATGCAATGTGTCCTCTCCTATATCGATTCTTACTACCGGCAACGACACCATCACCATTAGAACTCACGGCCACCATTTCTACGTGTGTGGTGCGCCGGGTCACTGTCAATCAGGACAAAAAGTCGACATAAATGTTATTGCTGCTGCAACAGCTCCTCATGTATCAATTAGCCCCTCTGCCTCTACAGTTCCTACAACCACTGCAGTCCCTCCAATTTCGCGCAGTTATGCTTGTATTGGTCCGGATATGCCATTCGTAAAGTTTGGGTGGGTGATGTTACAGCTATTGCTCGTGTTTTGTCTCGGTAGTATGTAGATCCGGTGTTGTTCGGATGTAAGAGTTCTTGAGGATGCTTTTATGCTAAGTGGATTATTGGTGGGCTATTGGATCGTGGGGTGAAAAGAATTGGTACATATTTTGGTTTTGAAACTATGATGGTGGGAATAAATCGAGTTTATTGTCTCTCTCCCTTCTTGATCGAGAAACTATTTCTTGTAAGAAAAATAATTACATTTTGTGTTTATTAGCTATGTTGAATTTACTACTTTTTATCGAGTTTACTACTTTTTTATGTTTCATAATTACATAATACTTGATGTTTTAAAAAATCGAAATTGTTTCACAATACTTGTTCAACGATTTCAAGAAAAATGTTTGTTTATCTTCACTGTACTACCCCTAATGTTTGTTTGTGTATATATAGGAAATGGTCCGGTGAGATTGTTGTTTAAGTTACGAAATAGTATGAAAATCTATAGATCTTGATTAAATAAATGATCAAGATTTATTCTCACGAAAAATTATGCATAAAATATATTATTTTAATACATCGACATTCGTATGCATATAATGCATAATTTTCATGAAATGCACTTCGATCTGAACCGTAGATCAGACAAAACTAATGGTTCAGATTTATTCATATTTCTTACTCGAAAAGTCAATCTCTTTCGATCCATCACATATATAACGTTCTTGTGAGAATGATGTTTAAGTTGACAAATAAGAATGGATTTGGTTCATAACTCATGATTAAATGGATTATCAAGATTTGCTCTTACAAAAATTTATCCATAAAATATATTGTTTCAATGCATTGATATACTGATGCATATAACGCATAATTTTATGTTTGACATTTTGATTCATGAAATATATATATTTTTTGCACAGTTTGGACCGGTGAATCACACTAAGCTACTATTCGAAGCTGTTCTTATTTCTTACTAAAAAAATCATTATCATTTGAACCATCTTATATATATATATATATATTACACTCTTCTTGATATAATAACTAGGACTTTTTTCGAGATTCTGTTTGTGATATTTGATTTAAATCCTTCAACTTCTTAAGAACTGAAAAAATTGTGTTGAGGCAAATCTATTTCTTGACTGTGCAAAATAAGGATTTTCGATCCCTCTGTCGCATCGGCTGTTCTTATTTTGCTTAATTACTACTCAGATTGTTATGGACTCTTTAATCCCTTTATCATATGTTAATAAATGTAATAGTTATATTTGTTTATCCGATAATTTGTATATGTGTATTTTCTTTTATCAACGAATGGATACCTGACAATATAATTTTCATATATTCCCTTCATCCCTTAGGATGGTGGTAGTGGTGGGCGGTATGCTCAGCGGCATGGCCATACCGCCGGCGATATGGCCAGCGGCAATCTATGCTTCTGCGGTTTGGAGGAAGAAAAAGAGACGTTGGGCTTATTTCGAACGTTATGCACAAGAAACAACAAAAAAAAAAAAAAACGTTGGGCTATTACCGTTGGTAGACCAAAAAAAAAAAAAAAACTTCTATATATACAAATTATAAATCGGATCCAAGCAAATCAAAACACAAACACCTCTATTTTCATACTTTCCATTTCAACACAAACATTTTAATCATGGATCCAAGCAAATCAAAAGGTGTTTCATCACAAAAAGGTCGTGGACGTGGCAATCGTGGTCGTGTTCGTCCGCAAGTTCCACCACCGATGCATCAACAATACCCTCAATCGGGCTATTATCCCCAACCCCCACCATCGATGCATCAACAATACCCTCAATCATTTAACTATCCCCAACCTCCACCACTGATGAATCCAATCCAATATAACATTTCAATGATGAGTGACTTCAACCCGTTTTGTGACTACCGTGAAGGCCCTTCGAGGTGTGAACCAAGTGTGGAATGCGAACTACCTCTATATGATGATCCCGATGATGATGTTGAGATTGTTCCCGAAACGCAACAACACACTCAAATTGGTATACATTTTATTTTTATAAACGTTATATTTTTTTTATACATATATTTTTTTTATAAACGTTATATTTTTTTATTATAAACGTTATATATTTTTTTTATATACGTTATATATATTTTTTTTAAACGTTAACTTTTTTTTTATATACGTTATACTTTTTTTTTTAGATGAAAATGTTCAAGTCGTTAAAGGGAAAACTAAAGCGGATAAAAAGTCTTAGACGTCGATCGAAGAGGTTGCTTTGGCTAAATCGTGGATTCATATCTCGACATGTAGAAGAGTTGGGAATGAACAAGGTAGAGAGCGGTTTTGGGAAAGAATTTTGGAGCATTTCGCGGCCACCATTAAAGACACTAAGCGAACTCGTCATGGTTTGAACACAAAGTGGAAAAATATGAATCAGGCAATGGGTATCTTTAACGGGCTATACATCCAACAAGTAATTTTTAAACTATATACTTGTGTTAATTTATATACTTGTATTCCACTTTAGTACTTGTGTTAATTTATATACTTGTGTTAATTTATAATTGTAGAATCGCATTCGTGAGAGTGGGTGTGACGATGTCAATGTCATGGGTAATGCCTTGTCCGATTATGATAAGAAACATAAGGGCAGTTCTTTTACTCATATTGAAGCGTGGAAGGTTGTTAAGGATGAACCGAAATGGTTGACACAACCATGTTTTCAAAAATTATCTTCGACATCTCATTCCGACAAACGAAGAAAGTCGTCGGAATCTAGCTACTATGAGTCCGGAAGCAATGACAATGTTGAGACTTTTATTCCGGATCTAAATGACGACACAACTCCTGTATCAAAAAGAAAAGGGAAAAAGCCCGCTAGCGAGTCGTCGACAAAGAATAGTGCTGCTGAGTTTATTGAGAACTATACGACAAAGAAAGCACTAGCGTTGGATGAGGCGAGGGCAGAAAAACGTGCAAAGGATGAATTGTTCAAACAGTTGATGTCGCAACAACTCGAAAATGCTAACGAAAAAGCTATGATTCGGGCATACAAATTCTATAACGAGCCGCACGAACACTTTTATTTTTTACATGCTAACGATGAATTTTTTATTTTTTAAGTATTATGTAATTTTCTTTTAGTTATTAATGAAATATTATGTTTTTATTAATTTATGAAAATAAAAAATTAAAAAAATAAAATTAGTTGGGAGGTATGAAAAAGGCATGGTTGCCACTAAAAAGGGGTTGGGAGATATGAAAAAGGTATGAATGAGGTGGAATGATATTATTGGTGGATTTGGGAGGTATGTGATTTTTGGGAGGCATGACTGTCATCATCCTTATTACTAGTTCTGTTTTTATTCCATGATACATTTTATTTTTTATTTTTCATGCAAATTTATAAATTACAAGAACTCTTAATATCTTATGGGCTCTTCAACTTCAACATATACAAACACATTAATTAATATAACTGATTTATTAAATTAATGTAATTAATAAGGGCAAATATGGAATTAGCTAATTATCATTAAGTTTTCTTAATAATTATATAATTTTGAAACATGACTAGTATTAATGGACGGAAGGAGTATTAATTATCAATTTACCAAATAAAATCAGTCATTAATTAAAATACATTCCAAATATCACATAATCCGGACCATCCACCACATGTAATCAAAGACTGAAATGTATTCCTATTTCTCGTAATATATATATATATATTCCCTACATTAATTTCAAGATTGGATCGATCAGCTAGGAATAACCAGTGTTCTAAAAATCCCCGCCTAGACCGATTAATCCTCCGATTAATCCCTAGAAGGTCTTCTACCGTTCCGATTATGGCCTAGGCGCTTATACAGGGCATTTGGGGGATTAATCAGTCGTCAGAATTTGGATGGACGGGGCCCTATGAAGCAAAGCTAAGATACTACAAGACTATGGACTACTTTATTGCTATATCAATGTTTTAAATTTTGTAGCTAGGTGGACGATTAGGCGAATGCCTAGGCGGTTATACTTATTAATTTTTTGTTTTATTCTAATAGTACTATAAATTCCTAAACTGAGATATTATGGATATTATAGACTCCCTTATATCTATATCAATATTTTAAATATAATATATAATTGATTATATATCTTTTAAATGATTAAATTTTAATTATTTTTAATTATTTACATATATATAATTTTTTATTTATGAAAATAATTAAAATAATAATAAAAATATAAATCCGCCTAATCCGATTAATCCCTGATTAATCCCCGAGTAATCCTCTGGGCGCTAGGCGTTAGCAATCCGAACGCCTAGCGCCTAGCGTTTTTTAGAACCATGGAAATAACGGCTAAGCTATTCGAATAAAGAAAAGGAAGAACAAAAACAATAAATATGAAGAGAAAAAAAAGCAATAACCAAGGAAAACAAAAAAAAAAATACTTAATTTTAAACTAAGAACAAAATGTGCATAATTTTCTTATGTTTCATATTCTTCATGCAATTTGATCGCCCTTCTCTTCACCCTTGAAGAATCTTTTCCACACCGGATGCTTCTTCCACAGCCTCTCCTCAACCTGCTCGATCGGTATCCCTTTCGTCTCCGGCAATAGGAACAAAACGAACAGTCCCATGACAACAATCCATGCAGCAAAGAAGAAGAAAATGTAGGCCTTCATGTGGCACATCATGGAGAGGAAGGCCTGAGCGATAATGAATGTGAAGATCATATTTGAGCTCACGGCCACCGCGAAACCAGCCGTTCTCGTCTCGATCGGATACACTTCACTCGGGATGAGCCACCCCATTGGGCCCCACGACCACGCGAACGACATCACGAACGTGCAAACCAAAACCACCACCACGGCCGCCAGTCCCTTGTCCAACGACCCGGTCGGCTTCAGGTGGACGAACAAGATCCCTCCAATTGCTACCTACATAAGTCACAAGAAGTGGTTTGCCATGAAAGAGTACGTGAGGCTCCACTTGCAATTTTCGGCTACTCCTCAAGAACCCAAATCACGGATGTTTAATAACTTACATAACTTCTTTGCAAACTGCTGATATTATTATAGACTAAACTCTGAATCAAATTCTCCCGATTTCCGGGATGGATATCGGATTACCGCTTGTATTTTAGAAAATGGACCGTTTACCCTCTATATAAATTTAACACTTTTATTACCTCGATCCATCACCATCCTCAACTATACTTTAATCCCGACTAATTGGGGTCGGTGGTATGAAAATTATAGTGTAAATTATTTGTCTAAAATTATTTGATACTATAAATTCATAAAAAAACAAAGTGACAAAGTTTTACGAAGGATACCTTCCTGTATGAAGGAGAAATGAGATGAAATTCCAAAACCATCGATGTTCCGGTTACATGAAAAATATCATGAAAAACAACTGTTTATCCTCTATATAATTTAAATAGAGAAGTCATCTACATGTATTTTAGATTGTAATGCAGACTATACCCATGTGTTTTATTCCGACGACACAAAATTTTCCTACACATAGGGCTACAAGAGGGCGCAGGATGCACTTTTTAAGAAAAACGGGTGTAATGTATTTAATTTATATACGAGATAAAAGATTATTTTCTTCAAATATCAAAAATAATATGACTATTTAATTTAGACCAGTTAAACACCCATTTTGCAAAATACATATACATATCCATAGTAATAGGAAAACAAACACTCACTATGTAGCTAGAAAAATAAAAGTAGTACCTGTGAGATAAACATCTGGACACAAGCCTGGAGAAGCAACTTCCTCCTTCCCACCTTATCCACGGCGAAGACGGACACGAAAGTCGAAAAGACGTTAACAAGCCCGGTAATGACCGAAGACAGCAACGACGCGTCGGCCCCGAACCCCAGCGTCTGGAACAAGACAGGAGCGTAGAACATAATTGCATTGATCCCCGTAAACTGCTGGAAAAACTGAATGACGTTCGAGACGACGAGGGCGGGGATGGCCGATCTCCCGAACAGCTTCCTGAACGGCTGCTTCACTAGTTTGCCCTGCTCGTTGTTGGCCACGATCATCTGAAACTCGGCGTCGACGTCGTCGACGCCTCTGACCTTTTTCAGAGCTGCTTTTGCATCTTCCTCTCTGCCCCTCTGAGCCAGGCTCGCCGGAGTTTCGGTGATGATCAGGGACCCGATGAAGAGGACGGCTCCTGGAACCGCCGCGAGGCCCAACGAAATCCTCCAGCCGTTGGGATGGAGATTTGAGGTGCCGTAGTTGATGAGATTCGCGATGAAGATCCCGATCGTGACGAAGAGCTGGAAGAGGATGTTGACGGCACCTCTGTGGTGAATTGGTGCTATTTCTGTCAAAAACAACGGAACAGCCTGCAAAAGATGTTTTCGGAATGTTACAACCTTTTTATAATATTCAAAAAATTGAGGGATGTAAGTGTAAAATGATTGATGACTTTCATGATAATGGTTGGGGTACAATGTAAGGCAAAAATAACCTAAATAGCTTACGACAATTTCATAGGTAAATTTCAATTTTTCCCCAAAATTTGTTTTTTCCCAATTGAACACTCTAACTTTCACCTATTTTAAAAAATAGATACCGTCAATTTTTTATTTTGCAACCAGATACTCTTAACTTCGACTTTTTTCCCAAATGGGTTCAAATGCTTTCCCGTAAAAGGCTAATGTGTCAAAACATTAAGAGTACAGCCATAACCGTTGTGGCGGTTGTGTTTCTTGGACCATGGATTATATGAGTGGTGAGGTAGGTGATGGTATAAACAATGAACTTAGTACTAAATGCGTGGTGAGGTGGTGTACATTATGAAGTTTTGTTGTGAAAATCTTTTATGAATGTAGCAATATTGTTGGAGCCAAAATGGACATTCTTCCATTCAAGAAATATTTTTTTAGCAATTTTTTGAAATTCGTTTTATTTAACTCTTTTTTGGTTGAATTCTAGGATCTAATTACAAATGTGTTTTGCTTCGTAAATGTTTTCTAGGATTGTAGAAATGACTTCGTATCTGAGGAATCATTTATAGGACGATCCAGAAATATAATGTTCGAGATTCTTCACGAGAATATTATGATTGTCGTACTTTTGGTAAAAATAGTAGTAATTAATAGTATTAACTAACTACACGTACCTCGTTTCCGAAGCCAACTCCAACACCAAACATAATTCTACCAACAATAAGCATCCACTTATACTCGGCCAGGCCGCATAAGAGAGCGCCACTAATGAAAAAGCTCGACGCCACGGTAATAGTCGGGCGTCGTCCCAAAACTGTACAGGCCTTTGATGCAAAGAAGCTGGCTACAAGTGCGGCTAAATACAGCGAGGATGTGAAGAGTTGGAGCGTATGATCATCGTATTTACAGTAGTTGTCCTCATATACATGCATCTTTCGCTCGTGCACGTGTGGGAAAAATTTGATCAAGAAATCGTCCATAGCAGTTACACCACCTGCAGATGATCAACAATATTTCAACAAATGTGGCAAGGACTTGTCTATCTATATATGTTATCACCCGAACCATAAAATAGTAGTACTAATATAGGCATCCGAACCCGAACCCGAACCCAGATGGGGCCATAACCTATACTTCTTCATGTGTTCTTTTTCAGTTTCAACAGTTCATTATTTCATATTATTCATATATGAAACTTCGATCGTACTTTTTTTCCAGTGTTCTTTCTTTTTAGTTTCAACAGTTCACTATTCGTATTTCGTAGTATTCATATATTAACATCCAATCTTACTTTTTTCTACTGTGTAAAAATACACGTATGTAAGATTTTGGATCTATTACGTATGTATATTTGCAAATATACTACTCCCTCCGTCTACGATATAAAGTCCTATTTTGATATTTTTTTGTCAAAATTTAAAATTTTTGACCGTAAATTACGACCAATATAAAGAATAGTTATAGTCATACAATTCTATCAAGTACTTACATGACTATATATTTATTATTTATATTGACCCGAAAATTGTCAAAATAGGACTTTATATCGGAGGGAGTATCTTTTTTTAATTTTACTAATATATAGTTAAAGATAATTATAATCACAATTATATACTGAACTGCGCAAATATTTTTATCTCGATTGCATCTAACAGAGTACAGGATAAATATATTCTTCCTCCATTTTGTTCTTGCTGCAACGTTGGACTAAACATGGAGTTCAGACTCTGACCGTTAATACTCTATTTGTAATTATATTTTTATAAGAAAAGATATAAAAATAATAGTTTCAAGATTAATATTGAGACAAATTCAACAAAATTTTACATGCTAACATTAATTTGCTTTTATATTAGTAAAACAAAGTACGATGAAGTTCGGACACGAATAGTTTGAAATAACAAAATGTTGTAACTACAAGAGAACAGACATACCGGAAATTCCAATGTCATAACCAAACATGAGACCACCAAAGGCAGCAAGAATCCAGCAGGCAATGACATAGACTGTCATCTTAGAGTTGTAGATCTCAATCTCGTTGCTCCCCATTTCTTACAGTGATATAGTAATAATACTTACGTGCGAAGGAATCTCAAACTCTTCAGAATATATATGTCTACGAAGAAAATTATGTATATATATATATATATATACACATATATATATATATATATGTGGAGGGGAGAAAATGAGACAAAGAGTGAAAGAGCTATAGAAGGAAAATATGACAGAATCTTTGTCCTTATTCTTCCCTGTACATATAATTTATTAAGGAGTAACCTACTGTATCAAAGTTTTTTTACAAGATTTGGCCACTCTTATAGTGCAACTGATCTGTTATCAGAGTTACGTGTTTACCAAAAACTTAAGCCGTCAAAGTCGGATAATTTACGGACGGTAATTTTCAGTTAGTTTTTTTTTTTACGAATATATTGACTTGGAATATGAACCAGTGATTGTTTCTCGTTATCCACTTGAATCTTGTGGCTTTGATGGATATATAGAAGGTCAAAAAATTATTGGTGGTGCGTTTTTTTAGCTTTCTGGATATCTACAAATGGCAGATTTCTAGTGTAGGTTAATTTAGGATATATCTTTAAATATGTTGGTAATTTAAGGTTTTGTATCACACATTGAAAAGATATATCAAAGCAAAGCCTTCGTATTCAAATGTTACCTAACAAATTGAGGGGTGACAGCGGAAACACCCTGAACCACACCCTCATACACACCTCGTGTTTTATAGGTGATGTTGTAGGAGTAATTTCCGAAATATAGGTTTTTTCGGAGTCGCCTGTACTACGGGCCGCGGCACACTCCTGCTGGGCCGCGGCCCCGGACGGATACCTGGGCGCATTTTTGCGCTGTGTGCCGCGGCACACGAGTCAACCTTGCACAGGTTTTTCATTTTATGCAGTTTGGAACGGGTGTTCATCATCACTTTTCATCTACACACTTAAGAACAAGCAAGAGAGAGATAGAGAGAGAAACAAGAGAGAGAAATACAAACTTTCATTTTCCCGGAGATTTATCGGTCGGATCGTAGTGATCTTTTGACAAGAGCTTGGTAGCTATTAGGCAAATCTTTTCACCGGTGTAGATCGAGTTTTTGAGTCCGGAAGTACGGGTATTTCGTTAGCTCTTTGTGTAAGCCATTTACGGTTGTTTTTCGTTATCGATCTTGTTGTTGTTATTGATTCCAAATACTTGAAGAACACTTATTACCAAGTATTTGACGATTGGTGTATACCCCTAGTTTGTATTAGGGACGATTGTGTATTTATGTGTATTGGTGATAGTGGATTTTAAGCGGCTTCGGTCCCGTGGTTTTTACTCTCGTCTTGAGGGGTTTTCCACGCTAAAATTGTGTCTCGTTGTTTATTGCTTTCGAATATCATTTGTATTATTTTATCGAGTTGTAATTGGTGCTCTACTCGTCGGTAACCACGAAGTTACGATTGAAGAGTGGGAATTTGTCAAACGAGGTTCCGCTTTATTCGTTGTGACGTGACGTTAGTCGTTATTTTTTCCAACAAAGTGGTATTAGAGCCACGGGATTTGTTGTTTCGTGGTTGTTTAGTATCTCAATCGTAAGATGGAAGCCAACACGAGTAGAATGGTTAACTTGAACGATTCAAACTACCACGTATGGAAGGGGAAGATGGAAGACCTTCTATACGTGAAGGATTATTATATGCCGTTTTTTAGCAAAGATAAACCGGAAGGAAAGTCCGACGCGGAGTGGACTATTTTGCATCGCCAAGTTTGCGGATATATTCGACAATGGATGGATGACAACGTTTTGAACCATATTAGTGGAGAGAAGGATGCTCGAGAGTTATGACACAAGCTCGAGCAATTGTATGCTCGGAAGACGGGGAATAATAAGTTATTCCTCATTAAACAAATGATGAATTTGAAGTTTCGAGACGGGACTCCTCTATCGGATCATTTAAATACATTCCACGGCATAATTAATCAACTTGCCGGAATGGGAATTAAATTCGAAGAGGAGGTGCAAGCTTTGTGGTTGTTAGGCACATTGTCGGATTCTTGGGAGACGTTTCGAACGTCATTGTCTAACTCCGCCCCCGATGGATTCATTTCGATGGAATTAGCAAAAGGGAACATATTGAATGAGGAGGTCCGAAGAAAAGCACAAGGATCTTCGTCACAGTCGGATGTTCTAGTTACCGAAAGACGGGGGAGAGGTCCAAGTAGAGGTCCGAGTAATAGAGGGCCACAAAGGAGTAGTTCTCGGGGGAAGTATGCCAACATCAAATGTTACCATTGTGGTAAGAAAGGGCATACTAAGAATTTTTGCCGAAAGTTGAAGAAGGAGAATCGCCAAGGCCGAGAAAATTCACAAAAGAAGGAAAGCGGTAGTAATGATAAAGCCGAAGTTAATACTATTACCGAAGAATTCTTTGTTTGTTGTGATTATGATATGGTCAACCTTCGGAGAGATGATTCGAGTTGGGTGGTCGATAATGGAGCTACGTGTCATGTTACATCACGTAGAGATTTTTACTCTTCCTATACTCCGGGCGACTTTGATATAGTCAAGATGGGTAACGATGGGTTATCCAAGATTGTTGGAGTGGGAGATGTGTATTTGAGATTCGACACCGGAATGGAACTTGTTTTACGGAATGTAAAACATGTTACGGACATGAGGCTTAATGTTATGTCCATTGGTTTACTCGATGATGACGGCTATCATAGCGGTTTTGGCAAGGGGTTGTGGAAACTCACTAGAGGTTCCTTGATTGTCGGGAGAGGACAAAAGGAAGGAAAGTTGTACGTGACACTTCCGAAGGTCACGACTAATTTTGTGAACGCAATTGACAATAATGACATGGCCGAGCTATGGCATAAGAGGCTCGGTCATATGAGTGAAAAAGGAATGGCGCTATTGTCGAAGAAAGAGGTATTGTCTAGGGTTCATAAGGTACACCTTAAAAGATGCTCTCATTGTCTAGCCGGAAAGCAAAGGAGAGTTACTTTTAAGAGTCATACTCCTTCACGGAAGGAAAATGCTCTTGATCTTATTCATTCCGATGTTTGTGGTCCTATGAAGATGAGGACGCTCGGTGGTTGCCGATATTTTGTCACATTTATCGACGATCACTCTAGGAAGGTGTGGGCATACACCTTGAAAACCAAAGATCAAGTGTTATACACTTTCAAGCAATTTCATGCCTCGGTGGAAAGAGAGACCGGGAAGAAGCTAAAGTGTATCCGGACGGACAATGGTGGAGAGTACACCAGACCCTTTGATGAATATTGCCGAGAGCAAGGGATCCGACATCAAAAGACGCCCCCGAAGACTCCGCAACTCAATGGTTTGGCGGAGAGAATGAACCGGACTTTGGTCGAGAGAGCTCGTTGTTTGCTCTCACATGCCGGATTGCCAAAGTCGTTTTGGGGAGAAGCTTTGAACACGGTGGTTCATGTTATTAATTTGACGCCGTGTGTCCATTTGGAGTTTGATGTGCCGGATAAGGTGTGGAGCGGTAAAGAGATCTCGTACCGCCACTTAAAGGTCTTCGGATGTAAAGCCTTTGTTCACATTCCGAATGATGAGAGATCAAAGCTTGATTCCAAGACGAAGCCGTGTATTTTTATTGGCTACGGGCTTGATGAGTTCGGGTATATATTATATGACCCAGTGACAAAGAGGCTTGTTCGGTCGAGAGATGTTGTTTTCGTAGAAGATCAAACAATGAAAGATGTTGAGAATGGAGAGTCGGCTCCACAACACGACTATGATCTTATTGATTTGGACCCCGTTCCTCCACAAAATATTGAGACACCCGTTGGAGATGACGTCCAAAATAATGAACAACATGATGACGGTGAGAACGATGAATTGAGGCAAGATGACACCGATGGAGCTCATCCCGAGCTTCCCGTAACGAACATGTCATCTTTTGTTCCACATAGGCGGTCGATGAGGGACCGTCATCCCTCCACCCGTTATTCGGCCGATGAGTACGTTTTACTCACCGACGAGGGAGAGCCCGAATATCTTGCGGAGGCCATGGAGGATGAAAAGAAGAAGGAATGGATGGATGCCATGCAAGACGAGATGAGTTCCTTGCATGAGAATAACACTTACGAGTTGGTGAAGTTGCCGAAAGGCAAGAGGGCTTTGAGAAACAAATGGGTGTATCGGGTGAAGTCGGAGGAGCATACCTCGTTGCCCCGATACAAAGTTAGACTCGTGGTGAAAGGATTTAGTCAAAAGAAGGGCATTAATTTTGACGAGATTTTTTCTCCGGTTGTGAAAATAGGATCGATTCTATTGGTCCTTGGTATTACGGTTAGCCTTGATCTTGAGGTTGAGCAAATAGATGTCAAGACGGCTTTTCTTCACGGAGACCTTGATAAAGAAATTTATATGAAGCAACCAGAAGGATTTGAGGTAGAAGGAAAAGAGGATTATGTGTGTAAACTTCGGAAGAGTTTATACGGGTTGAAACAAGCACCAAGGCAATGGTACAAGAAGTTTGAGTCGGTTATGGGGGAGCAAGGCTACCGGAAAACGACTCTCGACCATTGCGTATTTTTCAAGAAATTCGGAGATGATGACTTTATCATCGTATTGCTCTATGTGGACGACATGTTGATCGTTGGCAAGAATGCCGAGAGGATTGCCAACTTGAAAGAAGAATTGAGTAAGTCTTTTGCCATGAAAGACTTGGGGGCGGCTAAACAAATTCTTGGAATAAGAATCACTCGGGATAGAGCATCCCGGAAATTGCACATGTCGCAAGAGCAATATATCGAGAAGGTGCTTAAACGTTTCAACATGGACAAAGCTAAAGTTGTTAGTTCGCCTCTTACTAACAATTTTAAATTGACGAGCCAAGATTGCCCTAAGGTGAAGAAGGAGATTGAGGATATGGATAAAATTCCATATGCCTCGGCGGTCGGGAGTTTGATGTACGCTATGGTATGTACTAGGCCCGACATTGCTCATGCCGTGGGAGTGGTGAGCCGGTTTCTATCGAATCCGGGTAAGAAGCATTGGGAGGCCGTAAAATGGATATTTATATATTTGCGGGGTACTTCCAAATTGGGGATTACGTTTGGAAACAGGAAAGCAATGCTTGTTGGATATTCCGATTCGGATATGGCCGGTAATGAAGATAACCGAAAATCCACTTCCGGTTATTTGATGACATTCGCAGGGGGAGCCGTGTCATGGCAATCAAGATTGCAAAAGTGCGTTGCCTTGTCTACAACGGAGGCCGAGTATATTGCGGCGGTGGAAACGAGCAAAGAGCTCTTATGGTTGAAAATGTTTTTACGAGATCTAGGCTTCCGACAACGACGTTATGTGGTTCTTTGTGATAGTCAAAGTCCGATTCATTTGGCCAAGAATGCGACTTTTCACAAGAGAACGAAACATATCGATGTGAGGTATCATTGGATTCGAGATGCTTTGGAGGATGGTTTGTTTGAACTTGATAAAGTTCATACCGATGATAATGGTTCCGATATGTTAACCAAGGCGTTGAGTAGAGAAAAGGTGAAAGTGTGTTGTTCGATCCCCGGGATGGCGAACTCTTCCTATATTCCGGAAAGGGGGAGATTTGTAGGAGTAATTTCCAAAATGTAGTCACTTTTCTCACCCAGCACAGTCGGGCCGCGGCACAAGGTTGCCGAGCCACAGCCCCCAGAATCATTCCTGCAATTGCCGGACCACTGTACTCTGGGCCGCGGCCCTTGCCGATCACCCCCTGTCGGGCCCTGCCGAGCGGCCCCTGCCGAGACCTGCCGATCACCCTGGGCCGCGGCACATCCCTGCCGAGCCGCGGCCCCCGTCGTTTTGCCTCACAAGGCCAAGCCGCCTGTACTACGGGCCGCGGCACCCTCCTTCTGGGCCGCGGCACCCTCCTTCTGGGCCGCGGCCCCTGCCGAATATCCTGGGCAGCATTTTTGATGTGTGCCGCGGCACACATCACCTGGGCCGCGGCACAAGAAGTCAATAGGCCAGCTTTTCCTCTTTTTAGCAGTTTTCTGCGGGAGTTAACATTATTATCACACACATTATTGAATAACAAGAGAGAGAGAGAGAAACAAGAGAGAGAGAGAGAAATACATTTATTCATTTTTCCGGAAATTTATCGGTCGGATCGTCGTGATTTTTTGACAAGAGCTTGGTAGCTATTGGGCAAATTTTTTCACCGGTGTAGATCGAGATTTTGAGTTCGGAAGTTCGGGTATTTCGTTAGCTCTTTGTGTAAGCTATTTACGGTTGTTTCTTTTCTCAATCTTGTTGTTGTTGTTGATTCCAAATACTTGAAGAACATTTATTACCAAGTATTTGACGATTGGTGTATACCCCTAGTTTGTATTAGGGACGATTGTGTATTTGTGTGTATTGGTGATAGTGGATTTAAGCAGCTTCTGTCCCGTGGTTTTTACTCTCGTCTTGAGGGGTTTTCCACGCTAAAATTGTGTCTCGTTATTTATCGCTTTCGAATATCATTTGTATTATTTTTATCGGTTGTAATTGTTGCTCTACTCGTCGGTAACCACAAAGTTACGATTGAAGAGTGAATTTGTCAAACGAGGTTCCGCTTTATTCGTTGTGATGTGACGTTTGTCGGTATTTTTCCAAACATTCTATCCCGAATCACTCTCCAAGCAAATGTCGCCATTTTTAGTGGCACCAAATAAGGCTGGGACTTTTGGAACCGGGAACCGCAGAACCGATCCGAACCGCATCGGAACCGGCGGTTCGGTTCGGTTCCTAGCAACAAATTTTTTTTTTCGGTTCGGTTCGGTTCGCGGTTCCTGTCTGTTTTAAAGAGGAACCGATCTGAACCGCAAGGAACCGTCCGAACCGCACTGGACCGGGAAACCGACCCTCTGAATATAATATAATATAATATATTCTTATTAAACATAATTAATATAATATAAAATAATATAATATATTTTTAATAAAATAAAATATAATATAATATATATCGTCCAAACCATACAAAATCGGTTCCGGTTCGGTTCCGGTTCGGTTCGGTTCCTGTGCGGTTCGGACAAAAAAAATTAGAAAAACCGAACCGCGAAAAAACTATGCGGTTCGGTTCCGGTTCCTGTATTTTTCTCCCAGGAACCGAAAAGTCCCGGGCCTAGCACCCAATTGTTCCATACCCTCTTCAACGCATATGTGAGTTCCAGATTCTCTGATTGTTGCAGATTCTTGATGCTTGAGAGCTGGTTATATGCCGAGCTAACTGAATATGTTCCGGTTCTGTCATGCTTCCACTTCCACTAATCTTCTTGATCACTTTTTGGTTCAAATCCAGCCAAAAAGGCTTCCAGATGCATGAGTAATGATTCCTCCCATACGAACAACCGCCTACGCCATTGCCAAGTCCACTAGCTTTTGAATGTGAGTTGTGGAAATGTATATGAGTAAGAGCGGTCTTGACCGTTATCCTAAAAAATCTCACCTAAATTCACTCTTAAACTATCCCCTAAAATATTTCAGTTCTCTATTTTATAAATATATAGATCAATTCTCCTATATTATAATTATATTATTATAAGTACACACAAAAATATATATTTAATAGAAAAGGTTAATATAAAGGAGAGAGAGAAAGAAGATTGATCGGTGAAAAAAATAAAAGCGAACAAAGTTGGTGTAAATTAGAGGAAAAAATAAAGAGTGCTAAAATCTTAATTGAACCCTCTTTAATTTAGGTAATCTGATGAATGCGATTTTTGATTGAGTTTTTTATTATTTTAGTTTAAATTTAGGATTAGGATTGATTATCTGATTTCTGCAGTGACTGTCACTGTACTGACTGGCATATTTGTCCTTGACAAAGCCAGTCCAGCATCTCTATATATTAGCTTTTCATGAGCTAGTTTGTCTCTAAATAATACTCCCTCTTTACTTTAAAAATAGAACCTTAATAAAATGGATACAATGTTTCTTAAAATCAAATTCTTTTGTTATATACTCTCTCCGTCCACGATCAATGTTCCCCAACTTTTTGAGTTCGGATTTTAAGAAATGTTAAGTGAGTGTGATTTGAGTGGAGTTTGGGTCCCATATTAAAAGTAATTTAATGTTAATTAAATTAGTTAAATAATTTAATATATGGGTCAGCCTGGTAAAATATGTAAATATATAAAAATTATAAGGATATTTTAATAAATTGTATTGTGTGGTAGTATTTAAATATAAAAAGGGAACATTTTTTGTGGACATACCAAAATAGCAAAAAGGAAACATTGATTGTGGACGGAGGGAGTATCAACAACATCTAAGCCTTAGTCCCAAAATGATTTGGGGTCGGCTAACATGAATCAAACTTTGAAACCGTCAATAATCGTTACATAAATAACATAAAAGGAAAAAGAGGAAAAAGTAGAGAAAAGAAATAAAAAAGAGAAAGAATGAAAAAAAAAAAAAGAAAGAAAAAAAAAAAAAATAGAAAAAAAAGAAAAAAAGTTACCTTGAAAAAAAAGAAAATCGCAATTTAAAAAAAAAAAAAAAAAAAAAAGAATCAGACTCCATCCACCATCCGTATTCTTTCCCGCCACATTTGCCTCTCCCACGCCATACTTTCTCCAATTCCAAGAAACCGCATATCATTTTCAATCATCTTTATCCAAGTTTTCTTGCCTTCCTCTACCTTTCACAACATTACTGCTTCCCCAACTTTCTACCTCCTCACCTGGGCATCAATAGGTCTTCTTCTCACATGACCAAACCATCGTAATCGATTCTCCATCATCTGTCTTCTATAGACGCAACTCTTACCTTCTCTCCGATCACCTCATTTCGAGCCGATCCTTTTTGTATGACCACACATCCATCGTAGCATACGCATCTCCGCCACATTCATCTTTTGAACGTGACACTCGCTTTCTGACCCCAACACTCGGTGCCATATAACAATACAGCAGCCTAATTGCCGTGCGGTAAAATTTACCCTTTAATCTATGAGGCATGCCGGGATCACATAAAACCCCTGTGGCACTCTTCCACTTCAACCACCCTGCCTTTATTCTGTGAGCCACATCGCCATCTAGCTCTCCATCCTTTTGGATAATAGATCCAAGATACCGAAAGAAAGTGGATCCATGAACAACTTTCCCATCAAATGTGATCATCCCCGCCTCTCTATCACTGTTTTCGCTAAACCTACACTCCATATATTCACTGTTTTCCCATCAAATGTGGACGGAGGGAGTATAAATTAAAAAAATAATTGACTGATAAAATTACAAAAATAAGTGAATAAATAGTTTAAAATCGAGTTAACATTGGTTAAAATGGCTAAATTAGAGAATTGTACATTAACCAAAGTAGACTCTTGAAGTGGAAGAGTGGAGTATCTATGACCCTCATCTCTAATCTCTGTCCTCACACAAAAGTACATGAGATAGTGCACCAAGTCACTAACAAAATAGTAAAATCACATACAGCAAAGCTATCACCATCAGTTGTTAACATCACCTTCAACGAATAAAACGGTCCTCCTTTGTCGCTCCATCTGGAGATGGAGCGAATACCGATACTAATAAATAACATTACACATAGTTACGTATAATTCATTACGTTATTGTGGGCACAGTTTATATTGCTCACAAGTCACACGCACACGTCAGTTCCGACATTACAATGATTACATTTACAGTTCCAATCAAGAAACTTTATCCGTTTCTTCACAAGGGCTTGTGACGGCCAGGTTGTAAAGTTTCTTTCCCGTCCCCTATGTTGGTATACCCTAATTGTTGGCTAGTTTCAGGGTCATCTTCAATGGAACGGGAAACAACTGCAAGAGATGTTTCCGATCTGCTATTGTTTTCGACTTGGATGTCGTCTACTTGTACTTCTCCATCTGTAGCCTTAGCAGAAAGGAGAAGGGATTGGCGGCAGAGGGGGCACGTAGTGTGGGTGGCTAGCCAGAGGTCAATGCACTCCATGTGAAATGTATGCCCACAGGACGGTATCTGTTGAAGTTTTTCGTCTGACTGGTAATCCGAGAGGCACACCGAACATCTGTTAAAAATGAAATTTATGTTTAAAGATACATGTTGAGAATATTAAAGTTGTAGATCCCAGTATTTAAACAAGAAAAACTGAAGCTAATATTTCAATGATAATAAGTAATAACCATAATTCCAGTGATTGGTAGTGTACGATAGTCTACATTTACTCCCTCTGTCCCCGAATAAGTCTCCCCAGCCATAGAAAAACGCATACCAAGGAAGGGGCTAAGTTTACCATCTTACAATTTTCTTGAAAAAAATAAAAACTGCATTAATACTAATGAATTATAATTTGTGGAAATGGAAAGATGCATTAGATAATTGGTAGAATCAGAAGTTTAATACCAATTTTGTCTTGAATTTGAGAATGGAACACTTATTAGGGGGCAATTTATATTTCAAAACGAGACACTTGGGCCATGTTCTCTTCACGTGATTTTTGCTGACTGAAATTATTTTCACTGATTATGATTGACTTTAAATGATTAACTGGTTTTTATTGACTGAAACTTATTTCTACTGAATAAGACTGATTCGTACTGATTATAAACTGATTTTTATTTGATTACCAGTGTTTTCTTATTTGAAGTTACTGAATAAAACGGATTTTTACTGAGAAAAAAATGATTTTTACTTATTAAAACCGATTTTTACTGATCAAAACTTATTTTTACTGAGTATTATTAAAGTTGAGGAGAACAATGCCTTATTCGACGACGGATAATTACTTTTTTGTGCACGGAATGATGATAGAAGAGAGTAAAAATTGACCACCAGTTTATCCTACATAATGATCGCCCCACGAAGATGACCCCCCACAACACACATAAAAATGAGGAAACTCTTTCGTGTGAAGTCAAGGTACTTAATTTTCAGACATGTTACATCATACAAGATACAACTTAATTTTACATACCACTAATGGCAGCCGACAAGGAAAATTCATTTTCTGCGATCTATTTGTATAAAATTGTATGGAGTAAACCAAACAAGGCCTCATAAGGGACAGGTGGAGCACAGTGGACCGCCCGCCACCTAACGCAGCAATTGGGCAAACTCAGCTCAGTTTGGGCGTGGGTTCGACTGTTCAGACAGCGCAAAAGACCAGAAGTTTCAGGTGGCTCAATAGTTAGTTACTAAAAGCATCCAGGGATAATCATTAGAATATCATGAGAAATACTGCTACATCTATATTGAAATTGAAAACGTGTTATGGAAATTAAAAGCATCTTTAACCAGAGTTGCCTAATGAGATGAAGATATTTGATCAAGATCGTGGACTCATAAGCTCAAGGTATCTAGCAATACTCCCGGAAAATCTTGAAATACAGGCAATTTTGGTAACCTCAGCCCAAAAATTTTCCGGCAATTGGAAAACCGTTGCGAAACTTGTTTTCACAAGATTTTCATAAGAAGGTGGATAAGGAGATTAGCTTCCACTCAAGGTCAAGGAGAACAAAGAATGAGAGATTTCAGTCTTTCCATTGCAAAGGCGGAAAACTAATACTAGCCGAAAGTAAATCATAAATGCATAGCATCACAGATGATATCCTCAAATCAACAGCTTGTGGAAATGGAATTCATAGATATATTTCGGCATTTCACATTATTAATGACCTATTGAATATTGTATGTTAATTTAGTGATACACCTCTAGAGAATGGACAATGATTTAACAAAGAAGAAAAATCGGTTCATAAATAAAGTCCTGAACTCGAAACACTATAAATTAGTTCGTAAATTAGGGTTATAGACACAATACATGTAAAATAAAATGCATCAGACGAGAAATTATGTTTAACAAGAAAAACTGCAAAAGGAGAAAACTGACTGTGGTTCTTTGACAGAAAAGCTCTCCTTGAATACAACAATGGGCAACATCTCTCTCAGCTCCTTCTTCAACCCCATTTCACACTGCCATAAGAAAAAGTAAATCGAAATCAATTTCATGTATTCATTACTCAAAATACAGATAAAGAATCAGGGAAAAAGGATCTTCTCGTAGCTTTACCCTGGAGATCACATTAGTACTCAGAAGAGACGGCAATGAACTGTTTCTCATAGCCCTACGGCGGCGGTGGCGGAGGTAGAACAGGTAAAATAGGAGAAGCAGAACGAATGTAAAGAATATCGGCACCGAGAATATGAACGCTTGATAGAGTTTCAACACAGATTTAGCTTTGGCGCAACAATTATGACCACCATCGCTGACTGTGTGATTGGTTTCTGACATTACGATGCATCACCGACAAACCCTTCCCTCTTCCCAAATCTCAACAATCTAATAAATGAAATTACATTTACTGAGGTGTGTGTGATGATTTAACTACGACACTTTCGAGCTAACTTCACGGATAAAAATAGGAAGACGAATAAAAAAAAAAAAAAAAAAAAAACGATGCGTTCTTAAGGCTCATCAATGCTGGTGGAGAAGTGAAAAAGAAAGCTGTGATCTTCAAGAAGCATGTATCAGAAAGGTAATGAAGTACATGAATTCTGACCGTAATTTTGTTCAATCTCTCACAACAGGTTGAACTTAACTCGGTGATTTTGAGACAGAAAGTTTAAATTTTTTAATTTTAATTTTTTATATTTTTTATATATAATTTTTACTTTTTTATAATTATTTTTATGTTGCATGAGAAATTAATTTTTTTTATCTATAAGAATCATTCTCTTTTCAAAAAAGAGGATAGTTTTCATTTATAATTTTTTGTATTTCAAAAATATTTTTATTTTGCATTAGAAATTATTTTTTGTTCAAAAATTAAAAAAAAAAAATATAATAAATTAGACTCAAATTAACGATCCTCACAAATAGAATAATACAGGTAAAATAAAAATTAAAAAATTTATTTTTTATGTCTCAAAATCACCCTTGAATTGTAGAGTGTAAGCTCACCTAAGAGGTGAACAAAATTACCTACATAAATTTGCTCAAATAAAATATTTCAATTTAATTCAGACGGATCCAGTGCAACCTTGTCTATATTAATTTTGTGTTTATAATTTTTTCTAAAGATGATTTAACTTATTATCATGCTACTAGAATTTATCTCATTTTATCCTCAAAATTAAAATCCTAAACACTTGTATACACTTTAGACCCAATTCAAAGCAGTTTGTTTCTACTTCGGATGAAAAATTGAATCTGAAGTTTCATGTTTAGATTATTTTTACAGTGGAGATTGCAAAATGCGTAATAATTTAAGATATTAATAGTCAAAATTAAAAATGACAAACTTGAAAATTAAATTATTTCAATTTTAAGAAAATAGGCAAAATATAATTTGAAGAACTTATATTCATCTTTGGTTGGCTCCATTCCCTTTAGGGCTGAGAACCGGAAATCCCGAGATCCCGGTCCCGAATTCCGATTGTCTCAGTCCCGAAAATCATCAATTTGGTGGTTCCGGTCCCGGTCTCGTTCAGGACTTCTGGAAATTCTCGAAATGAGATAAATGTAAATCCCGGTCCCGGGGAATAATTTTCCGAAATGTCTCGAACGTCCCGAATGTCCCGATTGGGACAAAAATACCCGAAATCAGAAAAGAGAAAAATTGGGGATTTCAATCGGGACTTCGGGATAGGGGTAAAGGGGATTAGGGTTAACACTTAATTGAAATTAGAAATTTCAATCTGGACTAGGGGTAAAGGGGATTAGGGTTAAAACTTAATTGAAATTAGAAATTTCAATCGAGACTTCGAGATAGCTCCGAAATTACCAAAACCTCAAGTCCCGATCCCGATCCCAATCCCGTAAAATTTGGAACTCGGGACGGGACTGGGACTCAGGATTTCCCAGTCCCAAATTCTCAGCTCTAATTCCCTTGGGTGCGTTTGGTACAGAGAATGGAATTGCAGAGAAATCAATTCCAGAGAAATGATTGCAGAGAAAGAGAATTGGTCAGGAAAATAGGAATTGACTATCCTGTTTGGTAACACAGAGAATTCAGCAGAGAAATGCAACAGAGAATCATTTCTCTTGGTGGTGGCGGTGGTGGTCGTGGCGGTGGTGGTGGTTGCGGTGGTGGCAGCGGTGGTCGGTGGTGGCGACGGTGGTGGTGGCGGTGGTCGGTGGTGGTGGCGGTGGTCAGTGGTGGCGACGGTGGTGGTGGCAGCGGTGGTCGGTGGTGGTGGCGGCGGTGGAGGCAGCGGTGGTCGGTGGTGGTGGCGGCGATGGAGGTGGCGGTGGTCGGTGGTGGTGGCAGCGGTGGTCGGTGGTGGCGACGGTGGTGGCAGCGGTGGTCGGTGGTGGCGACGGTGGTGGTGGTGGCGGCGATACCAACTCAGAGAAATCAATTCTCTCCAAAAATCAGAGAAATCAATTCTCTCCAAATACAAAGGAAATCAATTCTCAGGGAAATGCCATTTCATTTCTCTCCTCTCATTTCTCTCTACCAAACAAAAGAATCCATTTCCATTTCCATTTCTCTCCTCTCATTTCTCTCTACCAAACACCCCCTTATTTTCTTAAGACTACTTTTTCTCTCTCAAACTTTCCTTTTTATCCTCCACTTTCTTTTTATTCATTTTCTTATGCTAGATTGGATAAAAATTCCCCACCCACACTTGCGGATATACTTCTGAATCCCACAAATCCAGTTCTCTGAGCTGATGAATCCTCCGATACAGGCCTCTCCATTGCTCAACACACTAGCGTCGACATTTTATTTTCACCATATCAGCCGGCTGCGGATTCCAGGGGAGATCCTACTCTACATTACCATAATTTTGAGCTTTGAACCAAGTCAGATAATAATTCATGAATAATGCAATCAGGGCTGGCCGAATAATTGATGTTAGTACTGAACATCAGATCGCATCGCCACTTCCAAGGAACCAGAGGCAAGTAACTGTTGGTGATTTAAGTGTCACCAGACATTTTGTGTAATTGGAACTAATATGTGAGTTAAGGGGTTTTATAATTTGTACTCTAATATATGTTCGGGTATATGCGGAGTGCACGCATGTATAAGATCGAATTATAAGCCGGTACGACAAATGTCGGGAGTCCGGGGGCGCCGATGACGTGTTCAGAGGCGGCGCCCTGCGGAGTCTAAGCGCGCCCTAGCAGGTCTAAGGGCAGAGTTCTAGCGGGTCTAAGGGGTAGTTACCATTTGGATTGATAACTTAGTGAAAATTCCGAATTTTAGAGGGAGACTATAGTAAAATTGACTAATTTCGTCAATTTTAGAAATCATCAGTCATGCCCCTAATTTCGGATCACTAATTAATCCTAATGACAGCGCCGCCTAATGTAACTCTAATCTCGCCCTAATGTAACCCTAATTCGACATGCATAAATAAGGCTCTTCTCTTTGAGTCTGAGCACACCTTTTCTGGGCTCTCTCCTTTTCTGACGAATTCAGAATCTCTCTAACAATTTGGCTTACATTTTTGTGTCGAATTTAAGCTACTTTCGGGTTTGGGGATGTCGGGCAGTTGTAAAACTTACCGAACCCAAAAGGAAAACTTTGGGTGAACGAGGAATAGATTGTATATTCATTGGATATGCTGAACATTCCAAGGCATGTAGGTTCTATGTAATAGAACCTAATGATTCGGTATCGATTAACACCGTTATCGAGTCACGGGATGCGATTTTTGATGAGATGCGTTTTACATCGATCAAAGGCCTGAGGATCTGACTTTTGGCACTAATGAAGTGTAAAATCCAGAAAATTCAGATGGTATTGTTGTACGAGAAACACAAGAGGTTCGGAAAATCAAAAGAGGTCGAATTGCGAAAAATTTCGGTTCCGACTTCCAACTGTTTTTGGTAGAAGGAACAAGGGACGAAATTGATTTTCAATACTGTTATTGTTACAGCATTGAGGATGATCCTTAGACTTTTCAAGAGGCCATGGAGTCTCGAGATGTTATCTTTTAGAAGGAAGCTATTGATGACGAAATGTCGTCAATTCTTGAAAGCAACACTTGGGTGTTGTGTGATTTGCGTCCGGGTTCTAAACCACGTGGTTGCAAATGGATTTTCAAAAGGAAAATGAATGTTAATGATACTATTGACAAGTTCAAAGCCCGATTGGTCATTCAAGGTTTTAGACAAAAACCCGGTGTTGACTATCTTGATACGTATGCTCCGATTGCGCATATTTCTACTATTAAATTGTTAATTGCCTTGGCAAGTATTCACAATTTGATTGTTCATCAAATGGATGTTAAAACAGCATTTTTGAATGGTGAACTTGATGAAGAAGTTTACATGAAACAACCAGAAGGTTTCGTTATGCCCGGTAAAGAGCATATGATATGTAAACTTGTGAAATCTTTGTATGGGCTGAAACAAGCACCCAAACAATGGCATCAAAAGTTTGATGAGTTTATTTCACTACTACGAAAACAAGATTTCACATCGGTTTTTAAGTACTATTCACATCGTTTTTAAACCGATGTTGTATCCAACGATGTTAAATTTCACATCGATTTTTAAAAAACGATGTGAAAATGAGTAATTCACATCGGTTATGCCTCACAACTGATGTAAAATTGATGCAAAAAAATTCACATCAGTTTCTTAAATAACCGATGTGAATTGCAACTACAGGATGTGTAATTCACATCGGTTTTCAATAAAAACCGATGTCAAATGAGTAATTCACATCGGTTATGCCTTACAACCGATGCAAAATTGATGCAAAAAAATTCAAATCGGTTTCTTCAATAACCGATGTGAACTGTATATATATGTTTTCAACCCAGCACTACCAAATTTGCCAAAATCCACCTGTTCTGTTTTTCAATATTGAGTAAAAAAAATTCTGAAAAAAAAGAGCCTGATATCTAAAAATAGCAGCACAGGACATTTATGGTGAAATACAAGTTTTGGTTCCACATTAATCCAATATCTAAATCCTTCTATCAAAGACTATGATCGGACAAAATCTAGAAGTTTAGCTCGACGGTGCTCCACTAAAGCCGCCGGAGCCTCGAAGAATCTGCCTGTTTTTCTCCAAAGTAGTACCATTTGTTGCTTCGAGTGCTTTAGTAGCATCCTCAACCTGAAGATCAAAATATGCATAAACAACAAGATACATTCATACATCAACCATGTTCCATAAATGAAAAATAACACATAACCAAGAACATGAAGAACATCATACAGAAAAACCATCCTCTTAGTGGAAGAGAGTAAATACGCTTAAAAAATAATGAGAACTAGACATGATATGGAATAGATCCACTAAATGTTTGAAGAGCAATGCTGGAAATTTTGTAAACGATATTACTACATGCCCAACACAAAAAAAGCTTTGCATATATCACGAAAATGAACAGATGAAGGCATCTTGTCTTCCATGATTCTTTCTATGCATCGAAATTTTAAACCTTCATTTAGAATATTAAAACTACTTGATACAGTTTAATCTTCTTCAAGATTAAGCAAAAGAAAAACAAAAGTTGGCACTTCTTCATCATCATACATGAGCTAAACTTACTGAATGGAAATGAATAAATGCAAATCCTCTTGAGACATGCGTGAATCAATCTCAGCCATTTAATCGTAACATGGCGTTATCGAGATTAAAAGAAACAATGAACCTAAAAGATGAAATTTCAGAAATAAAAAATCTTACGAACAATTTCATCCTTTCTGTGTTTGTCCGATTCGCGATCTTGTCAAGAAGGAAGTCGATATCAGGGTAAGAAGGGAGTTGCCAAGAAGGAGGTCGATATCTGTCTAAAAAAAGAGAAGCAAAATACCACGAAAAATGCGACTAAGAATGAAAAAAATACCAAGAATCGAGCCGTAAGACAAGCAAAATTTTACCTGAATACTCGGTCAGAAATCTAGCGCCTCTGAAGCCTCGGCCGGAAATCTCAACGGCCGGAAAGACTGTTAGCTCCACCACTGGTCCGTGCCAGAAATCTAGTGCCTCCAAAGATGTCAAATCTGTAAGTACAACCCAAAGGCTAATTTCGGACCGTGTATATTTCTAGAAAAATTACAATCTCAAGCCCAGACAAAACCAGCTAGAACGATCACATCACTGCTGTTCTTTGTGGAAGTACAATAAAATGAAGATACAATCACAAAACCTTGATAGAATGACAATCTCAAAGCTATCACAGGCCTTGATAGAATCCCACAATAGCAGATGATCAAAGATACAAACCAAGGCAAGCTACTCAAAGTGAAGATATATCTCCATCGAATTGATCGAAAAACAACCAAAGGCAAATAAATCAATACCCTGGTGTAAATTTGGGAGTTGAAATGCAACAAACCCGTTAATTGTGCTGCAAATCCCACCTCAAGCAACATACAACCCAACAGTAACAAAAGCAACAAAAGACAATATGTTCTAAACCGAATGCGAAACAAGTCTAAAGTGCATAATTCAGCCGAACTGAAATCGAACATAGCCTTAAACAGAATTCATGTAAGCTCGGGAATAATAAACATAAAAAATCTGGACAAACAAGGCATACTTCCCGTTCGTACGTTGGTCCTACTGCACGAAAGCATCACTCAGATTCAGGTAGCCGCAAGGAGCTCAATACGGGCCGGATGTAGTATTGACCTGAACCGATGTGTCATCTGGGTCGGTTGAGAACCACCCGATCGGGTCATATGCTAAGAAACCGATTGTTGTGAGGGCCTAGAAAACCCTAGATTGGCGCCGCAAAAACGAGCTCGGGGCGGACTCACTGAGTTGGCTTCAGCGAGTTGAATCAGCAAAGGGGCGGAAACCGCCGCTGTTGAACTCTGCGACTGACCTGCAAAATCACGTCCAAGTCATCTCACGACGACCGTCATAAAATCAATCTGAGCAGGTTCCGATTTTAAAACCAGGTCGAGCGAATTTCAAAGCGCAAAAAGGATGTGTAGGCCTCAGGATCTGGACGAAATTGGTTAAAATAAAGAAAAACGGGAAAAGGGGAAGGTAGAGATAATCATACTCTCCTAGAAATGGTTGGACGAGGGGTGGACCGGCGGCAGCAGCCGCCGGCCAAGAGGGAAGCAACTGATTTTATGCAAATCGCACGTTCAGTGTGTGTAAATCGCACGTAGTTGATTTGAAAGAAGATGCATAAGTGGGATCTCTATTTTTCTGCTCTTCTAAACGCTTAGGGTATAGAAAAAAAATAGATTCACATCGGTTACAAATAAGAACCGATGTAAAGTTACAATATTCACATCGGTTTATATATAAACCGATGTCACACTAAAAAAATCATTTAAATTCACATCGGTTCATTTAGAAGCCGATGTTAAAGTAGTATATTCACATCGGTTTCTAAATAACCGATGTTAATTGAGTATAATTCACATCGGTTTTTATAAAACCGATGTTAATTTATTTTAAAATTTTCAATTATGCCACTGCGTCTTTTTTAACATCGGTTTTCACAAAATCGATGTTAAACGAGCGATGTTGAATGTCTTTTTTCTACTAGTGTTTTGTCCTCTGGTTTTAAGTTAAACCAATGTGACAAATGTGTTTATAGTAGATTTGATGAAGCTACTAGTGCTGGAGTGATCATTTGCTTATATGTAGATGACATGCTGTTTTTGGTACTGACCAAAATCAAGTAGATGAAACTAAGAAATTGTTGTCATCTAAATTTTCCATGAAAGACTTGGGAGAAGCTGATGTAATTCTTGGAATAAGAATTAAGCGGGTGAACAAAGGTTTAGTAATGACTCAAAGTCATTATATTGAGAAAATTCTCAAACGATTTAATTTTAATGATTGTTCTCCCGTCAGCACTCCTATGGACTCCAGTGTGAAGTTAATGCCAAACACTGGCATTCCCGTTTCACAATTGGAGTACTCTAAGGCCATTGGTAGCTTGATGTATGCCATGACAAGTACCAGGCCTGATATTGTTTTTGCTGTGGGAAAATTGAGCAGATACACTAGTAATCCTAGTGCTCAACATTGGCAAGCATTGAATCGAGTGTTTAAGTATCTCAAGGCAACCATGGATTATGGCTTGAGTTACTTTGGATATCCTTCGATTTTGGAAGGACATTCGGATGTAAGTTGGATAACCAACATGGAGGACCATTCCTCAACAACTGGTTGGGTATTCTTGCTTGGGGGAGGTGCCACTTCCTGGGCTTTCAAGAAGCAAACTTACATTACAAACTCGACAATGGAATCTGAGTTTGATGCATTAGTTGTTGCTGGTAAAGAAGCAGAGTGGCTAAGAAATTTAGTCTATGAGGTTCTTTTGTGGTGTAAGCCAATAGCACCAATTTCTATCCTTTGTAATAATGAAGCAGCAAGAGACTTAGTGCACAAGTCTGTAATTGGGATGGGATTAAAGTCCATCTAATTCTGTAATGGTGAGATACCTAATTCCCTTATAATATGACATTAGGAGTTGAATTTAATGAGGAAAGCTCACACTTATAGATTGGAACGCACAAAGTATTCATCCAGGTATGTGTTTGGTTCTGCAGTTGACCAGGTTGAAGTTTAACTTCTTAACAATTCCTTTGATAAAATGTATGTGCAGATACATGAAGTAAATGAATTACCTACGTGATTGTGAAGTGTAGCCGCATTTCAAGAGGTTGGGGATTTGGCCTTGATACAGTCATGAGAGGATTAGGACACACGGCTTAATAATAATGTCAATTCTTAGAACACCCTGATTCTCGAGTATTTGGAAGTGTATAATACTAAGATGGAAATTCAATCGTTTCGCTATTTTCATTTATGTACTGGTTTGGTTTGATTGGATTAATGTTATGTTGGTTCATGGGTTACACTAAAATGGGGGAGGATTGTTGGTGATTTTAGTGTCACCAGACATTTTGTGTAATTGGAACTAATATGTGAGCTAAGGGGTTTTATAATTTGTACTCTAATATATGTTCGGGTATGTGCGGAGTGTAATACCACCAGTATTACATGCTGTTTCACGTTGAGCACTCGTTTCTTTTTCTACTATATGATTGAATAAATGTACTCCATTGCGCTAAATGTATTTCTCTGTATGTTTGGACTGTATTATCACGAATAAAGTTACCTGCAAATGTTATTTTGTGATGTAATTGTATGATGATTGATGAATTGTCAGTGACATACCTTGATATCGTTGGGCGATTATCGGTGCGAATATGACGGTGGCTAATGTCTTGTTCCCCAAGAAATTAATCGACGAGATTGAGAGGGAGTCGCGTTATAAGGAATTAATGTGATTATAACTTAGTGAACAACTGAACCTTATGTATGTTATCCGCTAAGTATTACATACGCTAAGTGTGTGACATTATGTACGCTAAAGATTATACCTTACGTACGTAATGTGGTCTTCGGTCTTCGGATAGGGAATCTTCGTCGGATGGTACGCATTGTCAGACCAACCTTTGGCGTGATAGCGACAGGCAAGTCAACGGGTGCTACGTACGTTAATGGATCCACGTTACTACGTAACGATGAGTGATATTTAGTCCAGTTAGTTCTGAGTTTTTCTTACGTACGTTAAGTTTTCTATATAACGTACGTAAAAGGGCTTACATACGTAAAGCTTTAGGCCTAACGTACGTAAATCCATTCTGAATTTATAAAAGGACACCCTCCCTTTCATTTCTTCCGACCCAAAAATCATCCCTTGCTCTTGTATACTATCCTCCACCTTCCCTTAATCGATTTTAGCTTCCCTAATCAAGTGCTATCCTATTAGAGTGAGTTGATCAAGCTCCGGAGAAGGTTTTGAAGGTGTTATCCTCTCGTTCTTCTTCGTCCCTCGTCGTTCTTAATTGTATCTTGTCAATTAGGTAAGTTTATCGAATCTTGAACTCATTTCAGTGTTGTTATACGAGTCATACTAAATTTCGGATGCCTTGGGTAGTTTAGAACTTTCAATAATGATCGAACCGGTGAGAAACTATCACAATTGTTAATCGATACCTATCAAGCTAGTAATTGAAATGGATGATAGTAGTACTCGTAGTTGGATGGAAAAACTCATAATCGAATTTGTTAATCACCAACACCTTAGAATCATCTTGTTGAAGATTGCAATTATAACCCTATTATCATATTGTAAAACCCGTTGATAATTCCTTGATGAACTAACTAACGATTATCTAGTCGAATAGGTATCGAACATGTTAAGATTTCGGAGATTAAGGGTTAATCGTTCTATTCTAGACTCTCAAATTGGAGTAAGTGATGAAATTACGGTGGCTATTAGTCCTAGTCAACGTAGGAATATTGTATTAGAACATTGTTGTTCAAAGAGATGATAAATTGTAAAATGGCGGACCGAGGAATTTAGTAATATGCATTGTGGTTAAAAAATAGAGAATTCCGATCTTCGCGACATAAATAACCAGGTTTAGAATTCTAACGGGACGGAGAAATTGTCGTAAATCATCGTCATTACCATAAAGTGTTAATCGAAGAACATGTAATGGGTTGAGCTTTCGGGTGTGGTCGTTCGAGCCGTTGTATCATCAAGGGAGTAACTCTTGTCGGATTTGAGGCAAGTGAATCTTGCTCAGACTTTACGTCTTGATATTTCAAAATATTGCATGTGTTACTATTTGTGGAATGGTGCTCGTTCGATTTATCTTGTCCGGAGTATTCCTGAGTAGATACTTCCGTGACCCTTGGTTGCGGCCTTGGGAGTTTATATGTTGATATATCTTGTGGAACTGTGTTGCGGGATAAAACCTGAATGGTACCCACATCCGGAATATTCCTGTGTAGATACTTCCGTGACCCTTGGTTGCGACCTTGGGAGTTTATGTGCTGATAAAAGAGATAACGTTGAATATTCGGTGATAACATTGTTCTCTAAATTTATCTGATTCTATCAATGAAATTGGTTCGTTTTGTCTGACCTAGGTTGACTGACACGATGCGTTGTGTCAGGAAAATTTGTTGAATATGTGCAGGACATTCCCGAAGGTTCCGGTCAGGCTTGAGCAGTGTTGGGGAGAAGGCCTGTTAATTTCCTGAATTAAATTTCAAATACTCCATGTTGTGTAATAACTGTATGAACGGACATTATTTTTCCTTGTATTTCACTTCGTATGAATGCTTTCATAAGAATACTTTCACAAACCACTTGTTGAATAAATTTTTTTAAAAATCCTTTTAAAACTTGCCTTGTGGGTCCCACATGGGATTCATGGCACTGTGGCATCTCGGTTCATTTTGGGGGCGTTACAGAAAATGTTATCGGAGCCGAACATTCACGTGGAAAGTTGTATCAAAATATTTTGAAAATATTTTACCTTCAAAAGTCCAACACTCCTGGCGACCGTAACTCTTCGAGGAATGTCGAGGTAAAATACACGTAAACTCTTGGGAATCATGTATAATGTCAGTAAGAACTCAAAGGATGTTTGCACTAAACTGACCTTCTAGATCGAACAATTATCACTAATGGCACTTCGTGGAGCTAGAAGGAACGTAAACGATGCACAGGGTTCCGCTATGAATCAGCAGGAAGACAGGAATACCGGTGAAACTAATCCAGCTGGAAATCAGCCACCGCCCGTTAATCAGAACGAACAGGAGGCGAAAAACCAGAACAACGGGGGATTGGATCCAGCCTTCGTTCAGACCCTCGCCCAGGCCATTGCTATGGGGATCGCTCAGGTCAACCGGGCAGAACGGGTACCGGTCATTAACATAGAAGAGAACACTGGGAAGGACCGCTGGCTGGGAGAGATGCTGAAGGCGAGACCGCCATTATTCGACGGATCGGGGGATAAGTGTAACACCCCAATTCACAATGGGACATTACACGCCGTAGAACCCCTGTGAGGTCTACCAGGCTAACTCATGACACGTAAACCACAATGATAACCCAAAAGATGCACCCAAAAAGTAAATAAGGCCGTGGCCTCGGCCAAAACATTTTAACGGAGTACATGAGGCATAAGTTAAATACCAATTTATTGCCCACGCAGGGGACTTAAACCATGTTTAAAAATAAACAGTCTAACTCCAGTACTCAACAGATGCAATGACAAAACAGAAAAATACAGACTCGAGCCACATCATCATGCCAACCCATCCTTTACATGCGCATCCCGTGCCAGCTCCTCAGCTCGACCAGTACCTGAAATGCATAAGACACATTTCCCCCATTTAAGGGGTTAGCATTCGAATAGCTAGTGCAAGTACACAATTACACAACATTATATACATACACGATTCAACGCAAACAAATCGTTAGGAAAATCATTTTGAAAATCAATATTCCGGAATATCACATTAACACCAAAACAGTATATCAACAAGTTTTCCACATCACAATTATCCACGCTTGGTAACTCGCGACCGTACCCATTAGTATCGGTCCCCAGAGGTCCCGTCGGACCGTCCCCAGGTGAGAAACCACTTCCACGGCCGTACCCATTAGTATCGGCCCCCAAAGGTCCCGTCGAACCGTTCCCAGGTGGAAGAACATCAACACACGCACCCAAGTCCACTTCCATGGCCGTACCCATTAGTATCGGCCCCCAGAGGCCACATGCCATCCCCAGGTGGAAGAGAAACAATCACATTCGTTCAATAACACCATTTACATCATTCGCATCGAAATCATACGCACATAACGGAATGTAATACATGTACTTGCCTGGAATAAGACGAAACGAAGGAAACGACGAAGGAATAGGTTTCGGTCCGAACAATCCACCCAAATCCGTTCCTAACACAATAACGGTATACAACAAGTCTCAAAAAAATGCGGAAAGGTAAGAATTCATCCTAATTCTACCCGTTGGAACAATTTGTCGGTCATACAAGGTCAAAACTGAATCCCAACTATCAACGGAGAAACACATCGAGTTTAATCCGCAAAACCACAAGAGAAGCAAGGGATGGTGATTACGCTATCGAAATCTAACAATCGTAAGGGGCAAATCGGACTAGAAGGGTGAAACCTAAAACAAAACCCCAAAATTGTAATATCCGCAATTTCGAATTTCGGTAATTTTCTTTTTTCGGAGGAAGTTCGTTTTGACAACTCTATCATGACCGTTTCGTCATTCCGAGAATGATTAATTCTGCACTTTTTGTCATCCGAGTTCGTTTCGGTGTCGTTTTGTTGATTTCCGTGTCCTTAATCGACTTTTTCACGTGGGAGTTCGACTTTGTAAAGTCACCATTAATTCTTGGAAACTCCAAAAATTCTGAATCTTTGCAAAATTATAGCATCACGTTAGCTTTCCAATGGTTCAAACGGTGAGTCAATCGGAGTCCAGACGAAGGAGTTATGGTCGAAATAGCCAAGACTGCACGGTGTGCCTTTTTGGTGTTGAAGGGGATGCACTGCAGGCCGCGGCACACTCAGGCTGTGCCGCGGCACTAAGCTGATTCCTGGGCGTTTTTGTGGCCCTGGGCCGCGGCACACTTCTGCTGTGCCGCGGCACACGGGCTTTTTCTGCGTTTTTTAGCAGATTTTCGAGGAGAAAACTTCATTTTTTCTCCTCTCTTCTTCCTCCTTCCATCTAGGGCGATTTGTGGGCGATTTTTGGGCGATTTGAGTGCTCCCAAACTTGTAGAGATCATCCACCTCAAGTCTTGTTGTAGATTTTCGACCTCTACTTGAATCCTTCATCCAAATCAAGGTATTTTGGCTTGAACCCTTGTTTTTGTAGATTTGGGGATTTTCCTTTTTGATTTCGATTCCAATCCGTTTTTAATCAATTAATTGTTGTATAAACGTTGTTTTGAACTTGTTCTACGGATTGGATACTCGTATCTTTGGTTCGTTGAACCCGAGGGGTGATTTCTTTGTTCTTGAAGGGTCTTGAACATTTAATGTTCGATTAAATGTCCGAATGAGTTCCCTTTGATAGTTTGTTGGGATTTCCGTTGTTTTCGGCCTTGATTCTCGTCGTAATCATGTTTTATTATTCCTTACGGAGGATTATAGGTGCTCAATGATTCTGATGTTGAATTCCGTTGGTGATTGATGATTCATGTGGTGTTTTCTCGTAGTAATTTTGGTGCTATCGCGTTCTAGATAGTGTTCGGGAAATTGAGGGCTACCCGGCCGTATCCGTTCACTTTTCCATTTGCTCGTGATATCGAGGCAAGTACCTTGCCCATACTTTTCTCGTTTTATGGATATGATGATCGGTTTTCGTCTTGATGTGTTTGTTTGGTTATTTGAAATGAAGTTTCAAAGGATTTCGGTTTGGCCTCGTTAAAGGCTTTCTTTCAAAACGAGTGTGATTTGTGAACGGTGTTTTGAGAATTGATTATGATTTGGTTATTTTGAACGTTGAAGGATTTTATGATGATACTCCTATTGTTTAAGTTATGGAATCGTGTATTCCGTATTTAACCTTGTTATTGTATTTTTGAAGAGTTTGGTAATGGTGTCGAGTTAATGGCCATCTCTAGTGAGTATTCTTAATGAACTTACATTCTTAGCATGTTAGTATTGCATGAGTAACGTGTGTGTGTGTATGCTCACTACGGGTTAGATCCGACGGGGTCTCGGTAGGGCTCCACGAAGTTGTGGAACTGCGAGCTTGCTTTTAACCACTGTGGGTTAGATCCGACGGGGTCTCGGCAGGGATCCACGAAGCTGTGGGTCCGCGGTTAATTGTGGTTCATTTTACAAATGTGGTTTTGATTATTGGCATTTCCGAAAATGAGTGCTTTGAAACTATATTTTCATGATTGCATGCATCGACTAAGTGTGTAAGAGGTAAGTGTTCGTTTGGCTTACTTGGCTAGGATGGCACTAGAGTATTTTGTTGTTTGTGTTAAATCCTTTATTTGTGGATTTTGATGTTGGGATACGAACCTTGTGGTCGTTCTTGTGTACTGTGAGTTGATGATATTTGGGGCTAAAATCCCAACGGTTTTGTAAAGATCATTTTACGGATTTGGGGCTAAAATCCCAACGGTTTTGTAAAGATGATTTTACGGATTTGGGGCTAAAATCCCAACGGTTTGGTAAAGGTTATTTTATGGAAAGTAAACTTTTGGGGCGGTGACCCCTTTGTCTTTTGATTTTGAAAAGTAGGATTTGATAATCCTAAATTATTTTCTATTAAAACTCTCGATGGCATTCTAAACCGCTTTTATAAATTATTTCCATTGATTTATGATATTTCGATTTTGAAAGGTTTTCTCAAACTCTTGCCTCGGGAATTACTTTTCGCTTCGTTTGGATCTTTGAGGATTCCCGATTATTGTTATTCGTGGAATGTGAATTGTATGGCTCGTATTTTTGCACTTGTACTTGCACTAGCAAAACGGTGGAGTTTTGCTAACCCCGAGTATTCGGGGTGGATGTCTATTTTGCATTCTGTGTTTTGGAGCATAGCACGTGGTCGGCACGAAGGATGATGAAAGATGAACGATACTAATCACACGAGGATCCGTTGATGTCGGATTGGTCTAGCTGTATTTTCTTTTCCGCTGTAGTATGTTTTCCCCGATGTACGGGAGTTTATTGTATTTTGACCCCTGCGTGGGTATGTGTTTGGAATTGAGTTGTAAGTAATTATTGAAAGACCAAGTCGGTCTACTGAGTCATTTTAGCCTTAAAGGCGATGCCTAGATGTTTGATTTAGTTATCAGCCTGGTAGATCCTCGAGGAGAGGGTCTACGGCGTGTAATATCCCTGAGCGGATTGGGGGTGTTACATAAATGGTATCAGAGCTTAGGTTGAGGAAAACCTAGGTTGTCGGGTCAAGTCATGTTGTTTGAGTCTTGTTTCGTCGGATTTTATCTGACTGAGTCGTGTCGCGACGCGTCGTTTGAGTTTGTTGGTCGTGATTAGTATCGTGGGGCGATCATCATCTTCGTGCGACCTGTGGAAGTAAGTCTCCCTTCTTTGTGTTGTGCCTCGTGTGACGCGAGCTATTTTATGATTATTTGTTAAGTAATGGAATCCTTATGTGGATTTTGATTTCACGATATGTATTTAATCGACTCTCGTATTTGATTTATACGAGGAGTGTCGTCGCTTGTGATGTCTTTTTATTGTTGTTTTTGTCCGTTGCTGATGATTTTCGAATCGATTTGCACGTTTTACAAGTTCTCTTGTGGAAGCTTTGTGCTTATACACGTTCGACTTGTTCACTAGCCGGCGGTAGGGTCTTTAGAGGCCTCGAATGGGGCCGGTGGTTTTGTTACGAATGTGGATATTTGACTCTAATATTTTGTTCTTATGAGGAGTAGTGTTCTTTGGGTTGTGCATGTTGAATCGTATTTCTTTTATCCATTGCGTGAGTTCTTTTGTAATGACTTTCGGTATTTTACCGACCGAGTTTTATTTCGATAACCGCTTCCCTTAACCGAAGTTTTTGGCATTATGGCCTTGACCGCTTTGACGAAATTCTTATGACGGTATTTAGTATTTTGTAAATGGCTTTCGTGAGTTTTGAAATATTACCGTCATCACCTTTTGGCATTTTTGTAAATGGTTTTGGCACGGGTTCCGACGCGGACCCACAGCGCTATGATGTTCCGTGTGATTACCTGAAATTTTTGGGCATTCTAGCCTTTTTGGCATCGTCCTTTTTGGCATTGAATTATTTTCGAAAACTTGAGTATCTTAGAAATAAATTTGAGACATATTTTTTTCAAATGAGTTATTTTCTTCCGTACATCCAGTGCCACAATATATTTCAAAAATTTACGCCTCGAGGACCAAAATGTTTTGAGATATTTTCAATGTTTTAGAAACACTTTTATTTAGACCCGAGGGTCGAATATTACGAAAGTTTTCACTAAGAGAAAGTGTCCTCATTTTTTTATCAAATGCGAAACGGTTCTCCAAAGTCTCGATAACGATGTTTCACGTTTGTACTTTTTGAAAGGTGATACTCAAGATCAATCGGTGTTCTTCTAAATTATTATCAAAATGAGGTTTTCGTGTTAAAAACCAATCCATTCCCGTTTGAGGGTGGGTATATATGTATGATGTTCGCGTTGTCATTTTGATGTTTGCTCCAGTATGATAGAATTGGCGGTGTGAGCGTTGAGTCGCTTTCCACACATTTGTTGTGTTAGCCCTCTGTGAGAGGTGGAATGTTGGTGTTGAATGTTGTCGCCTCGTGGTGATTTCTGCGTTGTCGCGCATGTGCGAGCTGTTAGAGCTTGGTTTGGTATGACCGTGTGCATCGGTGATCGTTCCGTTATGTGTCGGTTGTGTAATGTCTTGTTACCTTGCTCCTGTTTTTGTGAATTTCGTGGATGAGGTCGGAGGTAATACCCGTACTATTTTGACTTCCGTATCTTCTCTTTCTCCAGTCTATCGATTCGCTCATGCTCGTTGATACTTTATGAACTTGTTCTGTATTTCGGTTTCATCGTTCGAACGAACTGCGATCTTGTTATGGGTCGATCTGATTATCGCCGTGACTTTTCGGGTTCGGTTCGATTCTTGTGAACCTTGTTCGGGAGTGACATCATCTGGTTCTATTAGTTCTTTTATTCGAAGTGGATCGGATTTGGAACTCTTGTGTTTTCGACTTTTTCGACTCATTTATGTTCGTTGACATTTTCTGAGCTTGTCCTGCCCCTTGCTTTTGTTGATCGAACGAGGGTGGTATTGTTTCGGAATTACTCGTTTGTCGTTGTGACTTTTCGATTGCTATTCCATTTCCTGTGGATCTTATGTGAATGCACATCTTGTTGTTTTCACCGGATCATATGTTGTCTCGAGTCGAGATGTGAACCTTGGAGTTGTTGTTTGAATTTCATTGTTCTTCGTGATTCAAACATGATTGTTCGATTTTTGTTGTCTCGATCGTTGTGGTTCGATCGTTTGATTTTTCGATTTTTGTTGATCTCGTTCCGTGATTGGTGAACGTTCAGGCTCCTTCGTAATTCCCTTCAGTTCGGGAAATTAGTCTCGTTTTCGATCTTCCAACCCTTGGGCGGTGGAATTCCGTATTGGTTCAGCGATTGGCTCGCGTTTCGATTGATGTACCGTTGGGTTGGTCAATCATACTGACTTTCGTTCGTTGTGTTTTGTGATTGTCAGATAATTGACTTGGCTATATTATCCGTTTGATGACGCTTGTCATTTGTTGGTTTTATTATATCCCTAACGGCGACGTTGTGTTGGTCGTCGTGGAGCGTGTTTTCACGCCGTATGTCTCTTTGCGTTTCTTGCAGCGTTTCGCCGTTGGGCGCGAGTTTTCTGTTTTTGGTGTATCTCGCCGAGTTTCCTGGCGGGTATATTGCTCCCCCCTACTTGTTTTAAGTTTCGGGACGAAACTTCTTTTAAGGAGGGTAGAATGTAATATCCGCAATTTCGAATTTCGGTAATTTTCTTTTTCGGAGGAAGTTCGTTTTGACAACTCTATCATGACCGTTTCGTCATTCCGAGAATGATTAATTCTGCACTTTTTGTCATCCGAGTTCGTTTCGGTGTCGTTTTGTTGATTTCCGTGTCCTTAATCGACTTTTTCACGTGGGAGTTCGACTTTGTAAAGTCACCATTAATTCTTGGAAACTCCAAACATTCTAAATCTTTGCAACAGTATATAGCATCACGTTAGCGTTCCAATGGTTCAAACGGTGAGTCAATCGGAGTCCAGATTTAAGGAGTTATGGTCGAAATAGCTAAGATCGCACTGTGCCTTTTTGGTGTTGAAGGGGATCACTGCAGTGCGGCACACTCAGCCAGCCGCGGCACTAAGCTGATTCCTGGGCGTTTTTGTGGCCCTGGGCCGCGGCACACTTGTGCTGTGCCGCGGCACACGGGCTTTTTCTGCGTTTTTTAGCAGATTTTCGAGGAGAAAACTTCATTTTTCTCCTCTCTTCTTCCTCCTTCCATCTAGGGAGATTTGTGGGCGATTTTTGGGCGATTTGAGTGCTCCCAAACTTGTAGAGATCATCCACCTCAAGTCTTGTTGTAGATTTTCGACCTCTACTTGAATCCTTCATCCAAATCAAGGTATTTTGGCTTGAACCCTTGTTTTTGTAGATTTGGGGATTTTCCTTTTTGATTTCGATTCCAATCCGTTTTTAATCAATTAATTGTTGTATAAACGTTGTTTTGAACTATTTCTACGGATTGATACTCGTATCTTTGGTCTGCTCAACCCGAGGGGTGATTTCTTTGTTCTTAAAGGGTCTTGAACATTTAATGTTCGATTAAATGTCCGAATGAGTTCCCTTTGATAGTTTGTTGGGATTTCCGTTGTTTTCGGCCTTGATTCTCGTCGTAATCATGTTTTATTATTCCTTACGGAGGATTATAGGTGCTCAATGATTCTGATGTTGAATTCCGTTGGTGATTGATGATTCATGTGGTGTTTTCCCGTAGTAATTTCGGTGCTATCGCGTTCTAGATAGTGTTCGGGAAATTAAGGGCTACCCAGCCGTATCCGTTCACTTTTCCATTTGCTCGTGATATCGAGGCAAGTACCTTGCCCATACTTTTCTCGTTTTATGGATATGATGATCGGTTTTCGTCTTGATGTGTTTGTTTGGTTATTTGAAATGAAGTTTCAAAGGATTTCGATTTAGCCTCGTTAAAGGCTTTCTTTCAAAACGAGTGTGATTTGTGAACGGTGTTTTGAGAATTGATTATGATTTGGTTATTTTGAACGTTGAAGGATTTTATGATGATACTCCTATTGTTTAAGTTATGGAATCGTGTATTCCGTATTTAACCTTGTTATTGTATTTTTGAAGAGTTTGGTAATGGTGTCGAGTTAATGGCCATCTCTAGTGAGTATTCTTAATGAACTTACATTCTTAGCATGTTAGTATTGCATGAGTAACGTGTGTGTGTATGCTCACTACGGGTTAGATCCGACGGGGTCTCGATAGGGCTCCACGAAGCTGTGGAACCGCGAGCTTGCTTTTAACCACTGTGGGTTAGATCCGACGGGGTCTCGGCAGGGATCCACGAAGCTGTGGGTCCGCGGTTAATTGTGGTGCATTTTACAAATGTGGTTTTGATTATTGGCATTTCTAAATGAGTGCTTTGAAACTATATTTTCATGATTGCATGCATCGACTAAGTGTGTAAGAGGTAAGTGTTCGTTTGGCTTACTTGGCTAGGATGGCACTAGAGTATTTTGTTGTTTGTGTTAAATCATTTATTTGTGGATTTTGATGTTGGGATACGAACCTTGTGGTCGTTCTTGTGTACTGTGAGTTGATGATATTTGGGGCTAAAATCCCAACGGTTTTGTAAAGATCATTTTACGGATTTGGGGCTAAAATCCCAACGGTTTTGTAAAGATGATTTTACGGATTTGGGGCTAAAATCCCAACGGTTTGGTAAAGGTTATTTTACGGAAAGTAAACTTTTGGGGCGGTGACCCCTTTTGTCTTTTGGATTTTGAAAAGTAGGATTTGATAATCCTAAATTATTTTCTATTAAAACTCTCGATGGCATTCTAAACCGTTTTATAAATTATTTCCATTGATTTATGATATTTCGATTTTGAAAGGTTTTCTCAAACTCTTGCCTCGGGAATTACTTTTCGTTTCGTTTGGATCTTTGAGGATTCCTGATTATTGTTATTCGTGGAATGTGAATTGTATGGCTCGTATTTTTGCACTTGTACTTGCACTAGCAAAACAGTGGAGTTTGCTAACCCCGAGTATTCGGGGTGGATGTCTATTTTGCATTCGGGTTTTGGAGCATAGCACAGTGGTCGGCACGAAGGATGATGAAAGATGAACGATACTAATCACACGAGGATCCGTTGATGTCGGATTGGTCTAGTCGTATTTTCTTTTCCGCTGTAGTATGTTTTCCCGATGTACGGGAGTTTATTGTATTTTGACCCCTGCGTGGGTATGTGTTTGGAATTGAGTTGTAAGTAATTATTGAAAGACCAAGTCGGTCTACTGAGTCATTTTAGCCTTAAAGGCGATGCCTAGATGTTTGATTTAGTTATCAGCCTGGTAGATCCTCGAGGAGAGGGTCTACGGCGTGTAATATCCCTGAGCGGATTGGGGTGTTACATAAATGGTATCAGAGCTTAGGTTGAGGAAAACCTAGGCTGTCGGGTCAAGTCATGTTGTTTGAGTCTTGTTTCGTCGGATTTTATCTGACTGAGTCGTGTCGCGACGCGTCGTTTGAGTTTGTTGGTCGTGATTAGTATCGTGGGGCGATCATCATCTTCGTGCGACCTGTGGAAGTAAGTCTCCATTCTTTGTGTTGTGCCTCGTGTGACGCGAGCTATTTTATGATTATTTGTTAAGTAATGGAATCCTTATGTGGATTTTGATTTCACGATATGTATTTAATCGACTCTCGTATTTGATTTATACGAGGAGTGTCGTCGCTTGTGATGTCTTTTTATTGTTGTTTTTGTCCGTTGCTGATGATTTTCGAATCGATTTGCACGTTTTACAAGTTCTCTTGTGGAAGCTTTGTGCTTATACACGTTCGACTTGTTCACTAGCCAGTGCGGTAGGGTCTTTAGAGGCCTCGAATGGGGCCAGTGGTTTTGTTCTGAATGTGGATATTTGACTCTAATATTTTGTTCTTATGAGGAGTAGTGTTCCGGGTTGTGCATGTTGAATCGTATTTCTTTTATCCGTGCGTGAGTTCTTTTGTAATGACTTTCGGTATTTTACCGACCGAGTTTTATTTCGATAACCGCTTCCCTTAACCGAGTTTTTGGCATTATGGCCTTGACCGCTTTGACGAAATTCTTATGACGGTATTTAGTATTTTGTAAATGGCTTTCGTGAGTTTTTGAAATATTACCGTCATCGGCCTTTTTGGCATTTTTGTAAATGGTTTTGGCACGGGTTCCGACGCTGACCCACAGCTATGATGTTCCGTGTGATTACCTGAAATTTTTGGGCATTCTATCCTTTTTGGCATCGTCCTTTTTGGCATTGAATTATTTTCGAAAACTTGAGTATCTTAGAAATAAATTTCGAGACATATTTTTTTTTTTTTCAAATGAGTTATTTTCTTGTGGTGCATCCAGGTGCCACAATATATTTCAAAAAAATTTCTGCCTCGAGGACCAAAATGTTTTGAGATATTTTCAATGTTTTAGAAACACTTTTATTTAGACCCGAGGGTCGAATATTCTGAAAGTTTTCACTAAGAGAAAGTGTCCTCATTTTTTTATCAAATGCGAAACGGTTCTCCAAAGTCTCGATAACGATGTTTCACGTTTGTACTTTTTGAAAGGTGATACTCAAGATCAATCGGTGTTCTTCTAAATTATTTTCAAAATGAGGTTTTCGTGTTTAAAACCTATCCATTCCCGTTTGAGGGCTGGGTATATATGTATGATGTTCGCGTTGTCATTTTGATGTTTGCTCCCGAGTATGATAGAATTGGCGGTGTGAGCGTTGAGTCGCTTTCCACACATTTGTTGTGTTAGCCCTCTGTGAGAGGTGGAATGTTGGTGTTGAATGTTGTCGCCTCGTGGTGATTTCTGCGTTGTCGCGCATGTGCGAGCTGTTAGAGCTTGGTTTGGTATGACCGTGCATCGGTGATCGTCTGCTATGTGTCGGTTGTGTAATGTCTTGTTACCTTGCTCTGTTTTTGTGAATTTCGTGGATGAGGCCTGAGGTAATACCCGTACTATTTTGACTTCCGTATCTTCTCTTTTCCAGTCTATCGATTCGCTCATGTTCGTTGATACTTTATGAACTTGTTCTCAGATTTCGGTTTCATCGCTCGAACGAACTGCGATCTTGTTATGGGTCGATCGATTATCGCCGTGACTTTTCGGGTTCGGTTCGATTCTTGTGAACCTTGTTCGGGAGTGACATCATCTGGTTCTATTAGTTCTTTTATTCAAGTGGATCGGATTTGGAACTCTTGTGTTTCGACTTTTTCGACTCATTTATGTTCGTTGACATTTTCTCGAGCTTGTCCCGCCCTTGCTTTTGTTGATCGAACGAGGTGGTATTGTTTCTAATTACTCGTTTGTCGTTGTGACTTTTCGATTGCTATTCCATTTCTGTGGATCTGATGTGAATGCACGTCGTGTTGTTTTCTCCGGATCATATGTTGTCTCGAGTCGAGATGTGAACCTTGGAGTTGTTGTTTGAATTTCATTGTTCTTCGTGATTCAAACATGATTGTTCGATTTTTGTTGTCTCGATCGTTGTGGTTCGATCGTTTGATTTTTCGATTTTGTTGATCTCGCCCGTGATTGGTGAACGCTCGTGCTCCTTCGTAATTCCCTTGATTCGGGAAATTAGTCTCGTTTTCGATCTTCCAACCCTTGGGTGGAATTCGTATTGGTTCGGCCGATTGGCTCGCGTTCGATTGATGTACCGTTGGGTTGGTCAATCATACCGACTTTCGCTCGTGTTTTGTGATTGTCGATAATTGACTTGGCTATATTATCCGTTTGATGACGCTTGTCATTTGTTGGTTTTATTATATCCCTAACGGCGACGTTGTGTTGGTCGTCGTGGAGCGTGTTTTCACGCCGTATGTCTCTTTGCGTTTCTTGCGGCGTTACGTTGGGCGCGAGTTTTCTGTTTTTGGTGTATCTCGCCGAGTTTCAAGGGTATATTGCTCCCCTACTTGTTTTAAGTTTCGGGACGAAACTTCTTTTAAGGAGGGTAGAATGTAATATCCGCAATTTCGAATTTCGGTAATTTTCTTTTTCGGAGGAAGTTCGTTTTGACAACTCTATCATGACCGTTTCGTCATTCCGAGAATGATTAATTCTGCACTTTTTGTCATCCGAGTTCGTTTCGGTGTCGTTTTGTTGATTTCCGTGTCCTTAATCGACTTTTTCACGTGGGAGTTCGACTTTGTAAAGTCACCATTAATTCTTGGAAACTCCAAAAATTCTGAATCTTTGCAACATTATAGAGCATCACGTTAGCTTTCCAATGGTTCAAACGGTGAGTCAATCGGAGTCCAGACGAAGGAGTTATGGTCGAAATAGCCAAGACTGCACGGTGTGCCTTTTTGGTGTTGAAGGGGACTGTACCGTGTGCCGCGGCACTAAGCTGATTCCTGGGCGTTTTTGTGGCCCTGGGCCGTGGCACACTTGTGCTGTTCCGCGGCACACGGGCTTTTTCTGCGTTTTTTAGCAGATTTTCGAGGAGAAAATTTCATTTTTCTCCTCTCTTCTTCCTCCTTCCATCTAGGGAGATTTGTGGGCGATTTTTGGGCGATTTGAGTGCTCCCAAACTTGTAGAGATCATCCACCTCAAGTCTTGTTGTAGATTTTCGACCTCTACTTGAATCCTTCATCCAAATCAAGGTATTTTGGCTTGAACCCTTGTTTTTGTAGATTTGGGGATTTTCCTTTTTGATTTCGATTCCAACTGCTTTTAATCAATTAATTGTTGTATAAACGTTGTTTTGAACTTTTTCTACGGATTGGATACTCGTATCTTTGGTTCGTTCAACCCGAGGGGTGATTTCTTTGTTCTTAAAGGGTCTTGAACATTTAATGTTCGATTAAATATCCGAATGAGTTCCCTTTGATAGTTTGTTGGGATTTCCGTTGTTTTCGGCCTTGATTCTCGTCGTAATCATGTTTTATTATTCCTTACGGAGGATTATAGGTGCTCAATGATTCCGATGTTGAATTCCGTTGGTGATTGATGATTCATGTGGTGTTTTCCCGTAGTAATTTCGGTGCTATCGCGTTCTAGATAGTGTTCGGGAAATTGAGGGCTACCCGGCCGTATCCGTTCACTTTTCCATTTGCTCGTGATATCGAGGCAAGTACCTTGCCCATACTTTTCTCGTTTTATGGATATGATGATCGGTTTTCGTCTTGATGTGTTTGTTTGGTTATTTGAAATGAAGTTTCAAAGGATTTCGGTTTGGCCTCGTTAAAGGCTTTCTTTCAAAACGAGTGTGATTTGTGAACGGTGTTTTAAGAATTGATCATGATTTGGTTATTTTGAACGTTGAAGGATTTTATGATGATACTCCTATTGTTTAAGTTATGGAATCGTGTATTCCGTATTTAACCTTGTTATTGTATTTTTGAAGAGTTTGGTAATGGTGTCGAGTTAATGGCCATCTCTAGTGAGTATTCTTAATGAACTTACATTCTTAGCATGTTAGTATTGCATGAGTAACGTGTGTGTGTATGCTCACTACGGGTTAGATCCGACGGGGTCTCGATAGGGCTCCACGAAGCTGTGGAACCGCGAGCTTGCTTTTAACCACTGTGGGTTAGATCCGACGGGGTCTCGGCAGGGATCCACGAAGCTGTGGGTCCGCGGTTAATTGTGGTGCATTTTACAAATGTGGTTTTGATTATTGGCATTTCCGGAAATGAGTGCTTTGAAACTATATTTTCATGATTGCATGCATCGACTAAGTGTGTAAGAGGTAAGTGTTCGTTTGGCTTACTTGGCTAGGATGGCACTAGAGTATTTTGTTGTTTGTGTTAAATCCTTTATTTGTGGATTTTGATGTTGGGATACGAACCTTGTGGTCGTTCTTGTGTACTGTGAGTTGATGATATTTGGGGCTAAAATCCCAACGGTTTTGTAAAGATCATTTTACGGATTTGGGGCTAAAATCCCAACGGTTTTGTAAAGATGATTTTACGGATTTGGGGCTAAAATCCCAACGGTTTGGTAAAGGTTATTTTACGGAAAGTAAACTTTTGGGGCGGTGACCCCTTTTGTCTTTTGGATTTTGAAAAGTAGGATTTGATAATCCTAAATTATTTTCTATTAAAACTCTCGATGGCATTCTAAACCGTTTTATAAATTATTTCCATTGATTTATGATATTTCGATTTTGAAAGGTTTTCTCAAACTCTTGCCTCGGGAATTACTTTTCGTTTCGTTTGGATCTTTGAGGATTCCTGATTATTGTTATTCGTGGAATGTGAATTGTATGGCTCGTATTTTTGCACTTGTACTTGCACTAGCAAAACAGTGGAGTTTTGCTAACCCCCGAGTATTCGGGGGGTGGATGTCTATTTTTGCATTCAGGTTTTGGAGCATAGCACAGGGTCGGCACGAAGGATGATGAAAGATGAACGATACTAATCACACGAGGATCCGTTGATGTCGGATTGGTCTAGCTGTATTTTCTTTTCCGCTGTAGTATGTTTTCCCCGATGTACGGGAGTTTATTGTATTTTAACCCCTGCGTGGGTATGTGTTTGGAATTGAGTTGTAAGTAATTATTGAAAGACCAAGTCGGTCTACTGAGTCATTTTAGCCTTAAAGGCGATGCCTAGATGTTTGATTTAGTTATCAGCCTGGTAGATCCTCGAGGAGAGGGTCTACGGCGTGTAATATCCCTGAGCGGATTGGGGGTGTTACATAAATGGTATCAGAGCTTAGGTTGAGGAAAACCTAGGCTGTCGGGTCAAGTCATGTTGTTTGAGTCTTGTTTCGTCGGATTTTATCTGACTGAGTCGTGTCGCGACGCGTCGTTTGAGTTTGTTGGTCGTGATTAGTATCGTGGGGCGATCATCATCTTCGTGCGACCTGTGGAAGTAAGTCTCCCTTCTTTGTGTTGTGCCTCGTGTGACGCGAGCTATTTTATGATTATTTGTTAAGTAATGGAATCCTTATGTGGATTTTGATTTCACGATATGTATTTAATCGACTCTCGTATTTGATTTATACGAGGAGTGTCGTCGCTTGTGATGTCTTTTTATTGTTGTTTTTGTCCGTTGCTGATGATTTTCGAATCGATTTGCACGTTTTACAAGTTCTCTTGTGGAAGCTTTGTGCTTATACACGTTCGACTTGCTCACTAGCCAGTGCGGTAGGGTCTTTAGAGGCCTCGAATGGGGCCAGTGGTTTTGTTCTGAATGTGGATATTTCACTCTAATATTTTGTTCTTATGAGGAGTAGTGTTGTTGGGTTGTGCATGTTGAACTGTATTTCTTTTATCCGCTGCGTGAGTTCTTTTGTAATGACTTTCGGTATTTTACCGACCGAGTTTTATTTCGATAACCGCTTCCCTTAACCGAGTTTTTGGCATTATGGCCTTGACCGCTTTCACGAAATTCTTATGACGGTATTTAGTATTTTGTAAATGGCTTTCGTGAGTTTTTGAAATATTACCGTCATCAGCCTTTTTGGCATTTTTGTAAATGGTTTTTGGCCTGGGGTTCCGACGCGGGACCCACAGCGCTATGATGTTCCGTGTGATTACCTGAAATTTTTGGGCATTCTATCCTTTTTGGCATCGTCCTTTTTGGCATTGAATTATTTTCGAAAACTTGAGTATCTTAGAAATAAATTTCGAGACATATTTTTTTTTTTCAAATGAGTTATTTTCTTGTGGTGCATCCAGGTGCCACAATATATTTCAAAAAATTTTCTGCCTCGAGGACCAAAATGTTTTGAGATATTTTCAATGTTTTAGAAACACTTTTATTTAGACCCGAGGGTCGAATATTCTGAAAGTTTTCACTAAGAGAAAGTGTCCTCATTTTTTTATCAAATGCGAAACGGTTCTCCAAAGTCTCGATAACGATGTTTCACGTTTGTACTTTTTGAAAGGTGATACTCAAGATCAATCGGTGTTCTTCTAAATTATTTTCAAAATGAGGTTTTCGTGTTTAAAACCTATCCATTCCCGTTTGAGGGCTGGGTATATATGTATGATGTTCGCGTTGTCATTTTGATGTTTGCTCCCGAGTATGATAGAATTGGCGGTGTGAGCGTTGAGTCGCTTTCCACACATTTGTTGTGTTAGCCCTCTGTGAGAGGTGGAATGTTGGTGTTGAATGTTGTCGCCTCGTGGTGATTTCTGCGTTGTCGCGCATGTGCGAGCTGTTAGAGCTTGGTTTGGTATGACCGTGTGCATCGGTGATCGTTCCGTTATGTGTCGGTTGTGTAATGTCTTGTTACCTTGCTCCTGTTTTTGTGAATTTCGTGGATGAGGTCGGAGGTAATACCCGTACTATTTTGACTTCCGTATCTTCTCTTTCTCCAGTCTATCGATTCGCTCATGTTCGTTGATACTTTATGAACTTGTTCTGTATTTCGGTTTCATCGTTCGAACGAACTGCGATCTTGTTATGGGTCGATCTGATTATCGCCGTGACTTTTCGGGTTCGGTTCGATTCTTGTGAACCTTGTTCGGGAGTGACATCATCTGGTTCTATTAGTTCTTTTATTCGAAGTGGATCGGATTTGGAACTCTTGTGTTTTCGACTTTTTCGACTCATTTATGTTCGTTGACATTTTCTGAGCTTGTCCTGCCCCTTGCTTTTGTTGATCGAACGAGGGTGGTATTGTTTCGGAATTACTCGTTTGTCGTTGTGACTTTTCGATTGCTATTCCATTTCCTGTGGATCTTATGTGAATGCACATCTTGTTGTTTTCACCGGATCATATGTTGTCTCGAGTCGAGATGTGAACCTTGGAGTTGTTGTTTGAATTTCATTGTTCTTCGTGATTCAAACATGATTGTTCGATTTTTGTTGTCTCGATCGTTGTGGTTCGATCGTTTGATTTTTCGATTTTTGTTGATCTCGTTCCGTGATTGGTGAACGTTCAGGCTCCTTCGTAATTCCCTTCAGTTCGGGAAATTAGTCTCGTTTTCGATCTTCCAACCCTTGGGCGGTGGAATTCCGTATTGGTTCAGCGATTGGCTCGCGTTTCGATTGATGTACCGTTGGGTTGGTCAATCATACTGACTTTCGTTCGTTGTGTTTTGTGATTGTCAGATAATTGACTTGGCTATATTATCCGTTTGATGACGCTTGTCATTTGTTGGTTTTATTATATCCCTAACGGCGACGTTGTGTTGGTCGTCGTGGAGCGTGTTTTCACGCCGTATGTCTCTTTGCGTTTCTTGCAGCGTTTCGCCGTTGGGCGCGAGTTTTCTGTTTTTGGTGTATCTCGCCGAGTTTCCTGGCGGGTATATTGCTCCCCCCTACTTGTTTTAAGTTTCGGGACGAAACTTCTTTTAAGGAGGGTAGAATGTAATATCCGCAATTTCGAATTTCGGTAATTTTCTTTTTTCGGAGGAAGTTCGTTTTGACAACTCTATCATGACCGTTTCGTCATTCCGAGAATGATTAATTCTGCACTTTTTGTCATCCGAGTTCGTTTCGGTGTCGTTTTGTTGATTTCCGTGTCCTTAATCGACTTTTTCACGTGGGAGTTCGACTTTGTAAAGTCACCATTAATTCTTGGAAACTCCAAAAATTCTGAATCTTTGCAACATTATAGAGCATCACGTTAGCTTTCCAATGGTTCAAACGGTGAGTCAATCGGAGTCCAGACGAAGGAGTTATGGTCGAAATAGCCAAGACTGCACGGTGTGCCTTTTTGGTGTTGAAGGGGACTGTACCGTGTGCCGCGGCACACTCAGGCTGTGCCGCGGCACTAAGCTGATTCCTGGGCGTTTTTGTGGCCCTGGGCCGCGGCACACTTGTCTTTGTGCCGCGGCACACGGGCTTTTTCTGCGTTTTTTAGCAGATTTTCGAGGAGAAAACTTCATTTTTCTCCTCTCTTCTTCCTCCTTCCATCTAGGGAGATTTGTGGGCGATTTTTGGGCGATTTGAGTGCTCCCAAACTTGTAGAGATCATCCACCTCAAGTCTTGTTGTAGATTTTCGACCTCTACTTGAATCCTTCATCCAAATCAAGGTATTTTGGCTTGAACCCTTGTTTTTGTAGATTTGGGGATTTTCCTTTTTGATTTCGATTCCAATCCGTTTTTAATCAATTAATTGTTGTATAAACGTTGTTTTGAACTTTTTCTACGGATTGGATACTCGTATCTTTGGTTCGTTCAACCCGAGGGGTGATTTCTTTGTTCTTAAAGGGTCTTGAACATTTAATGTTCGATTAAATGTCCGAATGAGTTCCCTTTGATAGTTTGTTGGGATTTCCGTTGTTTTCGGCCTTGATTCTCGTCGTAATCATGTTTTATTATTCCTTACGGAGGATTATAGGTGCTCAATGATTCTGATGTTGAATTCCGTTGGTGATTGATGATTCATGTGGTGTTTTCCCGTAGTAATTTCGGTGCTATCGCGTTCTAGATAGTGTTCGGGAAATTAAGGGCTACCCAGCCGTATCCGTTCACTTTTCCATTTGCTCGTGATATCGAGGCAAGTACCTTGCCCATACTTTTCTCGTTTTATGGATATGATGATCGGTTTTCGTCTTGATGTGTTTGTTTGGTTATTTGAAATGAAGTTTCAAAGGATTTCGGTTTGGCCTCGTTAAAGGCTTTCTTTCAAAACGAGTGTGATTTGTGAACGGTGTTTTGAGAATTGATTATGATTTGGTTATTTTGAACGTTGAAGGATTTTATGATGATACTCCTATTGTTTAAGTTATGGAATCGTGTATTCCGTATTTAACCTTGTTATTGTATTTTTGAAGAGTTTGGTAATGGTGTCGAGTTAATGGCCATCTCTAGTGAGTATTCTTAATGAACTTACATTCTTAGCATGTTAGTATTGCATGAGTAACGTGTGTGTGTATGCTCACTACGGGTTAGATCCGATGGGGTCTCGATAGGGCTCCACGAAGCTGTGGAACCGCGAGCTTGCTTTTAACCACTGTGGGTTAGATCCGACGGGGTCTCGGCAGGGATCCACGAAGCTGTGGGTCCGCGGTTAATTGTGGTGCATTTTACAAATGTGGTTTTGATTATTGGCATTTCCGGAAATGAGTGCTTTGAAACTATATTTTCATGATTGCATGCATCGACTAAGTGTGTAAGAGGTAAGTGTTCGTTTGGCTTACTTGGCTAGGATGGCACTAGAGTATTTTGTTGTTTGTGTTAAATCCTTTATTTGTGGATTTTGATGTTGGGATACGAACCTTGTGGTCGTTCTTGTGTACTGTGAGTTGATGATATTTGGGGCTAAAATCCCAACGGTTTTGTAAAGATCATTTTACGGATTTGGGGCTAAAATCCCAACGGTTTTGTAAAGATCATTTTACGGATTTGGGGCTAAAATCCCAACGGTTTGGTAAAGGTTATTTTACGGAAAGTAAACTTTTGGGGCGGTGACCCCTTTTGTCTTTTGGATTTTGAAAAGTAGGATTTGATAATCCTAAATTATTTTCTATTAAAACTCTCGATGGCATTCTAAACCGTTTTATAAATTATTTCCATTGATTTATGATATTTCGATTTTGAAAGGTTTTCTCAAACTCTTGCCTCGGGAAGTACTTTTCGTTTCGTTTGGATCTTTGAGGATTCCTGATTATTGTTATTCGTGGAATGTGAATTGTATGGCTCGTATTTTTGCACTTGTACTTGCACTAGCAAAACAGTGGAGTTTTGCTAACCCCCGAGTATTCGGGGGGTGGATGTCTATTTTTGCATTCAGGTTTTGGAGCATAGCACAGGGTCGGCACGAAGGATGATGAAAGATGAACGATACTAATCACACGAGGATCCGTTGATGTCGGATTGGTCTAGCTGTATTTTCTTTTCCGCTGTAGTATGTTTTCCCCGATGTACGGGAGTTTATTGTATTTTGACCCCTGCGTGGGTATGTGTTTGGAATTGAGTTGTAAGTAATTATTGAAAGACCAAGTCGGTCTACTGAGTCATTTTAGCCTTAAAGGCGATGCCTAGATGTTTGATTTAGTTATCAGCCTGGTAGATCCTCGAGGAGAGGGTCTACGGCGTGTAATATCCCTGAGCGGATTGGGGGTGTTACATAAATGGTATCAGAGCTTAGGTTGAGGAAAACCTAGGCTGTCGGGTCAAGTCATGTTGTTTGAGTCTTGTTTCGTCGGATTTTATCTGACTGAGTCGTGTCGCGACGCGTCGTTTGAGTTTGTTGGTCGTGATTAGTATCGTGGGGCGATCATTTTCGTGCGACCTGTGGAAGTAAGTCTCCCTTCTTTGTGTTGTGCCTCGTGTGACGCGAGCTATTTTATGATTATTTGTTAAGTAATGGAATCCTTATGTGGATTTTGATTTCACGATATGTATTTAATCGACTCTCGTATTTGATTTATACGAGGAGTGTCGTCGCTTGTGATGTCTTTTTATTGTTGTTTTTGTCCGTTGCTGATGATTTTCGAATCGATTTGCACGTTTTACAAGTTCTCTTGTGGAAGCTTTGTGCTTATACACGTTCGACTTGTTCACTAGCCAGTGCGGTAGGGTCTTTAGAGGCCTCGAATGGGGCCAGTGGTTTTGTTCTGAATGTGGATATTTGACTCTAATATTTTGTTCTTATGAGGAGTAGTGTTGCTGGGTTGTGCATGTTGAACTGTATTTCTTTTATCCGCTGCGTGAGTTCTTTTGTAATGACTTTCGGTATTTTACCGACCGAGTTTTATTTCGATAACCGCTTCCCTTAACCGAGTTTTTGGCATTATGGCCTTGACCGCTTTGACGAAATTCTTATGACGGTATTTAGTATTTTGTAAATGGCTTTCGTGAGTTTTTGAAATATTACCGTCATCAGCCTTTTTGGCATTTTTGTAAATGGTTTTTGGCCTGGGGTTCCTTGGGACCCACGCTATGATGTTCCGTGTGATTACAGAAATTTTTGGGCATTCTAGCCTTTTTGGCATCGTCCTTTTGGCATTGAATTATTTTCGAAAACTTGAGTATCTTAGAAATAAATTTCGAGACATATTTTTTTCAAATGAGTTATTTTCTTGTGGTGCATCCAGTGCCACAATATATTTCAAAAATTTTTACTCGAGGACCAAAATGTTTTGAGATATTTTCAATGTTTTAGAAACACTTTTATTTAGACCCGAGGGTCGAATATTCTGAAAGTTTTCACTAAGAGAAAGTGTCCTCATTTTTTTTTATCAAATGCGAAACGGTTCTCCAAAGTCTCGATAACGATGTTTCACGTTTGTACTTTTTGAAAGGTGATACTCAAGATCAATCGGTGTTCTTCTAAATTATTTTCAAAATGAGGTTTTCGTGTTTAAAACCTATCCATTCCCGTTTGAGGGCTGGGTATATATGTATGATGTTCGCGTTGTCATTTTGATGTTTGCTCCCGAGTATGATAGAATTGGCGGTGTGAGCGTTGAGTCGCTTTCCACACATTTGTTGTGTTAGCCCTCTGTGAGAGGTGGAATGTTGGTGTTGAATGTTGTCGCCTCGTGGTGATTTCTGCGTTGTCGCGCATGTGCGAGCTGTTAGAGCTTGGTTTGGTATGACCGTGTGCATCGGTGATCGTTCCGTTATGTGTCGGTTGTGTAATGTCTTGTTACCTTGCTCCTGTTTTTGTGAATTTCGTGGATGAGGTCGGAGGTAATACCCGTACTATTTTGACTTCCGTATCTTCTCTTTCTCCAGTCTATCGATTCGCTCATGTTCGTTGATACTTTATGAACTTGTTCTGTATTTCGGTTTCATCGTTCGAACGAACTGCGATCTTGTTATGGGTCGATCTGATTATCGCCGTGACTTTTCGGGTTCGGTTCGATTCTTGTGAACCTTGTTCGGGAGTGACAGCATCTGGTTCTATTAGTTCTTTTATTCGAAGTGGATCGGATTTGGAACTCTTGTGTTTTCGACTTTTTCGACTCATTTATGTTCGTTGACATTTTCTGAGCTTGTCCTGCCCCTTGCTTTTGTTGATCGAACGAGGGTGGTATTGTTTCGGAATTACTCGTTTGTCGTTGTGACTTTTCGATTGCTATTCCATTTCTTGTGGATCTTATGTGAATGCACATCTTGTTGTTTTCACCGGATCATATGTTGTCTCGAGTCGAGATGTGAACCTTGGAGTTGTTGTTTGAATTTCATTGTTCTTCGTGATTCAAACATGACTGTTCGATTTTTGTTGTCTCGATCGTTGTGGTTCGATCGTTTGATTTTTCGATTTTTGTTGATCTCGTTCTGTGATTGGTGAACGTTCAGGCTCCTTCGTAATTCCCTTCAGTTCGGGAAATTAGTCTCGTTTTCGATCTTCCAACCCTTGGGCGGTGGAATTCCGTATTGGTTCAGCGATTGGCTCGCGTTTCGATTGATGTACCGTTGGGTTGGTCAATCATACTGACTTTCGTTCGTTGTGTTTTGTGATTGTCGGATAATTGACTTGGCTATATTATCCGTTTGATGACGCTTGTCATTTGTTGGTTTTATTATATCCCTAACGGCGACGTTGTGTTGGTCGTCGTGGAGCGTGTTTTCACGCCGTATGTCTCTTTATGTTTCTTGCAGCGTTTCGCCGTTGGGCGCGAGTTTTCTGTTTTTGGTGTATCTCGCCGAGTTTCCTGGCGGGTATATTGCTCCCCCCTACTTGTTTTAAGTTTCGGGACGAAACTTCTTTTAAGGAGGGTAGAATGTAATATCCGCAATTTCGAATTTCGGTAATTTTCTTTTTTCGGAGGAAGTTCGTTTTGACAACTCTATCATGACCGTTTCGTCATTTCGAGAATGATTAATTCTGCACTTTTTGTCATCCGAGTTCGTTTCGGTGTCGTTTTGTTGATTTCCGTGTCCTTAATCGACTTTTTCACGTGGGAGTTCGACTTTGTAAAGTCACCATTAATTCTTGGAAACTCCAAAAATTCTAAATCTTTGCAACATTATAGAGCATCACGTTAGCTTTCCAATGGTTCAAACGGTGAGTCAATCGGAGTCCAGACGAAGGAGTTATGGTCGAAATAGCCAAGACTGCACGGTGTGCCTTTTTGGTGTTGAAGGGGACTGTACCGTGTGCCGCGGCACACTCAGGCTGTGCCGCGGCACTAAGCTGATTCTGGGCGTTTTTGTGGCCTGGGCGCGGCACACTTGTCTTTGTGCCGCGGCACCGCTTTTCTGCGTTTTTTAGCAGATTTTCGAGGAGAAAACTTCATTTTTCTCCTCTCTTCTTCCTCCTTCCATCTAGGGCGATTTGTGGGCGATTTTTGGGCGATTTGAGTGCTCCCAAACTTGTAGAGATCATCCACCTCAAGTCTTGTTGTATATTTTCGACCTCTACTTGAATCCTTCATCCAAATCAAGGTATTTTAGCTTGAACCCTTGTTTTTGTAGATTTGGGGATTTTCCTTTTTGATTTCGATTCCAATCCGTTTTTAATCAATTAATTGTTGTATAAACGTTGTTTTGAACTTGTTCTACGGATTGGATACTCGTATCTTTGGTTCGTTCAACCCGAGGGGTGATTTCTTTGTTCTTGAAGGGCCTTGAACATTTAATGTTCGATTAAATGTCCGAATGAGTTCCCTTTGATAGTTTGTTGGGATTTCCGTTGTTTTCGGCCTTGATTCTCGTCGTAATCATGTTTTATTATTCCTTACGGAGGATTATAGGTGCTCAATGATTCCGATGTTGAATTCCGTTGGTGATTGATGATTCATGTGGTGTTTTCCCGTAGTAATTTCGGTGCTATCGCGTTCTAGATAGTGTTCGGGAAATTGAGGGCTACCCGGCCGTATCCGTTCACTTTTCCATTTGCTCGTGATATCGAGGCAAGTACCTTGCCCATACTTTTCTCGTTTTATGGATATGATGATCGGTGTTCGTCTTGATGTGTTTGTTTGGTTATTTGAAATGAAGTTTCAAAGGATTTCGGTTTGGCCTCGTTAAAGGCTTTCTTTCAAAACGAGTGTGATTTGTGAACGGTGTTTTGAGAATTGATTATGATTTGGTTATTTTGAACTTTGAAGGATTTTATGATGATACTCCTATTGTTTAAGTTATGGAATCGTGTATTCCGTATTTAACCTTGTTATTGTATTTTTGAAGAGTTTGGTAATGGTGTCGAGTTAGTGGCCATCTCTAGTGAGTATTCTTAATGAACTTACATTCTTAGCATGTTAGTATTGCATGAGTAACGTGTGTGTGTATGCTCACTACGGGTTAGATCCGACGGGGTCTCGGTAGGGCTCCACGAAGCTGTGGAACCGCGAGCTTGCTTTTAACCACTGTGGGTTAGATCCGACGGGGTCTCGGCAGGGATCCACGAAGCTGTGGGTCCGCGGTTAATTGTGGTGCATTTTACAAATGTGGTTTTGATTATTGGCATTTCCGGAAATGAGTGCTTTGAAACTATATTTTCATGATTGCATGCATCGACTAAGTGTGTAAGAGGTAAGTGTTCGTTTGGCTTACTTGGCTAGGATGGCACTAGAGTATTTTGTTGTTTGTGTTAAATCCTTTATTTGTGGATTTTGATGTTGGGATACGAACCTTGTGGTCGTTCTTGTGTACTGTGAGTTGATGATATTTGGGGCTAAAATCCCAACGGTTTTGTAAAGATCATTTTACGGATTTGGGGCTAAAATCCCAACGGTTTTGTAAAGATCATTTTACGGATTTGGGGCTAAAATCCCAACGGTTTGGTAAAGGTTATTTTACGGAAAGTAAACTTTTGGGGCGGTGACCCCTTTTGTCTTTTGGATTTTGAAAAGTAGGATTTGATAATCCTAAATTATTTTCTATTAAAACTCTCGATGGCATTCTAAACCGTTTTATAAATTATTTCCATTGATTTATGATATTTCGATTTTGAAAGGTTTTCTCAAACTCTTGCCTCGGGAAGTACTTTTCGTTTCGTTTGGATCTTTGAGGATTCCTGATTATTGTTATTCGTGGAATGTGAATTGTATGGCTCGTATTTTTGCACTTGTACTTGCACTAGCAAAACAGTGGAGTTTTGCTAACCCCCGAGTATTCGGGGGGTGGATGTCTATTTTTGCATTCAGGTTTTGGAGCATAGCACAGGGTCGACACGAAGGATGATGAAAGATAAACGATACTAATCACACGAGGATCCGTTGATGTCGGATTGGTCTAGCTATATTTTCTTTTCCGTTGTAGTATGTTTTCCCCGATGTACGGGAGTTTATTGTATTTTGACCCCTGTGTGGGTATGTGTTTGGAATTGAGTTGTAAGTAATTATTGAAAGACCAAGTCGGTCTACTGAGTCATTTTAGCCTTAAAGGCGATGTCTAGATGTTTGATTTAGTTATCAGCCTGGTAGATCCTCGAGGAGAGGGTCTACGGCGTGTAATATCCCTGAGCGGATTGGGGGTGTTACAAAAATCCCCAAAAGTTAGGGTTCTAAGGAATTATACCTCGATTCAGACGGAGAATGATGATGATTAATCTTCCTTGGAACGCAATAATCAACCTTCAGAGGGTTTCTACGGATTGCACCGGACAAATCGCTCCAAATCGCTCCAAGGGAACTCACGTCGCGAGAAAGAAAGAGAAGAAACGAAATGAGGAGACTGAGGATAAGTCAGGGATTAAAAAGCCTGACTGCGCGTTACGTACGTTAACGCGAGTTGTTAACGTACGTTATGAAGGTTACGTACGTAACCTCTCACAGGTTAACGTACGTAACGAACAATCTGGACTCTATTTGCGAAACCATAACGTACGTTACCAATAGGGTATAACGTACGTTCTGTTGCCTATATAACGTACGTAAGGAAGCATGCATAACGTACGTTATGCATGCAGCAGTCCCACGCTGCCAAACACTTAATTCTGCACAGTTGATACAACGACGAAACGCAACGCAAGGATAGAATCAGAAGTATAAACATGGGGTAACCATAACAACGAAGCTGAGTGTTGAAAGAAAATGCACTTCTAACTACCGAGGAATCCACAATACGACAAGGGGGGGTAAAGGCACCCTAAACTCTTAAGAAATTACAAAATGGCCCAAACATCCGAAAATTCACGATACAACGTCGGATTAACAATCCGAAACTCACAACATGCTCTACTCAACCATACGAACTCATGGAAATAGGAAAATGATGAAATCGAACGAGTTTAACGAGAATCGAATACACATGCAATAAAATATAACTCAAGATTAAATTCCGTAAAAACATCATCGAGACTCGTCCCAACGGAGAAACTCCAAGAACAAAATAGATTCAAAATTCCAAAACGGTGCCAAGCGAGTTGTCCGAAATGAATATACACCAAAAATAGAAATTACTAAAAATGAAAAGTACGGATATTACATTCTCTCCCCCTAAAAATAAGTTTCGTCCCGAAACTTACAACGCGAATAACTCGGGGTATCTCGACCTCATACTCTCTTCCGTCTCCCACGTGGCTTCCTCGGATCCATGCCTTGACCACTGCACTTTAACCAAAGGAATGGTTTTGTGCCTGAGTTGCTTCACTCGACGTTCTAAGATCTGAATCGGTCTCTCCTCGAAGGTAATGTCGGGCCCCAACTGTTGGAATATTTATTCCACACATTATTTAATTTATGTTTAGATGATTAAAGTTGCTAAACAACAAAACAACATCGAGGCGAAGCAAAACGACGAAGCAGACAAAGATGCAAAAAGTTGCAATCTGGACTGCATTAGCGCACGCTAAGACATACATGTTAGCGCACGCTAACGAGGAGTAAACTGCATATCAGCCGAGTTCGAAGTTAGCTGATGGGATAGCGCACGCTACACGGTATCATTAACGCACGCTATCGAGCCTTGTTACCGTTGTGAAGGAATTCAAACACAGAATATCGAATGCAATGAAGTCAGCATTAGCGCACGCTACAAAGTATGAATAGCGCACGCTAAGAAGTTTGAATCAAGTCAATCAGAACGTTGGGAAAAGCAAGTCAAAGTCAGCATATCAAATGGATACTTTGACAATCCGTGCAACGGATATATTGTATTAGCGCACGCTACAATGAGTTATTAACGCACGCTAATACAAGAAGATTACGTACGTAAGGCAGAAGGCATAACGTACGCTAAAAAAGAAACGAAGCTACAGGACTGAAACTGGGAACAGTCTAACGCACGCTACAGGCACGCTAATGAGTTAGCGCACGCTAAGAAGGAAGAGCTAGCGCACGCTAGCTAGTCAACTGGCAGCAACGGCTAGTAAGGAGGAAGAAGGCTATAAATACCAAGGAGTTGGTATTATTCCATACAACAACATTGAGCAAAGCATACATACGTGTTATATCATTGTAAACATTATAGTTGTTGTTCTTGAGCTTAATTAAGAGTGATTGAGTGTTATACACAAGATCATACACGAGCGAGAAAAAGAAAAGATACGATTTGATTCGGTGTTATTAGGATCAAGGATCCGGCATTGTTAGAATCACAATCGCTATCTTAGTGAGGTTTATCTAGTATCGATAGAAAGCTAGAGTGGTTGATTCCTTATCCATTAGAAAAGGAAAAACGGTTTTACTCGGACCGATAGAAGACGAGCTTGTAACTGTAATCCCTCGACCGATAGAAGAGAGGCGTAGAGGTTTTGATCTTAAGCCTAAAGAAAAAGATAAATCGAGAGAGGACGTAGGCTTCGTTAATAGCCGAACCTCTATAAATCCTTGTGTGATTTATTTTCCGCAATTTTATTTACGCTTCCGCACAAAACGACGCAAATATCCGATAATATACCAACAATTGGTATCAGAGCGGTTCTCCAATACATGGCTTAACATCCGAGGAGAAGATCCAAAATGGCGTTTCAAATCTCTCCAACCGAAGGCCCTGCTCTCAACCGACCACCATTTTTTGATGGCGCGAACTTCATGACTTGGAAGAAGAAGATGTTGATATTCATTCGAGCTTACGACATCGAACTTTGGAAGGTGATTTGTCTTGGTCCAAAAATTCCAACGAATTCCAACGGTACGCTTAAAACATTTGAAGAATATGACGACTCCGATTGGAAAAACGACCATTTCAATTGTAAGGCAACTCAACTCCTTTATTGTGCCTTAAATCCGGAAGAACACAACCGGATATCATCGTGTGATAGTGCCAAAGAAATTTGAAAAATGCTTGAGGTAACACACGAAGTTATGTCTCAAGTCAAAGAGACGAAGATAAACATGCTCCTTCACGATTATGAATTATTCCAAATGAAGGACGACGAATCCATCTCGATTTTGCTCGACCGGTTTTCGGTCATCACCAATGTATTAGCATGTTTCGGAAAACCACTTTCGAGTAGTGAGAAAGTAAAGAAAATTCTCCGATCACTACCTCGAGAATGGGACGGTACGGTTACGGCAATAATGGAATCCAAAGATTTAAATACTCTCGATTTTAGTGCTCTCGTTGGTTCTCTCATCAACTACGAGATTGTCCTAAAATCTCGGAATTCCAAACCGAAACCGAAGGAGAGGTCGATAGCCTTCAAGGCTAAAATGTCGAAAAAGAAAGAAGAAATCCCGGTGGACGAAAGTGATGAAGAAATGGCATATTATGCCAAAAATATTAATAAGTTCCAACACTTATTAAACCGGAGAAAGAAGGATATTCAAGCGGGGGAATCAAAGAAACCAGACAACACTTGTCGATTATGTGGCAAATCAGGCCACTTTGCTAAAAACTGTCGTGTAAAGCAAAAGGAAGTTTTAATCGCAACATGGAGCGACGAAGATCCCGATGAAGATTTTCTTGAACAAAATAATCTCGCGCTCATGGCCCGGAGTTCATTCGACGATAGCGACGTCGAAAGCCAAGTAAGTAATTCTTACGACGAACTTTTTGAAGCATTCGAGTTATTACATACGGACTATCAAAATGCTTTAAATGAAATTAAATCCCTCAAGTCTAAATTTAAAACTTTGGAAATTGAAAATTCCAAAATACTTGAAAAGGGGAAATTTGTTGAAATCGATCATTCGAAATGCATTGAAAACGAGAATATTTTAAAGAATGATCTTTTAAAAGTTCAAGATGAACTAAAAATTTTGACAAAGAAATTCTCGTGCGGCAACGATAAATTTGAACAAATATTATGTGGTCAAAAATATACTTTAAATAAAGAGGGGTTAGTATTCAAACCACGTTCGAAAAACGAATCCGTTAATTTTAAGATACCGCATTGCGAAAAGTGTTTAAAAATCGGGCATCATATTTCAAGTTGCAAAAGCCCGATACGGACGATAAAAATTAAGAAAATTTGGGTCCCTAAAGGAACAATCGTTTCAAATATCGTCTACATTTCTAAACAAAAACCAACTATAGGTTGGATCCCCAAAAATAAATTTTAAGAAATGATATTTTACAAAGGGGGAGAAAGAATATTTTTGAGGGAGAAATAATACTCTCAGGGGGAGTATTTTTTAAAGGGTATAACTAAATTCCCTTATTAATGCATAAATTGGTATCATGCATATTTATATTTCATTTGATATCCTTTATATTTTTTTTACTTTTTGATGAAGACAAAAAGGGGGAGAAAGATATGAATTGAGATAAAAAAGAGAAGGAGATGAATTGAGATAAAAATGAGAAAAATCGAAGAAGACAAAAAGGGGGAGAAAGATATGAATTGAGATAAAAAGGAGAAGGAGATGAATTGAGATAAAAATGAAAAAAATCGAAGAAGTCGAAAAGAAAAAGAAAGCACACAAAAAGGGGGAGTTAAAACGAAGGAGTTGAAAAATTGAAAAATGAAGAAGTTGAAAAAGAAGACAAAGAAAAGGATTGGAGAAACTAATGAAACGATCAAAGCCGAAAACTTTGATTCGTATAAATATACATATATTATTTTTTACAGATTTTATCCAATTCAAGAGTTGTTTTGTAATCATCAAAAAGGGGGAGATTGTTGGAATATTTATTCCACACATTATTTAATTTATGTTTTGATGATTAAAGTTGCTAAACAACAAAACAACATCGAGGCGAAGCAAAACGACAAAGCAGACAAAGACGCAAAAAGTTGCAATCTGGACTGCATTAGCGCACGCTAAGACATACATTTTAGCGCACGCTAACGAGGAGTAAACTGCATATCAGCCGAGTTCGAAGTTAGCTGAAGTGAAGTTAGCTGATGGGATAGCGCACGCTACACGGTATCATTAACGCACGCTATCGAGCCTTGTTACCGTTGTGAAGGAATTCAAACACAGAATATCGTATGCAATGAAGTCAGCATTAGCGCACGCTACAAAGTATGAATAGCGCACGCTAAGAAGTTTGAATCAAGTCAATCAGAACGTTGGAAAAAGCAAGTCAAAGTCAGCATATCAAACGGATACTTTGACAATCCGTGCAACGGATATATTGTATTAGCGCACGCTATAATGAGTTATTAACGCACGCTAATACAAGAAGATTACGTACGTAAGGCAGAAGGCATAACGTACGCTAAAGAAGAAACGAAGCTACTGGACTGAAACTGGGAACAGTCTAACGCACGCTACAGGCACGCTAATGAGTTAGCGCACGCTAAGAAGGAAGAGCTAGCGCACGCTAGCTAGTCAACTGGCAGCAACGGCTAGTAAGGAGGAAGAAGGCTATAAATACCAAGGAGTTGGTATTATTCCATACAACAACATTGAGCAAAGCATACATACGTGTTATATCATTGTAAACATTATAGTTGTTGTTCTTGAGCTTAATTAAGAGTGATTGAGTGTTATACACAAGATCATACACGAGCGAGAAAAAGAAAAGATACGATTTGATTCGGTGTTATTAGGATCAAGGATCCAGCATTGTTAGAATCACAATCGCTATCTTAGTGAGGTTTATCTAGTATCGATAGAAAGCTAGAGTGGTTGATTCCTTATCCATTAGAAAAGAAAAAATGGTTTTACTCGGACCGATAGAAGACGAGCTTGTAACGGTAATCCCTCGACCGATAGAAGAGAGGCGTAGAGGTTTTGATCTTAAGCCTAAAGAAAAAGATACATCGAGAGAGGACGTAGGCTTCGTTAATAGCCGAACCTCTATAAATCCTTGTGTGATTTATTTTCCGCAATTTTATTTACGCTTCCGCACAAAACGGCGCAAATATCCGATAATATACCAACACCAACTCGATCTCTCCAAAGTCAATAATATGGCTAGGGTCCCGTACGTACTTCCTAAGCTGGGAAACATGAAATACGTTATGCACGTGGCTCAGGGACGGCGGCAAGCCTAACCGATATGCAAGCTCTCCGACTCTCTCCAGGATCTCGAACGGCCCAATAAATCTCGGACTAAGTTTGCCCTTCCGACCGAAGCGGTAAACTCCCCGTGTCGGCGACACCTTAAGCAACACATGGTCTCCCACCTCAAACTCCAACGGCCGGCGACGTGTATCGGCATAAGACTTCTGTCGGCTCTGGGCCGTCACCAACCTGTCGCGAATGAGAGCAATCTTCTCCCTCGTCTCAACTACTATATCGGGCTCAGTACCAATCAGCTCAGACGCATCGTCCCAACACAATGGCGATATGCACCTCCTCCCATACAATGCCTCGAATGGTGCCATTTTGATCGAGGCGTGCCAACTATTGTTGTACGTGAACTCGATCAATGGCAAGTGCGACTCCCAATCATCCTTCCAATCTAAGGCACAGGCTCTCAACATATCCTCCAGTGTTCAGATGCCTCCATTCGTCCGTCGATCCCGAGGGTGGTAGGATGTACTAAGTCTCAACTCGGTCCCCAAAGCTCTATGAACGGCCTGCCAAAAATGTGATATGAACCGGCCATCACGATCCGAAACAATACTCTTAGGGGTCCCATGCAACCTCACTATCTCCGCAATAAACACTCGCGCTAGTCTCTCTGGCCCCCAAGTGTCCTTAACACTCAGAAAATGAGCTGATTTGGTTAGTCGATCGACAATGACCCAAATCATGTTCATTCCAGTCCGAGTCTTAGGCATACCAGTAATGAAATCCATAGAAATATCCTCCCATTTCCACTCCGGGATAGGAAGTGGTCGCAAAAGCCCCGTGGGTCGCTGATGCTCGATCTTAACCTGCTGACAGGTCAAACACCTCGACACAAACTCGCTAACGTCTATCTTCAAATTACTCCACCAGTAGTTACTCCTCACATCTTTGTACATTTTACTCGTACCAGGATGTATGGAGTAAGGTGTGGTATGAGCTTCACTCAAGATCTTCTGTCTCAGCTCAACAACATTTGGTACACATAGTCTGCCGTGAAATCTCAAAACTCCATCATCGTGAACCACAAATCCAGGGGCTTTCCCCTTCCTCACATCCTCCCTCAACTGGACCAAGAACGGATCGTCATACTGCTTCGCCTTGATATCATCAGTCAAGGACGAAGTGATCTCTAATGCACATAACTGACCCTGAACTCTCTGAACCCAAACCTCGATATTCTGACAAATAAGATCTCGCTGGATCCTACTCTGTGGTGTAAGTACCTCTAACATCTGTAACGCCATCGTCTTCCGGCTCAACGCATCAGCCACTACGTTAGCCTTACCCGGATGGTAAAGTATCTCGAGGTCGTAATCTTTAATTAGCTCCAACCACCTACGCTGTCTCATATTCAACTCTTTCTGACTGAAAATATATTTCAAGCTCTTGTGATCCGTAAAAATCTTACACGACGAACCATAGAGATAATGCCTCCAGATCTTTAAGGCAAAAATGACCGCAGCTAATTCCAAATCGTGCGTGGGGTAATTCATCTCATAAGGTTTCAACTGGCGGGACGCATACGCAATGACCCTATCTCTCTGCATCAAAACACATCCGAGCCCGAGGCCCGAAGCATCACTATATACCACGAAATCTTCGTTCCCCTGAGGTAACGCTAACACGGGTGCGGTAGTTAGTCGTCTCTTCAACTCGTCAAAACTACTCTGTCTGTCTGCGGTCCACTCGAATTTCTGAGTCTTCTGGATCAACTGAGTGAGTGGTCTAGAGATCTTAGAAAACCCCTCAACAAATCTACGGTAATAGCCGGCGAGACCCAGAAAACTCCTCACCTCCTTCACATTCTTAGGCGGCTCCCAAGCCATCACCGCCTCTATCTTCTGCGGATCTACCCGAACTCCCTCTGCTGAAATCACATGCCCGAGGAACATCACTTCCTTGAGCCAAAACTCACACTTAGAGAACTTCGCATACAACTGCTCAGCTCTCAGAATGTCTAATACAATCCGGAGATGTAGGGCGTGCTCCTCCCGACTCCGTGAATAGATACGAATGTCATCGATAAAGACGACTACGAATTTGTCCAGATACTCAATAAAAACTTTGTTCATCAACTGCATGAACACTGCTGGGGCATTGGTTATCCCGAAAGGCATAACCACAAACTCGTAATGGCCATATCTCGTCCGAAAGGCAGCTTTCGGTATATCGCTGTCCCAAATCCTCAACTGGTAGTAGCCCGATCGCAAGTCAATCTTCGAAAAGACTGTCGCCCCCTGAAGCTGGTCAAACAAGTCGTCAATCCGGGGAAAAGGGTATTTATTTTTGATGGTCAACTTGTTTAATTCTCGATAATCGATGCATAAACGAAGCGATCCATCCTTCTTCTTAATAAAAAGTACAGGCGCACCCCAAGGCGATGTGCTCGGTCGAATATACCCTTTATCTAACAACTCTCCCAACTGATTCTTCAACTCTAGCATCTCCGACGGTGCCATACGGTATGGTGCTCGAGAAATAAGGGCCGCATTCGGCTCAAGATCAATAGGAAACTCCACTTCTCGATGTGGTGGTAATCCCGGCAAGTCATCCGGAAATACATCGGGATACTCGCTAACAACTGGAATCGACGATATGTCAACCCCACCATCTTCCGCCTGCAGAGCGAAACACCAGTAGCCGACACAACCCTGGTTCAGAAGTTTCATCGCCTTCAAGGCACTAATCACACTCCCCGATCTACCCGGCTTACAGCCGACGAGAGTATGCTCGGTGCCGTCCTCGGCAACTATCGAGATGGTACGAGTCCGATAGTTCATGATAGCACCGTGACGATCCAATCAATCGTCCCCGAGGGTCAAATCCTCACCCTTAAGGTCTATAACAATGAGATTCGAGGGCCAATCCCGGCTCCCGATCCTCACTGGGCAATCCCTAACTTCCCGGTCCCCAACCATACGATCCCCGCTGGGCGTACCCACTACAAACGGCTCACACTCAAACAAGCAGTCAAAGCCAATACGACTCACACAATCCGAAGCAATAAAGGAATGGGTCGCACCCGAATCGAAAAGCACTGAAACTAGATGAGAAAGGATCTGAGTGGTACCTGACGCCACCGGAACGTCTGCCTCCTCTGTGCGCCTCATCTGATACAATCAGGGATGGACTGAACCCGAACTCGATGCTGCGCGGCGATCCGGCTGACTCCGACCTCTACCACGACTCGAACCCTGCGGAACATGAGTAGCTGGAGTGCTGTGATCCCTCTGATCGGCAGTGGTATTTGGAACTCTAGCGGCCCTTGTGGCCCTCTCACAATGAGCTTCCCGATGCCCGGTCTGTCCGCAAGTAAAGCAAGCAACTAACGGAAATGGGCAATCCTTCACAACGTGCTCGGGCTGACTGCAATTAAAACAAACTCTCCCGCCAGGTGCAACAGACTGGACTGAACGGTTACCCTGAGATCCACCGGCCTGATGAAACGTCCTCTTCCCAGGTGTAGGAGCATAACGAGACCTCGAAAACTGACCACCTTTTCCGGCCGAGAACCCGCCAGTAGTCTTCTGCTTCTTAGCTTCCGAAACCGACTCTGATTCCGGGACAGCCATCTCGATCTCCAGAGCGCGATCCTGCTATTCCTTCAAAGTGGCACACATGAGCGGCGCCATACTCTGTCTAATATGCGGCTTCATGCGCATATTGAAGTAACGGATTTTATCAGCCTCCGTTCTCACTTGATCTCTCACTAAACCCAACTGCTGATTGTAAGAAATGATGGCCTGAGAAATAGGCACATCCTGAGGTGTAGCGGTGAAGAACTCCACAATTCTGCGCTCCTTGACTGGCGGCGGACAATATTCTGCTTCCATAGCAGCCCTGAACTCATCCCAAGTGGCCCGACGGTCTCTGGGCGCAACGGCCTCCCACCATTCCGCAGCCTCCTTATCCAGGAGGTACTCGGCAATATGTACCCTCCTGTCTTCAGGACAAGCTACGGCATCAAAGGTCCTGGACAACTGAAAGAGCCAATTCTCCCAACTGAGGGAGTCAGAAGATCCGGAGAAACGAGGAGGGTGCATCTTAGTCACCGTCTGAAGCCACTTACTAGCTTCCTCTTCAGGTGTCGGGGGCGGGTTCTGGCGCCCACCCTGAGCTATCTGAGCAAGCTGGGCTACTAACTGCTGAAGTACGGCAGCAGCCCCGGCGTCGGCATTATTACCCGACGGCACTGAGTGAGAGGCTGAGTCTGCAGAGGACTGATAAAATGAGCCCTCTTCATTATCAGCACCCCGACCACGGCCTCGGCCGCGTCTCCTAGCTGGTCTACCATGACCTCTCAACATACTGAAGAAAATACGAAAGGAACCAGATCAGAAAGATTCAAAATCTACAACGTTGGTATCATAATTCTCAATTCCGAACAACGCAAGAAAACGAATACATAAATATAAGAGTTCGAGGAGACTTACAGCCACGGGTCGCATGAAAGATGGTAGCACGATGATATTAGGCTCAACGACTGACTCTAACGACACAACAGACAGACCCAACATTAACCGACAGCCTAGACATTCAAAACCTAGACTCTGATACCATAAATGTAACACCCCAATTCACAATGGGACATTACACGCCGTAGAACCCCCGTGAGGTCTACCAGGATAACTCATGACACGTAAACCACAATGATAACCCAAAAGATGCACCCAAAAAGTAAATAAGGCCGTGGCCTCGGCCAAAATATTTTAACGGAGTACATGAGACATAAGTTAAATACCAATTTATTGCCCACGCAGGGGACTTAAACCATGTTTAAAAATAAACAGTCTAACTCCAGTACTCAACAGATGCAATGACAAAACAGAAAAATACAGACTCGAGCCACATCATCATGCCAACCCATCCTTTACATGCGCATCCCGTGCCAACTCCTCAGCTCGACCAGTACCTGAAATGCATAAGACGCATTTCCCCCATTTAAGGGGTTAGCATTCGAATACCTAGTGCAAGTACACAATTACACAATATTATATACATACACGATTCAACGCAAACAAATCGTTAGGAAAATCATTTTGAAAATCAATATTCCGGAATATCACATTAACACCAAAACAGTATATCAACAAGTTTTCCACATCACAATTATCCACGTTTGGTAACTCGCGACCGTACCCATTAGTATCGGTCCCCAGAGGTCCCGTCGGACCGTCCCCAGGTGAGAAACCACTTCCACGGCCGTACCCATTAGTATCGGCCCCCAGAGGTCCCGTCGAACCGTCCCCAGGTGGAAGAACAGCAACACACGCACCCAAGTCCACTTCCATGGCCGTACCCATTAGTATCGGCCCCCAGAGGCCACATGCCATCCCCAGGTGGAAGAGAAACAATCACATTCGTTCAATAACACCATTTACATCATTCGCATCGAAATCATACGCACATAACGGAATGTAATACATGTGCTTGCCTGGAATAAGACGAAACAAAGGAAATGACGAAGGAATAGGTTTCGGTCCGAACAATCCTCCCAAATCCGTTCCTAACACAATAACGGTATACAACAAGTCTCAAAAAAATGCGGAAAGGTAAGAATTCATCCTAATTCTACCCGTTGGAACAATTTGTCGGTCATACAAGGTCAAAACTGAATCCCAACTATCAACGGAGAAACACATCGAGTTTAATCCGCAAAACCACAAGAGAAGCAAGGGATGGTGATTACGCTATCGAAATCTAACAATCGTAAGGGGCAAATCGGACTAGAAGGGTGAAACCTAAAACAAAACCCAGGGTTCTAAGGAATTATACCTCGATTCAGACGGAGAATGATGATGATTAATCTTCCTTGGAACGCAATAATCAACCTTTAGAGGGTTTCTACGGATTGCACCGGACAAATCGCTCCAAATCGCTCCAAGGGAACTCACGTCGCGAGAAAGAAAGAGAAGAAACGAAATGAGGAGACTGAGGATAAGTCAGGGATTAAAAGCTCGATTGCGGCGTTATGACGTTAACGCGAGTTGTTAACGTACGTTATGAAGGTTACGTACGTAACCTCTCACAGGTTAACGTACGTAACGAACAATCTGGACTCTATTTGCGAAACCATAACGTACGTTACCAATAGGGTATAACGTACGTTATGTTGCCTATATAACGTACGTAAGGAAGCATGCATAACGTACGTTATGCATGCAGCAGTCCCACGCTGCCAAACACTTAATTCTGCACAGTTGATACAACGACGAAACGCAACGCAAGGATAGAATCAGAAGTATAAACATGGGGTAACCATAACAACGAAGCTGAGTGTTGAAAGAAAATGCACTTCTAACTACCGAGGAATCCACAATACGACAAGGGGGGGTAAAGGCACCCTAAACTCTTAATAAATTACAAAATGGCCCAAACATCCGAAAATTCACGATACAACGTCGGATTAACAATCCGAAACTCACAACATGCTCTACTCAACCATACGAACTCATGGAAATAGAAAAATGATGAAATCGAACGAGTTTAACGAGAATCGAATACACATGCGATAAAATATAACTCAAGATTAAATTCCGTAAAAACATCATCGAGACTCGTCCCAACGGAGAAACTCCAAGAACAAAATAGATTCAAAATTCCAAAACGGTGCCAAGCGAGTTGTCCGAAACGAATATACACCAAAAATAGAAATTACTAAAAATGAAAAGTACGGATATTACAATAAGCACGTGGACGATTGGATCTCCGAGATGGAGACTGCCTTCGAGGTGATCGGTTGCCGAGTGAACCGAGAAGTACCGCTCGGAATCAACCAGCTCCGCGACACCGCAGCCCGATGGTGGAGGACCTATAAGCCGGAGGACAGAGACGTCGGATGGACCGAGTTTTCCAAACTATTGAGAGACAAGTACTGCCCCCGGTCAGCTCAGACTGCTTGGGCACGGAGTTTCTTCAGTGCTGGACCTCAGAACTTGCCAGTACCAGAAATCATTCGAGCTTACAAGACCGAACTAAGCTATGTCGCACAGATGGTTCCATCCGAAGATCAACGCATTTGCCACCTTGCTCAATGGTTGCCGGAAGATGTTCAACGTTACGCGGCTGGATTTCACTGCACCACTTTGAGGGCATATGAGGACGTAGTCACAGCATACGCCGGTACGGTTGTCAGTTTGGATACCGGGCATAACCAAAAGAAGCAGAAGACATCTAATCAGTCTGGGAGCACCAGTAGAATAAACTCGGGAATTGGGTTCTCCTCTAAATCAGCAGCTTCATCCCAACAGAAAGGAGCACCAGACGGGCCCCCTCGCCGGAGCTGTTTCAATTGTGGCATAGCGGGGCATACCATGAGTTAGTGTCGTAAGGCGTCTACAAAGTGTTTTTCATGCGGAAGGGATGGTCACATGTCTCGCTACTGTTCACGGATCAAACCTACACCAAATTCAGCTCCTCAGAGTCAGCAAGGCTCGGTACAGACGTCCAGAGCATCCGCCATGTCCGATTATCGATCCCCATCTTACCAAACTCCTCCATACGGTGCCGGAAGAGGACCTGGGCATGGGGGAGGCACTGCACCCTCCTCGAGAACACTGCCATCCCGCGTGTTCGAACTAAGAGCTCCTGATGACCAGACTGCACCTGCTGTCTCAGGTACACTTCTTATTAAATCCCAGCCTGTTCATGTACTGTTTCATACTGGAGAGACCCACTCATTTATATCCATGGAATGTGTTAACCGTTTGAATCTTGTGTACCTTGTGAATCTTTTACTGTTAAGCTACCTGAGGGTAGCAGGGTGGGGGGTAATTTGGAGGTTCGAAACCGCCCGATCCGCATCGATGATCAGGGCTGGACAACAAATCTCATGGCTTTTCCACTCTAGAACGAAGACGTTATTTTGGGTATGGACTGGGTGACAATACACATGATGGTATTAGACACATATCACCTGACCGTTTCCATTACAACTTATGACGGTGCCACTCACATAATCAGAGGCCCAGAATACTTTAGTACTAAGGGGTCCCTCGGTCTCCTAACAGCAGGAGTATCTTGTGACGATCGAGAAACGTATTATTGGTGTTATATTCTTTAGGAGGAATCATCACAGCTGTTAATTGATAATATTCCCGCGGTAAACGAATTTTCGGACGTTTTTCCCGATGAATTACCAGGATTGCGCCACGACGGGAGGTCGATCTCTCGATTGAACTTGAGCCAGGAACGACGCCTATCTCCAAGGCACCATACAGGATGGCACCAGCCGAGATGAAGGAATTAAAGTTACAAGGAAGGGGCTCATTCGTCTGAGCACTTCGCCATGGGGTGCGCCAGTCCTTTTTGTAAAGAAAAATGACAACTCCCTGCGCCTGTGTATCGATTACAGAGAACTAAATAAAGTCACTATTAAGAAATGTTACCCACTTCCGAGGATTGATGATTTACTGGATCAACTACAGGGAGCGACTGTGTTTTCAAAGATCAATTTACGTTCTGGATATCACCAATTGAGAATTCGAGAGAAGGATATTCCCAAAACCGCATTTCGATCAAGATACGGACACTATGAGTACATGGTGGTGTCGTTTTGGCTTGACTAATTCCCCAGTCATTTTTATGGAATTGATGAACAAGGTTCTGACAGAATTTCTCGATAAGTGTGTGGTGGTTTTTATTGACGACATTTTAATCTATTCCCGGAGCCGACAAGAGCATTAGGAACACTTGAGGAAGGTGTTGAGCGTTTGAGGCAACACCAACTCTATGCTAAACTTTCTAAAATGCGAGTTCTGGATACCGGAGGTGACCTTTCTGGGACATGTAATTTCAGCAGAAGGCGTTAAGGTAGACCCCCAGAAGATCGAGACAGTTATGAGTTGGGAACCACCAAGAAACGTCAAAGAAGTGAGGATTTTCCTGGGATTGGCGGGATATTATCGACGGTTCATCGAGGCCTTTTCTTGTATCGCTCGGCCATTGATGAATCTATTAAGGAAAAGTACCAAGTTTGTCTGGACAACAGATTGTGAGGAGAGCTTCGACGAGCTGAAGAGAAAGCTGACTACCGCTCCAGTATTGATACTACCGCAGGGCACAGAGGGATTTGTAATATACACTGATGCGTCTAAGCATGGACTTGGATGCGTATTCATGCAAAATGAGAGTTATTGCATACGCCTCTCGACAACTTAAACCATATGAGGTGAACTATCCGACGCACGACTTGAAACTGGCTGCAGTGGTCCACGCCCTTAAGATTTGGAGACACTACCTTTATGGGGTTACCTGTAAGATCTTTACGGAACACAAGAGTTTAAAATATATTTTCACATAGATAGAGTTAAACATGAGGCAGAGGCGTTGGTTGGAGCTAATCAAGGATTACGATGTGGAGATTTTATATCACTCTGGGAAGGCCAACGTCGTAGCAGATGCACTGAGTCGGAAAACTGTGCAGGATATGACACTATCCGGTTTAATGGTACAGCTGGAATTGCAACAAGATGTCAGGAGGAATGACATTGAAGTACGGATACAACACCGCCAGGGACAATTGTGTTCAATTAACATTCATTCATCCTTGCTAGACAAGATGCGCCTAGCACAAATGGAGGACCTGGAACTTCGTGCGATCGGCGCAAAGGCCAAAGGGGGAATTTTTCAGACTACAGGATCCAGGGGGACTTGGTGAGATTCAAGAACAGGATTTGTATTCCACCATATGACGAGCTTAAGCAAACTATATGCAAGGAAGCTCATTCTACTCCCTATTCCGTACATCCCGGGACGAGCAAAATGTATAAGGATCTGCAGAAGAGCTTCTAGTGGAAGAACATGAAGCAGGAGGTAGCGAGGTTCGTTACTCGATGTATGACATGTCAACAGGTGAAGATTGAACACCGCGGACCGGACGGAATCATGCAGCCCTTACCCATTCCGGAATGGAAATGGGAGAGCATATCAATGGATTTTGTCACCAAGTTACCAGTGATGGTAGGAGGAAAAGACACGATATGGGTCATTGTAGACCCCTGAAGAAGTCGGCGCATTTCATTCCCATTCAGGAGACCACCGGAACAGAGCAGCTGGCCACCATCTTTATCCGGGAAATTGTGAGACTACATAGCATTCCCTCGGGAATCATATCAGATAGAGACACTAGATATGTGTCCCGCTTCTGGAAGGCTGTCCACAAGGCTATGGGTACTCAGCTACATTTCAGCACACCTTATCACCCTCAAACAAATGACAGACAGAACGCACCATACAGACCCTGGAAGATATGTTAAGAGCATGTATACTCGATTGGGGCAAGGATTGGGCTAAACACATCTGCTTGGCGGAATTTTCATACAACAACAGCTGGCATGCAAGCATAGACATGACACCCTTCGAGGCCCTGTACGGTAGGAGGTGCAAGTCTCCCCTATGTTGGGATGATGCGTCCGATGTCATCGCCACCGAGTTGGATCGGATCCAGGAATCTATCAAGAAGATTTCCATTGTTCGAAAACACATGTTGGCAGCGCAGAGCCGCCAAAAGTCATATGCTATGGACCGCCAGTGACTGTTGGAATTTATATTCGGGGACCACGTTTGGGTCAAAGAATCGCCGATGCGGGGTATTCGACGCTTCGGCCAGAAAGGAAAATTGAGTCCGAGATTTATTGGCCCGTTCGAAATACTGGACCGAGTTGGTAAACTCGCTTATCGACTAGCATTGCCACCATCGTTAGACGGAGTACATAATGTCTTCCATGTTTCCCAGCTGAGAAAATACGTGTACGACCCAAGCCACAAGATTAATTTCGAGGAGGTAGAGATTTCTAACGATGCTACCTTTAGAGAAGTTCCAACCGTGATTTTGGATCGACGCGTAAAGATACTAAGGAATAAGGCCATACCTCTTGTAAAAGTTCAATGGTCGCACCATGGCATGGAATAAGCAACTTGGGAGATCGAGAAGAGCATGAGGGAGAATTATCCCGAGTTATTTTCTTAGTTTTGGGACGAAACTATTTTTAAGGAGGGTAGTATGTAATACCACCAGTATTACATGCTGTTTCACGTTGAGCACTCGTTTCTTTTTCTACTATTTGATTGAGTAAATATACTCTATTGCGCTAAATGTATTTCTCTGTATGTTTGGACCGTATTATCACGAATAAAGTTACCTGGAATTGTTATTTTGTGATGTGATTATGTGATGATTGATGAATTGTCGGTGACATACCTTGATATCGTTGGGCGATTATCGGTGCGAATATGATGGTGTCCAACGTCTTGTTCCCCGAGAAATTACTCGACGAGATTGAGAGGGAGTCGCGTTATAAGGAATTAATGTGATAATAACTTAGTGAAGAACTGAACCTTACGTACGTTATCCGCTAAGTATTACGTACGCTAAGTGTGTGACATTACGTACGCTAAAGATTATACCTTACATACGTAACGCGGTCTTCGGTCTTCGGATAAGGAATCTTCGTCGGATGGTACGCATTGTCAGACCAACCTTCGGCGCGATAGCGACAGGCAAGTCAACGGGTGATACGTACGTTAACCAATCCTCATTACGTACGTAACGATGAGTGTTATTTAGTCCAGTTAGTTCTGAGTTTTTCTTGCGTACATTAAGTTTTCTATATAACGCACGTAACAGGGCTTACGTACGTAAAGCTTTAGGCCTAACGTACGTAAATCCATTCTGAATTTATAACAGGACACCCTCCCTTTCATTTCTTCCGACCCAAAAATCATCCCTTGCTCTTGTATACTATCCTCCACCTTCCCTTATCGATTTTAGGTTCCCTAATCAAGTGCTATCCTATTAGAGTGAGTTGATCAAGCTCCGGAGAAGGTTTTGAAGGTGTTATCCTCTTGTTCTTCTTCGTCCTTCGTCGTTCTTCATCGTCTCTTATCAATTAAGGTAATTTTATCGAATCTTGAACTCATTTCAGCATTGTTATACTAGTCATACTAAATTCCGGATGCCTTGGGTAGTTTAGAACTTTCAATGATGATCAAACCGGTGTGAAACTATCACAATTGTTAATCGATACCTATCATGCTAGTAATTGGAATGGATGATAGTAGTACTCGTAGTTGGATGGAAAAACTCATAATCGAATTTGTTAATCACCAACACCTTAGAATCATCTTGTTGAAGATTGGAGTTATAACCCTATTATCATATTGTAAAACCCGTTGATAATTCCTTGATAAACTAACTAACGATTATCTAGTCGAATAGGTATCGAACATGTTAAGATTTGGGAGATTGATGCTTAATCGTTCTATTCTAGACTCTCGAATTGGAGTAAGTGATGAAATTGCGGTGGCTATTAGTCCTAGTCAACGTAGGAATGTTGTATTAGAACATTGTTGTTCAAAGAGATGATAAAGTGTAAAATGGCGGACCGAGGAATTTAGTAATATGCACTGTGGTTAAAAAAACAGAGAATTCCGATCTTGGTGACATAAATAACCAAGTTTAGAATCCTAGCGGGATGGAGAAATTGTCGTTAATCATCATCATTACCATAAGGTGTTAATCGACGAACATGTAATAGGTTGATCTTTCGGGTGTGGTCGTTCGAGCCGTTGTGTCATCAAGGGAGTAACTCTCGTCGGATTTGAGGCAAGTGAATCTTGCTCGGACTTTACGTCTTGATATTTCAGAATATTGCATGTGTTACTATTTGTGGAATGGTGCTCATTCGATTTATCTTGTCCGAAGTATTCTTGAGTAGATATTTCCGTGACCCTTGGCTGCAGCCTAGGGAGTTTATATGTTGATATATCTTGTGTAACTGTGTTGCGGGATAAAACCTGAATGGTACCCAAGTCCGGAGTATTCCTGTGTAGATACTTTTGTGACCCTTGGTTGCGACCTTGGGAGTTTATGTGCTGATAAAAGAGATAACGTTGAATATTCGGTGATAACATTGTTCTCTAAATTTATCTGATTCTATCAATGAAATTGGTTCGTTTTGTCTGACCTAGGTTGACTGACATGATGCGTCGTGTCAGGCAAATTTGTTGAATATGTGCAGGACATTCCCGAAGGCTCCGGTCAGGCTTGAGCTGTGTTGGGGAGAAGGCCTGTTAATTTCTTGAATTAAATTTCAAATACTCCACGTTGTGTAATAACCGTGTTGTGTCAAGATTTATTCATCCCGACAGGCGATCGACTATAAGGCCGAGCGACCAAGTCAACACCAGTCAAACTATGTTTAGCTCGCCTAATCGAAGATACCAGACCACCATCAGGCACCTAGCGATCGACTCCCAAGGCGATCGCCCTTTGGCGTCTGGCGATCGACTCTAGTGTCCGGCTAAGGACAATCGGCCTACGCCCCGAACAGAGATGATCGCCCAGTAAAGTCATAGAAGACCAGATCTCAGAACAGCACCCACGTGCAGATCCACAAAAGGCGCTGACAGACAAGATCTTTGCTGACAGACAAGACCTTTGACCACAGCCTGTCACCTACCACACCTACCGACAGGCGCGCCGAAAGTTGTCAGTGGGACCGCCCGCGACAGCTACTCAGGACGCGTGCAGGCTCCCCATTGGACCGTACAGCTGGCTGCCAGCAGCAGCCGCGGACTTTAAGGGAACAAGCCCATGTGCTAAAAGACGATCGCCCGATTATTATAATACAGTAAAGGCGATCGCCCGGCATATAAAAAAGTCCTATAAATAGAGAACCTCCTCCTACTGAAAAAAGGTTCTGAATTGGTACACAACTCATTCACCTACATTCCGAATTCATTCACGGAAATACAGTAGAACATACATACAATCAAGCTCCCTGCTTTCTCGCCGGAATCCATCTCAGGACTTCTCTCTCCGAATCTCTCGTCCAGAAGACGATCGGCAGAGGCAGCAAGTCTCCACTAGACAGATTCCAAGAGATTCATAAGCCCAGGAGCCCAAGCATCCAGCTAAATACTCGCCGTGAGAGACTGTCGATCTCTCGCCGCCGCGACTGTTCATCTCTTTTGTTACAAGAACTCACAGAGCATCACATCTAGTTCTTCCGACAATCTACACGCTCACTAGCTAAGATAACAAGAATCTTTACACTCATTGTAATTGTATTCTTACATTAGTACTTGTATCCCCGAATATTAGTATTAATAATATCTCGCGAGAGCATTCAAGCCCGGGACTAACAACCCCGGCAAATCTTGTGTTATTTATCTTTCTCACGGAAGTGTTCTCGCATTTGTTTGCTATCCATCCATTCCAGCAATATCTATCTCCGGATAATATTTTGGGTAGCAACAATTGGCACTAGAGGAAGGGGATCTAACCCTCAAATTTTTATTCCTACCGTCCCGAAGAACACTCACTGTTCTCGGGGCATATACTTGAAGTGACACTCACTGCGCTTCAAAGAAAACCTTCAGAATCATGACATCAGCCGGTACATCAAAGAAAGCCACTCTCTGAACCGCCGGACACCATATCCCGGCTCAGTCCGAACCCCAGCCGACGACAGGGGGAAGCCGGAGCAACGCGAGACTCTCGATCCCGCACCCGAGAGATGGCCCCAACCTCTCACTCGATCAGTTCCAAACCGAGGAACAGATCGAGGAGGCTATGGCCATCCTAGAGGAGCGACAGAGAGCATGCGCGTCGCCCGCGATAACTCCCTTGATCGTCCGCCGCATGGGAAAACGGAAATTCAACGGGATACTGAGCGAGCGATCGTCAGAAAGCCCCAATTCGCGAGAAAAGGTTCTCGCACGACCGGACGGATCCATATTCAATCGCTTGGGGCGCGACCCATCCTGGCGACCGGGGCATTCAGTTTCCAACCACGAAAAGACGGAATCCGAATCCGTCACCAGGAGTTCGGCCTGCCCACCTCACAGCCGAACGCAGGTCAGCCATCTGACTCCCGTCCCGATCGCTAGGGGATCAGTACTCAATCGCCTCGGCACCCGCTCCGAGCGCCGAGCCGCGAGCAGCCAGGCCACGGCGATGGCCGCTATACAACGCCAGCTCGACAAGATGAAAGCACTCTTGGACATTGGGGCAAGCGCCAGCAAAAAGATCACCGGGCCGACCGAGCCACTCTCGGTCCACATCGAGCTTGCCCCCATACAACCAACGATCGCTCCTCCCAAAACACCTCTGTATGAGGGGAGATCGGACCCCGAAACCCACCTGAGTAAATTCTGAATTTACATGACTGGGTGTGGGGCATCTGATGCAACCAAGTGCCGGATCTTCCCGTTAACATTGGGCGAGCTGGCCCATAGGTGGTACGCCTCACTACCACCACGATCAATCACCTCCTTTAAGAAACTGGCGAATGACTTCACGTCATACTTCGCCAACAAGGTCGCCAGACCAGAAGGCCCCCACCGCGTGATGAAAATCAGGCAGGGGAAAGACGAAACCGACGCAGATTACATTGACCGAGTAGACGAAATCATCCTCACCGGCGAACCCGTCAGTGACGAGCTCGCTCTCTTCTCGGTCATGGGGGGATTCTACAGTCATTCTCCCATGTTTAGACATCTCACCAAGGATATTCCCCCGACCTACGCGATCTTCCGCGCTAAGGCTGCCAACTTTCTGGCCAGACAAAGGCTACTCACCCTCCGCCTAGGCGAGGAAACGCCACCTCCTCTCCAGAATATAGCGATCGCCAAAGCAAAGAAGGCGATCACCAAGCCACCCGGAGATCTCAAGGCCTTTGAGGACATGGAAGCCCATCTCCTCCATACGTTCAACCGAACTCCGGCACATATTTTCTATGCCATCAAGGGGCATGAAAAGCTCAAAAAGCCAAAGGCGATAAGGGACCACGGTCACCTGGACAACAATCAATATTGTGCCTACCATAAGAGTCCCGGCCACAGCACCAACCAGTGCCAAGACCTCCTCAAACAGCTCTGGAGATTGTTCGAGGAAGGCAAGTTGGACAGCTTATTGGCTTAGCCAAAGCCCCTACCAATCTCTATACACGATCGTCCGAGTCGAACACCAAACAGGTTGGGAAGCTCATACGAGCCGGCCCCTAGATCAACCTCGGCGACCGTATCTACATGCTTCAATCAAGAGAAAGGGACCTCGGAAGTCTCCCCGATCCCCCTCCTTATTTAAGAAACTGGAGGACTCGCTCGCCATCTACAGTTCACCATCTAACATGATGGACTAAGGCACGAGATCGCCTCCCCCGCACAACGTACACCGTCGAAGGTCGGCATCTACATGACGATCCAAGGTGGAAGAGTGCAGCCATGATCCTGGTGGTCGATGGAACCGACTGCTTAAGCCATGCAAGGTCCCTTTGGGCCAAGATCGCTCGCCCTCAAAGGTTCATCATCTAACATGGTGAACCCGGACAATGCGACGTGCCACAACCCCCGTCTCAACGTACACCGTCGAGGTTCGCCATCTTCATGGTGGGCCGAGGTGGAAGCAGAGCTAAACGAGCCGCGGGCGTGGAGTTGAATCATCCGACGCTGCCCCGCGCAAGGACTCCTCTAGACCGAGACCGCACGCCCTTCGTTTAAATACGAGGCGAGGCGCATCCTAACAGAGGACCCTCATAATAAAGTGGGTCACGAGACACTCAATGTCTTCGCGCATCAAGACATGATCAGGGAGTCGGCCCATCGAACTCTGCGATCGTGCACGATTCCTCAAGACGGACGACCGTCCTCGAGGATTCGACAAAGTTGAAGACCGCTCACTCAACTAATTATTTTCATCCCCTTACTTCCACTAAGTGAATAAAAACAAGGGGGAAGAGTGCGGACTACCTATACGACGATCGTCCCTATTCAACCACATACGGATGTCGTCAATTTTCAGATGTTGTGCAGTGATCGAATTTGTTGTAAAAGTTATCTTTACGAGTTTATCAATTCATTTGAAACTACCCTCGCAACGATCTCTCCTCACACATTTGTACAAGGTCAAACAAAGATTCAAAAATAACAATCATTCAAGTGATAAGTCAGAAATTCAAACATCCATTTCATTGCTTGAAAAGATCAGAGTACATGGTCGCCCGAAGGCCTAAATGCTACAAAAGAAAGCTACGAAGTACAAGGAAATAAGCTAAAACATCAAAAATGAAGTGCCTCAGGCCCCTGCCTGGCCTTCGCCATCAGCATCCGGTGCGGTCCCCCCATCTTCCGGAGCGTCGGGATGAGCAAGATTGGCCGGAGTCGGATACCAGCTCAAATCCACGCCGATGTCCGCAAGATCCAAGATCAGCAAAGAGAAAGCTGAATGGAGAGGATGCTCCAACGCATACGCCTTGAAGTTCTCAGCAAGAGGCCCGACTTCCAAACCTCCTTTCTTAGCTGCTCAGATCGAGTCGGCGAACGCCATATAATAGGCGAACTCGCTGACAAACTCCAAGCTTTGAAAGGGGTCAGCCTTGGTCGCCTCTACCTCTCTTTTCAGCTCCGCCATCGCCTGTTGCGACCCCTGGAGCTCGGCCTCCCTCGCAGCAACCTTCTCCTTCGACTCCGCCAACTCGCTAGTCAACCGAGCGATCGTCACCTTCTGGCGATCGGCCTTCTCCTCAGCAACCTTCTGCGCACGGACGGCATTCAGCATCTGGTCCCGAAATCGGTCAACCACCAAACGAGACAACTCGGTTTCCTTCTTCGCCAGCTCAAGCTCGTGGCTCGCCCGCTTGGCTGCCTCCAAAGAGTCCTTCTCCATCGCCACGATCTTATTGGCAAACTCGGCGTTCTCTTTCCGAGCCGCCTCGAGATCCGCCTGCAGGCGAATAGTGGAAGGTCGCCCCTCAAACTCTGGCGGCACAGGCGACCATGGTCGCCGTCTGGAGAGAAAGGGCGAGAACAGCCTGCATCGAACTCCCCGATCGCTGACGAGCGATCGCATCCAGATCGGTCGTCCAGGCCTTCGGCAGAGCAGAAGCGGCCTTGCTGACATATTGCGGGATGTCACAGGCCTGGCGAGGAGATCGGCTGGCTAAGAAATCCAGCACCATCGGCGGGCAGGATGGATCTGTGCGACGGATCCTACATCAATACAACAAAGTTAACACAACTCCTACGCAATTGCAAGTATCAACCCAAAAATGCAATCTACCTCTCAGCCCTCTCAGGGTCGCGACCGAAATACGGCTTCCCTCGAGGAGTCTCAGCGTCAGCGATCGCCATCTCCCGCATAAAAGCCGCAGAGGGCGGCTCATTCTCCGGAGCGAGAACGGTGATCGGAGGCGCGGCGATCGGCACTTCATTGACAGGGGCAGGAACCGGAGTTTCTTTCGGCCTCAGCCTTTTACGATTCCTTCGAAGCCCCTCCTCCGGAACTCCCTCCTCAGCCACGATCGGCTCCACGTGAGGTTCCGCCTCCGGAATAATTGGCAACGCAACAGGTGGGGCCCGAGACGACTTCTTGTGGCGGAGACGGCCTAGAACTCCAGGATTCGACATGGCGATCTCCGGTGGGGGCTCCAAAAAGCGAGAAAAGCGAACCTCTACAGTTAAGACGATCGATCAACAGTTAGATACTTTCCTCAAGTAAGGCGATCGCCTGGAAAGTGAAGGTCGCAGAAACTCATACCTGGTACCGAGAGATGTCTCGGGAAACGGAATAGCCGAGCCGACAACCAACGACTCTACTTATTGATCCGATTAGCGTCAAGGTCGTCGTCCGACAAGCTCCGTATCCGCTCCCAGACAACCAGGAAGTCAAAGGGTAGCTCCTCGACCGCCGGAATGTGAAAACCTGCAAAACCGAAATCAAATTAGATCAGTCCAAAACGCATCCGAACGAAGGGAGAGTCTAAACCCTTACCGGGATTCCTCTCTCGAAACTCAGTAGGGATCTCCAGCTCGCCCGAAGGATTGTCGCTCGCGGAAGCCCTCCACTTGCCGGCGACCCAGAACCACTTCATCGGATCGCCCCGCGCCTTATTTGGGACTCCATGGATTACTCGACCAGATCGGCCCTGAATATGGTAACCGCCGACCGACCCTTTCTGAGCCGTCATCTTGAACAAATGGTTCATCTCCAACGACGATGGGAGGCGGTACAGGCGGTGACCGCCGAAAAGAGTGAGAGTGCAGATAATTTGGAGCCAGGTGTTCGGCGTCAGCTGAAGTGGCGCCACGTTCCAAGCGGCCAGCAGGTGGGAGACAGCAAAAGATAGAGGGAAGCGCAGCCCGGCCTCCATGATCGCCTCATTCACGGCGACCATACCGATCGGAGGCTGATCGGCTCGCTCATTCTCCGCCGGCGCGAACATGTCCATATCTGAGGGAACATGGAACCTCGTCCTCCATACGGCCAGATCTTTCCTGGTCGTCGAACTCCGGATTTGGCCAAGCGACCACAAAGATCGCTGCGCAACCCGGTACTGCGACCGTTTGGGAAGCTGATAATGGTAGGCGACCGAGTATCCCCGGAAATAGAATCTCGGAGTCGGACCGGACAACTTCTCCATTATCTCAGCAAAAGCCTTATAGGCCCGGCCGAAAGCACTATGCTGCTCCCAGTAGGCCCTAATCGCCAGATCTCTCTCTATCTGCGATCCTCTATCTTCAGCAGCCGCTTCCTTAGCGACGTCGGCTTCGTTAAATAAAGCCTCGATTTCAGCAGGGTCGATTCTGGCCCGAATAGCCTCAGCCGCCGTCTCCAGGTGGAAGTCGGAAGAAGGTCCTCCCCGGACAGTCGATGTCCCGGCGGCGAAACTGGTACCCACTCCATGTGATGATGACGTTCCGGCCATTCTCAAAGAAAGAAAGGAGAAAAGGATGTTTTCTTACCCAAAGATGGAATCGAACGACGATCGGCACTAAGATCTTCAGAAAAATCTTCAGCAAGTCCTTCTTTCTCCAGTTAGTGCGCGTGAGAACGAAGACTGCAACACCGCGCCCCTTTTATAGGAGATGGCAGGGACTCGTTTGCAATAAGGGAAAATCTCAGGGGTCGGATCTCAAACGTCGCATTTATTGACTCCCTCGAGACCCGCGTACGCGTCTTTTCAAGGACGCGTCAGCCGAGGAGTCATTAATGACCGTTGATATCCTCCAACGGAAGCCCGACACGTGCGCGGAGACTTTCCACGCCTATTCCCATTTCCCGCGCAGTTTAGCGGCCAACCAGGTCGTCCAAACTCAGGATATATCATCTCAGAGACGATCGCCAGTTCAGTTAAACGCAGTCGCTCGTCAAAAGTTCAGCGATCGCCAGCAAAACCACCTCACCCCACGTTTCCAACATAGGAGCGAGCTGGGGGGCAATTGTTGTGTCAAGATTTATTCATCCCGACAGGCGATCGACTATAAGGCCGAGCAACCAAGTCAACACCAGTCAAACTATGTCTAGCTCGCCTAATCGAAGATACCAGACACCATCAGGCACCTAGCGATCGACTCCCAAGGCGATCGCCCTTTGGCGTCTGGCGATCGACTCTAGTGTCCGGCTAAGGACAATCGGTCTACGCCCCGAACAGAGATGATCGCCCAGTAAAGTCATCGAAGACTAGATCTCAGAACAGCACCCACGTGCAGATCCACAAAAGGCGCTGACAGACAAGATCTTTGCTGACAGACAAGACCTTTGACCACAGCCTGTCACCTACCACACCTACCGACAGGCGCGCCGAAAGTTGTCAGTGGGACCGCCGCAGCGGCTACTCGGGGCAGCGTGCGAGCTCCCCATTGGACCGTCTGGTGTTTGCCAGTGGCCATGGACTTTAAGGGAACAAGCCCATGTGCTAAAAGACGATCGCCCGATTATTATAATACAGTAAAGGCGATCGCCCGGCATATAAAAAAGTCCTATAAATAGAGAACCTCCTCCTACTGAAAAAAGGTTCCGAATTGGTACACAACTCATTCACCTACATTCCGAATTCATTCACGGAAATACAGTAGAACACACATACGATCAAGCTCCCTGCTTTCTCGCCGGAATCCATCTCAGGACTTCTCTCTCCGAATCTCTCGTCCAGAAGACGATTGGCAGAGGCAGCAAGTCTCCACTAGACAAATTCCAAGAGATTCATAAGCCCAGGAGCCCAAGCATCCAGCTAAATACTCGCCGTGAGAGACTGTCGATCTCTCGCCGCCGCGACTGTTCATCTCTTTTGTTACAAGAACTCAAAGAGCATCACATCTGGTTCTTCCAGCAATCTACACGTTCACTAGCTAAGATAACAAGAATCTTTACACTCATTGTAATTGTATTCTTACATTAGTACTTGTATCCCCGAATATTAGTATTAATAATATCTCGCGAGAGCATTCAAGCCCGGGACTAACAACCCCGGAAAATCTTGTGTTATTTATCTTTCTCACGGAAGTGTTCTCGCATTTGTTTGCTATCCATCCATTCCAGCAATATCTATCTCCGGATAATATTTTGGGTAGCAACAAACTGTATGAACGGACAATATTTTTCCTTGTATTTCAATTCGTACGAATGCTTTCATAAGAATACTTTCACAAACCACTTGTTGAATAAATTGTTTTAAAAATCCTTTTAAAATTTGCCTTGTGGGTCCCACACAGGATTCACGGCACTGTGGCATCCCGGTTCATTTTGGGGGCGTTACACGGAGTGCACGCATGTATAAGATCGAATTATAAGTTGGTACGACAAATATCGACGGTCCGGGGGCAGCGCCCCCGGTGACGGGGTCTTTGGGGCAGCGCCCCTAGCGGTGTAATACCCGAATTTTCAGTATGAATTTTTTTGTGTTATTTTATCTAAGATATACTGGATGGCTTGGTGTCTATACAGTATGGATAAAATAAATTGAGAACTGAGACAGCTGTATTTGTACTCGTATAACTGTCGTAGTGGTTCGACAATTATTTTGAGGATATCGTGTATCAGGTTATCGTACTTTTGATATTGGGTATATCGTATGATGATGTTATTGGATTCAGTACATATATTCAGTATGCCGTATGTTCGTATTTGGTATGTCGAGACGGACGAGGAGAGTTGGAAAATGGCTAAGTATAGCCTGATTAGCGCGCGTTAATGTTCAAGTATAGCGCACGCTATCGTTCATGGTTAGCACACGCTAGAGGCAGAATGTAGCGCACGCTAAATGCAGTCAGATCGGAAGGAATCTGCGTGTGGATCCGGCTGCTTTCGGTGCACGTTCTGATAAGTCAACGGTTATTTATCCTGAAGTATTAGCGCACGCTAAAGCATGAGGCTTAACGCACGCTAATTGTAGATCGGTCAAAGGGAATCTTATCCTTGTCAGATCGGCATGTGGGGGCACATGCGGTACGTAGACTGTAGCAAGTCAACTGATATTAGCGCACGCTAAATGCAAGGACTTGCGTATGCTAAACATTGTAAGTTACGTACGCTAATGCATGGGCATTACGTATGTAAGCTCATGTACGAGGCAAGACAGTGGCCTCTGGGCTGCGATAGCGCACGCTAACAAAGTCAGTTAGCGCACGCTAGGACAATAACGCACGCAATTTTATGAGAGTAGCGTGCGCTAGTAATGTTTATTATATAAGGGGACAGACGGGTTTTGAGATGCATTTAGTCGATTCTTTCTCCTTCAGTCGATAGAGAGAGCCTTGGGAGGATCTTGAGGTTCCCAAACACGGTGAGGTGGTGATTTTTAACAAGATTAATATAGAGAGCATGGATTCAAGCCTTGTTCTTCAAGTTACTCATGATTCTTGGAATGGAGTTCAAGTGTTCTTCTTCTTGGTTCATCTAAATCTAGGTAATATTCGTATCCCTTGTTAGTTGTTCGTTTTTAAGGATGATTACATGTGAGGAACATGTTGGATAATCATGTGACGATATTATATGAGATTTTATGGGGTTATGATAAGAGTTTTCGGATGTTATTTAAGATTCTTCATGTTAATGGTGATTCGTTTAACTTGATGAGGTTGAATCATGGATTTCTGAATCATGATAATTTCAGTGGTTGATTTAGATAAGTTAAATCATGATATGAGGTTGTATTCCAGATTATGTATGAGATGATCCTTGTTATCGGGTTGGTTTGATTATGTGATTTGCATGATGAAGAAAATGATAAACATTATGATATATACCTCGGATTATGTTGTTTTGAACGTGATGTCGGATATTTCGTGTTCTTGAAGAGCTCTGAAATTATAGGATATGATTATTATGTATAGAAGGTGTTGGTGTTTTGGATATGAATATGGGATATTCATATCTAGAGCCAAGTTATGTGTTTTGATATAATACTCGTATAAGAATACGAATATGAGTATGATGATGAGTTTGGATCTGGAAAGTTATTTTTAATCTTGGAGTATGATTTCCTTTTCTTTCGGATTCGTAGTCGCAAAGTGTTAGTCGATGCTGGAACGCATGCCATTGTACAACATTAGCACATGCTAAGCTTACTGGCTAGCGCACGCTAATGGGAGCAACTTAGCGCACGCTACGTTATGCGTTTAACGTGCGCTAAGTAGGCTGACAGTGTAGTATTTTCGTGTTGAGATTATGAATTCGTGATGGTTTGAACTGTATTGTTTAAGACTGTGTTTAATCGAGATATTGTGGAACTGTTGGGTTTATTGATCGGTTATTGATTGATAATTATGGTTTATCGGATTTCGGCTTGTATTGTTGATATAAGTTCGTAATTGTTTGAGTTGTATTGTTCGGTTTGTAAATGATCGAGGTATTGTTGAGCCGCTGAGTTTGATTGGTTGGTTATACCAGTTATTGATTATTATCGGATGTGTTGTCATTTGATTATTGCACTAGGTCGCGTTAATGGAGTGGTCGTTGTGTTGCGGTCAAGGTTGAAGAGTTCGTAGGTTGCTTTTGGTCGGGGCTGAGGAGCTCGGAGACGAAGGCAATGGATTCTGGTAACAGCTTCGTGGTATCGGTATCGAGGCAAGTTTATACTTGTTCAGTTTATAATATTTGATGAATGGTTTTGTTTTCATTTCATTTATAATTCGTATAGCAATGTTGTTAGAAATGTAAGTTGTTGGATAATGAGTTGTATATCGTGCTCTGGATTGTATTAAATCATAAGGTATATGATTTAATTGTGTTCAAGGAAGACGTGAGTTATCTTTGGTCAAGGATATAGTATATCGGATATCGAGGATAGTTATCGCGATGACATAAGTATCGGGATAAAGGTTTATTGGTATTGAATGGATGGTACCTTATTTGAGATTATTCGTATAACTGTGTATTCGTTCAGGGATGTTGTTCGTGGAAAGGATGTTATCTTCGGCCTCGAGGTAATTTTATGTTCAGTTATGAGATAATTATTATGTTGAGTTGTTGTATATGTTGTACGTTGAGGCTTCGTATATTGAGATTCGTATTGGTTGTTCGTTGAGGGGTGTTGATCCCAGGACTATTGTTGGTATTAATGGTTGTGTTGATCGTCTCATCGAGGGATGTTGATCCCAGAACTGTTGTCTGAGATTGTTAATCATATGGATTATCCTTTGGGTTTGTGATCCCAGGATTGTTGTTTTGAATATTGATTAGTCGTGTCGACTTTTCTTTGTCAGATTGTCGTTGTTCACTTCGGTGAGTCTTATGATCCTTATTGGATATGTAATTCTTGAGTTTTCGATGTCATTTTGCATCGTGACATATATGGAGTCATATCTGCGTGCCGATTGGTTATTGTGTAGGATTTTTAGCCGGGCACATGATGGTTATACGTGGATATTTCCGCATTGAACCGTGCACACGAGACGTAGTTCGTGAGGCTAATTAGGTACAAGACCACACGTGTATTTGATCGATACCCGGGGTGGCTTGTGCACGGACACATTTCCGGATCGGGCGTACTGTGACGTCCATCTTTTGAGCCATATTGTTGGGTCGTTCATAGTCCATGTATGATTGGATATGTTCGACGGTTTTCGACTGGTTGTTCATACGCCCGAGGGGTATGTTCGACAGTCAGAGTTATTTCTTGAGATCCATTATTGTTGATCATTTGGAGTCTACCTTATTGAGGGTATTCTCGGTTATTGTTGGTCCTTTGTTGATCATTTGGAGTCTACCTTGTTGAGGGTATTCTCGGTTATTGTTGGTCCTTTGTTGATCATTTGGAGTCTACCTTGTTGAGGGTATTCTCGGTTATAGTTGATCCTTTGTTGATCGTGTTTGGAGTTTACCTTGTTGAGGGTACTCTCGGTTATCGTTGATCCTTCGTTGGTCATATTGGAGCTATCATGTCGATGATATTCTCAGTGATGTATTGGTTGATCATTGTTATTGATCGTATGAGCATTCGGACTGTACGTCGATGTTCGGGATTCGTTATCATTATCATGTGGTAGTTGATCTACAGATATGTTGTGTATTATTGGTTTATACATGTTGATATTTGATTGTGTAATCTGACGGACAGGATTTGGCACAGATTGGATTATTTCCGCACTTATGAGTTATGATGATGTTTTGAGGATTGTTGGTGTTTTGGGAATTCAGTACAGATAATTGTTGTTGAGTTCATTTCGTCATTTGAGAATGCGAAATATGGATTATGGTAAGGATTAATTTGTTATGAATTGCCATGGATTGGTAAGGTTATGACGGTAAGATTACGTTGGTAGTATTCTTACAGTATTACTACATTGGTATGTAATTATTTATGATGATGTGATCGATATCATTGTTGAGTATTGTGGTTGACCCTGTTGTGGGCTTTATTTTTAGGTACTAGGAGATCGAGCTAGTAGCGGTCGTGAAGAGATGAGCTTCCCGGGTGATACTGGCTGTGGCATTATTTTGGGAATCGAGTATTCTATTCTGGTTGTTTTATTTCCTCTGCAAATGTATATTTTGAACTGTATTTTATCCGCTGCGTGTGTATATTTCAAAATGTCTTTCCGGTATTTTTATCAAATCGTGTGTACATTTCAAAATGGCTTTTTGGGGTACTTCGTAAACTTGGATTATTTCGTAAAACCGATTCCCTAAACCGAGTTTTGGCATTTTGGCCTTCTACTTTTAAATGATTTTATTTTGTGACGGTATTTGGAAAATGGATTTTTGAAAATTATTTAAAATACATTACCGTCTTTCGCTTGTTGGCGTATTTGAAATATTTGCGAAAATGGATTTTAGCCTGGTGGGTTCCGGCGCGGGGCCCACGGCGCTGTAATATCCCGGATGGTTTTGGGGTGTTACAGAAGATGGTATCGGAGCTTGGGTTTTGTGAAACCCGGGCGTGTGTGTTATGTGGATCTACCGGCACGGTAGTAGCATGGCTTTTGAAAATGATTTTTCTGACTTTTGAGTCGAACCGATTTTTGGAGGTTCCAAAATTTTTGGATTTATTTTTTTTGAAATTTCTATAATTGCGATATTGGTGTATGTTGGTGTGTGTTTATTGTATTGAGACTTCGTGTGGGAGTCGTGTGCTAGTATCACGGGAGATCATCGACTTCACGCACCTGTAAGTATTTTGGTTTGGTTATTCGCTTGTGGCGACACTTGATTGTTTTGTGATGAGTTGGGAAGTTTTGGATTTATCTATTGTTGGTGACAGGTCGCAAGTTTCGAGGACGAAACTTATTTTAAGGGGGGTAGTATGTAATACCCGAATTTTCAGTATGAATTTTTTTGCGTTATTTTATCTAAGATATACTGGATGGCTTGGTGTCTATACAGTATGGATAAAATAAATTGAGAACTGAGACAGCTGTATTTGTACTCGTATAACTGTCGTAGTGGTTCGACAATTATTTTGAGGATATCGTGTATCAGGTTATCGTACTTTTGATATTGGGTATATCGTATGATGATGTTATTGGATTCAGTACATATATTCAGTATGCCGTATGTTCGTATTTGGTATGTCGAGACGGACGAGGAGAGTTGGAAAATGGCTAAGTATAGCCTGATTAGCGCGCGTTAATGTTCAAGTATAGCGCACGCTATCGTTCATGGTTAGCACACGCTAGAGGCAGAATGTAGCGCACGCTAAATGCAGTCAGATCGGAAGGAATCTGCATGTGGACCCGGCTGCTTTCGGTGCACGTTCTGATAAGTCAACGGTTATTTGTCCTGAAGTATTAGCGCACGCTAAAGCATGAGGCTTAACGCACGCTAATTGTAGATCGGTCAAATGGAATCTTATCCTTGTCAGATCGGCATGTGGGGGCACATGCGGTACGTAGACTGTAGCAAGTCAACTGATATTAGCACACGCTAAATGCAAGGACTTGCGTACGCTAAACATTGTAAGTTACGTACGCTAATGCATGGTCATTACGTACGTAAGCTCATGTACGAGGCAAGACAGTGGCCTCTGGGCTGCGATAGCGCACGCTAACAAAGTCAGTTAGCGCACGCTAGGACAATAACGCACGCTATTTTATGAGAGTAGCGCGCGCTAGTAATGTTTATTATATAAGGGGACAGACGGGTTTTGAGATGCATTTAGTCCATTCTTTCTCCTTCAGTCGATAGAGAGAGCCTTGGGAGGATCTTGAGGTTCCCAAACATGGTGAGGTGGTGATTTTTAACAAGATTAATATAGAGAGCATGGATTCAAGCCTTGTTCTTCAAGTTACTCATGATTCTTGGAATGGAGTTCAAGTGTTCTTCTTCTTGGTTCATCTAAATCTAGGTAATATTCGTATCCCTTGTTAGTTGTTCGTTTTTAAGGATGATTACATGTGAGGAACATGTTGTATAATCATGTGACGATATTATATGAGATTTTATGGGGTTATGATAAGAGTTTTCGGATGTTATTTAAGATTCTTCATGTTAATGGTGATTCGTTTAACTTGATGAGGTTGAATCATGGATTTCTGAATCATGATAATTTCAGTGGTTGATTTAGATAAGTTAAATCATGATATGAGGTTGTATTCCAGATTATGTATGAGATGATCCTTGTTATCGGGTTGGTTTGATTATGTGATTTGCATGATGAAGAAAATGATAAACATTATGATATATACCTCGGATTATGTTGTTTTGAACGTGATGTCGGATATTTCGTGTTCTTGAAGAGCTCTGAAATTATAGGATATGATGATTATGTATAGAAGGTGTTGGTGTTTTGGATATGAATATGGGATATTCGTATCTAGAGCCAAGTTATGTGTTTTGATATAATATTCGTATAAGAATACGAATATGAGTATGATGATGAGTTTGGATCTGGAAAGTTATTTTTAATCTTGGAGTATGATTTCCTTTTCTTTCGGATTCGTAGTCGCAAAGTGTTAGTCGATGCTGGAACGCATGCCATTGTACAACATTAGCACACGCTAAGCTTACTGGCTAGCGCACGCTAATGGGAGCAACTTAGTGCACACTACGTTATGTGTTTAATGTGCGCTAAGTAGGCAGACAGTGTAGTATTTTCGTGTTGAGATTATGAATTCGTGATGGTTTGAACTGGATTGTTTAAGACTGTGTTTAATCGAGATATTGTGGAACTGTTGGGTTTATTGATCGGTTATTGATTGATAATTATGGTTTATCGGATTTCGGCTTGTATTGTTGATATGAGTTCGTAATTGTTTGAGTTGTATTGTTCGGTTTTGTAAATGATCGAGGTATTGTTGAGCCACTGAGTTTGATTGGTTGGTTATACCAGTTATTGATTATTATCGGATGTGTTGTCATTTGATTATTGCATTAGGTCGCGTTAATTGAGCGTTGATTATGGTCGTTGTGTTGCGGTCAAGGTTGAAGAGTTCGTAGGTTTCTTATTGTCGGGGCTGAGGAGCTCGGAGACGAAGGCAATGGATTCTGGTAACAGCTTTGTGGTATCGGTATCGAGGCAAGTTTATACTTCTTCAGTTTATAATATTTTATGAATGGTTTCATTTTCATTTCATTTATAATTCGTATAGCAATGTTGTTAGAAATGTAAGTTGTCGGATAATGAGTTGTATATCGTGCTCTGGATTGTATTAAATCATAAGGTGTATGATTTAATTGTGTTCAAGGAAGACGTGAGTTATCTTTGGTCAAGGATATAGTATATCGGATATCGAGGATAGTTATCGCGATGACATAAGTATCGGGATAAAGGTTTATTGGTATTGAATGGATGGTACCTTATTTGAGATTATTCGTATAACTGTGTATTCGATCAGGAATGTTGTTCGTGAAAAGGATGTTATCTTCGGCCTCGAGGTAATTTTATGTTCAATTATGAGATAATTATTATGTTGAGTTGTTGTATATGTTGTACGTTGAGGCTTCGTATATTGAGATTCGTATTGGTTGTTCGTTGAGGGGTATTGATACCAGGACTATTGTTGGTATTAATGGTTGTGTTGATCGTCTCATCGAGGGATGTTGATCCCAGAACTGTTGTCTGAGATTGTTAATCGTATGGATTATCCTTTGGGTTTGTGATCCCAGGATTGTTGTTTTGAATATTGATTAGTCGTGTCGACTTTTCTTTGTCAGATTGTCGTTGTTCACTTCGGTGAGTCTTTTGATCCTTATTGGATATGTAATTCTTGAGTTTTCGTTGTCATGTTGCATCGTGACATATCTGGAGTCATATCTGCGTGACGATTGGTTGTGTAGGATTTTTAGCCGGGCACATGATGGTTATGCGTGGATATTTCTGCATTGAACCGTGCACACGAGACGTAGTTCGTGAGGCTAATTAGGTATAAGACCACACGTGTATTTGATCGATACCCGGGGTGGCTTGTGCATGGACATATTTCCGAATCGGGCGTACTGTGACGTCCATCTTTTGAGCCATATTGTTGGGTCGTTCATAGTCCATGTATGATTGGATATGTTCGACGGTTTGCGACTGGTTGTTCATACGCCCGAGGGGTATGTTCGACAGACAGAGTTATTTCTTGAGATCCATTATTGTTGATCATTTGGAGTCTACCTTGTTGAGGGTATTCTCGGTTATTGTTGGTCCTTTGTTGATCATTTGGAGTCTACCTTGCTGAGGGTATTCTCTGTTATAGTTGATCATTTGTTGATCGTGTTTGGAGTTTACCTTGTTGAGGGTACTCTCGGTTATCGTTGATCCTTCGTTGGTCATATTGGAGCTATCATGTCGATGATATTCTCAGTGATGTATTGGTTGATCATTGTTATTGATCGTATGAGCATTCGGATTGTACGTCGATGTTCGGGATTCGTTATCATTATCATGTGGTAGTTGATCTACAGATATGTTGTGTATTATTGGTTTATACATGTTGATATTTGATTGTGTAATCCGACGGACAGGATTTGGCACAGATTGGATTATTTCCGCACTTATGAGTTATGATGATGTTTTGAGGATTGTTGGTGTTTTTGGAATTCAGTACAGATAATTGTTGTTGAGTTCATTTCGTCATTTGAGAATGTGAAATATGGATTATGGTAAGGATTGATTTGTTATGAATTGCCATGGATTGGTAAGGTTATGACGGTAAGATTACGTTGGTAGTATTCTTACAGTATTACTACATTGGTATGTAATTATTTATGATGATGTGATCGATATCATTGTTGAGTATTGTCGCTGACCCTGTCGTGGGCTTTATTTTTAGGTACTAGGAGATCGAGCTAGTAGCGGTCGTGAAGAGATGAGCTTCCCGGGTGATACTGGCCGTGGCATTATTTTAGGAATCGAGTATTCTTTTCTGGTTGTTTTATTTCCGCTGCAAATGTATATTTTGAACTGTGTTTTATCCGCTGCGTGTGTATATTTCAAAATGTCTTTCCGGTATTTTTACCAAATCGTGTGTACATTTCAAAATGGCCTTTTGGGGTACTTCTTAAACTTGTATTATTTCGTAAAACTGATTCCCTAAACCGAGTTTTGGCATTTTGGCCTTCTACTTTTAAATGATTTTATTTTGTGACGGTATTTGGAAAATGGATTTTGAAAATTATTTAAAATACATTACCGTCTTTCGCCTGTTGGCGTATTTGAAATATTTGCGAAAATGGATTTTAGCCTGGTGGGTTCCGGCGCGGGGCCCACGACGCTGTAATATCCCGAATGGTTTTGGGGTGTTACAAGCGGGGTCTAAGAGGCAGAGCCCCTGGCGGTGGTCCCGATGTTCAGTGGGCGGGGTCTACGGGCGGCGCCCCTAGCGGGGTCGAGGGGCAGAGTCCCCGCGAGGTTTGGGGCAGCACTCCAAAAGGTCTACGGAAATTTAGATTGGTAACTTAGTGAAAAATTCCGAATTTTAGAGGGAGACTATGGTAAAATTGAATAATTTCGTCAATTTTGGAAACCATCAGTCATGCCCCTAATTTCGGATCACTAATTAATCCTAATGACGGCGCCGCCTAATGTAACCCTAATCTCGCCCTAATGTAACCCTAATTCGACATATATAAATGAGGCTCTTCTCTTTGAGTCTAAGCACACCTTTTCTGAGCTCTCTCCTTTTCTGACGAATTCATAATCTCTGTAGCAATTTGGCTTACGTTTTTGTGCCAAGATTCGTAAGTATCCCTTTGGATTATCCTAGACTGGATTTCTTGTAACCCTGACATAGGGTAAAAATATCAGTTCGGAAAGTGATTACACGATCCATTGGGAATCCGGATCTCCATCATAAACCCTAATTACCCCAACAGTAACGAAGAGATCTTTCCAAGGGAAGCCTGCTCTGCTCTTCTCTTGACAAGAGATAATCCGTGACATAATAGTACGGTGGCAGTGCCATAATTAAATTAAAATAATAAAATTACAAAGTTATTTTGTTAGAAAAAATATGTTGGTTCCTGAAATTCTATCGGTAGCCAAGGATGTGTCGTAGAAAGGAAAAAGAAAAAAATTAAAGACAGCAGAAAAGCATATGCCGGCAGGACAAAAAAAAGTCGGTCGCCAGAAGTAAATCGACATTCCTGGATTTAACAGAAGAAGAATAAATTGGCCGGCCGTAGAAGGTCTATCTGTAGCGGCCCCGCCGAAAAGCAGGCCGACAGCCTGGCGTAAAAGAAAGAAAAAAGAATTGGCCAGTCGCCGGCGGTGGCCCCGTTAAAAAAACGGCCGACCGTCATTGGCCCACCGAAAAGAAAACCGCGGCCTGACATTTAAAATAAATAATAATAAAGGACCAGCCGTCGATGGTTACCAGCTGGAAAGCATGCCGATGACCTGCTTTAAAAAAAAGGTTGTCAGTCGTTGGAGGTTCGCCGGCCGTCGGCTAGCCTGGCAAAAAAAGATATATGGCCGGCCGCCGAAGGTCTAGCCGCGACCGGCGGCGACCCTACTGGAAAAAATGGTCGGCTAGACGTCCGTCGGAGATCCCAGTACAAATTTTTTTTTAAAACAATTAATTATCCCTTTAATTTAATTTCATTTAATATTTTAAGGGTGTTTTTAGAATTTATTGTTGTTGAACATGATATTATTGTTATTATCAAATTCAACACAAAAGAGGGGTATAATGATCTTTTCAAGTGCACACTAACAAAAACATAGATTGTCATTTATGTTATAGATTAGAGATAATCATTTGTCATAATAACACGCTGACGGTGATATAATTGAATTAAACTCCAAAAAAATCCCACAGAAATCGAGCAAGAATTTGGTGTGAGAAACAGCTTATAATTCATATTCAGGGGTAAATCGGTCATTTCTGTTATTCAGACGGTTTATTCAGATGAAAAAGTAAACAACAGCATCAATTTACCCAAACAAACATATTTATCCAGACAAACAAATTTATCCATACAGGACTTAATAGAGAATTTGGTAAACGGCCCCTTAGAGTGATTGGGACAACGTCTTGATAAATATATCAGCCAACTGAAGATGTGAGAAAAACATTGAACTGTGAGGGAACAACAAACAACATGCTCTCAGACAAAATAATAATCTAAGTTAATATGTGTAGCAAGCTTACGGGAAATCCGATTTCGAACATGAAATATGTACTTCTATTGTCATAACAGGAAAACTGGAAGAAAAGGGGGATCAAGAAAGGTCCGGGGAGCTTGCTTAAGAACTTAAAGAGCTTTCTTAAGTCGAAATACATGAGAAGGAAAGCAAGGATCCGCATATCTAGAGGATTGTTCCATGGATTATTGAAACAGATCTTGACTTTGTTTGGAGAGAAGGTCATGAAAATACAGAAGCGGCGTTTGATCGAAAGAGAGTTATGTTCATTTTCTTGTGATAAAATGGATGTCTATTGGTGATTTTTTTGTTTATTGTATGTACATATATATGCAGACATGATTGATCTTGTTTTTACTCTAGATGTTTGTACCCTGTGTTTTATTGTTTAAAAATTATTACACTATACTTATTATTACCATATGGTAAATTCGAGTACCTATTGAATGTATTGGTCTGCTAGAATTATTCCTCGTCGCAATTCTAGTTGTTGTCAATGCTAAATTGGCTAATCTATTACCAATTAGTAATTTAGTATTGTTGGTCTTTTCCTTGTCAGTCTATTGAATGTCGTTTGGTCACTGCCATTGTTACATTACCATCTGATAATTTTGATTGCAATAGGGTCAGTTTTTTTTCTTAAACTCACACACCCCACTTAGTGGTCTTGGTGAGGTTTGAACCCGTGACTTTGATCTCCGAGCAATATCACTCTACCACTAGGCCATTGCCACTGGAACGAGGATTATCTATGTTACCATTTGGTATTTTGACATTATCAGTCATTCTCTTATCATCCTACCAAATGCTGCTCTCTGCCAACACTAGCAATATTAAATTACCACTCCGCCAACACCAGCAATATTAAATTAACAAATACCATTTCGTAATTTTGCATAGAGTAATCTAAATTATAGTGGGTATTCTACCCGAAAATAGAGTATGCAAATCTCTTTTTTTTTAGTTCGGACTTGACTCATTTAAAGACTCAGTAAGCTCAAGGTTGACTCGCCTAAGCTCGGGTTATATACTTTTACTATATAGTATAAAATTGTCATTTTTTATTATTAATAAGATTGTATTATATAATTAAGCGATACCTATAAATAAATAAAATAATAACGGTAAAATTGTAAGTTTTCTAAATCTCGATTAGGCTAGCGAGCATATCAAGTCTGGTATAATTGGGCTCAGGTCTAGCTTGACACTTACTAGAATAGCTTGAGCTCAAGCTCGGCTCGAAGTCGAGCTAGCATATCAAGTCAGGTATAACTGGGTTCAAGTTCTAGCTCGAATCTTACTCAAATAGCTTGAGCTCAAGATCGATTCGATCAACCTTGAGCCGATTTCGGGCTTTTTTCGATTCGATCCCAATAACTTAGGGGCCGGCTCAATTCACTTGCACCCCTATCGTCGCCTACACCTTGTCTGTTGCTGCCGCTACCACCAGTACCATTGGTTCACCATCATCGGCCACCATCGAGCACTTCTCTTTCTACTTGGTACAGTCGCTGCCAATCACTTCAGTCGGGCTTCGATAACTTTTCCCTCTTTTATTCTCGGCATAATTGCCGTCAGCAGTGGCCGACATAAATCGAGCAAGAATTTGGTGTTAAAGCCTTCTGTATTTAAACCGTGCATAAAAATTTTGAGTACTCCAATACCCATGTACTCCATCGAGTGGATAGACGACTACTTATATATTCGATCAAACTAGTACACGAGTACTCATATACTCGACTAAATGAGTACTATTGAACTCACACAATATGAGTAGTATTTTACCTATGTAACATGTATTAGTACACGAGTACTCATGTACTCGGTCAAATGAGTAGTACTCATGTACTCGAACGAATGAGTACACGAGTAATCATATTGATCGGCCAAAGAGTACCGCCAAAAATAATATATATATATATATATATATATATATATATATATATATATATGTGTGTGTGTGTGTGTGTGTGTTTATTATTGTACTCGTCTGCTCGGTCAAATGAGTGTAGTAGTACTTATAAGGCTATATGAGTAGAGTGATATTCTTTGGCCGAGTAATATGAGTACTCTGAGTACATGAAGGGGATTAAGCTTGTGATCCATTCATGCGGAAACCCCAAACAAAAAAAAACACCAACAGTAACTAGGTTATGGTCATCGCACCCATAAAAAATATGCCGGTAATGATCAGCCTACATGTCTGGCGGCGGTATTTGGATGGTGATGACCATATCCAAAAAAAGACCATCGACCGTAATTGGTCGGTGGTGACCTCATCCAATCAAAAACATTGGTAGTGGCCGGCCATCGGTAACTAGCGAGCGGTGGTTGTTCGGGACCGACTAGCGGTAGACGAGTGGTGGTGCAACCAACTTTTATTTTTTTTTAATTTTTTATGCTAGAGTAAGAAGACTACAACAATGAATTTGATTACTTTTATGATCAAATGGTAAAGCGGGTTGATTATATGACAAGTATGTCTTTCGTTTATAATTATATGGTAACGGTCCTTGAGAATAAATTGTAGTACCCTTTTTCTTATGGTATAAAGATGTCTCTCTCGATATAATAATATCACAAATGATTTGTATGATGAAAATAAATAAACTGAAAGTACAGACGAAATGTAATTTTCGTGTAATTAGTTACACGAGTATAAAAATTCGTAAAAAAGACGCAGCGAAAATAAAATAACTTTAAGGTGTAAAATATTAGCGATGGGGAATAGAGTTTTTCTATTTCGAATCAACGGAATGAATACATCTTATCGACATCCACACTAGGACCATGTCCTCCAAAATCAGCTTAAGAACCATCTCAGCCTCTTTCGCAACTTTAGTCGGACCACATCTCCTACACTCATGTGTCTAGTGGCAACATCATCAACTTTCTCCGAGCCTTTACCTCCAGATGGCAGCGGCAGTGCCAGCAGTTCATAGTGTTATCAGCATCATTGCCACTATTTCCCATTTTGTCCAGTCCAAGCAAATCTTACATAAAATTCTTTTCCAAACATAAATATATCTAGTTGAGCTTGAGACTGGAAAATGTACTCTGTGGGAATGCCAATCATATCTCGAGTAGCACTAGAGTCACATTCAGAGTTGGCACGGAGTAATGTGAAACAACTCCGGCATTCGGTGAGAGATTTTCATCCTCCATGGTTTTCACTTGGTAGATTTTCGATGTAGCAAACTTGGTAAGAATCTCAAAAAATATTCAGCCCAAACTTAGAATTGTATAACCGTGACAAGGTGATGAATTAGAATCGGATAATCGTGACAAGCTGATACAAAATCTTAGACCGAGGTCTAGTGACTGTAGAGACAATTATCGATGGAACCGAGTTACTAACACTAATCGTATGCAATATCGCATACAAGGACGTGAACTAGGTAACATTTAACATCGATCCACCACCACTGGAAGCTCCATCATCTCATTCTTGCCTTGAAGTTTCATTTAGAGCTATCTTAAATTGAAACGAAATTCAAGTCTTAGGGGGTGTATTGGATTAAGATTCTATTGGATTTTTTTGGACTTTAAAAGTCTGGATGTATTCAATCCATATTTTGAAAAAGTCCTTAAAATTTTTGAAGTATTCAATCCAGATTTTGAAAACTCATTAAAAATCCATAGGTATTCAAAATTTCATAGACTTTTAAAGATTTTAAAATAGCATGGATTTTGAAGGATTTTCATTCAAAAATATAAAGAGAAAAATTCTCCAGAAATTTTACCTCATCACACGAAATTTTGATGGACTTTTTCACCTTTCTTCTCTCTGTGCGCGCGACCCTACCCTCTCCGAAAGCCACATTTGAAGCCTCCAATCCCCAATCAATTATTATTATATATTATTATTATTATTATTATTATTTATATATTATTATTATTATTATTATTTATTTATTATTATTATTACTAGTAGTATTATTATTACTATTATTATTTATTATTATACTATTCTTATTATTATTACTATTACTACTATTAGCATTAGTATTACTGGTATTATTACTATTATTCTTATTATTTGTTAGTATTACTATTATTATTATTATTACTAGTATTATTATTATTACTATTATTACTATTAGTATTATTATTACTATTATTAGTGTTATTATTACTAGTATTATTATTATTGTTGTTATTAATATTACTATTATTATTATTATACTATTACTATTATTATTGTTACTATTACTGTTATTATTATTATTGCTATTACTATTATTATTAGTATTATTATTAGTATTAATATTATTATTACTATTATTATTATTAGCTGGGGCTAGCTTGTTCTTGTTTCATGGCTTGAACTGGATTTTAAATTCTTACAGAATAGATGAAAATCCATGTAAATCAATCAAAAAAATCTGTCAAACTCTGCGTGGAGTCTGTGGAATTAGAAACTCCGTAAAAATCCACCGACTTTTTAAACTCCAAAAAAATCCCACATAATCCACCTCCAATACACCCCCTTAGGCTCTAAGCGGAGTGCTCGGTGGGAGCAACCATCTAAAACTTTTCCTGTCTTTACTGTCATTTTTTAGTTCAGTATGGAGTTTATAGTCACATTTTGCATAATAGACTGCATTCACATTTGTTTCTATATCCAAAAGTAAGAGATTGCTGGTAATCCATGCAGTCCCATGGTTGAAGAGTTAGGCCCTGTTCTTTTGGGCAGCGCATTCTTTTGAACTTATTTTGATTTTGATTCGATTCGATTCAATTGATTCGATTCGATTCAGATTCATTCGATTCGAAAAACGAAGCGCTTAATCGCAATTAACACCATGCAATCGAACCAACCCATGTGATCACATGGTTGTAGGTTCCTCCTCCACTTGTGGACGAGGTGAGAAGAGAAAATCTTTGATCAAAACATTATATACTTTCAAATAAATTTAGGCACACACAAATGTAGGGCTATAAACGGACCGAACTAGATCGAACTATGGTATATTTGAGTAAACGTTTGAAAATGTCGAACCTTAGGTTCGAGCACGTTTGAAAGTGTCGAATCTTAGAATTTAACGTTTGGGTATACGTTTGAACACCTCGAATCAAGCCGAACTTTTGCGAATCGAGCCGAACCGTTTGACTAAACGTTTCAAAATTTTTACGAGTGACTGAATTAAATGAATGAGAATTGATGTTAAATAAAAAAAATGATGATAAATTTGTATATTTATCAGATTTTCAACATAGGTTTACATCATATCTAAGGCATGAAGCAAAAATGTTACATGAAGCATCCACAAATTGGACTAGGGCTGAGTTTTTGCTTAAATGGACTATAGAATTAGTTGGGTTGGGGGGGAGGGGGGAATTATTTTTCAGGGGTCTCTGCTACAGTAACCGAGCCAAACCGTTTGGTCCGGTTTTGCGAACCCCAAATATTAGGGTTTGGCTCTAAGTTTGAGAGGCCGAATCGAGCCTCGGATCGAGCTTTTTCGAGTTGAATATCTCGAACCGGATTGAGCTTTCAGGTTCGTTTACAGCCCTACACAAATGTTGCGAAGATTCACCTATACTGTCGGATGTGCGGTAAACTACGGAAGAAAAATGAAGACTGGCGAAATTCATTCTGTTAAGTGTTGGCAAGCACATCATGTCTGATTGTTCGGCCGTGTAAGACAGGCCTATACATGCTTGAGTCCTTCTAAAAAAGCACAATAGCAGCCAAGGAAGACAGCACCTAGTAGAAATTGTACATAAAGAAGCTAATAGACTTGAGAAAGATCTACTTAAAGAAAAAAAAACAAGCACGTGGGGAATATTAATACATACAAACATATTTCTATTTTAAAGTAAAACTTGAATTTTTGCCATGAGCCAATGAAAAATTAAAAAGTAACAAAGAAAAATTGAAAATTCAAAATCTAAAATAACTAAAAATTAAAAGAACATCAAAAAGCATCAAAAGGTAATTTCATATAGTATTACCATGATTCACCATTAATCACTCACAATGGTAGTAGTATAAAATATATGCCCAAATGGTGTAGTTCCCCCTGCTTTAGAAAACGTATAATAAGCATTTTGCTGTTTCTCTTTAATTAAAAAAAAAAAACCTTTTTTTGGAAAATTACAATGAACTTGAACACAAAGGGCATGCTGCGATCCTCTAAAACAGTTCCATCAGTTGATGAGCAACATCTGCATCAAATAGTGGTTGAGGTAAATACAAAACAATAGACAAGTATCACGTCTCATGGGTGGCTACCACACTTGCAATGAATTCCTATTTATCCTAAAGGTACATAGCTCGAGTCTTGGGGAAGGCAAAAAACATTAGTTCTAGGCTCGGTGTAAAATCATGAGTTACGGATCATGAGTAAAGCCCCATGGGGCTAGTCCTGAAGATCCGTAACAAAAAGCTCAAAGAATGAAGACGAGCAGCAAGGGCAATAAGCATCAAAAGAACCACGATAATACGAAACTTTGTGGGTGGATTCAGCATGATGCTTAATCGGCAATTTTTTTAACCACCATCTCGGACTTCTATTCCGGTTTCGGACACAAATTCAGTTTACTTCCAAATTAAGGAATGAAAAAGAATAATTCAGTATTGACAAAACACGTCTCTAGCTGGCAGATGCGCTATTCAAGGACTCACCTAAACAAGCCATAGCAAGATAATCTTGTGATTTAAGATGATTAAACTCTAATAAACAATAGTATTAGACATCCTAGAACTCCAACATAAAAAGTCGTTTTAACTTTTTGAAAAATGAACGTGCACCTTTTATTTCTTTTTAGATATTGTATCAACAATTATAAAAGTTATATCATCGGATTCGTTTTTTTTAAACCATAATATTATTTTTTGCTAGTTTTTCATAAGTTATTCATGGTCAAAGTTTTGTTTCAGAAAGCAAAAACGGTATACATTATGAAACTGAGGGAGTATATTTTTAGAAATGTGAAGAGGGGGTTGTGAGTTCTTTTGCTTATGGAGGTAAGTTTAAGATAGAATAATCTCACAAGCACTTTTGTGATTCTCGAAGCTGGCGTTTTTTTTTTTTTTGGATAAGATCAAACCTCAAGGGTACGTTTTGTAAGTAAACCTTTAAAATAATACTATGTTGGAGTCATGTTCCATGATATACGTGTTGATTTTACTTTCAATCACGTAACGTGACATGACTACAATTATCACAACTCATCATCGTCGTCTCATGATATCTTCCATGTAACTGGAACACATATAATGTTGACGGTTTTGAAATTTCATCTCGTTTTTTCTTTGTATGAAGATTGCGACAGGAAGGGCATCCGGTGTAACTGAATTTATAGTGTTAACTAATTTTAGACAATTAATTGATACTATAATTTACTAATTTTAGACAATTAATTGATACTATAATTTTCATGTCACCGACCCCAACATAGTTGTGATTAGGGTGCAACTGAGGACGATGATGAAAATAATACTATGCTGTCTTGCGTACCTTTAAGAACAGATGGTGGTGTATGGAACCCATTCCAAACATTATGGCAGGAAGCAAGATTCATATTTAAAAACTTTGCAGCAAGGTACGCAGAACCAGCAGCTATCTGGTGAGGTTTGAACTGCAACCACAATAAACTCCTAAGCCTGCAGAAGAAAACCTCATTTCAAAAAATAATACGCATAACTGCCGCAATAATATACAAAAACAGGCAAGTAAAACAAACCACTGAAACTGACATGGTTCCACTCTGACTGAACGTGCTTGCCACAATCAAAAAACAGTTGGGAACAGAAGACGTGTATACACTTCAACCGACCTCTCAACAAAGAACCGAAACAATTTTCCCATACCGACTAATAAAACCGCAACCAAGTTTAAAAACCCGAGTTTCTTCTGCACAAATTGACTGATACCTCGATATATAACATGTTACTGAAATATCAACTGCAAGTCCAACCTCTGATATATCAACACCATGTCAGTTTAAAGGGACACACAACGCTAAAGGTCCCCTGAGCAAGCTCCATATCACCTCAGAAGTAAATCAAAAGACTTATGCCCTTAATACTAACTAAAACAGATCAATCCTCAACAATGCCAGCATATCTTTCAGACAGGTTGCAACTGTGCGATTTTAGTTTCCGTAATGATCTGCATACCAAGACTATTCTAAAGTCCGTCGCTCTTGTTGAGCCAACTGAAAAATCCAGCCGGGGGACATAGATATGTCATATCTTCTAAAAAACGAGATAATACTTCCTCAGTAGGAAAATGAAATGAAATAAAGAAAGAAAATAAATAAAAATAATATTTCCTCCGTTCACTTTTAGTTGCAACATTATATTATTTTGCACTACTTATATATACTAATTAAGCTTCGATCTTACTTTTCTCTACTAATATAAAAATACAAATTAGCATGTCAGATGCTGTTTTTTTGTAATTTTTATTAATATGTAACGAAGCATACTAATGGTCAAAGTTATACATTGAACTGAGTGCTTTTTCTCTATATTGCATCTATTAGTAAACGGAGGTAGTAATGAATAGCATCCAACAACTTGTGAAAATATAACTATTTAGCTAATACATAAAAAAATACTATTTTGTTTGTTTTTTCCTTTTCTAAAAAACAACTAATGACAGTTTAAAAACAAGCAATATATCATCGGAGGTCAAAGACATGACACGTATCTTTTATAATTAATAAAAAAAGTCCTCAGTAGGAAAAGAATTTTAAAAAAGGAAAACATAATGACACAATTATAAGTAGCATCGACGACTTGTAAATGAAAAATAAAAATATTCGGATAAGACATAATCAAATAGTATTCTTTCCTATGTTAGAAAACCACTAATAAGCCTACGTCTATGCCTACCTTATCTAGCTACATCTATCCTAATCCTGACAATTTCTAACTGGTGCATCTTAGCTGAAAGGAATTGGAGTTGAGAAAAACAATAAATAAAGAAAAAAAGAGCAAGGTAACCAACTCTGATGTGCATACCACTGATCGTATACTCCTTTTCCCAAACTTGGGAACATCAAGATGATGTTTTTCCCTGAATGCATGTTGAAAAAAGCATGTATTCTTTTTAACTCTTTTTATTCTTCCCTCTTCATTTATCTTTTTGTTTTCTTGGACGGAAGATTGTAAACTTACTTTGAGCCAATATTTCCTTTTTTGTTTGTCCCCACTCACCATCTTGTATCAGATACTTGTTATACAAATTATGTATGCCGGATAATGCCTACAAAATAAAGTCATGAAACAGTAGGGACAATATAAAATCACTCATTTGCCTTGGGCAAATCTTTGTTTCTAACTCAACAGAAAACATGAAAATCGTCCCCCCCCCCCCCCCCCCACACACACACACAAATTTTAACATGATGGAAGAGGGAGGGGGTACTGCGAAACTTATCATGATCCTCCTGGATGAGGAGTCTCTCCAGGTGATAACATGGTCTCCTTATTAGAAAATAATCAGGCAAGTGCCTGTGCCAAGCTCATTTTCACAATCAAGTAGGCAGTCGCTCCCTCCTTCCCAAACTCCTTCATGTGAGTGACAATAATTACGCATATATTTTCTTGTTTGCTGGACAGGGGTTGAGGGTTGAGACGTCAGGAAGACTTCTCTGAGTACATGACAAGAGAATCTCTTAGTCTTGTGAGCTCAAATATACCGCCAAACAATTAAATAGCACCCAAAATTTAGCAGAAGTTTAACTATGGGACAAGTAATCTCAAAGTGAATTTTACAGCTGGAATAGGTAGAGAAATGGAATCAATAAAATCTATTGAGAAGAATAGGAAAACCGGAATGCCGTTTAGTGATTTGGAACAAAAGAGTGGATACTGAAGGCAACGAATCGGTAAAAGATAAAAGCAAACGATTTCTGGTAGTAAGAAGTGAAAACATATTTTGGCCACCATGTCCAGCTTATGGGCAGTCATTACTATCCCCGAAGACAAGATAATCAGCATAGTTAAACTACGAATTCTTCAACCTTATCACAGGCGTCTAAGACAATATTGCATCGGAAACTCCATGACCATAGATCACATTTTCAAATGGCAAAATATGTTTAATTCGTCCGCAAACTATCTTCTATAGCCAATGAGGATATCATTAACGCGTTGGCATGGAGAAAGGCATCCACAGATATCTCTAGTTCAACTTCAGATGTAAAAGAAAATATTTGATGAACAGCACATCAACCGCCAGCTATTAATATCATAAGTTGAGCATGCTAATCCTTCTATAGACGTAGACCCTGCAATTATACGCCAATCCAGAATAATCAATAAACATGCCAGAATGGATTCGGAGTAAATATAGGAGGCAAATTGGCACTAACAAAATAAGACACAACTCAAGGACCAAATATTCAAAAAAGTGAAGGCATTGACCCCTTATAGGTTGGTCAACTGATGCAAAATTCAGTAAACTGGATCTCAAGAAACGTCTGGATAATGATGGACAGGTTTACCCCTATTATGAGTCTCATGCTGAAATTTTCTTGTATGCGTACGTATTGTGTTTTAATGCAGATTTTCATGAACAAATTAGCATCTGTCGATAAAAATACATGAAATGGTAAACTCACCCTTCACTGACCAAGCTCAGTGCAAGAGTCACCAGAAACGATTGTGAGAAGCCTAATTTTTGAAGAGTCGACATCAGAGAATCATATGGATGCTCCACATTGAGCTCGAAATTTAATGTTGTTAAGACCAATTGCTCAGCCGCAATTATCCGTTGACGATACTGTTCAAACCAATCCTGTTCAAAGTACATGATTCACAAAGCAAATCAACTAATAAAGTCAAAGTCCATGTTAATAAGAAAACTGCAGTTTTATGCGTAGTAAAAGTGTCAAAGGTCCATGAAGATCAAGTATATTTTTAAGTTCTGCAAATTGGAAGTCCATAAAAGTACCATAATTCAAAAGGTCAAACAAGATCCTAATTAATTTTCTCTTAAATTGTACAATCATCTTTGGGAACTAGCCAGGAAAAGTAGCTTAAATTTCCTTCTAGTATGTTCAAAATGTTTTCATCGCCGTACACATTCAACGAGTAGATAAATATGCGAGTAAAAATTATCTGGCATCCACATGAAGAAACAAATCCGACGTAATAAATGACAAACGTAAGTTCAATAGGGCAATTGATACCTAAGAAGCAAAAATATTAATATATGCCTCAAAACTTTGATTATGGTGAATTTTGTTGCAACATGGAAATATACACGTGTATTCAACTCCGAGGTTCGTGATAATTGACTGCCTGAATGCATTATCAAATTCCATGATGGAGATAAGCTCACACCAGCAGGAACAGCCAAAAAGAAGAGAGGATACTCACAATGGGCAACATAAAGGAGAGAAGTGTGAAATCCTGCTTGTGGAGAATTTCACAGGACGCTCTTAATACATCGTTAAGAGCGCAAGGTGTCTCCTCAGATTTTGCAGCAAGGAAAAGCACCGATGTAGCTATCAACTGCATTAAACAAATCATAATTAGCTTAACGTTTTAGCCAATGCTAGAAAGAGCAAGGGAGTATTTGTTTGTATTTTGGGTGTTCTGCAGGAGGTGCTTTGGAGATGAATTTGGAAATGAGAATGGATCAATATAATATTAGGCTTTGTTTCTGGGTCATACTCTTTAGTGTCGATGTCTTGTTTGGTAAAACTTTGTTGTTTAGTGACGTCACATCAACCTTCTTACGTGAATTATGTTATATGGCATATACTTCATATGAAATGGATAACATACTGATGTTGGTGTATAGTGGAACTCAGTCGTTCTGTTGAAAAGAATGGATATGTTCTGGGGAGAAGATTTTCTTTTGAAAGAGTGAAAACAAACATGGTCAGTTTCTCCAAAAACGGAACACTTGCCGCAAATTAATAAGATTTCTATAGAGCATCGGCAATCTAAATAATAAAAGCAAAGAACAAAATCAGAGAACAGAAACTCACAAATCTATCATGAGTGGCGTGAGAGAGCCGAACGAAGAAACGATGGCACAGGATCATGGCAGTTCCAATAGTGGTTTGTGGTCTGAAATTACATAACAGAAAGTTAGGTTATGAACATAAAAAGCATAATACTTCCACCAGTTCAATATCTAACCCGGTTGACTAAAACTTTGACCATTCGTTTCTTTTTAGATTCTAGCAATACAACAACAACAACAACATCTAAGCCTTAGTCCCAAAATGATTTGGGGTCGGCTAACATGAATCAAACTTTGAAACCGTCAATAATCGTTACATAAATAACATAAAAGGAAAAAAGAGGGAAAAAGTAGAGAAAAAAGCAAATAAAATAAGAGAATGAAAAAAAAAAAAGGAAAAAAAAAAGAAAAAAAGATAACATGAAATAAAAGAAAATAGGAATTAAAAAAAAAAAAAAAAAAAAAAAAAAAGAATCAGACTCCATCCACCATCCGTATTCTTTCCCGCCACATTTGCCTCTCCATCGCCATACTTTCTCCAATTCCAAGAAACCGCATATCATTTTTAGATTCTAGCAATAATTACAAAAATTATATCCTTGGATTTGATTCTTAAAATATATTTTCATAATATAATTTTTCTGTTAATTTTTCATGAAATAATTAGAAAGTTATTCATGGTCAAAGTTTCTTCTCAGAAAGCGAGAACGATTCATGTAGTGAATTGGAGGGAATAATACTTTCCTTGACCCGAGATATTATCACGTGAAATATCTGAATTTAGATATTTTATGAGAGAAATCTTACAGATCAAGCCTGACACCAATGTTCTGAAGGAAGGCACAATACGAATATCGCAGATGTGTCTCGTGTAGCTGATCAATGCCATCTTTTCTCGAAGGCGAGCACCTCTCAATCTCATCTCTCGAAATAAAGCCCACTTCATCATCATCCTCAAAATTTGACCCGTCACGCTTACTCTTACAGACTGAATGAGCGTTGTAAGCATTGGAGGTTTCAGAAGGTTTGCAATGATCGGCATGTTTTGCAATCTTTCTCTTTTTAGAAGAAGGGATATCACGGTATGAATCATGATTACTTTCACCGAAGTCTGTATTGTGCTCCGCTTTAACATTAACAGCAGCAGCACTTACCCTTATACCGATATTCGCATTTATAACATAAAAAGATTGACCATCTTCGAGAGACTTGCCACCTCGTGGCTGGTAAGGTCGTACAAGAGACATATTCTTATTCAGTTCACAAAATTGAGATAAAACGTACACCACCTAATCGTCAGCATAAAAGAGAAACATTCAGTTGACATTTGTAAATGTGCGTTAGCCGGTCGGGAAAAAAAATCAATTATCAGAAGATCGGATAGTTAAGTTCCAAAATAACAGACAATTTCGATCACTGGGTCCCTTAACCTACTAACAGTTTACATCAACAGGTAATTCCGTCATTCCATCTTCAAAGAAAAAAAAATTCATATCTGAAATCCGATAAGCTACTTGGATTAACCAAATACCAACCCTGGAATAAACCGCAATAATCTATGAGCTCTAATCACATGAACTTAGAATTAAGCAAGATAATTAGCGTAACAATCAGCATCGAAATCAATTTAGGTAGAGAAGATCTCCAGAACCAAAATCAAGATTAACTTTTGAAGACCTGTATATCTTAGCAATGCAAAACGAGAATCAATATGAACCAATCCATTTTACCTGAGCAGTGGGTTGATGAAATCCAAATCTTATTTGTTAGGGTTCATCAAGTGAGAACGATGAACTTAAACTAGAACGAAATGAAAACAACTGAATCTTTTTTTCCAAGAACTAAATGAAAATATGGAAATAAAACAGAACGCATAAAAGAGTCTTTTTATGGGAGGAGTGTATTCAATCGGGATTTTGCGGGATTTTTTTGGATTTTAGAAATTTTAGGATATTCAGTTTAGATTATTTTGAATCCATTAAAATCTTGAGGTATTCAATTTAGATTTCAGAATGTCATTTAAAATCTTGGTGTATTCAATTAGAATTTCAAAATATCATTTAAAATTTTGGTGTATTCAATTTGGATTTAAAACAATCTATTAAACTCTGAAGGTATTCAAAAATTCATGGATTTTTTTGGATTCATTAAAATGGTGGATTTTGGTGAATTTGTTAGTGTTTTTTTGTAAGTTTTGAAATCTCACCAAATTCAATGAGATTTTGAAGGATTTCTAAAAAGTCATTTGTAAATCTGAAAGACTCTCCATCACCTTTATAAAATTCTACGATTATTATTAATCCATGCATTATTTCTAATCCGCCAAAATCTTTAAAAATCCATGGATTATTATTATTAATCCACTAAAATCTGAATTGAATACACCCCTCGAAATGTGTAATACGGTTATGCACGCAAAGAATAATGAAAATGGGGAATGAGGCAAAGGTACAAATCTAACAAAAGTTTTTCCCAAAATTTAATAACTATTCCGGGAATTATTATTCCCGGGATGTGTCTTACCTAATACTAGTTGTAGATACATAGATGGAAGGTTCTAGATCCTTCTAGAGGTAGTAGGATCCTATTAGATGTCTTACCTTATCTAGGAATCTTATGTATGGAAAGACTCTCATTGTAATACCTATATAAAGGCCCCTCTATCAGTATTATGAATACAATTTATTGACTCTATTTACAGTCTTTTTACTTTCTCCTGAAACACGTTATCAGCATATAGTTCCCAACTGAGCAAAACAAAAAAAAAATCCACCCACACAAAAATCGTCCGAATTAATAAAAAAGAAGAAGCAAAAGTCAGAAAAACCCTAGGAAACCGCCGGCACAAAATCCGTGCATCCAGGTTTCCACACGCCGTCGTTGTCCAGTTGCGGCTCCGCCGTCCACACTCGGGTTTTCCAGAAGTATTGTTGGTCTACACAAAACACAAGTTCCAATGGATGTGGCTTCAGCTTCGGCTTCTGTTAAGTCAACAGAAACTCATAATGATGATGACGATGATGATTGTAAGATTTCTGAACACCTTAGTATTGATGATCTGGAGATGGGTGCTTTGGAGATTAGCAATTCGAATAGTGAGCTCGAAAACTCAATCCAAGGTTGTGGCCAAATATTGCCCTCCAACATTGAGAATCGGAATCGTGTAGCAAGGGTGCTGCTGCCTTCTGCAGACGACCCTCTACTTTCCTCTCGTAGAAAACTTCCCAAACACAAATATTTGTATATTCAACGGTGGAGATCCGATTCTGAGTAATATTGATTACTGAATCTTCTGCCGAACAGAAGCAGATTTTTACGAGGAAATTTGGAGATCTGACCTCATCCAATACCGAGCTGCTGCATCGCCGCGCTCGAGTCCTTTTTTGGCCGAATTATCGAGCCCAGTAGCCCTATCCGGGTGTTTCTCAACTCTCCATCTTTTCCTAATTAATGATTCATTTGTTCATTAATTTGTACACTTATGAATCTTACCATGTTTATGTTTTACGTGCATATAGGAAAATACGTTGCTCATGATGATGTGCAAAATATGGAGAAAAGCCATATTTATCCCGTTGAAGGATCAAAGTAAATATAGAACGGAGTACCTACGGAAATATGTTGCTCGTATGGAGAGAAGCTTCTGTTCAAGGATCAAAATAAATATGGAACCAAGTACTCGTAAGATTTTATTAAAGTTCCCGTTTTTCAATTCTTCTCTTTTGGGAATTTTTTTTTGGGGAATTGGGTATTTGGGTTCTTTATTTCCCACGCTACTTTGCGGTGGATGAGACTATGAGAAGTGGTATCACTCTCGTATGTCGAAGTAAACTGTGTGACGGTCCTGGGGGAGTCACGGATAATTGTTGAAAGTCGATATTTGTGGTTGTTGCATACACCACGGTTTGGGTGCGATTTGACGTCGCCGTTTTGTCGATTTTAAACCAACAATTGAATAAAATGAATATTGTCGGTAACGGTAAAGTTATGACTTGTTCATGATTAGTCACGGAATTGTGACGTACAAATGGGACAAACATCGATTGCGATGGATATGTTGTGGTTAAAATCGATTTGTGACGGATTTGTCACGTTGAATTGAGCGACCACCACGTTGGTCTTGACCCAATCCCATACTTGGCAAACTCCATCTTTCATCCTATTAAAATAAAATATTGCATGTGGGTGTAGTCATGCACCGTCTCCTTGCAATAAGATATATGAAAGAATGTACGAGTAATTCTCATGAATTTTAACATGTAAAGCAATGGCATATTGCGTTAAGTACATGAATTCGTTGACCTTGATTAAAGTTCGTATGACTATAGGTCCGAATACTTTTCCGAGTATTTGTAAAGGCATGTGCCTTATACATTTGACTATGTTTAGTCGATCTTATTAGATGGTCAAGACGAGTTGGTTATGGTATATTCATTATGTCTCATGGTTCAAAATACTTAATATTGATGCACCGCGTTGCATCCATATAACATGGCTATTATGACGTATACTTGCAAATTGAGAATTAAAATACTTGGTTGATTTGATGCACTTTGGTGGATTGTGTCTACACTTTGATCATGACTAGGCGCATCCTCCTTGGTATTTGTTTATGCTTTGAAAGTTCAAACGGAATCAGTGGTTTTTAAACAGCCTTAGCTGTACCGACATTCCTACTTTCTATGCAAGTCTACCAAGTTGGAGTTACCGAAAGGATCATTAGTCGAGATAAGAAATCAAACACTCTGCTGCGTTTAAACGCACCTATGGCTGTCATTGCCATAGTTTTTGCATCAACACGTATGCCATCGGATATGGTCTCAACCTTGTTTTCTCACTAAACTTGGGAAATACTAAAGCAGTCAATTAAAATATGCACTGTGATCTGAGTTTAATGATCCGTGTAGTGCACAACATATGAATAGAAAGATATGGAAATCTAGTTTCCAGAACATCTGACCGTTCATCCATAGCCTTCCTAACGAGGGAGTTATCGTTGTTTTAGTGAACAAAGGTCAAGCTGTACGGAATTTTATTTCCAGCGATTGTGCTAACTTTTGTCCCAACCAACTTGGTTTCCATCTTGAATTTGTAAGTGCTCTTATGACACATATTTTTCAACCTCTTTTTGGCCGAATTTGCCATAGATGATGCAATTTTTGGTATGCATTGTAGGCTAAAATATCATCTTTCGAATGTTGAAAAACAGTTTCCTTGGGGAAGCCCAAAATACGCACTCTTATAAGAAGGTCGAGCGTGTGCATGGTAGTTTTACACCATGTTTGTGTCGTAATTTTGCCTCTTAGGTATATAACCTTGCCATGTTATGTACTCAATATGATAGATCAATTTGATCGTATCTGGTATAAAATCTCTATGTTGTTATAGTGTTCGCTATGCTCATGTTTGTAAAATTTAGCAAGCAAAATTGAGTACATATTAAGCTATTTTCAAGGAACACAATATTTTTGGATTTCGGTTTATAAATACATTGTGACTATGATGACTAGGTCATCACAATCAATTAGTGGTATAATGCTCAAGTTGTTGAACGCCGAATGGTGTTTTCCAGTCACATATGTTCCGTAACAATTGAACCATGTTATGACTCGATGACATATAATGCCAAAGTGTATCACTCATAGCATCTCATTGTGATTTGTGAGGAATAAAATCTTATGCATCACTTGTATTGGATATGTGAAAAGGAAAAATATTCATAAGTCAATATGGTTCGGCTTGCATCGGTTTTTGTAACCAGAAGATGTATTGGGACATTGACACATTTAGGCTTTAATAGTCCGGAGTTTGGACAGTTTGATGATCCATATACCACGGTATTGTCATGGACATCATTTTCTTTGAACAAAGAAACTAGTTGGATCAAAGACACCAAAGTACGTTGGTGGAGTCATGAGCAGGGCTCATGACCGGTGATGATATTTATGTCATCCGCGTCTTGTTTTCATAAACATGTATGACGCCAAAGACCCCCCCAATGATCCTTCTTCGCCATGTTCATTGATTTAAGCCTATTCTTTGGCATGAATAGGATATGACACCCTCCTATGCTAAAGAGGATAATGTAGCGACTCGCATAAGCATGGTGCTGAGTCCTCCCTTTTCACCGAGTCCTTATACATACATGATCATAAGTATTAGCCTGGGTGGCTTATGATGCTATGATGGTGTTCACAAATGGTCGTACTCAAGTGATAACATTTATATGTTATGTTGTTCATTTGACAATGATTGATAAGTTGATGAAACCTCAGTTATGGTTGTCCAACTTGCGGACTAGTCCTTGTAAAGGTCGGTTCACCCACTTTTAGACCAAGTCTTAAAGTGAAATTTTAACGAGTACTTCCTAACATCTAAGACTACCTTCTCACAAATTTTGGTGCCATTTGGAGACTTGGAAGGCGGTGAACTACTTAAATGAAGTTTTCACATACCACCAGTCGTCCCAACAACCAGTTCGATGTCATTTCGACTGCATTTTTAACCACAAGTTTGATGGTTTTGGAATCCTAAACACCCGTTTATACATGCTCACGAAATTTTGAGGTGTTTGGGGCTGGTGAAGGGAGTGAATTCTTCAAGAAAGCACTAGAGGTTCGATAAAACCAACGGTCTATCATCGGTTCAATCGTTTCTTCATGTTCGATCCCGGTGGTGCATGGTGGCGGTTTTTTTGAATTCTCAAGACCAGTAGCTACGGCTATGTAGCATAGGTCAACATGTCATATTCACCTATACCTATTATCATTCAAATACTTAGTTACGAGTGTAACAGTATGTATTTTGTTAACTGGATTGTGTTAACACTGAAAACCTTTATCGTCCACATGTTCATGTGCCAAAAGTGCGTCACCACAATGCATTATGACGAGTTATAAATGATGAATATGACATGCGCTTTCACTCATAGTCCGCTTAAAATATACCTTGACAGGCGATCTCGTAAGTCACTTTGATGAGCCAGTCTTCCCATCGTTAGGGGGAGATTCGAACGATCATATTCGAGTAGAACGACTTGGAATTGTCGTAGTTTGTCCCTACTGTGTCTCACCAAGTTCCCTAAAGTGACGAGATTAAATACATGCTGCAAACATGTCTGCAAGGATTGTGTCCGGTCATGGACGTTCGTCACCTATAAATTGTGATATGGTAACACCACAAATTGTGGTAGATGGTGTTACTAGGCCGTGGATCTCATAGAGTATTGGGATGCCACTTGGTTCGATAAATACTCTCGCTAAGAATGTATGCGAGTTTGGTACATGAAACTTGATCATCTGATAAAATGAACTCATCTGTCTCATGTGATTCTGGATTATAGTCATCATTGGGGGACACCTCAATGAATGCCAATCCATAAAGAGTACTCTATGAATAAAGCCGGTACATGAGGACGTGGAATGTGAGTTTAATCGAACCATACTTCGTTGAAAATCTACAACGTTGTAGCCTTGGCCTATAATGGAAACATATGCGACTCCAGTATAAACAAAGTGATAGCCCTTTGTTGAAGTGGTACCGACACTCCAAAGATAAGATCTATCCATATACTTTGTTAAAGGGAGTGAGAGAAGGAGTTAAACTCACCTCATGGCACGAGGTTTCTCATGAACGCACTGGAATCGACTACGATGACACGAAACTTAGTTGTGCTATCGTAATGGATGTTATATCATCCACTATCTTTTCAGTTAGATAGTTTCCCAAAAACTGACGTGCAGCTTGTGGTTAAATCTTATCTTAGTGGGGAACTAAGTTAAGTGATGAAAGGATCTCGTGGTGGATCAGACTCAAATCAAGTGGATCCTGACCACGAAGCGCGTCGACAAGTGATTGTCGGGAACGCATACTAAGTATATACTTGATTTGGAAGAGATATGAAGCTTTTGCGTGTAAAACTAAGGGTTTATAGTGATGTACTCTTGTGAGACTAAGAGATTCCACTAAATCCAAAGTTAAGAATGAAATGATCTTAGGGACACTTGATGATGTTTATTCATCAATCGGTTTAAGACAATATAAGGGACGGTTTCCCTAAGAGACGATAAAGTAATGCCTATATGATTCCGAATGATTAGTCGAAGTCATCATAAGACTTGGCTCACTTAAGTGATGATGCAGTCTTAAGAGAAAAGTACGGTATTATGTACTCATGTTTGACTCGATTTACTCATTCGTAATAATCCGGTAAAGCCACTGTGATGTTGGCCTAGGATGCGCTCACGCAATGTCTGTGATTGACAAGAAGCTTGAAGCTCGCTCTATCTCGATAAAAAGGACACTTGAAAACCGATGCAGATACGCCGGAATGTATTGGTCTATCTCCCATATGACCTATAGAGCAGCTCACTTTGATGGAAAATGGTGAAATTGGTGCAATTGGAAAGGTTTGTGTCTACTTTCGAAGGAAACCAACCATTTGATCACATCCATCATGTTGAGTGACATATGACTATTGTTGCAAAGTAGGACAGGATATGTCCGGTAATTTGCTGAGTCAACTTCGATAGAGCTTTGTGATCTGCTCAGGTCGATCTAGGTTACGTACTGTATGTGAATGAAAAGCTATGGGTGTCTAGTTTTCATAAGTTCTTACAGTTTCGTTGATGCCTATTGAATCGAAGAAGTTATGACTGATTTAGTGCATGGAGGTCAAGACTTTAGAAAACTTGATAAGTCTTTAGCGACTCTGCACTTTGGATGTGTCGCACTCTTTTTGTCCTTAGACCAAGGTTTATTTTTCCCACTGGGTTTTCACTTGGTAAGATTTTTAACGAGGCGACCTATGAGAACATCCATACAATGATGTGTTGTACTTCTGTTTAACTTAGACCAAGAGGTATTTTTCCCACTGGGTTTTTCCTTGGTATAGTTGTAAGGGCAACTTGGCATTCGACTCCTATGATTTGAGGTACTCATCAGGGGGAGTCGTTATGTATACATCAGGGGGAGTATACATGACATGTTATATTGGTGCGTTGCAATATTTTCCTCATCAAGCCTTTATTTTTCCCATGGGCTTTTGTTTTGGCTTGGAATAGGTTTTTACGAAGGCAACATCTTTTGCACCATTGTTGTATTAGTACTCGACACAGGGGGAGTGTTCCGGGAATTATTATTCCCGTGATGTGTCTTACCTAATACTGATTGTAGATACATAGATGGACGGTTCTAGATCCTTCTAGAGGTAGTAGGATCCTATTAGATGTCTTACCTTATCTAGGAATCCTATGTATGGAAGGACTCTCATTGTAATGCCTATATAAAGGCTCCTCTATCAGTATTATGAATACAATTGATTGACTCTATTTACAGTCTTTTTACTTTCTCCTGAAACAATAACTTTAATTTAACTATCCAAAGTCTAATTCTTTTTATAGTTAAGATACATAAATAAAATAATATCATTGATAAGTTAGTGGGATTTGGATTGGGTAAAAAAAATTGTTGCAATGAAATTACCATAAAAGAAGAATACAAAAGGAGAGAGAGAGAGAGAGAGAGAGAGAGAGAGAGAGAGAGAGAGAGAGAGAGAGAGAGAGAGAGGGAGCGACGCTAGGATAGAAGAGAGAGGGGAAAATATGTTCATTCACATGGGTTTGGTCCATGGCACACCCTCATGTAGTGCATCTCCTGCTGAATGCACTACACGTGGCGTGCATTGACGGTGCAAATCGATGCTCCATTTAGTGCATCAATCTGCAACGTCCATGCACGCCACATGTAGTGCCTCCGACAGGGGATGCACTACATGGGGGTGTCCCATTGACGGTACCGTTCATGTGGGAGAAAAAGGAAGTACGGTTTGATTTATATAGTAAAGGTATTATAGCTGTAATGAGTAAAATTGTGTTTTAAGTAGTAAAATAAAGTTATTGTATTTTAGGTAAGTCAACTCTTTTACTTTGTAGGGTCATTTCTCCTATAAAAATAGGAGCCGTAAATTAGAATGGCCATGTTTGTTAGGACTTCCAAATTACATTCCAATCAATATGGCAGCATTATTAAATCTATTATATTATACGATTGAGTCCCTTGATTTAATGTGGAGTAATCAAAAGACTCAAGATTACTCAAGATCAAGTCCCAGAATTTAATGTGAAATATGATTGAGTTACAACATTCATGTGTGATCATTAATCGGAGGTATCTGAGAGGCATGGATTCTGTTTGTGATCTTTAATCCGAGGTATACAAAGAAATATGGAGTTATTAAAACCTTTGGATGGTTCTTAATAATGATCTCATTTATTGTCAATAGTAAAACTTCATATATAAATACCATGCATGTGGATATGCCATATAATTCATTCCAACTAAACATTTTCTTAAAACCAAACTAAATATGGGCTAAAAAGGTGGCGGAGGTGGCGGCAAAAATGGTGGTGGGTGTGGAAGCAAAGGACGTGGTGGTGGCAGGGGCGGATGTGGTATGGGCACAAGGGTGCCTGGGCCACTACTCTATTTTTGTCCAGAACTAGCCCAAGTCTGAAAAAAAAGCCCAATACAAAATTAACTTAACCAAAAAGCCCAATACAAAAATTACTTCTGAATCTGAAACCAAAAGGAACGAACAGAAGTCAGAAAGAAGCCGTCGAACTCCCTTCTTCTTTGTCCAAAGGAACGGAACAGAAGTCCGAAAGAAGCCGCCGAAATCGCACACTCGGCACCACTCCCTTCTTCTTTGTCCATTGTCGAGTTCTCCACTCTTCAAGCAAGCCGATTTTGAGATCTCTCCTGGCCGAAATTGATCCATCTCAAACCCTAGAATGAAACAAGTATGTATAAAAGTTTTAGGGTTATGATGTTAGTTTTCTTTTTCTCTTGAAATTACTTATTGTCTTGCTGTAATTAGTATTTGTATTGCTTTAAATTAGTTCTTTTTTACTTGTTTCCATCGACTGTTTTGATGAGTTGTTGTTGAGTTTTTGTTTAGTGGTTGAGTTGTTCCTTGCTTATTTGTTGAGTTTTAGCTAATTTGTTTTTGAAATATTGAATTGTTAGGTTAAACTTGGGTCTTTTTTTAAGAGACCAAGCTCCAATGAATCAAGTATTGAAGGATCTTCCAAAAGACCATGCTCCAATAAATCATTTTCTTCATTTTCTAATGTAAATCCACAAAGACCACAAAGTCCACTACCTATAACTACTCCAAGTACAAGTGTTGATTTGAATGATCTTCCACAAGACCCGGTGGATAGACCAAGGATTACAGCTTATAATCCAAATCAAAGAGATGAAGTAAGAAGGGCATATTTGCTTCAAGGACCTTGTCAAACAAGAGGTCATATATTTCCATCAAAGCCAATAGGTAAGAAACAAAGACGTTTTGTTGTTGAATGGTTTGATGAATTTGATTGGTTAGAGTACAGCAAAAAAGAGAACAAAGCCTATTGTTTATTTTGCTATGTGTTTGGAGACATGGTGGGACAGCAAGGTGGGAGAGATGCATTTGTTACCGAAGGTTTTAATAGTTGGAGTAAAAAAACAGCATTGAGGATTCATGTGGGTAATGTTGATAGTTTACACAACAAAGCACGTCAAAAAATGTGAATTTCTAATGAAAGAAAAACAATCTATTAGTGTAGCATTTAAGAAGCAAACCGAACTTGAGGAGAGTAACTATAAACTTCGGTTACGTGCTTCAATTGGTACTTGTAGATATTTATTGAAAAATGCTTTACCATTTCGTGGTCATGATGAGTCGAGTGACTCTTTTTCTGGAGAGATTTTAATTGAAACATTATCTTTGATTCGAGAGCATAATGAAGACATTTACAATGTTACTTTAGAAAATGCTCCTCGAAATAATCAAGTGACGTCCCCGAAGAGTCAAAAAGAAATTGTTGGATGTTTTGCAAAAGAGATAATTTTGAGTATTTGCAAAGAAATTGGAAATGATGTGTTTACTTTATTGGTTGATGAATTTAGTGATGTATCGAAAAAGGAGCAAATGGCTATAGTTTTGAGATATGTCGGGAGGCTTGGAATTGTGAAGGAAAGATTCATTGGAGTTGTGCACGTGAAGGATACATCCTCTTCGACTCTTAAGAAGGCCATAGATGAAGTATTTACAAGTAATAAGTTGAGTATGACACAGGTAATTGAAACTTTTTTGCTTTTTATGTATTTTAATTGAATATTATTCACTTTATGTCTTATATCTTATTTTTTTCTAATAGGTAAGAGGACAAGGTTACGATGGGGCAAGTAATATGCGAGGTGCATTCAACGGCCTGAAAGCTTTGATAATACAAGATAATGATTCAGCACATTGTGTACATTGTTTTGCACACCAACTTCAGTTAGTAATTGTGGTTGTGGCAAAGAACCACTATGGTGTTCGTGACTTCTTTAAACAAATTTCTTTGGTTGTGAATGTGGTATGTGCTTCATGTAAAAGAAAAGACATGATACGGGAGAATTACAGAGAAAGGGTGCAAAAGGCAATTGGTAATGGTGAACTTGAATCGAAAGAGGGTTAAATCAAGAGAGTTCTCTTATTCGAGCGAGAGATACAAGATGGGGTTCACATTACAAAACAATCACAAGTTTGATGAAATTATTTCGAGAGGTTCTTGAGGTTCTTGCTTATATTGAAGGGTAGGGAGCGACTTTAAATAACCTAAATCAAGCATATGGTATCTTATCTTATTTCAAGACACTTGATTTCGTGTTTTACTTACATTTGATGTGTGAAGTTTTAAACCTCACGAGTATATTGTCAAAGCATCTTCAAAAAAAAGATCAAGATATTTTAGAAGCGGCTTCTTTGGTTAGAGGGACAATGGATGCATTGAAAGTTTTGAGAGAGACGGGGTTTGCTAAAACTTTGCCGAAGGTATTTTCTTTTTTTCATAAACATAATATTGATATTGTGGATATGACTGAAAATTATGTCACTCCGAGAAACCGTAGGACTAAAGTTACTAATCAATATCATTTTGAAGTTGAAATTTTCAACACGGTTTTGGATATGCAAATTATAGAATTCCGGGACCGATTTAGTGAAATTAGCACCCAATTACTAGAATACATGGGGCTTTGAGTCCTTGTAATTCATTTGCTAAATTTGACAAAACCAAGTTGTTCAAGTTGAGTGAGTTGTACAAAGATGATTTTGATGATTCGGATAGGATGCAACTTGATGGTGAACTTGAGATATATTATCACTCTGTGCATAAAGATGACCGATTCACTTGTTTGGAGGGAATTGCCGATCTTTCTCGTTTGATAGTAGAAACGGGGAAACATCGTTCTTATCCTATGGTTTATAGGTTATTAAAGTTGGCTTTGATTTTACCCGTCGCGACCGCAACAGTGGAATGGAAAGATGTTTTTCCGCGATGAAGCTCTTGAAGACTGACTTGCGTAACAAAATGGGTGATGACTATATGAACGATGCATTGATTTGTAATGTCGAAAAAGAAGCACTTATGGAAGTGAAGATTGAAGGTGTAATGGATCGCTATCAAAAAATGTGTACACGGAGATGTCAAATCTAAAATGTAAGTTCTACACTACTTTGTTATATTTAGCAATCTTAATTTAAATTTTTTCTTGTTATTATATTTGATCAAAACAAATTGGTGCTACTACCGCTCTCTCGTTCTGGTTCCGCCCCTGGGTGGTGGTAGTGATGGTGGAAAAGGTGGTGTGGTTCAGCTAAAGGTGGAGGTGGCAATGACGGGGAAGGATCGGGTTCCATGAAGGCACCAATGATTTGTTTTACACAAGGAGGTTGATGACCTCAGTGATCGTCTCTTCCGGTTACTGTCCACCATTGATGATGATAGTCATCAGACTTCAATCATTAGAAGTTTACTTAATTAATTATTGAAGTACAAATATATATATAAGTACGTGTTCCGGTTATTTTCTTAATTATTTCATATGGATTTCCGGTGCTTAGCAGATTACTTGATCATATCTTTGTATTTGATTAATTCTCATTTATTGGCAAGAAGGGCCTGAATTGAATGGTCCTAAAAAAAAAAGCTAAATGTAACCTAGGAAGATTATCATGCGACGTTATGCATGGCTTAAGTTATTGATATGGGTTATCTAAATATAGTTTAATTAGCTAGCTTTCTCATTATAGTTTAGAGATAAGCATATCTTATCTTTTGTGTACAGAATAAATTACCAAGATTCCATCAACTTAACATACGTACCGAAGTGAATAGTAATTGGCTTTTATTAGTGTTTTTTTTCACACGTAAAATGTATATATAGGTTGATTAGCGGAAATTGTTTAATGTTTGTGATGATCTTACATATGTTGAAATTTTAAATGTACGTGTTAGATATATTAGCTAACGCATAATACAAGTTTTCGATTTTATTTCACTTACATTTGCCCGACGTGTTTAAAATTTTAACCAAATTTGAATTACTAATATAAAGACAACAACAAGAAATAAAATATAAACTCAACAAAATAGTTACATTTCCGCAAAGATTAACAAATTCCTTTCAACAATCAACAAATATCTCCCGCGACGGCCTAAATTATAGATTGTTATATATTTGGCAATTTACACAAACATTACACAGTGAATACTTAGATACAAACTTTGTGCATAGCACGGGTTCTGAATGTCTCGTTATCAAATAAGATTGGTAGGTGGTATGCATTTTTAATGTACCATAATGTATCGTATCAGTCAATTTTTAATATAGTTAAAATATTTATTATATGAAATATAAATATACTCCTAAACTCATTCTAAAATTTCGTTAAAATAAATCTCAACTTTTGAATTTAAGTCGACTTCAAATGTTGATTTTTGTTATCACCAAATTTCATAAATAATATAATTCAAAATTAATAAAATAATGCAAAAACATAAGTTTTAAAATATCAATTGCATAAAAAACAAGTTATACCATGTTATTGGTCATGTTGTGGTTCCAATGTCTGAAATTCAAAATATTAAATTTCATCCATAATATGTGAATTTGTCGTTTGAACAGTCGAGTTATATTATTTTCGAGCATAAAAATAGGTATACAAATGATTGACCGCCTAAGTAGGAAAACACCGTCGAAAATATGTAAATTTTGCATTGTGACCATATTTTATAAAATGCAACACCTCTTACGGATGGGTTTGTAAATTTCTATTTGCGACAAGTAATGAATTAAAAGCGAAACACTAATTTTATGTATGATGTAAATTTTTAATGATTTTTACTCTTGGTAGAAGTCCATTACCAATTGTACCAATTGAGTACCAACCATGTTGACTAGTTGGTATACCAATTTTATTGGTTGGTAAAAATAGTGGATTTTCAATACCAACTTTATATTGGTCAGTACATGGTACTTGGGAAAAAAGGGGATGTGCCTATCATGGTCACCCCTAAATTATTTGTGCCGTAAATCATAGGGTCTCTTTGATACAAGTAAGTATTTAGATAGTGGTTAACATGTTTCGTTGTTACAGATTAGTTGTTAAGATAACTTTTAAAATAATTATTGTTCGATAAAAATAATTGTTGAATTAGTGAAAATATAAAAGTAAAACATAATCCACTTTAAAAGCTATCTCAAAAATTACTCAACCCTAAAGCTATTTATTTCAAAATTTCAAAATACTACCTCTATCTCTAGAAGCTAATATTAAAAAAAACTATCTCATCAAATATTATTTTTACCTTAAGTATAGTTTTGACATGATGAAACTTCTAAAAGCCACTTGAAAAGCTATCACCGAACACGCTTTTAATAAGATAAGGATTCCATATATCTTTTTATGTATCCCAATGTGCACCACTAGTGTGAAATAAGACAGAATCTACAGCACTCCATATAAAGTATGGCAGAGTGGTACATATTATGGCACACAAAAGTAGTATAAATGATTTTTTTGTCATCATATTGAATACTTGGAATTCGAATTGATAGTGTGATATAGACTACCAACTTCCCTTCTTCGATATTATTGCAAGGGAACTTGGGTTCCACTTGGTGAATTCTTCCATGAATTCAATTTTTTTTTGTCACTAAATCAATTTTTATTTAAAGTGGGGCACAAGACATATCCATCAAATTTCAGTGTGTTTACATCAAAAAAGAAAAACTTAGTAGCTTGAAATCATCCTTTCTTTAAATACACTACCTCGTTTACATAAAACTAGCTCCAGAGCTTAGATTTGACCTCACTCGCACACCTATCTAATTAAGTTCGACGTCATTGAAAAAATTTTCGATCATTGTGCCCCTTCCATATCAATCGAATTACACACGATCAAATTGTCACAACATAATAGTTACACGCAACCATTTTGTATTCGATTTCACTATTTTATGAGTGATGTCATATGCGTTTCTTGTGCATAAATTGGTAAAAACGATTCGAAATCGAAGTTTGAACGCATTTAGACATGGAATCTAAGAATATATAATATATGGTTGGAAAGATAATTGAGTTGACTTTTCAATTTCGCCGGTCGTTCATAATTTGAGTTGCCTTTCCAATTCCGTGCGAAGCCACACTCCATATTAACACTTCCCAAGAGGTTCGCATGCCATATCACGCGACGCGATGTGACTGTTTGACTCTTGTTATAGGGGATTTTAAGCCATTTTTCGATCCATTTTCCTACTCATACATATTCAAACCCTAGGGCTCGAAAATAAGGACTCGAAACATTATCAATCAATTTGGAAAGTGAAAAACCTACATAAGAAGTCAGAAACAAAGATCAAGATACAATGATCGATGATGAAAGACTCGATAGAGGTGTTTGTTCCAAATTTTTGTTTTGGAAACAAAACAATCCTCAATATTTTATTTCCCTTTTGTAAAAAGGCAAAACAATCCTCAAATATTTTATTTTACAGTTCTAGAAGGTCTTTATGCCGAGAATGTTTCAAAAATTTGATATGAAAATCAAAATAAGAGTAATATGAATAAAAACTGAAAAAACGCTATGATCGAAGATGAAAGACTCGAGAGGTGTTTGTTTCGAATTTTTGTTTTGGAAACAAAACAATCCTCAATATTTTATCCCTTTTGTAAAAAGGCAAAACAATCCTCAAATATTTTATTTTACAGTTCTAGAAGGTCTTCATGCCGAAAATGTTTAAAAAAATTGATATGAAAATCAAAATAGGAGTAATATGAATAAAAACTGAAAAAACGCTAATGATCGAAGATGAAAGACTCGATAAAGATATTTGTTTCAAATTTTTGTTTTGGAAACAAAACAATCCTCAATACTTTATTTCCATTTTGTAGAAAGGCAAATACAGTTATAGAAGGTTTTTATGCCGAAATTATTTCAAAATTTTGATGTAAAAATCCAAATAAGAGTAATATGAATAAAAATTGAAAAAACGCTAGAGGAAGGACTTGAACCTTCGACATTGTGGTTAACAGCCACACGCTCTAACCAACTGAGCTACTCCAGCTTTTGTTGGACTTTCGACAAAGTTTCCTTATATGTACGATGTTTTCACGGTTCTTCCGAGTTTATTTGTTAATATTTTGAGTGATGTCATGTGCGTTGCTTGAGATGAGACTATGCATAAATAATTGTGATTTTATTATTTTTTTTTGTAAAGATTTTTATTTTTGGTAAAGAATTGTGATTTTATTTAATCCATACCTCGGGTTAAAATCCGGCCGGGTGGGCTTGATGTCAAGAACTTCGGAAAACAACAACAACAAAACGCAGGAAAAAGAGTTTTTTTCACATTTGGTTAGATGTTTCCCTTCTCTGCAGAAAAAAACTAAATACATTTCATAATATCATTCATCCTTGCTTATTATAAAATGAGGAACTTTTGTATCACACATATCCTCATATTTTTTCGGAAATTTCAAATTAAACAGAGTACTAAATTATGTAATTAGCTCGTTTCCATGTTAAGTGGCCATAATTTTTTTCATCCGATTTTGGATTTGAGTAATGTTTATATCACGATGTACGTCTCAAAATTATGAACAAGAAAAAGTTGGTCACGGATATATTTAGATAATAAAATAAATATTTCTGTACTACTTTATTTTTCAATAAAGCATATATTTTTATCTAAATGTCAATATATTAATTACTTCAAAAATATAATGATTTAATAAATGTATAATAACACTTCATAGAGAAAAGATCAAATGAAAAATCTAATTATTAAATTATAAAGAAACCAAATTAGGTATATTAGTGGCGGTATCAAACACAAGATACATTTATATTTTAATTTTTTATATAGATGTGTTGTATGTTAGTCTCGAATAATTTTAATTGAAACATTTAAAAACTTACAAGTTTCTAAAATATTAAATAAAAAATAACTTTTAATCGACAAGTAACTAATATATACGTATGTATATATAACCAAATCACTTTTAAATATTAATCAATATTTTTTTAGAAAATAACTATTAAAAGCAATGTTGGGTTTTTTGGACCAAATGAATTAAAAAGGCCCAATTTATATGTAGAAACCTCTTCGCCGAATAAGTTGTTTTTGCTTGAAAAATTCTTCTGTTGTAAACTTGATTTGAATAAAAGTTTTGATGAAAACCTTGATGTGTTTACCAAGTTAGTTCAAGATATTAAAAATTCGAGTGATAAACATATTGATGATTACTCTGCTATTGTCCTTTTGAATGCTATTCCTGAGTCTTATGGTGATATTAAATCTGCTATTGGGTATGGTAGAGATAATATATCTTTAGATATTGTTGTGTCTCGTCTAAAGAGTAAGGAATTAGATTCAAAAACTAATGTGAGTAATAATTTGAATTTCGAATCAGTTTTGATGGTTAGGAATGAAAATTGCTATGACTGTTTCACTAAGAAGGATGGTCAAAATTCTGATTTTCGACAGCACTTACGGAATTGTTATAGTTGTGGTAAAAATGGTCATATTGCCAGGAATTGTCATAATAAGAACAAAAAGGGTAAAAATCAACCTGATGATAAGGCTAACCTGGCTGCGTCAGATATCAATCTTAGTGATGTATATTAGTTGATTCTTGTGTTTTTCAGTCCTTAGTGGGTTGTGGAGTGTCTCTGTGATATGTGTATGGTTTTGTGTCTGTATGACTTATATGAATTATTCATGGTTCTAATCTTTTGTGGATGTATATAGTACTAATCTGTGTGATTATTTTTCCTTGAACTTTGTGTTCTTTGGCGTTTTTTGAGTTGGCTGCAGTGTTGGTGATTTTTTTATAAACCTCCGCTCCTTTTCAGGTGGAGCAACATGCTTAGTGCGTTGCGTTTGAGGTGGAGTGGTGTCCCCTCAAATCTATGTGTTGCTTATATTGTATATTTCCCTTAATGCGTTTGTGCTTTTGGTAATATTTTGGTATTTGTGTGCTTTGTGCAATTTTAGCTTTCTTTGTGATTGCCTTGCTTTCTTAGTGATTGCTAATATTTTATTGTTCTTTGCGATTACTTGTACTTACTTTGTGTTTTGAGTGCAGGTGGTGTCCTACGGCGATAATGACCTCTGTCTCTATAAACTGCCCCGATGACTCATTTGGCCCAGGTGGAGAAATGTTGGGGTTTTTTGGGCCAAATGAATTAAAAATATGAAGGCCCAAAATTTTTTCTCCTGCAGCCCACCAAATGTGTTGACCCGGACCGGATCTTGGAAGCAACCCATCTGACCGGATTAATCTAAGCCATCTATTTGGCTCATTTAATCCTGGCCCTTGGTCTTATATACCCCCTTATATAAAATCCACCCCCAAAACCCTAGCCCTCATTTCCCCGCCACTTTTCCCCTCTCTGCCCGATCCTCTCTCCCTCTCTCTCCTGTTCGTTGCGAGCGATCCCTGGTCTTCCGCCATGGATTTCCAGCTCTCGATTCCTTCATCCTCTCAACGTCATTCACTCCGATATACCTATATGTCCCTTTCGAGAGAGATGAGAGACACATAAAAACGAGCAAAAAGTAATCTGTTTACACACTTCGATTTTTCTTCTTCTTGTGAACTGAAATCAGAGATCTTTGTGACAGAGTTTGAGGCTTTGATCTGAGGCTGATTTTTGGGTGGTTTCGGTGGGTTGAATCTGAGCTGTGTGCTTCGGTTCTTTCCTGTGGAGTAGCTTCCGGTCTGGTTTGGGTTTTCTCATTTTAGTGCTGGCCGCGGTCACTTGGGTCCTGGACGTGGGCTTTCTTGAGATAGAGGACTGAGCCGGGTTGTGTTACAACTAGTGACTCCACTTCCAAATCTCGTTGATTCGTTGGTTTGCGATTTATGCTCCCTTTTATTTTTAGTCATTTTAATTCACTTATTAGAAGTTGTGTAAATCCTAATCCCTATCCCGTACGTATTTGTGTAATAGTTATATTCGTTATAACTATTATAATATTATATCTGATTCCGACGATCACTCTACAAGCAAGAAACTACCTTTCATGTTGATTAAAAGTCATTGCCGGTTATTATATGGCGATATTCAAATCAATTTTAAATATGCACAAAATACTTAGAAGGTCGAGTACAAATATACTTGAATATCATGAATCTCATCTATTTATTAATTTTATAACTAAATTACCGCATGATAATTAATTAGATAATTCCAATCTCGCTCAACCAATCAAAAAAATATCCATTGATTTCTTAGTTTATTTTTATTATTTTAGTCCCATATATATATATATATATATATATATATATATGTGTGTGTGTGTGTGTTTGTGTATATATCAAAATTTGTTCAAATGATAATCAGCCATTAAAATAGAAACGTGAGTCCAGTACATATTTAATATGAATTCACTGCACATATAGTATGTTGCAATGCATATTCACTTTTTAGGATTTACTGCACACATTTGTATGGATTATTGTGCATTGGGAGAAAAAATAAATATGCAACATACAATGTGTGCAGTAAATCCATACTAACTATGCACGGACTCACATTCCCATTTTAAGAACTGGTTCCTATTTAAACCATCATATATATGATGGTTCAATTCAGAATGGTGTTTAGAGTTAAGAAATAGAAATGCATTTGGGTCATAGATCTTGATAAAATGGATGACTCATATTTAATCTCATAAAAAATTACGCGTGCAATGCATTGTTTTAATGCTTCAACATTCTTATGCATAATGCATTGATATTTTGATGCATGAAATGCATATATTTTATGCATCACACACATATCAAGTGTTCATATTTATTCCTATTTCTTACTCAAAAAATCATTCTTGTTTGATCCATCGCGCGCGCGCGCGCCCACACACACACACACACACACACACACACATATATATATATATATATATATATATATATATGTGTGTGTGTGTGTGTGTGTGCGCGCGCGCGTGCGTGTGTGTGTGATGGTTCTGGTGATAATATGATTTAAATTATGAAATAAAAATGAATTTGGTTCATCGATCTTGATTAAATAGATGGCCAAAATTTATTTTTACAAAAAGTTATGCATCGAATACAGTGTTTTAATTCATCGATATTTTTATGCATATAATGCATAATTTTAATGTATTAGCATTTTGATGCAAAAATGTATATATTTTATGAATATGCTAATCTGGACGGTAGATCACACAAATATCTTCAGATTTATTCCTATTTCTTACTCAAAAAGCATTCTCATTTGATCAACTCTCACGGGACATTATTTTTGATATGTTCCGTCCCCAAGAAGCCATTTTCAACTATTTTCATTACGGGATTTTATTCTCAACCGCTTTCACCCCTAAACGTTTTTCTCGATCCGTTTCGCCCGAAATATCATTTCCCACCAGTTTCACCTTGGATGATATTTTCAACCTATTTCGTCGTATGACGTGATGTTCGACTTGTTTCACTCCGGGGCGATATTTTTGACTCGTTTCGTCCCGAGCGTCATTTACATGTTTCGCCACATGTAGGAGTGTTCATAAACAGGTACCCGGTTTTTCGGGTACCCGAAAAACCAGGTATCAATTTAAGCGGCCGCAGGCCGACCCGATATATCGGGTATCCGTTTTACCGGGTACTCTATTTTCAGGATCGGATAAATAGGGTACCCGGACCCGAATTATATTTTGCACAATTCCAAATAATCATAAAAATAAAATAGTTTTTACAAGAACCCCACAACTCTACTTAATAATTAATACACCAAAATCAAATAATTCACCATATCGTATGTGTTTGCATCAATCCCAAACGAATTACAATAATTTAAAACAACATAAAAAATTAAAGTGTTAATACAAAAATCAAATAAACAATGTATATAACTTTGAAATGACTTTTTCATAAATATTAAGTGTATATATAATATATATATATAATACTATATATAATATATATCGTCGGGTACCCGGTCTGAATAATATTTGCGGCCCGTACCCGGACCCAAATTTATTTCCTTTTACTCAGTCGGGTATCCGGCCCGAAAAAAATTTAAAAATTATAAATATATCCGGCAAATTTACCTTGGGTCAGCGGTTAGTCGGGTCGGGTAGTTGGGGTCGGGTTTTTATGAACACCCCTAGCCCCAGGATGAAATTCTCAATCCATCACACCACGAACACATTATCGACCTCCTTCGACCGAGATGATATTTCTGACCAGCTTCGCCCTTGAACGACATTTTCAATCATCTTCACCCTCGAATAATATTTTTGACCCGTCTCATCACATAATATTATTTTCGACCTGTTTCGTTTTGAGATATTATTTTATGTCGTTTCGCCCAATAACGTTATTTTCAGCTATTTTCGTCCTGGATGGCATTTCAACTGCTTTCGTCCCAGTATATTATTTTCGACTCATTACACCTGGGGACACTATTTCGACCTATTTCTTCACGGGAAGACATTTTCGACCATTTCCGCCCAGAAAAGTCATTTTCGACCCATGCATGTCATTTTTGACCGGCTTCAGTCTTGGATGTTATTTTCGACCCACTTCATCAATGAGTATTATATTCGACCCATTTTATCATGAGATCTAATTTTTTACTGTTTTAATCTTGAGATATTCATTTCGACCTATTCCGACCCAGAATATCATTTTCGATCGGGGATGCTATTTTCGATTTGTCTTGCCCCACGACATTCATAAGTGTCAATTTTATATACTTACCAATATTTTCTAGTGGTATTTTCACCCATAATTATAAGCAAAAGTCCGTTCTTTTTTTGCTTCTATCTAATCATTTTTAGATAACTTTATTATTATCAAATGAAGATTTAAATTAAGCTTTAAATGGATGAATTTGTTTATTTACTCAAGAAATACTATTTTTAATAACTCTTTATGAAGTTTTTATGTATTTATATTGTATATCTCAAAAAGACAGAAACTCTTTCTGAATTCAAAATCAGAATTATATATCAAAGTTATCACCCGAACAATATTTGGGGCAAAAAAAAAAGTCAAGAAATTTTGGGTAAGAAATGAAGTCTGAAGAACTATTCCGGAAGTAAATGACTTTTCATGTGGCCGTAAGACACTCAACGAATGAAACACGAAAAATGCGTAGGCAACATACGGTCGTAACACCTTCTTTGTTACGGCTGTAACATTGCTGATGTACGACTGTAACACCTAAAGCTTACAACCGTATTTTTTGACAGATTGTATGATCTTATCATATCTTTCACGCTTTTCGATCTATATGAAGTGGGTGGGTTACCTTGTTCCGATTTGATGTGTTTTTGCTCATATTTTTGAGCTATTATATGACCCTATATAAAAGACCTCTTGATCCATTCAATTTTCCATCTTTTAATCATCTTTCATCTTGATATTTTTCATTACAATTTATATTTTTACCATTTTTATGAAGAACATACTTGTGTTCTTGTGAATATTTGTAATAAATTCATGTTTAAAAGAGAGTTTAATGTTTATTTCTCATTTATCTAATGGATCAATAACTTTATCGACTAATCATTTTATCATTTCATGTAATTTGTTGAATAACGCCTTTATGGATTAAGTTCTCCTAGTTGGGATTATAAACAAGGTTTATATAATGAAATTTAAATTTGTATAAAAATCAATTTTTGATTGGTTATTATTGTGTATGACTTTATTATTTTATGATCTGTATTTATTTGGTCAATAAATAATGATATTTGTGGTCCTCATATATTTTGAAAGAAATGTGTTGATTGATCAAGTATTTTTCACTCTAAGTTCTTCCTCTAATTTTAGATGATTCCTCGAGTTACTTTTATAAAACCAAATATTATATATTAATTCCAATCAATATATAAATACAGTAGATTGAATCATTATATATGAGGCCTCTTGACATTCAAAAGAGGAAAGGTCATTTTAAGAAAAGTCAAATCTACACACATAATAAGTAATGCATTTTGCAAATTCGTATAAATTTTCTATAACTAATGATCAAACTGGATTTGTAATTCCAACAATTCCATTTTACATCTTTTAATTCTTTTATTTATGCAATTGTTTATCATTCAATTTTCTGGTACTTTAATTGCAATTTCTTGCAATTACCAATCCAACCTTTGAATTGTGTGGTGGTATTTACCCTTTCCAATAATTGTAACACCCCCAATCCGCTCAGGGATATTACACGCCGTAGAACCTTTCCTCAAGGATCTACCAGGCTGGTAACAACATAGAACGTCTCAACAATGCCTTTAAGGCTAAAATAACTCAGTAGACCGATTTGGTCTTTCAGTAAATACATACAACTCAAACTCATTACATGCCCACGCAGGGGTCGAATACAACACACTCCCGTACAACGGGAAAGAATAATACAGCGGAAAAATAAACTATAACTAAACCAAAGACATCATAGGGATCCTCGTGTGATTAGTATCGTTCATCTTTCATCATTCTTCATACCGACCCTGTAAAAACGTAAAAACGTGAAACATCGTTATCGAGACTTTGAAAAACCATTTCGCATTTGATAAAAATGAGGACACTTTCTTTTAGTGAAAAGCTTTCAGAATATTCGACCCTCGGGTCTAAGTAAAAGTGTTTATAAAACATTGAAAATATCTCAAAACATTTTGGTCCTCGAGGTAGAAGAATTTTGAAACATATTGTGGCACCTTGGAAGTACCGCGAGAAAACAATTCATTTTAAACGTACGTCTCGAAATTTATTTCTAAGATACTCAAGTTTTCGAAAATAATTCAATGCCAAAAAGGACGATGCCAAAAAGGCTAGAATGCCCAAAAATTTCAGGTAATCACACGGAACATTATAGCGCTGTGGGTCCCGTGCCGGAACCCACCAGGCTAAAAACTATTTACAAAAATGCCAAAAAGGCCGATGACGGTAATATTTCAAAAACTCACAGAAGCCATTTACAAAATGCTAAATACCGTCATAAGAATTTCGCCAAAACGATCAAGGCCATAATGCCAAAACTCGGTTAAGGGAATCGGTTTTCGAAATAAAACTCCGTCGGTAAAATATCGAAAGTCATTACAAAAGAACTCACGCAGCGGATAAAAGAAATAAAGTCAAACATGCACAATCCAGCAACACTACTCCTCATATAAACGAAATATGAGGGTCAAATAACCACATATCAAGAAATCAAAATCCATAAGAGGATTCCATCACTTAACAAATAATTATAAAAATAGCTCGTGTCACACGAGGCACAACACAAAGAAGGGAGACTTACATCCACAGGTCGCACGAAGATGATGATCGCCCACGATACTAATCACGACCAACAAACTCAGACAACGCGTCGCGACACGACTCAGTCAGACAAAATCCGACGAGACAAAACTCAACAGACACCACTGACCCGACAGCCTAGGTTTCAACAACCTAAGCTCCGATACCATTTATGTAACACCCCCAATCCGCTCAGGGATATTACACGCCGTAGAACCTTTCCTCAAGGATCTACCAGGCTGGTAACAACATAGAACGTCTCGACAATGCCTTTAAGGCTAAAATGACTCAGTAGACCGATTTGGTCTTTCAGTAAATACATACAACTCAAACTCATTACATGCCCACGCAGGGGTCGAATACAACACACTCCCGTACAACGGGAAAGAATACTGCAGCGGAAAAATAAACTATAACTAAACCAAAGACATCATAGGGATCCTCGTGTAATTAGTATCGTTCATCTTTCATCATCCTTCATGCCGACCCTGTGTTATGCTCCCAAACCTGAATGCAAAAACAGACATCCACCCCCCGAATACTCGGGGGTTAGCAAAACTCCACTATTTTGCTAGTGCAAGAACAAAGTGCAAATACGAGCCATACAATTCACATTCCACGAATAACAATAACCAGGAAACCTCAAAGATCCAAACGTAACGAAAAGTACTTCCCGAGGCAAGAGTTTGGTAAAATATTCTAAAACTGAAAGGTCACAAATCAAGGGAAAACAATTTATAAAACGGTTCAAAATGCCATCGAGAGTTTTAATAGAAAAACCATTTAGGATTACCGAATCCTTCTCTTTCCAAAATCAACATGGTCACAGCCCAAAGGTTTTTGTTTTCACAAATAGAAAACCGACAACAATTCACAGGGCCAGAGCCCAACATCACATGTCCTCGACGGACATAAAAATCAACAAAATATAATCGCGCACACGCATCGCCTAGGATCGGGACGAAGCCACAAATCCCACTCGAGGCCTCAAAGGACTCTCCCGAGCTGGATAGCGAAACAAATCACACACACGCATCACCTAGGACCAGGACGCCACCATGAATCCCACCCGAGGCCTCGAAGGATCCTCCCGAGCTGGCTAGCGAAACAAATCACAACATCTTTGGCGCTCACGGTTGGATCAATCACTTGTTGCATCCTGACCACATATCACATGCCATGTGTCACCGTAGTTTTTCTTAGGCTCTCACGGTTGGATCAATCGCTTGTTGCATCCTGGCCACATGATCACATGCCACGTGCCACCGTAGACCCCGCCCACATCCATACAATCACACACATAGCACAATGCAACAAAGATATCCAAACAATTCACTCAGAGGCATCAAACACTTAGCAAAACACTCGTCAAACCACAACATACCGAAATGAAATAATATACGTCCACACGCAATACCAAGTGCAACAACAACACCAAAAATATCCATAGGAATCACATAATCATTTACAAACTACACCATTCACAAAACACACGCGTTTTGAAAGCAAGCCTTTAACAAGGCTAAACCGAATCTTTGAAAGTGAAATTCAAACGATCAAATAAACACAAGGAGACGATCACTAGTTATCATATCCATAAAACAAGAATAGTATGGACAAGGTACTTGCCTCGATACCACGAGCAATGGAAAAATGAACGGATATGGCTGGGTAGCCCTCAAATTCCCGAACACTATCTAGAACGCGATAGCACCGAAATCACGACGGAATAACAACACGAATCATCAAACACCAACGAAATTCAACTCGAAAATCCTCGAGCACCTATAATCCTCCGGAAGGAACAATAAAACATGATTACAACGAGAATCGAGGCCAAAAACAACGGAAATCCCAACAACTATCGAAGGGAAACTCATTGGGACATTTAATCGAACACTCAATGTTCGATAACTCCCAAGAACACTCGAATCACTACTCGAGTTGAACAAACTCGAAACATGGATATACAACCCATAGAACACGACTAATAACATCATACTACACTACCCGATGTATCAAAATCGGATTAGAAATGAAATCAAGAACAATTTCTCCGAAAAGTCAACTTGAAGGAAAATCAAGAAATATACCTTGATTCGACGAAATACATGGATTGGATGATGATATAATCAACAAGAATCTTCCAAAACATCTTGGAATTGATTAGAATCGGCCAAGAACTCGATTTCCCGTCGCACCCGTCCGATAGCCGCAAGAAAAGTGAAGAAATGAACAAAAACGGGCTGCCAGGCCTTATATAGCCGGTCACTGCCGGACACTTACGGCCGTAACCGGCAGTGCCTTACGGCCGCACTCGGCAGGCCTTACGGCCGTAACCGGCATTCGTCAAAAAATCAGCCCAGCACGTGTCGGACACTTATGGCCGTAACTGGCATACATTACGGCCGTAACCGGCCTTCGTCAGGAAGCTGGCAGGTGCCATACGGCCGTAACTCTCGGCCCCTTACGGCCGTAACTCAGCCAGGCCAGGCCCTGCTCCGGCCGTGACTCGGTCGTGGCCACTCCGATGGCCCGGACGACCCCGAAAGCCGAACCTGAGCAAAAACCGAAGATACGGTTACGAAGTACTCGCAAAGACGAATCTAAGAGCTAAGAGAACACACGATTCCGACCACCCAAAGTGTCGGAATTCGACAATGGAAAGTAATTACCCAAAACTTTGAGAAATTACGAAAATGGCCCAAAACGTCCGAAATACACGATACATGATCGAAACACCAAACCAAAACTCGCAACATGAATAATAACATTAAATGAACTTACGAGAAACTCGAAACAACAGTTTAGAACGAGATTCGCAAGAATCGAACTCAAGTGCGGAAAAGCCGTTAAAAAGCACGGAACTCAACAAAACGACACCGAAACGAACTCGGACGTCGAAAAGTGCAGAATTAAATATTCTCAGCATGACGAAATGGTCATGAGCGAGTCGTCAAAACAGACTTTCACCGAAAAAAAGAAATTACCGGAAATCGAAATTACGGGTATTACATTCTACCCTAGGCATGTCCAAGGGTCAAGGGTCGACCCGGACCCGGCGGGTTACGACCCGGCGGGAACCTGTCCCGACCTGGACCCGTCGGGTCACGGGTCAGACGGGTCACCGGTCAGACGGGTCACGGGTTAGGGTTAGGGTCGACCTAATTCCTACCCGTTGACCCGGCGGGTCACGACACCATCGACCCACCGGTCGACCGTGGTCATCCAATTTTTTTAAAAAGCGCCGCCCAAAGGAGGAGAAGCCATTGCGGCGCGCAATTGTAGCAAGCAGGAAAGATTTTTTTTTTTTAATTTAAAAACATCTGCCGCCCCACTTTGGATTGGAGTCGTTGCATTGCATGCGGCAAGTGTGAAATTCGGTGTGAATAGAGCCCTGACTTTGGATTGGCCCCACAAAGGTGAATAGAGCCGTTGGTTGGCAACTGCCCTTTGCGATCCGCACTTGATGCGGTGCGCTTTTTTATTCACATTAACAATTATATAATAAATTAACAATTGTATTTCAAAAATATTTTTATATTACAAATAAAAAAATTGATTGAGACCGTGACCGGCGGGTTGACCCGGTGACCCGGCGGGTTCTAAACCCGGCGGGTTGTGCGTTTTTCCGGGTTAGGGTTCGGGTCCCCCTTATTGGACCCGACGACCCGGCGGGTCGGACCCGGTGACCCGGCGGGTCCGACCCGTGGACATGCCTATTCTACCCTCCTTAAAAGAGGTTTCGTCCCGAAACTTAAAACAAGTAGGGAGAAGCAATATCCCCGCCACGAAAACTCAACGAGATACACAAGATATGCGTAACTTACGCCCATCGGCGAAACGTTACAAGCAACGCAAAGGAATATACGACGTGAAAACACGCTCCACGACGACCAACACAATGCCACCGGTAGAGACATAATAAAATCAACAAGTGACAAGTGTCATCAAACAGATAATACAATCAAGTCGATTATCCGAACAATCACAAAACACAACCAACAAAAATCAATACGATTGACCAATCCAATGGTACATCAATCAAAACACGAGCCAAACGCTGAACAAATACGAAATTCCACCGCCCAAGGGTTGGAAGATCGAAAACGAGACTAATTTCCCAAACTTAAGGGAATTACGAAGGAGTCTGAATGTTCAACGATCACGAAACGAGATCAACAAAAATCAAACAATCAAACGATCGAACCATAACGATCGAGACAACAAAAATCGAATAATCATGTTCGGATCACGAAGAACAATAAGGTTCAACCGACAACTCCGAGGTTCACATCTCGACTCGAGACAAAACATGATCCGGTGAAAACAACAAGATGCGCACTCACATAAGATCCACATGAAAGGGAATAACAATTGAAAAGTCACAACGACGAACGAGTAATTCCGAAACAATACCACCCTCGTTCGATTAACCAAAGTAAGGGACAGGGCAAGCTCATAAAATGTTAACGAACATAAACGAGTCGACAGAGTCGAAAATACAGAAGTTCCAAATCCGATCCACTTCGAATAAAAGAACTAGTAGAACCAAAAGATGTTACTTCCGAACAAGGTTCACAAGAATCGAACCGAACTCGGAAAAGTCACAGCGATAACCAGATCGACCCAAAACAAGATCACAGCTCGTTCGAACGATGAAACCGAAATACAAAACAAGTTCAGATAGTATCAACGAACACGAGTGAATCGATAGACTTGATAGGGAGAAAATGCGGAAGTCAAAAATGATATGGGCATTACATTCGACCTCTTATAAAAGAAAGTCGTCCCCGCAACTCACAATAACGGAAACAAGGTAACAACACAAAAATCAACCGGCAGAGAAATCTCCCATGGGCCTCTCAGAGCCGATCCTGATATCTGTGCTGAAGCACGAACTCCGAAAGTCTCGGTAGCCAATTCACAAAACTGAATTTGGTGTCCCTCGAGTCCACACTCGAAATGTGTTACTGACGAGAAGGACAAATTGCACGTACATTCCCCCGGCACATCACGGTTGAAATGCCTCGGCTCGGCATACCGAAAATACAAATGCTAGATACAATGGAACATAACACCGCAAAACAACATACCGGAGATGCCAACTCAGCACAACAATGAATCATAACACATATCATATACAACGATTACCATCGTAAAGTAATACACACACAAACACTACAACCACGACGGTATCGTTTGGCGACCTCAATGGCCCGAACGATAACCAAAACGTAATACAAACATCATGAAACAATCACATATGTACACCAACGTACAAACCCAAGCTTCAACATCTCACACTCGTGTGACACACGCAATCCACCACGAGGCGACAACCATTAAATACGAGTTCACACCTCTCACAGAGGGCTAGTACAACAAATACGTGGCAACGCCTCAACGTTCATGCCACCAACTAGATCAAATTCGGGAGTTAACATCATAGCGACAAAGCCAACATCATACATACATACCCAGACCTGAAACGGGAATGGATAGGTTTTAAAAACGAAAACCTCCTTTGGAAAATAATTTAGAAAAACACCGGTCGATCTTGAGTATCACCTTTCAAAAAAGTAAAAACGTGAAACATCGTTATCGAGACTTTGGAAAACCATTTCGCATTTGATAAAAATGAGGACACTTCCTTTTAGTGAAAAGCTTTCAGAATATTCGACCCTCGGGTCTAAGTAAAAGTGTTTATAAAACATTAAAAATATCTTAAAACATTTTGGTCCTCGAGGTAGAAGAATTTTGAAACATATTGTGGCACCTTGGAAGTACCGCGAGAAAACAATTCATTTTAAACGTACGTCTCGAAATTTATTTCTAAGATACTCAAGTTTTCGAAAATAATTCAATGCCAAAAAGGACGATGCCAAAAAGGCTAGAATGCCCAAAAATTTCAGGTAATCACACGGAACATTATAGCGCTGTGGGTCCTGCGCCGGAACCCACCAGGCTAAAAACCATTTACAAAAATGCCAAAAAGGCCGATGACGGTAATATTTCAAAAACTCACAGAAGCCATTTACAAAATGCTAAATACCGTCATAAGAATTTCGCCAAAACGATCAAGGCCATAATGTCAAAAACTCGGTTAAGGGAATCGGTTTTCGAAATAAAACTCCGTCGGTAAAATACCGAAAGTCATTACAAAAGAACTCACGCAGCGGATAAAAGAAATAAAGTCAAACATGCACAATCCAGCAACACTACACCTCATATAAACGAAATATGAGGGTCAAATAACCACATATCAAGAAATCAAAATCCATAAGAGGATTCCATCACTTCACAAATAATCATAAAAATAGCTCGTGTCACACGAGGCACAACACAAAGAAGGGAGACTTACATCCACAGGTCGCACGAAGATGATGATCGCCCACGATACTAATCACGACCAACAAACTCAGACAACGCGTCGCGACACGACTCAGTCAGACAAAATCCGACGAGACAAAACTCAATAGACACCACTGACCCGACAGCCTAGATTTCAACAACCTAAGCTCCGATACCATTTATGTAACACCCCCAATCCGCTCAGGGATATTACACGCCGTAGAACCTTTCCTCAAGGATCTACCAGGCTGGTAACAACATAGAACGTCTCGACAATACCTTTAAGGCTAAAATGACTCAGTAGACCGATTTGGTCTTTCAGTAAATACATACAACTCAAACTCATTACATGCCCATGCAGGGGTCGAATACAACACACTCCCGTACAACGGGAAAGAATACTGCAGCGGAAAAATAAACTATAACTAAACCAAAGACATCATAGGGATCCTCGTGTGATTAGTATCGTTCATCTTTCATCATCCTTCATGCCGACCCTGTGTTATGCTCCCAAACCTGAATGCAAAAACAGACATCCACCACCCGAATACTCGGGGGTTAGCAAAACTCCACTATTTTGCTAGTGCAAGAACAAAGTGCAAATACGAGCCATACAATTCACATTCCACGAATAACAATAACCAGGAAACCTCAAAGATCCAAACGTAACGAAAAGTACTTCACGAGGCAAGAGTTTGGTAAAACTTTCTAAAACCGAAAGGTCACAAATCAAGGGAAAACAATTTATAAAACGGTTCAAAATTCCATCGAGAGTATTAATAGAAAAACCATTTAGGATTACCGAATCCTTCTCTTTCCAAAATCAACAGGGTCACAGCCCAAAGGTTTTTGTTTTCACAAATAGAAAACCGACAACAATTCACAGGGCTAGAGCCCAACATCACGTGTCCTCGACGGACATAAAAATCAACAAAACATAATCGCGCACACGCATCACCTAGGACCAGGACGAAGGCACAAATCCCACTCGAGGCCTCAAAGGACCCTCCCGAGCTGGCTAGCGAAACAAATCACACACGCATCGCCTAGGACCAGGACGCCACCATGAATCCCACCCGAGGCCTCGAAGGACCCTCCCGAGCTGGCTAGCGAAACAAATCACAACATCTTTGGCGCTCACGGTTGGATCAATCACTTGTTGCATCCTGACCACATGATCACATGCCATGTGTCACCGTAGTTTTTCTTAGGCTCTCACGGTTGGATCAATCACTTGTTGAATCCTGGCCACATGATCACATGACACGTGCCACCGTAGACCCCGCCCACATCCATACAATCACACACATAGCACAATGCAACAAAGATATCCAAACAATTCACTCAGATGCATCAAACACTTAGCAAAACACTCGTCAAACCACAACGTACCGAAATGAAATAATATACGTCCACACGCAATACCAAGTGCAACATCAACACCAAAAATATCCATAGAAATCACATAGTCATTTACAAACTACACCATTCACAAAACACACGCGTTTTGAAAGCAAGCCTTTAACAAGGCTAAGCCGAATCTTTGAAAGTGAAATTCAAACGATCAAATAAACACAAGGAGACGATCACTAATTATCATATCCATAAAACAAGAATAGTATGGACAAGGTACTTGCCTCGATACCACGAGTAATGGAAAAATGACCGGATATGGCCGGGTAGCCCTCAAATTCCCGAACACTATCTAGAACGCGATAGCAACGAAATTACGACGGAATAACACCACACGAATCATCAAACACCAACGAGATTCAACTCAGAAATCCTCGAGCACCTATAATCCTACGGAAGGAACAATAAAACATGATTACAACAAGAATCGAGGCCAAAAACAACGGAAATCCCAACAACTATCGAAGGGAAACTCATTGGGACATTTAATCGAACACTCAATGTTCGATAACTCCCAATAACACTCGAATCACTACTCGAGTTGAACAAACTCGAAACATAGATATACAACCCATAGAACACGACTAATAACATCATACTACACTACCCGACGTATCAAAATCGGATTAGAAACGAAATCAAGAACAATTTCTTCGAAAAGTCAACTTCAAGGAAAATCAAGAAATATACCTTGATTCGACGAAATACACGGATTGGATGATGATATAATCAACAAGAATCTTCCAAAATATCCTGGAATTGATTAGAATCGGCCAAGAACTCGATTTCCCGTCGCACCCGTCCGATAGCCGCAAGAAAAGTGAAGAAATGAACAAAAATGGGTATATAGCCGGTCACTGCCGGACACTTAAGGCCGTAACCGGCAGTGCCTTACGGCCGTAACTCGGCCCATACGGCCGTACTCGGCAGGCCTTACGTCCGTAACCGGCATTCGTCAAAAAATCAGCCCAGCACCTGTCGGACACTTACGGCCGTAATTGGCACACATTACGGCCGTAACCGGCCTTTGTTAGGAAGCTGCCAGGCGCCATACGGCCGTAACTCTCGGCCCCTTACGGCCGTAACTCAGCCAGGCCAGGCCCTGCTCCGGCCGTGACTCGGCCGTGGCCACTCCGACGGCCCGGACGACCCCGAAACCCGAACCTGAGTAAAAACTGAAGATACGGTTTCGAAGTACTCGCAAAGATGAATCTAAGAGCTAAGAGAACACACGATTCCGACCACCCGAAGTGTCGGAATTCGACAACGGAAAGTAATTACTCCAAACTTTGGGAAATTACGAAAATGGCCCAAAACGTCCGAAATACACGATACGTGATCGAAATACCAAACCAAAACTCGCAACATGAATAGTAACATTAAATGAACTTACGAGAAACTCGAAACAATAGTTTCGAGCGAGATTCGCAAGAATCGAACTCAAGTGCGGAAAAGCCGCTAAAAAGCACGGAACTCAACAAAACGACACCGAAACAAACTCGGACGTCGAAAAGTGCAGAATTAAATATTCTGAGCATGACGAAACGGTCATGAGAGAGTCGTCAAAATGGACTTTCACCGAAAAAAAGAAATTACCAGAAATCGAAATTACGGGTATTACAATAATAAGAGAAAATGGTGTAAAAATCTTATTATAACCATACTTAATCATGGGATCGATAAACCGGACTCAAAAGTCCACTTTACTAATTGATATGATGTCGCGCACTTGCAGTAAGTTTCACCAAGCACGTGTTAGATGTCATTTTCGATATGTTTTACCTCGAGACATTATTTTGATTCATTTATATGTAACACACCCAATCCATTCGGGAATATTACAACAACGCAGACCCTCTACATGAGGATCTACCAGGCTAGATACCAAAACATGACGTCACATCAAATGCCAACATGGCTGGATACGAATCAGTAGACCGATTAGGCATTTCATCAATAACATACAACTTAAACTTCATATACATATCTCTTTCAAAACTCATACCCGCACATGGGTCAAAATACAACACTCCCATACGACGGGAAAACACTACAGCGGAAAAGAAAATACAATACGACCACCAGTACCAAGTAGTAGTCTTCATGTGATTATTATCATTTGTCTTCCATCATCCTTCGTACCGATACTGTGGTTTGCTCCTCATGAACCTGCACCTACCTGAATGCAATAACAGGCATCCACCTCCCGATTACTCGGGGGTTAGCCAACTGGAATTTTGCTAGTTCAAGTATTGTTAGGAGTATGCCCTCGAATGCCACTCAGAGGATATTGAGTGAGGGCATTGTACTTGTAATTATGTAAATCATTAATATAAGGCAATGGATATTTCTTTATTTACTGGTAGTTACTGGCATTCCTAACTCATAAATATACATATAGAAACTAGTCCGTGTATTTGAGAGCAAAACGTTACACTCTTTATTGGATAAGGGGGTCGGCACTGGAAAGGTTTATAGCTCAAATACTTAATCGTTCGCAAGTCGATGAAACTTGACTCAGCATTAAGTTTATGTGAAGACTTGTATGACGTGTTCTTTGACATGGAGAGGGCCTGTCGAACACTAATGGTTAGTGGGAGCACACGTTATAGGTATGCTAATTGGATTAGTATACTCGAACCGACTCACCCTCGATTCGTCACACGGATTTCACTCCGGGACAGTCAATGACGGAATCGAAAGGTTGTGATAGGTATTCGTGAACCTTCGACTTGAGGATTTAGTATGGATGTGCTTGTGACGTCAAGATTTTCATTAGAGTAGTTCGACCCTGTAAACCGGAAGGCGACGGTCAACCTCGACGTACATCTTGACGGGCAAGTAGCAGGTCCTACTGAATACCAAGATAGAATTCTTTCTCCTGTTAGTGAGCGGGTTATATGTCTTATACGGTTATTGGCAGATGAGATCATATGTCTTTGGACAAAGCATTGGAGCTAGTTGTATTGAATACACGAGAGCTCGATGATCTCGATTTGTATTAACAAATGCATAGAGTCAAGTACAGATAGGATTTGAGTGACCGTGACCCTATAACTTGATCGGGACATTTGAAAGAAGGGTTTATACGTATACTGGTATTCACGACAGAATGGTTCTTGAATGATCGCATCATTCGTTCTCAGTTGGGGTACAGTGTAGGCCGACAGGCTAGCTAGGTGGTGCTACTACTCTTTGGTTCCTCCCATTGCTGACTGAGACGGACTTACCGAGTCACGCAATAGAATTAACGACGGAATGAATCGAGCTTATTCTCGCATTATGAATATTAGATATTGGATATCTAATTTATTGGGACATTGGATGTTTAAATTGATTTATTGGATAAATTAATTTACGGCATAATGAATTAAATAAATTACTGGGTGATTAAATTTAATTCATAGATACAATTATTTCTTGGAGAAATTAATTATATTGTTTTGTATTTGATATTATTAATTAATTGGATTAATTAATTGATATAAATACATCGGAACGGAATCGGAGTTTATCTATTTGGACTCGCGGGAGTCCGATGTAACACCCCCAAATCCTATTGGGTTATTACAGTGCCGTGGACCCCACGCTAGGAGATCCACCAGACGAACATGACCAAAATACATTAAATTAAAAAACAAGGGGAAATCATAGTCCCTACCATGATATCCGACACAATATTCCGATAAGGAATTTCAACGACAACGATGGGCCTACATAGCCAAAAATAAAATACAACAACATCCACGAGCATCTGCTCGGGTAGTACATAATGACAATGGTAGATGAAGAACACTCCAACTGACTGACCAACATGAACAACTCGGACTAGTATCGCTCGAATGCCTCGTCGCCATCATCATGCCCCTGTGTCTCAACTCTCTCCTCGCAAGCACCTAAAACATGAAAACATGTTCCGCCTCCACGGGGTCAGTCATCCAGATAATGAATATCAAATACATGTATAACATGATATGCATCCAAAGGCAGAATGAAATGGTACAATGATAATAATAATACGAGATGCTCACAAACCAAGGTAAGAACCGATCATTCGTGAAACATTATGCCCCCGGCATACTATTAATACCTGTTCGACAGGTTAGAACATAAGTGTCCAACGGCGAATCATAATTATAGAGTACCACAATGGATTACACGACATGAACCAAACCAGAACTGAATTAATTATGAATCACAATGCCCGAAGGCTCCAATGAAATCACCAATACAATCACACAGGCCTGAAAGCCACTCAGCCGAAGCTGTCAAATATCACAATCACATGAAACCGGAACAACCCCGTAGTTAATGAGGGCTAATAAGATCATAACCACGACCGTGACCTACTAAGCTGTAGGTGTTGGGAAGCCAACCACGAAGGTTCAAGCCCCAAGCTTACCCATAAGATCATAAACACGACCGTGACCTACTGAGTTGTAGGTGTTGGGAAGCCAACCGCGAAGGTTCAAGCCCCAAACTTACCCATAAGATCATAAACACGACCGTGACCTACTGAATTGTAGGTGTTGGGAAGCCAACCGCGAAGGTTCAAGCCCCAAACTTACCCATAAGATCATAAACACGACCGTGACCTACTGAGTTGTAGGTGTTGGGAAGCCAACCGCGAAGGTTCAAGCCCCAAACTTACCCATAAGCACTAGCCGAAACTAGCCTCCAAAATATAATTAATCACAAACGACAACGATTCATAGATTACCGATTTCACAAGAATGATAGTGTGCTAGCTTGAATCGGACAACACGATAATGATGACTCACGGGTGGGCATCGTACTCGATAGTCCCAATTCAATACCTCGATCACCTTAGAATGGCCAACCGATAACAATGATGCAGCGGATGATTCAATATCTTGATTGCCTTATAACGGTCAATCGATAACAATGATACAACGAATGATTGAGCACCTCGATTGCCTTAGAACGGCTAATCGATGACAATGATACAATGAATGACTGAGCACCTCGATTGCCTTAGAACGGCTAATCGATGACAATGATACCATGAATGATTGAGCACCTCGATTGCCTTAGAACGGCTAATCGATGACAATGATACAATGAATGATTGAGCACCTCGATTGCCTTAGAATGGCTAATCAATGACAATGAGACAATGAATGATTGAGCACCTCGATTGCCTTAGAACGGCTAATCGATGACAATGATACAATGAATGACTGAGCACCTCGATTACCTTAGAACGGCTAATCGATGACAATGATACCATGAATGATTGAGCACCTCGATTGCCTTAGAACGGCTAATCGATGACAATGATATAATGAATGCCTCGGCACCTTTAATCGGCTACCGACGATGAAGATGAGAACGAATACTACAATGCCTTCAATCGGACAATACAACATGAATGACAGGACGCCAACATTAATAACAATGATTACAACAACGTCTAGATCGACATCAATATTAACAACAACAATCGATACATCGATACCGCGAATCGGTGATCGATAATAACATTAACAACGAATATTTCAATGCCTTACCGGCCATTAATGAATGATAACAAACATTTGGCATAATTGCCGGAGAGTATTGTATCGAGCGATCCCCTAATATCAATGAACTTATGAAGAGACTAAGCCTCGGAATGATACAACACATTCATACATATATATGATAACATTAATCTCATTGACTAGTAGAAGTATAAAACTTGCCTCAACCGAAGGCGATGAATTCCTTCCACGAACAACGAACGGCGTCCTCCGATAAACACAAGTACTCGAACCACCTTGAATGAAATACAATTCATTCAATAACACAATATCAATCGAAAACAACACAACGATCGAAGGAAACTCTTTGAGACATTTAATCGAACACTAAATGTTCAAAGTTCCTCAAGAACTTAAGAATCATCAATCGGGTTGAACGAATCCAAGATATGGATATACAATCCATATAACATGATTAATAATGTTTACAAACATCAACCGATTCATCAAATTCAGACGGAAAATGAAATCAAAGCCAAAACTCCCAAAAATCAAATTTTAGGAGATTTCAAGAAATTACCTTGATTAGAATGAAGAATCCACAAACATGTTGTTAATCCATACCAAAACTTGAAGAAGATGAAATTATCTGAGTTTGATGATGCTAAATCGCCCAAAATATCGCCCACAAATCGCCCAAGGAGGAGAGGAAGAAGGAAAGTGATGAAATGAGGATGATTCTACAAGAAAACGCTGATATAGGCAAAACTGTACTGTGTGTGTGCCGCGGCACAGGATGAGTGTGCCGCGGCCCACGGCCAAAAACTGCCCAGCACATTGCCTTTGTGCCACAGCCCGGCCAGAAGGGGCCGCGACCCGCGGTACAGCCCGCTCCAGCACAAAAAGGCACATGGTGCAGCCTTAGCTATTTCGACCATAACTCATTCGTCCGGACTCCGATTGAATCACCGTTTGAACCATTGGAAATCTAACTTGATTATCTACAATATTGAAAATATTCAGAATTTTTGGAGTTTCCAAGAATTCATGGTGATTTTACAAAGTCGAACTCATACGTGGAAAAGTCGCTTAAGAACACGGAATTCAACAGAACAACACCGAGACGAACTCGGATGACAAAAAGTGTAGAATTAATCATTCTCGGAATGAGGAAATGGTCACAATAGAGTTGCTAAGATGCAATTACACCAGAAAAAAAATTATTGGAAATCGAAATCGCGGATATTACATACTACCCCCTTAAAAGAAGTTTCGTCCCGAAACTTAAAACAAGTTGGGAGAAGCAATATCCTGCCAGGAAAACTCAATGAGATACACCAGAACTGAAAGCTCGCTTCTCATCGGCATCGGATGCCCATACAAACACTGATTCACCTCCAAAGAAGAACAACAATGCACATATAGTCCTCGGAACCATATCTATCGCATGCCCAAGTCCCCATGACTTGACGTCTCGAATCACAATAAACAATCACCCATATTATCACGAAATCTTGGTACAACACCAAAAGGAATGCATCAAACGATCTCAAAATCTCAAAATTCTCAAATACGATCATTATAAAATAGATCAACAATAAATGATCCACAACCACGATACATTATTACGGATTGAGTTATACAGTCATTCGAAAGACAAGGCTACATTTCAAATGTACCCAACATCGATATCCTCCAACGATTCACCGAAGACTCAAATCTGAACTCACCGCTTAATATGACCCCGAAAGGTTACCAAAAACGAGAGTGACTATGATGAATGATAAATGATTAGAAATCCGACAAGGATCAAGAATGACTCACCGAGGTGAACTAATAACACAATGAGTGACAACTCAAATGAAATGATTGGAACCATTGTTCTCCGTGAAGTGAATGATTAGTTTGATAATTATAAGTCTCAACGTGATTGATATATGATGAATGACTTATGCGAATGATTGAACGGCGATGAAATGAATGATTATCCTATTACCGAGCAAGAATTAACTTGCTCAAAGCCGGTGATGAATGTCCTATTGTATCACAGTTAAAGCAAACAACAGTCGAACTCGTAAATGCGAGATGAAGATGCTCTCGGCCAAAGACGAATACGACTAGAAAACGATCTCTTGGACGTCAGAGTCCGATGTCCCTCTGACAACTCTTTCCATACCGAGGCAGGAAAGTCACGTGATAATTACAGATCTCGTATGAAGATTGTATTATGATTACGAGACGGAATGATAACAATGAGCATACACGCTCTAACACAATGAATGCATTAATAATGCAATAAAACGATCGTCGACATGACGCCGGAATATGATAAGATCGCATGAAAGATCAAGTGAGGTGACAAGACTATCTGATGAAATTCTGACGATTACCTTGAACAAGTTCACAAGGTTGAAAATTTGATTCACAAGATCAACAAGCTGAACCATGAGATGGATGGATGATTAATGAATTAATTGAACAATGAGATTGGTGAGTGATAATGAATTAAGCGAGCGATGAGATTGGTGAGTGATGAATGAATCAACCGAGCGATGAGATTAAGCGAGTGATGAATGAATTGGTGAACAATGAGATTGGTGAGTGATGAATGAATTAATCGAACAATGAGATTAAGCGAGTGATGAATGAATTGGTGAACAATGAGATTGGTGAGTGATGAAGAGATTAGCGAGTGATGAATGAATTGGTGAGCAATGAGACGGCCGAGTGATGAATGAATTAGTGAACAATGAGATTAGTGAGTGATGAATGAATTAAGCGAGCAATGAGATCGACGAGTGATGAATGAATTGATGAACAATGAGATTGGTGAGTGATTAATGAATTAATCGAACAATGAGATTGACTAAGTGATGAAGGAATTGGTGAGTGATGAATGAATTAAGCGAGCAATGATATTGGTAGGTGATGACCGAATTAACCGAGTGATGAATGAATTATCGAGTAATGATATTGGTGAGTGATGAGCGAATTAGCGAGTGATGAATGATATTGTGAGTGATGAATGAATTAAGCGAGTGATGAATGAATTAAGCGAGTGATGAATGAATTAAGCGAGTGATGAATGATATTGGTGAGTGATGAATGAATTAATCGAGTGATGAATGATATTGATCGAGTGATGAATGAATTAAGCGAGTGATGAATGAATTAAGCGAGTGATGAATGAATTAAGCGATTGATGAATGGATTAACCGAGTGATGAGCGATATTGGTGAGTGATGAATGAATTAGCGAGTGATGAATGAATTAAGCGAGTGATGAATGAATTAACTGAGTGATGAATGATATTGACAGAGTGATGAATGAATTAACTGAGTGATGAATGAATTAACTGAGTGATGAATGAATTAACTGAGTGATGAATGGATTAACTGAGTGATGAATGATATTGACTGAGTGATGAATGAATTAACTGAGTGATGAATGAATTAACTGAGTGATGAATGATATTGACTGAGTGATGAATGAATTAACTAAGTGATGAATGAATTAACTGAGTGATGAATCATATTGACTGAGTGATGAATGAATTAACTGAGTGATGAGATCAAAATGATGACTGAGGATTATTAACTGATGAATGAGTTGATCCTTAATGCTTACACAAGTCACACGTGCTCCAAAACAATTAGTCATCATGAATCAATCATAACACTAATATCACATATAGGTTTCAACAAAGCATGAACAATTAATGACATGCTGAATGTATGAACATAAAGAGAATCGAGTCCTTACACAGGTCATACGAAGCTTCGAGGTCTCACGATACTAGTCCTAACTGACGACGACTCGATGAATGAATGACTCGTGCAGTCGTACTAATATTACGACTCACAAAACCCGACTGTCCAGATTGTCATAACCTGACAGTCCTACTACTACCGCATCGGTAGAGCCACATAACTCACATATCAGGGTATCTCACAACCCAAAAGCTCCGATACCATCTTCTGTAACACCCCCAAATCCTATTGGGTTATTACAGTGCCGTGGACCCCACGCCAGGAGATCCACCAGGCGAACATGACCAAAATACATTAAATTAAACAACAAGGGGAAATCATAGTCCCTACCATGATATCCGACACAATATTCCGATAAGGAATTTCAACGACAACGATGGGCCTACATGGCCAAAAATAAAATACAACAACATCCACGAGCATCTACTCGGGTAGTACATAATGACAATGACTGACAGACTGAAGAACACTCCAACTGACTGACCAACATGAATAACTCGGACTAGTATCGCTCGAATGCCTCGTCTCCATCATCATGCCCCTTTGTCTCAACTCTCTCCTCGCAAGCACCTAAAACATGAAAACATGTTCCGCCCCTACGGGGTCAGTCATCCAGATAATGAATATCAAATACATGTATAACATGATATGCATCCAAAGGCAGAATGAAATGGTACAATGATAATAATAATACGAGATGCTCACAAACCAAGGTAAGAACCAAGCATTCATGAAACATTATGCCCACGGCATACTATTAATACCTGTTCGACAGGTTAGAACATAAGTGCCCAACGGCAAATCATAATTATAGAGTACCACAATGGATTACACGACATGAACCAAACCAGAACTGAATTAATTATGAATCACAATGCCCGAAGGCTACAATGAAATCACTAAGACAATCACACAGGCCTGAAAGCCACTCAGCCGAAGCTATCAAATATCACAATCACATGAAACCGGAACAACCCCGTAGTTAATGAGGGCTAATAAGGTCATAACCATGACCGTGACCTACTAAGCTGTAGGTGTTGGGAAGCCAACCGCGAAGGTTCAAGCCCCAAGCTTACCCATAAGATCATAAACACGACTGTGACCTACTGAGTTGTAGGTGTTGGGAAGCCAACCGCGAAGGTTCAAGCCCCAAACTTACCCATAAGATCATAAACACGACCGTGACCTACTGAATTGTAGGTGTTGGGAAGCCAACCGCGAAGGTTCAAGCCCCAAACATACCCATAAGATCATAAACACGACCGTGACCTACTGAGTTGTAGGTGATGGGAAGCCAACCGCGAAGGTTCAAGCCCCAAACTTACCCATAAGCACTAGCCGAGACTAGCCTCCAAAATATAATTAATCACAAACGACAACGATTCGTAGATTACCGATTTCACGAGAATGATAGTGTGCTACCTTGAATCGGACAACACGATAATGATGACTCACGGGTGGGCATCGTACTCGACTGTCCCAATTCAATACCTCGATCACCTTAGAATGGCCAACCGATAACAATGATGCAGCGGATGATTCAATATCTTGATTGCCTTATAACGGTCAATCGATAACAATGATACAACGAATGATTGAGCACCTCGATTGCCTTAGAATGGCTAATCGATGACAATGATACAATGAATGACTGAGCACCTCGATTGCCTTAGAACGGCTAATCGATGACAATGATACCATGAATGATTGAGCACCTCGATTGCCTTAGAACGGCTAATCGATGACAATGATACAATGAATGATTGAGCACCTCGATTGCCTTAGAATGTCTAATCAATGACAATGAGACAATGAATGATTGAGCACCTCGATTGCCTTAGAAGGGCTAATCGATGACAATGATACAATGAATGACTGAGCACCTCGATTACCTTAGAACGGCTAATCGATGACAATGATACCATGAATGATTGAGCACCTCGATTGCCTTAGAACGGCTAATCGATGACAATGATATAATGAATGCCTCGGCACCTTTAATCGGCTACCGACGATGAAGATGAGAACGAATACTACAATGCCTTCAATCGGCCAATACAACATGAATGACAGGACGCCAACATTAATAACAATGATTACAACAACGTCTAGATCGACATCAATATTAACAACAACAACCGATACATCGATACCGCGAACCGGTGATCGATAATAACATTAACAACGAATATTTCAATGCCTTACCGGCCATTAATGAATGATAACAAATATTTGGCATAATTGCCGGTGAGTATCGTATCGAACGATCCCCTAATATCAATGAACTTATGAAGAGACTAAGTCTCGGAATGATACAACACATTCATACATATATATGATAACATTAATCTCATTGACTAGTACAAGTATAAAACTTGCCTCAACCGAAGGCGATGAATTCCATCCACGAACAACGAACGACGTCCTCCGATAAACATAAGTACTCAAACCACCTTGAATGAAATACAATTCATTCAATAACACAATATCAATCGAAAACAACACAACGATCGAAGAAAACTCTTTGAGACATTTAATCGAACACTAAATGTTCAAAGTTCCTCAAGAACTTAAGAATCATCAATCGGGTTGAACGAATCGAAGATATGGATATATAATCCATAGAACATGATTAATAATGTTTACAAACATCAACCGATTCATCAAATTCAGACGGAAAATGAAATCAAATCCAAAACTCCCAAAAATCAAATTTTAGGAGATTTCAAGAAATTACCTTGATTAGAATGAAGAATCCACAAACATGTTGTTAATCCACACCACAACTTGAAGAAGATGAAATTATCTGAGTTTGATGATGCTAAATCGCCCAAAATATCGCCCACAAATCGCCCAAGGAGGAGAGGAAGAAGGAAAGTGATGAAATGAGGATGATTCCACAAGAAAACGCTGATATAGGCAAAACTGTACTGTGTGCCGCGACACAGGATGAGTGTGCCGCGGCCCATGGCCAAAAACTGCCCAGCACATTGCCTTTGTGCCGCGGCCCGGCCAGAAGGGGCCGCGGCCCGCGGTACAGCCCGCTCCAGCACAAAAAGGCATATGGTGCAGCCTTAGCTATTTCGACCATAACTCCTTCGTCCGGACTCCAATTGACTCACCGTTTGAACCATTGGAAAGATAACTTGATTCTCTACAATATTGAAAATATTCAGAATTTTTGGAGTTTCCGAGAATTAATGGTGATTTTACAAAGTCGAACTCATACGTGGAAAAGTCGCTTAAGAACACGGAATTCAACAGAACGACACCGAGACGAACTCGGATGACAAAAAGTTAGAATTAATCATTCTCGGAATGAGGAAACGGTCACAATAGAGTTGCTAAGATGAAATTACACCAGAAAAAAATTGTTGGAAATCGAAATCGCGGATATTACATCCGAAACGGACCGAACTTGTCCGGCTCCTTCTAGATGGACGCCCCCTCCAATCACCCTCCCATCTTGGTCTTTGTCTCCATTTTATAAATGGAATACAAATGACTTTAAGATGTTTGGAATCTCTAATTATATGGAAAAGGTGATACGGTCATGGTTTGATCTTGATTCTTGAAGAATAAATGTGAAGACAATTCTCACTCCTCCACACACTTTTTGTACCAACCATGAGTTTGAGAGAGAGAGGGAAGGAAAAATAGTTTTTCCAAGTCTTATACTTCTTCTTCATCATCTTGAATTTTCTTGGAGAAATATCAAGACATTAATTGAGAGAAAAAGATTAAAAATACTTAGAGTGTAATAATCTTAATATACAAGCTTCTACAAACTTGCTCTAGCCGTATCCTTGGAGGATAGCAAGGTTTAGTCGTTCTGGTCGTTTCTCCGGCACGTGGCAAGTAGAGACGCAGTCCTTTCGGCATTGGATCATCCAAGAGCTCGGAGCAAATTGGTTCGTAAGGAATTCCATTAAAGCTTGGGGAATAGCTCAAGATGGAATCCATTTAATCAACGGACTACAAGGGTAAGTTTCTTGTATCTCTTGTGTTTCGTTTAATATTCGTATATACGTAGCTCGATCGATCCTCGTAGGGATTCGGATCGAATTAATTTTCATTTTACCGCTTCTGTTGGGCCTTCGTTTTAGGCACCGAATCTCAACAAGTATAAAGTGCAATTACGAGCCATATAGATCATATTCTAAGAATATAATAATTTGAATAATCAACGAATCACACACAACGAAAGACTACCCGAGATGTTTCATTAGAATAAAATAATCCAAAACCCTAAAAGGCAGTAATAAGACAAGTAAACAACTTGTAAAGCATTTTAAAGATCACGGGAGTTTATAGATGAAAACATTTAGGATTTAAGAATCCTTAACTTTTTAAAAATCACTTAGGGTCACAACCCAAAGATTTATTTTCCCAAAATAATAATCCGACAATAAATTACGGGGTCCACGACCCAAACATCCATATCAATCATACGCCCAAAGGTTATTCTCGTTCCATGCTAACAAGCATGAACCTCGAAGCTTCTTCGTGCATACCCGAGTGAATAGACCAATTGTAAATAACGGGGTCACACATCATCATGACAACAGTCAAGCAAACAACTCAAAGATTATAATTCCACAACGGACATATAACATACACTCATAGTTATCCTGGCATCATACTAACAAGCACGAACCTTGGAGTCTCGCGATGACGTACCCATTTTGGATAACCCATGATGAGTATGTAACATGTCGAAATATACGCCCATAAGTTATCCTGGCATTGTGCTAACAAGCACGAACCTCGGAGTCTCCTCGAGACATACCCAATTTGGATAACCCTATGGTAAAACTCGAGCCGGACTAACAAAGACGGATCCCCGAGGTCTCAACGAACCCTACCCGGTAGAACATCACTTACAAATAATCACAAACCACGAGGAAATATACTTATCGGACAACACCGAATAGTATCACCTCCTTACAAAGGAGTCAACAAACATTACAACACAACATTACGCATTCACCAAGCAAATACACATTCCAACACACAGCCCTTGATAAAGGGAAGAGAGCTTTTATATCCACACAATACAAAGACAACGTATCTCAATTCGTAACCACAACACAACATGTCCCAAAGAACACAAGCGTTTTGAAAGAAAGCCTTTGCTCGAAACCATATTGATTCTTTCGAAAGTCCTATAAGCACCCAAGTAAACATATATAGTTGATTATTAATTATTATATCTATGTAACACGAAATGTATGGGCAAGATACTTGCCTCGATAATCGCCCACGACTATTTTGGTGAACACGGTTGATCGAAAAGTTTCGAAACCCTTGATGTTAGAAAATGAAGACGACGGCGAATAGAAGGGTACAATATGAGCTCTTCGCAAGAAACTCGACCCTACCATCATATCATCAATAAATCAATGATCGTGCGAGGAAGAATAATTGTAGAACACCCGAATCCCCTCTATGACATTCTATCGGACACCTTCAAGGCGTCGACTAGGAACTCAACAAAACGGCGAATTCTTAGCAATCAAACCATGGAACAACAAGGAAATTGGTAGAATACAACTTAATAATTAATAATCCATCACTAATCTAGGTTAATTCGGATTAAACGGACGAAATCAATCGAAATACTCAATTTCTCCAAAACTAGATTTTAGGAAAACTGATCTTGATTCGGTCGATCGGAGGAGGTTACAGGATGATTAAATCATTGTTTGGAACTCAAAAACCTTGTGGGTCAATAGTTTTACATCATGTCTTCATGTTATCCAAGTCTTGGCCGCAGAGGAGATGAGTTGGGTGAGAAAAATGAGTGAAGAACTCGGATGCCCGATGCACGAGCATACATGCCGGTTGTGCGCCGGGTCGTGCACGCCCTGCTAGTACTCTGCCGAGACGCACGAGCATCGCGCACGGGCACCCAGTCGTACGCGCCTGCTCCAGGCAGTCAGTTCCGCACGAGCGTCGGCTCGTGCGCCCTGCTCGGGCGCGCCTGGGCGGTTTCTACCGCACCCGGTTGGGTGGTGCCCACCCGCCATGACCCGACAACTCGAATTTCTGAAAACGCACGAATCGAACACGGTGAAACGCTCGCGGACAATATCATCGATCCGAGATGAAAACAACATGAAACAAATCACCACATAAGACCACATAAACACAAAATCAGTTAACGATAAAATAATACCAACGCTCGACAATCGAGAAATATCCGGTCTAAGAAGAAAAAAAAATTCAAAATAAAGAACGGAAATCTCGGGTATTACATCATCCCTGGGCGAAATAGGTAAAAATATAAAATGAAACGGATTAAAATTGTCATCAGAGGACAAAACGAGTCGAAAACATATCTAGGGGTGAGACGGGTCGAAATTAATGTCATGTGACGAAATTGGTCGGAAATGTCATCCTCGAGCGAAACAAGTCGAAAATGACATCGAGAGACGAAAAACAATTGAAAATGCCATCCGGGGCATAGCGGTGGAAAATAACACTTCATGACGAAACAGGTTGAAAATATCGTCTCCATGCGAAACTGGTCGAAAATACTGTCTCAAGTCGAAACGAGTCGAAACTGACGTCATGGGGCGAAACAGATCGAAAATAATGCTTCGGGTGACGTCCAGGGACGAATGGGATGAAATAATGTCTCGGGGAAAAAATATCGTCACAAGACAAAACTGATCGAAAATGTCGTCCTAGGACAAAGCGGATCGAAAATGATGTTCCAGGATGAAACTAGTCAAAAATTACGTTTCAGGGCGAACAAGTCGAAAATAATATCCAGGCGCAAAAACTATCAAATTAACGTCGTTTGACAAAACAAGTTGAAAATGAAGCATTGAGGCGAAACACGTAAAATATAATATCCCCGAAAGAAATGAGTTGTCATTCCTGGTCGAAACAGGTCGAAAAAAATATCCTAGGGCGAGAGAGTTCGAAAATAACGTCATGTGACAAAACTGGTCGAAAATGTCATCCCGGACGAAATGGATCGAAAATGATGTTGAAGGACGAAAATAGTCGAAAATGATTTCTGGGACGAAACAGAACGAAATAACGTCCCATAACGAGACGGTCGAAATAACGACCCATGGCGAAATTGGTCGAAAATATCGTCTCGGGGCGAAACTAGTCGAAAATAATGTCCTAAGATGAAAGGGGTCGAAAAAACGTCGTCGGAAAAAACAGGTCAAAAACAATGTCGGGGACAAATTACCGGGATGAAACGGGCTGAAAATAATGTCCCCGGGCGAAAAGATCGAAAATAACATTATGTGACGAAATATGTCTGGTCGAAAATATCGTCTTAGGGCAAAACAAGTCGAAAATGACGTTCCATGATGAAACATGTCAAAAATGACATTTCAGAACCAAATGAATCGAGAATATGGAGGCAAAAACAATCGAAAATAACGTCCCGTGCTGAAACGAGTCGAAAATGACGTCTCGAGACGAAATAGGTAAATAATATCCTCCTATGACAAAATAGGCTGAAAATGCCGTTCCGGGGCGAAACGGGTTGAAAAGAATGTCATGGGGCGAGATGGGTCGAAAATAACATCATGTAATGAAACAGGTCGAAAATATCACCACATGACAAAACGGGTCGAAAATGACGTTGAGGGACGAAAACAGTCCAAAATCATGTTATGAGCGAAACATGCCGAAATGATGTCATCGGGCAAAATGGTCGAAAATAACGAGCGAAACATGTCGAAAATAGCATCCGAGGGCGAAACTGGTTGAAAATACCGTCCTAAGATGAAACAGATCGAAATGACGTCCCAGAGCAAAACCGGTCGAAAATAATGTCTTGAGTGATGTCCCGAGGCCGAACGAGCTAAAATGACGTCCTAGGGCGAAAAGGTAAAAAATAACATCATGTGACGAAATGAGTCGAAAATATCGTCCCAAGACGAATCTAGTTGGAAATGTAACTACATGGCGAAACATGTTGAAAATGACGTTCCATGGTGAAAGAGGTCGAAAATGACGTTTCGGAGCAAAACGGGTTAAGAATAACATCTCGAGCCGAAAACAGTCGAAAATAACGTCTCGTGATGAAAAGAGTTGAAAATGACGTCCTGAGGAGAAACAAGAAGAAAATAATGCCCCATAACGAAATGTGTTGAAAATACTTTTACAAGATGAAACGGGTTGAAAATAATATCCGTGGACATGAAAATAGTCGAAAATGATGTTGTGAGCGAAACGAGTCTAAAATAATGTCCGGAGGCGAAAATAGTCGAAAGTAACATTCAATGACGAAACGGGTAGAAAATAATGTACCAAGACGAGATATGTCCGAAATAACATACAGTAACTAAAAAATCGAAAATGACGTTCCGCGACGAAACGAGTCGGAAATGGCGTCCCGATATGAAACATGTCAAGAATAATGCAAGAAGGGACCAAAATAATGTTTCTGGGCGAAAACAGTCAAAAATAACGTTTCGGGGCGAGACGAGTTGAAAAGGATATTGTGCGACGAAATGGGTCGAAAACAGCAGTAATTTGGTGTTTCATGTGAGAGACAATGGTTTGATGAAGGGTTATTTAGGTATAAATATGAACTAGTGTATAGCCCGTCGAAACTCGACGGGTGATCACTTTACATTGTAATTTATAAGTAAAACGCAGCGGAACACACCAACAAACATAAATAATGAGGATGAGATTCACTCACCCGAACTCATTTAGAATTTATGTATTTATACTCGTTCTAAACTCAATTGAAAGATAATTTTACTACTTATTCTAGTTCAAAACTCATATAGTAACACATGAAAATGAAAGTATGGTACAAATATTCAGACTTGTTTAACATCTTTATACCCATGTTCATCAAACTCGATTAAAAGATTACTTTATTATCCGTTTATGTCCCACACCCCTATATATAATATTCGCTAATTACTCAACGTATTTAAATTTATATAATTTTAAATAACTAAACATAAGTTGCTATAGTAATTGGTTAATCCATCTCAATGAAAACTCAAATATTGTAGAGTAAAGGTTAAGAATAAATATTATAAATGACAGAAGATTAAAAGTTAAATTCCTAGTATAATTTTGTAATGATACAATCTTCAAAAACCCTTTACAATTTATATACCTATAATTTGATGTGGGATTCAAAATTTTAGATAAATAAGAATAAAAAACTTCATGTAGGAGAGAGTTAACGTGGAACTCCGAATCCATTTGCTATTAGATACTTTATATATTTATTTGTAAGTGAAGAGAATAGAGTTTATTAAAAAAATATAAAAATAATATTTGTGCATATATAAATTAGATAAAAAAATAAATATATACATACTTGGGCCAATGAGGTTTAATTAATAATTTACCAAATTTAATTTTATAATAAGAATAAAATAATTCATTTGGCCAACTCATTAGATGACCAAATTAAAATGGTGGTATAAAATAATTTAGCCAATGAGGTTTAATTAATATTTTACCAATAATTATTTCATTTGGTAATATGGTAAATGAAATATTTTACCAATAATTATTTCATTTGTTAATATTTTACCAATAATTTGGCCAATGAGGTTTAAAATAATTGGTAAATATTTTATTTACCATATTTAGTCATTCAATGAGTGGAGTGCCATTGAAAATCAAGCTGTGATAGAATATTTTAATAAATAACAATCTAGAATATAAAAGCACCACGTATGGGAGAGTTAATATGGTGGATGTGTAACAGTGTGTGTATATATATATTATTAATGCAAAAAACTCGCCAATTATACTTATTAGTCAGGTTCATCCATTCGGAGTTTCTCACCGCGGCAGAACACAACGAAGAACCAAAAAGATGAGCAAGGATTCGGCCACTCGAACCCATTTATAATTTATATAACCATACCCGTACGAAATCTGACTTAAAAGTGAATTTACTACGCTTTCCATCCCAAACCCATATAGTGATACCTGAAACAATACATCTATAGTTCAGCCATCTGATTTTAGATAAATAAGTATCCAAAATTAACGCTTAGTTCCCGAGTTTAACTTAACGAAAGAAAAGAAGGGAAATGGATGGAAATAAGAAGAAAGAAACAATATTTGGTGTTCGAGAGTTTTTTAATGAAAAGAAACGGAAAGAAATGGAAGGAAAACTTTCCCTCCTAACTTTCTTTCCGATTTGGAAGGATTTGGAGAGAAAAGAACAGAATTGTTAATTTTCCTTTCACTTCCTTCAAACTCGGGAATACAAAACACAATTTTCTTTTACTTTCATTTCTCTTCTTTTCTCTCCTAACTTTCTTTCTCTTTCTTTTCTTTCCTTTACTAAAACTCGGGAACGAAGCGTAAGAGAATGACACATAGGAGAGAGAATTAATCTAGTGATTCGAATCTGTAATGCTATTATATATATAGCTAATATACAAATAAAAACTTATTTTGAAAATTAAAAAATAATGAAACTCCTGATTTAAATTGAAAATGAGGAAATAATAATTTAACGTATTTATCGATCCAACTATAATAGATAATGTTTTATTCGATATTTTTCAGACGTCCAAAGAATTAATTGTAGGCTCTAGAAAATCACTGGTCTTGTGGAGGGTACTAATTTCTGCTACATGGGCCGGCCCATCAAAATACTTGCCCGATTATTTAATTTGGCCCCATGGGCTCGGACCGGACTGGGCGGGTACAATCCTTTTAATAGCTCATTAGGGGCTTTTCAGGCAAATTTTACCCCACATCCTAGGGGCACCTAACAAGATATTGGGCACCTAACAAATTTTACCCCTTGCCATATTTATAGTGAGGTAATATATATTGGGTTTTGGATGTAATATAAATATGACATGTGTAGTATAAATATGGCAACTGTACATGTATATAGCAAAGTGAGCACGTTGCTAAATACTCTTGGGATATGAGATATGAATCCTCATTTTCTGGTTGGAGCAGTAGAAATAATCAACCTGAATCAACACAAATCATTCTCAATTGTCGTTATTTAATATAGCATAATAAAAATCACAAATGGATATGACTAGATAAAATTGGACGATTATTTCCTAACTAATCTCTTATAGTTAATCATTGATGACACATGTTCCCTCTGATCCTTATTATCATTTTTAACTTATTCATCAATATCAACGAGTGTTAGTTAAAGTATAAAAGTGCATTTTTAAAAAAATAATTTCCTATTTTATCATTAATAATAATAATAACATTCCTTATCCATATTTTTTCCACTTTTTATAAAGTTGAGTAAATTAAAGGTACTTTTGTAAAGGGATGTCTCTTTTTTAGTAACAAATCATAAAAGTAATAAGTTATATATGCCATTCATAAAACTATAAGTTTTTGATACCAAAATGTGTAAAAAGACTTTATTACCCTTAAAGTCTACCAGTAAAAGATAAAAAACATAAAAAAATAGAAAATTATTAAAAGCAAAGAACAATAATCTAAACGGTCCCACAACTCAATATTTCTCTCTGCAAAAAAACTCTCCGATGTATCTCTCTGCAAAAAAATTCTCACGTCGTGAAACCCTTTCGCCGGCCAGAAAATGGTGAACTCCGACTACCACAGAGAATCTGAAGACGCCAGAAGTTCCTCACACGCTAGTGACACTCCATCTGAAGAGGAATTCGTTAATGAGCCGCCGGTTAGTGTATTTTTATTCACACACGATCGTTCCACGATGGTTGTTCATCGTCTCACGATAGTGCTGAAGAAGATGACACCATCGTGTGCACGATGGTCTTTCGTGGGCACGATGCTTTACACACGACGGTCATCGATCGTGTGTGCCGTCGTGGGCAAGAGGATCAAAGGCTTCTGCCTTGCACACGATGGCATGCACACGATCGATGCCCGTCGTGTGAGCTGTCGTGTTGCACACGATGGTCTTCACACGACGGGCATCGATCGTGTGCATGCCATCGTGTGCAATGCAGAATTTTTTTTCCGTTCTCTTAAGCATTCTATCATATTCTTATGATTTGTATGTCTATATTGCAGACTGGTTGCGCATGGAAGAGACCGACATTGCGCTTTGTTACACGTCAAGTGAATCTTTACATACGGGAGGCGGTATTTAAAGAGATCATTGAGACACTAAGAAGTATGGGCCGCAATTCCGAAGTTGGTGATCGAGCTATCGAGAGCTTGACCGAGGGGGTCCTGGGGCGTTTGATTAAAGTTAGGATAAATGGGAGTTCAAATACTGCCCTACATCACTTGATTGCCCGTCAATTGGAGGGTGATCAAATCCCCCCGGATGAGTTGTGGTTCCAGGTTTGCGGGAGGACCATTCATTTTACGACCCATGATTTTTCCATGATCACTGGACTGCATTTTGGAAACTCTACCTTCCATCCACAGGACGACCATCTCCTTCGGTCTGACGGTATTTTCCACAGAATACTCCATGGCAAAAATATTAAGGTTAGTGTTCTGCGGAAGAGGTTCAATGCTCGAGATTTTGGTAGAGACATAAGAGATTATATGAAGGTTGCCAATTTTCTTATATACTACTACTTTATCCTATGCTGTGACGACATGATGGTCGAGACATGGGCATGGGCATTAGTTGAGGATTTCGAGCAGTGGGATATGTATCCTTGGGGTTCTTATGCCTTTGGGGTTTTATCTTACTACATAGGCAACGTTGCCATGAAGGAGGGACAAGAGCATAAGGACTATCACTTCTATGGTCCTATTTGGGCTTTACAGATATGGTCGTATGAGATGATTCCTTCATTGGGAACATTGTGTGGTATTCGAGATAAATCTGTCCAAGTCCCCCGGTGTTTGATGTGGACTACGAGGAAGATGTTCTGTGATTTCACTCATTTCTTCGACGATAAGGTACATAAATTTGTAAACGTATTTTCTCTTGACTTCACTCATCTTTCAACGTTATGTGATTGCCCATCTAATGGTACGCTTTAATGACTACTTTTGCAGCACAAAGTACTTCCCTCTTTACCGCATCTGGAGGAGGATGAGGCTGAGTACTACTACCTGAGTTTTGAGAATGGCTCGCCATATGATGTTAAGTTTATTAAGCCTATAAGAATAGCTGTGAAGAACAAGGAGGATGAGCCTGCGCCGATCCCGAGAAAGAAAGTTATGGATAGGTTGAAGAAGGCTGCTGGGAAATTGATTACATCTGAGTCGGCATATAAAGTGTCGAAGCGACGCCGGCAGAGTACCCCACCAGTAGATGGTGGAGAGACATCGGACCGAGAGAGGCAGCCAGAGAGGGTGTGTTGTGTCCATGGACTTACTTGTCTGGACCACACCTAGTACGCGAGCAGGGATGAGTACTTCGATCGCCGTTTGAAGGCGATCTTGTACGACGAGTCGGAGACAGGATTTATTGATCGAGTTTCTCGTCGGTTGCTTTCTGGGATCGTGGATTTCTTCAGACCTACGCATAGACATTCTAGGAGCCCGATGCACTACTCAGCTGGGATCCATGATAGGTTTCCCGATAGGTCTCATCATTATGCATCTGTTAGCAGCGCCCAGCAGAGGATTCCTGACCCTCCATGTCACTCAGTATCTGGTGCAGCCCACAATCACCATTCTCAGCATCAGCCTAGTCATCATTCTCAGCGTTAGCCTAGTCACCATTCTCAGCGTCAGCCTAGTCACCATTCTGAGGTCCAGCACAGTCACCATTCTGAGATCCAGCACAGTCATCATTCTCAGAGTCATCATTCTTTTGAGCGGACTGAGCAGCCCCTTGATTATGAGCATTAGTATCAGCCATTTGACGAGCTGTTTCAGCAGTATGGGACGATATTCGATTGGTTTCAGGATGAGCATTATTATAGTGCAATGTTTCAATGTGAATGTGGTGGTCCTCAGCAGCAGCCTCCATTTCAGATCGAGCAGCCAGTTTTTGAGATCAAGCAGCCGGTTGTACAACTCTCTGATCATTATAGTTGTGAGAGGGACGCTGAGGGTGATGAAGATGGTGAGACTACCGGGACGCAGCAGTTGGGTGAGCGTAGTCTTTCACCGTGAATGAGTCGACCATCTTCTACTCTTCGGGAGCCTTTTATGGTGGCGCCTCCAAGAGATAGCGAGGCTATGAAGAAGTTGTACCTACACTTTAGGAGGGAGCAGCCACGTGATGCTATTATCCGGTGTTTGGAGACTGGACATGCTCTCAACCAGGTGTTATTTGACCGGATAGAGTCTAGCCGTGAAGACTTTGATGCCGAGGTGATAGACTGTTATGTGCTTGCGACTCGAGCGAGGCTTCAGAGGGGAGTCCGTAGTGTTGGTGTCGGTAGAGTTGGCACTGTACTTGCCGGCTTCCAATTTTACGTAAGTTCTATAACTTACTCGCTTGTATATCATTGGTGTGATGTGGATTTTTTTATTTTGTGGTTTGGTTTTTTGTAGTTAGTTATGGCCAACGAGTTTGCAAGACTCCATCCGGATGATCCACTTGGTATCAAGGTGACAGTGAAGCCGATTTACAGGGATTGAAAAATTTCTAAATGCATCGAGGACTACATGACAGGTCTTGATACACCATGTAACGCTCCGATTTCGCATATACATTTATTGTTAATTATAGAAAACATGTTTAATTTTATTAAATTAATACCCGATAATTTTGTCATTTAATTTATTTTATTTTCATGATCATGCAAATTCATTTGTCATTATAAGCCATGTCCAGTCATGTGATTCATATCATGTCATTTCTCGTTTTAATTCATCGTGTTTCATGTCGTCATTTCTAGGCCCGAGTCAAATTTTAAACAATATTAATTGTTACCCAAAAGATTTTATAAGATAAATAATAATAGTTATTATTATTTATTATTACTATTATTGTTATTATTATCCCTATTATTTATTATTATTAGAAGTAATATTAATATTATTATTATTTAATATTCCGCTTAACATTTGAAGAAAACGTTTTTTTTTCTTCTCTTCCTATACTCAGACTTCCCAAATTCTCCCCAAACTTCTTAAATCAATACATTTAACTTCAATTATTGAACCAAATTAAGACACATTCATTTTGAGTCTTTTCTAATTCTTCTTATTGTATATAACACATCCTATCATATTTGAGACCCTACACACAATTTCACGGTGGTGGAGAGCAGTGGAGGAATCTGCACAGCAAGCCAAAAGTTGTCGGACAGAAGAAAGTCCAGCGTCCAGCCAAATCGTTCGCAACACCCTCTGCCACCTCGATTTTTCCCGACGAGGTAAAAACTAAATTCTTAACATCTAAAATCTTCTTCATGTATTTGAATCAAAAACAGAAATTTCAACACAAGTCTTAACCTCCAACAAACCATGAACCCAATCTATTTGTCAATCGTAATCAAAGTCAGGAAGAATCTAAACCATCGGGCCTACCTTTACATGACCTGAATCCCAGAACTCAGAAAAACCTACTGTGAAGGTTTCTGCCTTCTTCTTCTTCGGCGGCGACAGATCCGGCCACCACATCGGCCACCACCTCAGCCTGAAACCACCATAACTTTCACTGACTACCAATCCCCAAAAGTGGAAATCAGAACCCGACCCGAAATCATGGCCGAATCCAAATAGGAACCCACATACAAGAACCCTGGATCAAAAAAAAAAAGCTCGAAACCCAGTTCCTGATTCGAACTCGCCGATCTGTCACCCAACCTCCTCATCACCGAGTTCAGTCCGCCACCACCCCATCTCGCGCTGCCCAGCGCTCGCGCGAACTCACCTCCAGCGACCCAGCAAACCGCCTCCAGCCACCCGAGTAGTCCGATTCCGTTTCGCTTGTGTGTGTGCACGACGGGATGTGTGCGGGCATCTGAGTGTGTGTTTTAGTGTGTGTATGTCTTGCGTGTGTGTGTGATATTAGAAGGAGGCTGTGAAGAATGAGGAGCAGGGTAACAATAGAGTATTTATACCCTAAACTTTTGGCCATTTTCTATTTCAGCCCTTCAGCTTTCAACTTCTTGCAGATTGGCCCCATTTAGGTTTTAAGTTTTAATTAAACCCTTCTTGACCAAGCCTAACCTATTGAATTTTATCAGATAATATTAATATTCAATTTGAGTTATGACGTGTATATTATTTTCAATTATAGTATTATATTAATAATAGTGACTATTATTATTAATTGTAGATAATAACAAGAATTTACGGGCCTAGAATCATCGAGTCAAATATTTCATCACATTCAAGTCAAGAACTGCATTTTATCCAGGTGTGGGGATTTATTACGCTTTTATTTATTTTAATTGCTTTATATATTGTCTCGTATGTGCACGTGAAATCAGTCAGAAGTACTTAAATGTGCAATCAGTCAGAAGCACTTAAATGTGCAACCAGTCAGAAGCACTTAAATGTGCAAATCAGTTAGAAGCACTTAATTGTGCACAAAGCCTTCGGGCTAGCCGGCCAGGCTTAATTTATCGATCATGTTGTTTATACTTGCTAATATATTTAGTAATTAACGTAGACATATTGCGTACTCTCCACACTGAGCGAGTTGGAAGCTCACCCCACTATTTTACCCCTTTTCAGGTTGAGAAGCTCGATGTGGCATGGACTTGAGTGTGGGATGATCAAGCTTCATGAGTTGTTATTTATTTATTTACTATTATTTTCCTCAAGATACGCTTTATGAACAATTATTCCATTTGGTTTATTTTAACGTCAAAGTATGTTTTTATTTAATGGTGACTTGGGATTATTACTTGCGATTGTTAAGTTTAATTTTCTTAAAAATGTATTTCCGCTGCAAAAATTTTATTTATCCTTCGTAAAATTAGACGAATTATTATTTTAGAAAAGTGGTCGCTACATAAGTGGTATCGGAGCAAATCTACGGTTCTGTAGACTCGTTAAAAATAGTTTCTTTTTCTAAACTAAAATTTTATTTTTCGCAAGTAGTCAAATATTTTTAGCAATTATGATCATCCACCTCTGCTGCTCCACATCGACTCCAAGGTACATTAAGTTATTATTATTCATTATGTGATGAATGCAGTTTACCAGATCAACCATGATTCATGCATTAAAGATGCATCTTCATTATATTTTGTACATAAGAATTTTATGATAAAGTATTTGGGCATGGAATTGTTTTCTTATAAATTCATAAGTATATGTGTGACATGCGTAAATCATCATTGCTAGAGACACAATATAACTCTCAATTTTATTTTCTCCCTGTCCTTGGGTAAGTACTGAAGGGTCGTTGCGTGTGGTATGCCTTAGGATGATGGCAACTCGTGGACGTGGACGCCTAGCTAACCGAGGTGCAGATAATCTTGGTGGTCAGAATGCCAACCTTGGTGCTGGTGGTGGTGGTGACGGAGGTCAGGATAACCACAACAATAACGTGCCAGCTCATACTCAGGCACAAGTTGTGCAACAGTTCCGGCGTTTCACCCCACCAACATTCAACGGTCGAGAAGGACTAACTTTTGTTGATGAATGGTTCATGTCTCTCGAGCGCACCTTTGAGCTCATTGGGTTCACTGATGCGCAAAGAATTCTTTGTGGCCAATATCAAATGGTGATGGATGTTGGATGCTGGTGGATAAGCTATTGGCGTTTGAGGCCGGCGGCCGAGCGTGCTGCATTGACTTGGGATCGATTCAAGGAAATAGTGATAGAACAGTACTACCCACAACATTACCGAGAGAAGATGGAGAGAGAGTTTTGGAATCTCGAACAAGGAAGGATGACGGTTGAAGAATATGAGAGGAAATTCAACCAAATCAGCTTCTTTGTGGAGCACATGGTGGATACAGACGGTAAGAGGGCCCTTAAGTTCCGGAGTGGTTTACGCCCGAGTATTCGTCACATCGTGGCTGGTCATGGGGTGCTACCATATACTGAGACAGTGTTTCGAGCTCAAGAGGTTGAGGCTAGCCATAATCGGGATCAACAACAGTCAACTAATCCTAATACCGGTAAGAGGCATTGGAATGGGAACCAAAATAAGGTTGTGGCTTCTAATAAACAGAAGAAAGTAGATGAGAAATCTGGACCGGGTGCGCGCCGATCACAAGGCTTGCATGCCCAAAGTGTGGTAAAAATCATGGCGGAGAGTGTTTGTATGGAAAAGGTGTCTGCTATAGATGCAAGGAGCCAGGACATTCATCTTCGAACTGTCATCTCCAAAGGGCCAAAGGTCAAGGTTCTGGAGGAAAAGCTCGCAGTTATACTTTGACCCAAAGGGACGCAGATGAGAATCCCGGCACGGTGTCAGGTATGCTTATGATCTCTAATGTGCCTGCTTTCGCTTTATTTGACACTGGTGCCACACATACTTTTATGTCTGCAAAGTTTTATCATTCCATTGGTCATAAAAGCGTTAGAACTATTGAGTCTCTCGAGGTTAGCTTACCGTTAGGAAATACGATCCTCACTAATACAATGATTGACGAGAATATTGAGATAGGAGGTAGAGAATTTGATGCTAGCCTGTATTTGATTAGCTCGATGGATTTTGACGTGATCCTTGGTATGGACTGGCTCGATAGACATGATGCCGATATAAGGTGCCGTGAGAAGAAGGTGACATTGAGGTGTTCTGAAGGCGATTCGATCATTTTTTATGGTACTAAGAGTAGGACGGTACCCAGAGTAATCACAGCCATGAAAGCACTAAGAAGCCTAAGGAAGGAGCAATGTCAGGGTTACTTGGTGAGTTTGGTCGACACTCGTACTAATGAGGTGTCCCCTATAGACGTACCTATAGTACGGGAGTTTTTGGATGTGTTTCCAGAAGATTTGCCGGGAGTCCCACCCAACCGGCAAGTGGAGTTTAGTATTGATTTAGTCCCTGGGGCGGCCCCAACGTCCAAAGCGCCATATAGAATGGCTCCGAGGGAACTTCAAGAATTGAAGGTCCAAATTCAAGAGTTGCTGGAGCTCGGATTTGTTCGTCCTAGTGTGTCACCATGGGGTGCACCAGTACTATTTGTAAGAAAGAAGGATGGATCACTTCGGATGTGTATAGATTACAGAGAGTTGAATCGACTCACGGTGAAGAACAAGTACCCACTATCGAGAATCGAGGATCAATTCGATCAGTTGAGAGGAGACAGAACCTTTTCGAAGATCGATTTGCGGTCGGGATACCACCAACTGAAGATAAGAGAGTGTGACATTCCCAAGACGACCTTCAGGACTCGTTACGGACATTTTGAATTTGTAGTGATGCCATTTGGTCTGAGTAATGCACCGGCAGTCTTTATGGATTTGATGAACAGGGTGTTGCAACCTTACTTGGATAAGTTCGTGATCGTTTTCATAGATGACATTTTGGTGTATTCTAAGGACAAGGAACAACACCAAGAGCATTTGAGAATTTCATTGGAGACATTTCGCAAGGAGAAGTTGTATGCCAAGTTCAAGAAATGTGAGTTTTGGTTGAACAGAGTTGGATTCCTTGGACATGTGGTGACTTCAAAAGGGATTGAGGTAGATCCCGATAAAGTTGTAGCAGTGAGTAGTTGGGGAGTACCCAGGAATGCGAGCGAAGTTCGCAGCTTTCTGGGCTTAGCTGGCTATTATAGAAGATTTATCGAAGGATTTTCGAAAATCGCCACTTCTATGACCCAGTTAACAAGGAAAGGCGTGAGGTTTGAATGGAGTGACAAGTGTGAGGAAAGTTTTCAAGAGTTGAAAAGGAGACTAACCTCGGCACCAGTATTAACGATTCCTGATCCGACGGAAGACTTTGTTATTTATAGTGATGCCTCAAAGCAGGGGTTGGGTTGTGTTCTGATGCAACATGGTAAAGTAGTAGCCTATGCATCGAGACAGCTTAAACCACATGAGTTGAACTATCCAATGCATGATTTGGAGTTGGCTGCTGTAGTACATGCGCTGAAGATTAGGCGTCACTATCTCTACGGAGGGAAGTGTGAGATATACACGGACCATAAAAGTTTGAAGTATCTTTTCACATGGAAGGATCTTAACATGAGACGAAGGAGATGGTTAGAATTGGTTAAGGACTATGATTGTACCATCCATTTATTAGGAATATGCCCTCGAATGCCACTCAGAGGATGAGAGAGTGAGAGCAATTGTATTGTAATTATGAATATTATATTTAATAAGGCAATTATTATTTCTATATTATTGTATATCACTCGCATTGTGATTTGGTATATAGAATAATAGTCCTTGTATTTGAGAGTGAACATTCTACTCCTTATGGAGATAGGCACTAGAAGTGTTTAGAGCTCGAATGCTTAACTAGTTCGCAAGTCGATAAAACTTAACAGGACATTAAGTTTTAATAAGACTTGTATAACTGATGCTAGGATGTGTGCATGTCTTGATAGCATAGTTATAAGTATATTGGTGGGACCAGTATACTCGAACATGACTCATACTCGATTCAGTCACACGATATTCACTCTCGGAGAGTCGATGACGAATCGAAAGGTTGTGATAGTATACGTGGACCTTTGACTTGAGGGTTCAGTAGAAGATGTGTCTGTGACATTTAGTTTGTCATTAGAGTAGTTAGACTCATTTGCTTAATTGCTGAGTCGACCTCGAAGTGCGGACTATACGGGCGAGTAGCGATCTTTCTTTGAACACCAAGAAAGATTCTATCTCTGTTAGTGAGCGGGCGAATGTCTATACGGTTAATGGCAAATAAGATCATAAGTCTTTGGCAAAGCATTACGATATAGTCGTATTAGATACACTATTAATCGGTCGGTCTTGATTTGCATTAATACATGTATAAAGTTTAGTCAACGGTAGGGTTTGACTTTCTTGTGACCGAAGACTTGGCCGGGACATCGATGAAGAGGTCTATACGTATATAGTATTCACGACATAATGGTTACGGAATGATTCGTTCATTCATTCTCGATCGGGGTTTCTGATGCGGCCCGCTAGGCTGGCTAAGTGCTGCCCGCACTCATTGGTTCCTCCCAATGCCGGCTGAGACGAACCTACAAAGTCGCGCAATAGGATCATTTATGGATAAATGTGAATTAATAATCTCTCTTATAATATTAGATATTAGATATCTAAGTTTGATTTATCGGATAAATCAAATAGCGGTCTTATGAATTGTAAGTAGGTTACTGGGTGGTTACTTTAATTCATAAATTATATTTCTTAGAGAAATATATATTTGTGTTTGATATAATTAATTAATTGGATTAATTAATTAGTCCAAACACATTGGAAATAAAACGGATTCGTTTGACGAACATCCGGTACACGAGGGATTCGTTTTGACGAACATCCAGTACACGAGCCGAGTAAATTCGATCCGTCTTCTTGGAAATTTCCCTTAAGGCCGCATTCCTCCCTCTCTTGTCTCTAAGATCAAGATGAAGTTTTCAACCTTACTCTCTCTCTCAAATTCGTGATTTTGAGTTCATACAAGAAGAAGTTGTCCTCTCTCCTTTTTAAAGACTTTTATTTATAAAAAAATGAAAGTCTTCCTTTAACACATGATTGAGGGTATCAAATACACCTCACATATGTCACCTAGTGACATAAAATAAGTATGAAAGAGACAAGAGAGGGAGGAGGGCGGCCTTAAGGGAAATTTCCAAGAAGACGGGTCGAATTTACTCAGCTCGTGTACTGGATGTTCGTCAAAACGAATTCCTCGTGTACCGGATGTTCGTCAAACGAATCCATTTTATTTCCAATGTGTTTGGACTAATTAATTAATCCAATTAATTAATTATATCAAACACAAATATATATTTCTCTAAGAAATATAATTTATGAATTAAAGTAACCACCCAGTAACCTACTTACAATTCATAAGACCGCTATTTGATTTATCCGATAAATCAAACTTAGATATCTAATATCTAATATTATAAGAGAGATTATTAATTCACATTTATCCATCAATGATCCTATTGCGCGAGTCCGTAGGTTCGTCTCAGCCGGCATTGGGAGGAACCAATGAGTGCGGGCAGCACTTAGCCAGCCTAACGGGCCGCACTGTAAACCCCGACTGAGAATGAATGAACGAATCATTCCAGAACCATTATGTCGTGAATACTATATACGTATAGACCCTTCATCAGATGTCCCGGTCAAGTCTTCGGGTCACGGTAAAGCCAAACCCTACTGTTGACTAAACTCTATACATGTGTTAATGCAAATCAAGACCGACTGATTAATAGTGTATCTAATACGACTATATCAGAATGCTTTGGCCAAAGACTTATGATCTTATTTGTCATTAACCGTATAGGACATTCGCCTGCTCACTAACAGGAGATAGAATCCTTTCTTGGTGTTCAGCAAAGACTGCTACCTGCCCGTATAGTCCGCACTTCGAGGTCGACTCAGCAATTAAGCAAATGAGTCTAACTACTCTAATGACAAACTAAACGTCACAGACACATCTTCTACTGAACCCTCAAGTCAAAGGTCCACGTATACTATCACAACCTTTCGATTCGTCATCGACTCTCAGAAGTGAATACGTGTGGTGAATCGAGTATGAGTCATGTTCGAGTATCTGGTCCCACCAATATACTTATAACTATGCTATCAAGACGTGCACACATCCTAGCATCAGTTATACAAGTCTTATTAAAACTTAATGTCCTGTTAAGTTTTATCGACTTGCGAACTAGTTAAGCATTCGAGCTCTAAACACTTCTAGTGCCTATCTCCTTATCTCCATAAGGAGTAGAATGTTCACTCTCAAATACAAGGACTATTATTCTATATACCAAATCACAATGCCAGTGATATACAATAATATAGAAATAATGATTGCCTTATTAAATATAATATTCATAATTACAATACAATTGCTCTCACTCTCTCATCCTCTGAGTGGCATTCGAGGGCATATTCCTAACAATCTCCCACTTGCACTCAATGCCACAAACTGTGGTATCAGAGCGAGGTCAAATATATCGTATATACGATCATCTTTGCATTTGGAATGTTATTTGATGATGTTTATGATTTAGAATCATAATAGATATGATCGAAGAAATTTAATCGTTCGTAGTAAGTCAAGTTTCGACTATTTTATGTGAATTATAAATCTGACAAATTTGATTTTTGTTGATAAATAAGTTCTTCATGAAGTTAAGAAACTTTTTCATTTTGGAAGCGAGTCGAAAAAATGAGTAAAACGGGGGTTAAACACGAATACCGCACGAAGACGCAGCTGCCGGCTGACTCTTGGGCTCTTGCTGGCCGAGAGTGACTCGGTAGGCTCTGTAGGTTGCTCGGCGGCTACGGGCATTGGCGAGAGTGACTCGGTCGGGCAATTCTCGGGTTTTCGGCCCGATTTTGAATCGGGCCGTGGCCTGACGATCTTTGGATTTTAGGGACTCCATTTTGTGTTTATATTTCGTTGTAATAATTTTCAAAATTTAAATTGGATTTAATTGGATTTAATAAAATATTTGGAATATCTTTTTATTAAGGAAAATTATTAGACGAGAATATTGTTTTGGCGGATTACTTTGAGCGGATTAAAATGACGATTATAAATATTAATTTGATTAATATTGTAGAAATTAAATAGATTAATTTTTATATTAATTGGATTAATATATTAATTGATTATTTAATTTCATTTACCGTTACATGTTGTATGGAATGCCTTATGTGATGGTGATATAGCTCGTGGACTTAGTTGTTGATTTGTTCGATTCGATATGGTTGTAAAGGCCATTTTGAGCCTATTTATTTTTACTAGAAAATATGTATTATAGGACGTATTGTTCAATGATGTAATTATTCATATGGCTATGACGAAGACCGAAGGCGACCGACTAGAAGGCGAAGAATCAATCTTGTATTTTCCTTTCTTTATTTGGCTTGGCCCAATACTTAGGAAAAAGTCCATGAGCTATATGTTAGTAACTAGGTTGCTATTTATTGTTTTTCATTTTGAATGATTGACAAACCACAAACCGCGCTTATAAACGGATTAATGTGCAAAGTGTAACATATAATCGCGTTAATACTCCCACTTACAAACACTAAGTTATAAAGGTTACGATGTTTCCTACCCTCCGTCAAACTCATGGAAATTTGAAATCTAAACCGGAATATTATTCTTCCGAGTATGTCGGGGTAATATTTTTGGGGAAAGTTGATAAATTCCTAGAGTGCATTAGATGCCTTTGGTTGTGACAAATCAAACCCCTATAAACCGTATGGGTTGCCGGGTAAGATTGATTGTCAGACTAATAGGAGTTGACGGTTTAAACTTAGATAGTTCAGCGAGCCATAGAAACCGAATGGGTTGAGGGCAAGTGAACTAGGGGTAAAAGAAGATTGAATCATCCATTAGATGGGTTGGTATTAGACACCACTTTATAAAGAATAATAGAATATAAACCGTATGGTTTGCCCTCTATTAAACTTTGTAAAGAAATCGATCACCACTATGAAGTCACCCAAGACTTACGGATTTAACATGGGAGTGTGTAAATGCCGATAAAATAGTGGGAGCCGAGTTATGAATAAAGAAAGTCCTTAAATTCTTTACTCGGATCATAATTAAACAATCACTAACGAATCTCATATTATTCTCTGCAGTTAACAAAACTCTCAATATGACAATGAACCCACTCGCTATACTACTTGAAAAGAACGTCCTGAGTGGTCCAAACTATGTGGACTCGCTTCGGAACTTGAGGATTATCCTAACTATGGAAATGCTGGGATACGTCTTGGAGGCGGACATCCCAGCGGCTCCTGCAAAAACCCGATCCAATCAGGAAGATGTCGATGCCCATGAGAAATGGGTAAAAGACGACATAAGAGTGCGAGGGTACATGTTAGGCTCAATGACCAATGAGCTTCAACGTGCCCATGAAAAGATGACGTCTTCACGAGCCATCTTAGCGCACCTGGCTGAGCTCTATGGAGAGCATAGCCGAACTGCTAGATATGAGATATCAAAGCAATTATTCGGCGCCAGGATGAAGGAAGGAGAGAAGGTTGGGGACCATGTCCTCAAGATGATCTCGATGATTGAGAGATTGGAATCTCTTGATTTTCAGATGCATGCATCTCTCCAAACTGACCTTACCCTGCAGTCACTTCCTGACTCATTTTCCCAATTTGTCATGAACTTCAACTGCAATGAGATTACATGTAACTTAGCTAGGCTAATGAACAAACTAACGACTGCCCAGTCTCAGATGAAGACAAAGGGAAAGAAAGCTGCACTTGTGATTTCTTCTAAGACTTGGAAGTCCAAGAATAAGAAGAAAAAGAACAAGAAGCGGTTTGGTCCAATAGCCAAGATCGATAAGGAAAGGGGCAAGGCCCCAATGGTTCAAAAGAGCAAAGGGGCCAAGAAAACGGATGTATGCCTCAACTGTGGTGAGCTAGGACACTGGAAGAGGTATTGTCCAAAGCTTGACCGTAATGCGCCTTCAGGTACGGAACTACTAGTTTTAGAAACAAATTGTTCTGTAACTGTATATTCTACTTCTTGGATACTTGATTCCGGTGCGAGTTCTCACATTTGTACAATAAATCAGGATCTGGAACCAAGTAGGGAGCTGGATTCAGGGGAGGTGATGGTCACCGTCGGAAGTGGGCATAGTGTCGAGGCTTCTGATATCGGATCCCTTATGTTGGATTTAGAATCTGGTTTTATTCTCACTTTAGAATATGTACTTGTTTTGCCCAAGGGGCACAAGAATATTGTATCAATTCTGGTCATGGACCGAAAGGGATTTCACTTCTTTATTGGAGATGGGTCCTGTCGTATTTATTTCAGAAATAAATTGGTTGGTACTGCTACATTATTAAATGGTTTATACCATTTAAATTTAAAGAATAAGACAAGTGTGAACACTATAACTAGGAAGCGTGGTATGGATGAAACGAACCAAGCACTTAAGTAGCATCTTAGACTTGGTCATATCTGTCAGACCAAGGTTCATAAAATGGAGAAAGATGCGCTTACGGGTCCATTGGGATCAGATCCCTATCCAACTTGTGAATCTTGCCTTCAAGGCAAAATGACTAAGTTACCCTTCGCAGGGACTTTTGAAAGAGCTGCTGAAAAACTTGGATTGATCCATACCGACGTACATGGCCCTTTTGAAGTGGCACGAGGCGGCTTTGATATTTCATTACATTCACGATGACCATACTGGTATGGATTCGTGTACTTAATGAAACATAAGTAAAGCTTTTGATAAATTCAAGGAATTTAAAGCCCTAGTTGAAAATCAAGCAGTAACCGTGTTAAGACTCTTGGTCGGGGCCAGGGGTGGTGAGTACATGAGTACCGAATTTGATGAGTTCTTAAAAGAACTAGGAATAGTGTCACAATTCACTCCTCCGGCTACTCCACAATTAAATGGTGTATCATAAAGAAGGAACCGAACCTTGTTGGACATGGTTCGCTCCATGCTTAACTATCTTGATCTACCGATTTATACGTGGGTTACGGGCTCCTTCTTTGTGCATATCTTGAGCAGATGTCCTTTCAAATCCGTTCCTAAGACTCCCCATGAGATGTGGAGAGGTAGGAAACCAAGTCTTAATCACATTAGGATTTGGGGATGCCACCTTATGTCAAGAAGACTAAAGTAGAGAAATTGGAAACTAGGTGCTGTGAAGGTCGTTTCATAGGATATCCGAGGATTACATGGGATATCTATTCTACATGCACGAAGATCATAGGGTTATCGTTGCTATACAAGCACACTTCTGGAAGATCGGTTTATTCGGAAGGAGGGGCGGTAGAAATATTTCTTTGGAAGAAATAAAAGAAACACCAAATGAGACACCTATGCAAGATATAAGAACCGAACCTTGAAATACAAATACAACCTCGCAAGTCTAGTAGAATTTCTCAATTACCCGAGAGGTATGGCTATCTCGCATCAAGAGGCCCAGGTGTCCATGAGATGACAGAAAGTAGTCAAGAGAATGATCCTTCTACATACGACCAAGCGATGGTAGACGTTGACTCCACCAAGTGGCAAGAAGCTATGGAAGCTGAGATAGACTCAATGCATGCTAATCAGGTCTGGACTTTAGTAGATCGTCCTAAAGGCATAGTGCCTATTGGAAACAAATGGATCTATAAGAGAAAGACTGATGGAGATGGCAAGGTTGATACCTATAAGGCCAGGCTTGTGGCAAAGGGTTATTCCCAAAGAGAAGGAATCGATTACTTCGAGACCTTCTCGCATGTAGCTATGATTAAGTCTATTCGCATGATGCTTGCTATAGCAGCCCACTTAGATTATGAAATATGGCAAATGGATGTGAAAACGACATTCCTAAATGGACTCCTCGAGGAGGAGATTTATATGGAACAGCCCAAGGAATTCATATCTCAAACCAATATTCATAAAGTATGCAAACTTCAGAGTGCCATTTATGGACTGAAGCAAGCTTCACGGAGTTGGAATCTTCGTTTTAACGAGACAGTCAAAGAGTTTGATTTTGTCCAAAACGAAGAAGAGCCCTGTATTTACAAGAAGGTTAGTGGTAGCAAAATTGCGTTCTTAATACTATATGTAGATGACATTCTACTTATAGGAAACGACGTAGGAATGCTCAGTTCTGTGAAAGCTTGGCTTTCTAAAGAGTTCTCAATGAAAGACTTGGGAGAAGCTACCTATATTCTGGGTATTCGTCTCTACCGGGATAGAGCGAAAAGAATGTTAGGTCTTTCCCAAGCCCAATACATAGAAAAAATCCTGAAGCAATTTAGGATGGAAGATTCTAAAAGAGGGTTTCTACCTATGCAACATGGTGCAAAACTTTCCTTAGAGATGTGTCCTCAAAGTGAGGAAGATAGAAAGGAAATGAGCAAGGTACCTTATGCTTCGGCAGTAGGTAGTCTTATGTATGCAATGATTTGCACTAGGCCGGACATTGCCTATGCTGTGAGCATAGTAAGTCGGTTTCAGTCAAATCCAGGGCAGGAACATTGGACTACTGTAAAGAACATTCTTAAGTACCTAAGGAGGACTAAAGACTTGGTTCTTACATACGGCGGTGGAGAACTAAAAGTGATGGGTTATACAGACTCAGATTTTTCGGGGGACATAGATGCTCAGATGTCCACATCAGGGTATATCTTTACTCTGAATGGTGGGGCAGTTTCTTAGAGAAGTGCCAAGCAAAGTTCGACTGCTATCTCTACATGTCAAGCCGAATATCAGGCAGCCACGGAGGCTGCTAAAGAAGCTTTTTGGATAAAGAAGTTCACTGAGGAACTTCAAGTGGTTCCTAACGCATAGAAGCCCGTGACATTGTTTTGTGACAACGACGAAGCTTTGCACAGGCTAAGGAGCCTAGGGCTCACCACAAAACCAAACATATTGCGAGAAAATATCATTTTGTTAGAGAAATTGTTCGGGATGGGAATGTTACACTGCAGAGAGTAGACACAGCAAATAACGTTGCTGATCCGCTTACCAAGCCACTATCTCAGAAGGTCTTGTGGCATTGAGTGCAAGTGGGAGATTGTTAGGAATATGCCCTCGAATGCCACTCAGAGGATGAGAGAGTGAGAGCAATTGTATTGTAATTATGAATATTATATTTAATAAGGCAATTATTATTTCTATATTATTGTATATCACTGGCATTGTGATTTGGTATATAGAATAATAGTCCTTGTATTTGAGAGTGAACATTCTACTCCTTATGGAGATAAGGAGATTGGCACTAGAAGTGTTTAGAGCTCGAATGCTTAACTAGTTCGCAAGTCGATAAAACTTAACAGGACATTAAGTTTTAATAAGACTTGTATAACTGATGCTAGGATGTGTGCACGTCTTGATAGCATAGTTATAAGTATATTGGTGGGACCAGTATACTCGAACATGACTCATACTCAATTGATCACGGTATTCACTCTCGGAGAGTCGATGACGAATCGAAAGGTTGTGATAGTATACGTGGACCTTTGACTTGAGGGTTCAGTAGAAGATGTGTCTGTGACGTTTAGTTTGTCATTAGAGTAGTTAGACTCATTTGCTTAATTGCTGAGTCGACCTCGAAGTGCGGACTATACGGGCAGGTAGCAGTCTTTGCTGAACACCAAGAAAGGATTCTATCTCCTGTTAGTGAGCAGGCGAATATCCTATACGGTTAATGGCAAATAAGATCATAAGTCTTTGACCAAAGCATTATGATATAGTCGTATTAGATACACTATTAATCAGTCGGTCTTGATTTGCATTAACACATGTATAGAGTTTAGTCAACAGTAGGGTTTGACTTTACCGTGACCCGAAGACTTGACCGGGACATCTGATGAAGGGTCTATACGTATATAGTATTCACGACATAATGGTTCTGGAATGATTCGTTCATTCGTTCTCGATCGGGGTTTACTGATGCGGCCGCTAAGTGGCTAAGTGCTGCCCGCACTCATTGGTTCCTCCCAATGCCGGCTGAGACGAACCTACGGAGTCGCGCAATAGGATCATTAATGGATAAATGTGAATTAATAATCTCTCTTATAATATTAGATATTAGATATCTAAGTTTGATTTATTGGATAAATCAAATAGCGGTCTTATGAATTGTAAGTAGGTTACTGGGTGGTTACTTTAATTCATAAATTATATTTCTTAGAGAAATATATATTTGTGTTTGATATAATTAATTAATTGGATTAATTAATTAGTCCAAACACATTGGAAATAAAGCGGATTCGTTTGACGAACATCCGGTACACGAGGATTCGTTTTGTGAACATCGATTACGAGCGAGTAAATTCGACCCGTCTTCTTGGAAATTTCCCTTAAGGCCGCCCTCCTCCCTCTCTTGTCTCTTTCATACTTATTTTATGTCACTAGGTGACATATGTGAGTGTATTTGATACCTCAATCATGTGTTAAAGGAAGACTTTCATTTTTTTATAAATAAAAGTATTTAAAAAGGAGAGAGGACAACTTCTTCTTGTATGAACTCAAAATCACGAATTTGAGAGAGAGAGAGTAAGGTTGAAAACTTCATCTTGATCTTAGAGACAAGATATAAGAAGAATACATTGAGAGAGAAAATTCCTACAAGCTTCCCTAGCCGCATTCTTGAAGAAAGGAAGCTTGTCGATTTTTCCATCAAGTTCCGGCATGTGAAGTAGAGGCATCTTGCTTTAGGTGCTTGGAACGAAAGTCTCTTCATCATCATCATCATCATACGAAGGTTTTTCAGAGACATCATAGGTATGGGACTTTGATTCCTTGATCTTCGTATTTTTCTTTTCGTATATACGTTACTTGATCGATCCTCTTAGGGATTCCGTTATTCTTCCGCTGCGTTTATTTTCTGTGGAATCCTAACAGTGGTATCAGATCGAGGTCAAATATATCGTATATATGATCATCTTTGCATTTGGAATGTTATTTGATGATGTTTATGATTTAGAATCATAATAGATATGATCGAAGAAATTTAATCGTTCGTAGTAAGTCAAGTTTCGACTATTTTATGTGAATTATAAATCTGACAAATTTGATTTTTGTTGATATATAAGTTCTTCATGAAGTTAAGAAACTTTTTCGTTTTAGAAGCGAGTCGAAAAAATGAGTAAAACGGGGGTTAAACACGAATACCGCGAAGCGCATTGCCGTGACGGCTTCTTTGGGCTGCTGCTGGCCGGCGAGAGTGACTCGGTAGGCTCTTTAGCTGCTCGGCGGCTGTAGGCGATGGCCGAAGTGACTTCGGTCAGGCGATTCTCGGGTTTTCGGCCCGATTTTGAATCGGGCCGTAATGGGCACGATCTTGGATTTTACGGGACTCCATTTTTGTGTTTATATTTCGTTGTAATAATTTTGAAATTTAAATTGGATTTAATTGGATTTAATAAAATATTTGGAATATCTTTTTATTAAGGAAAATTATTAGACGAGAATATTGTTTTGGCGGATTACTTTGAACGGATTAAAATGACGATTATAAATATTAATTTGATTAATATTGTAGAAATTAAATAGATTAATTTTTATATTAATTGGATTAATATATTAATTGATTATTTAATTTCATTTACCATTACATGTTGTATGGAATGCCTTATGTGATGGTGATATAGCTCGTGGACTTAGTTGTTGATTTGTTCGATTCGATATGGTTGTAAAGGCCATTTTGAGCCTATTTATTTTTACTAGAAAATATGTATTATAGGACGTATTGTTCAATGATGTAATTATTCATATGGCTATGACGAAGACCGAAGACGACCGACTAGAAGACGAAGAATCAATACTGTATTTTTCCTTTCTTTATTTGGCTTGGCCCAATACTTAGGAAAAAGTCCATGAGCTATATGTTGGTAGTAACTAGGTTGCTATTTATTGTTTTTCATTTTGAATGATTGACAAACCACAAACCGCGCTTATAAACGGATTAATGTGAAAAGTGTAACATATAATCGCGTTAATACTCCCACTTACAAACACTAAGTTATAAAGGTTATGAGGTTTCCTACCCTCCGTCAAACTCATGGAAAATTGAAATTTAAACCGGAATATTATTCTTCCGAGTATGTCGGGGTAATATTTTTGGGGAAAGTTGATAAATTCCTAGAGTGCATTAGATGCCTTTGTTTGTGATAAATCAAACCCCTATAAACCGTATGGGTTGCCGGGTAAGATTCAATTGTCAGACTAATAGGAGTTGACGGTTTAAACTTAGATAGTTCAGCGAGCCATAGAAACCGAATGGGTTGAGGGCAAGTGAACTAGGGGTAAAAGAAGATCGAATCATCCATTAGATGGGTTGGTATTAGACACCACTTTATAAAGAATAATAGAATATAAACCGTATGGGTTGCCCTCTATTAAACTTTGTAAAGAAATCGATCACCACTATGAAGTCACCCAAGACTTAGGGATTTAACATGTGAGTGTGTAAATTCAGATAAAATAGTGGGTGCCTAGTTATTAATAAAGAAAGTCATTATATTCTTTACTCGGATAATAATTAAACAATCACTAACGAATCTCATATTATTCTCTCAGCTTAACAAAACTCTCAATATGACAATGAACCCACTCGCTATACTACTTGAAAAGAACGTCTGACCGGGTCCGAACTATGTGGTGGCCGGAACTTGAGGATTGTCCTAACTATGGAAATGTTGGGATACGTCTTGAGGCGGACATCCCGGCTCCTACAAGAACCCGAGCCAATCGGAAGATGTCGATGCCCATGAGAAATGGTTAATAGACGACATAAGATTGCGACGGTACATAATAGGCTCAAAGAACAATGAGCTACAACGTACACATTAAAAGAAGACGTCATCACGAGCCATCTTAGCGCACTGGTGAGCTCTATGGAGAGCATAGCCGAACCGCTAGATATGAGATATCAAAGCAATTATTCGGCGCCAGGATGAAGGAAGGAGAGAAGGTTGGGGACGATGTCCTCAAGATGATCTCGATGATTGAGAGATTGGAAGCTCTTGATTTTCGATGCATGCATCTCTCCAAGCCGACCTTATCCTCTGAGTCACTTCGACTCATTTTCCCAATTTGTCATGAACTTCAACCGCAATGAGATTGCATGTAACTTAGTCGGCTAATGAACAAGCGACGACCGCCTGATCTCAGATGAAGACAAAGGGAAAGGAAGCTGCACTTGTGATTTCTTCTAAGACTTGGAAGTCCAAGAATAAGAAGAAAAAGAACAAGAAGCGGTTAGGTCCGATAGCCAAGATCGATAAGGAAAGGGGCAAGGCCCCAATGGTTCAAAAGAGCAAAGGGGCCAAGAAAACGGATGTATGCCTCAACTGCGGTGAGCTAGGACACTGGAAGAGGTATTGTCCAAAGCTTGACCGTAATGCGCCTTCAGGTACGGAACTACTAGTTTTAGAAACAAATTGTTCTGTAACTGTATATTCTATTTCTTGGATACTTGATTCTGGTGCGAGTTCTCACATTTGTACAATGAATCAGGATCTGGAACCAAGTAGGGAGCTGGATTCAGGGGAGGTGATGGTCACCGTCGGAAGTGGGCATAGTGTCGAGGCTTCTGATATCGGATCCCTTATGTTGGATTTAGAATCTGGTTTTATTCTCACTTTAGAATATGTACTTGTTTTGCCCAAGGGGCACAAGAATATCAGATCAATTCCGTCATGGACCGAAAGGGATTTCACTTCTTTATTGGAGATGGGTCCTGTCGTATTTATTTCAGAAATAAATTGGTTGGTACTGCTACATTATTAAATGGTTTATACCATTTAAATTTAAAGAATAAGACAAGTGTGAACACTATAACAAGGAAGCGTGGTATGGATGAAACGAACCAAGCACTTAAGTGGCATCTTAGACTTGGTCATATCGGTCAGACCAAGGTTCATAAAATGGAGAAAGATGGGCTTACGGGTCCATTGGGATCAGATCCCTATCCAACTTGTGAATCTTGCCTTCAAGGAAAAATGACTAAGTTACCCTTCCCAGGGACTTTTGAAAGAGTCAAAAACTTGGATTGATCCATACCGACGTCTGTGGCCCTTTTGAAGTGGCACGAGGCGGCTTTGATTTCATTACATTCACCGATGACCATACTGTATGGATTCGTGTACTTAATGAAACATAAGTCTGAAGCTTTTGATAAATTCAAGGAATTTAAAGCCCTAGTTGAAAATCAAGCAGTAACCGTGTTAAGACTCTTCGGTCGACCGGGTGGTGAGTACATGAGTACCGAATTTGATGAGTTCTTAAAAGAACTAGGAATAGTGTCACAATTCACTCCTCCGGCTACTCCACAATTAAATGGTGTATCGAAAGAAGGAACCGAACCTTGTTGGACATGGTTCGCTCCATGCTTAACTATCTTGATCTACCGATTTATACGTGGGGTTACGCGCTCCTAACTGCTTGTGCATATCTTGAGCAGATGTCCTTCCAAATCCGTTCCTAAGACTCCCATGAGATGTGGAGAGGTAGGAAACCAAGTCTTAATCACATTAGGATTTGGGGATGCCACCTTATGTCAAGAAGACTAAAGTAGAGAAATTGGAAACTAGGTCTGTGAAAGGTCGTTTCATAGGATATCCAGGGGATTCCATGGGATATCTATTCTACATGCACGAAGATCATAGGATCATCGTTTCTATACAAGCACACTTCCTGGAAGATCAGTTTATTCAGGAAGGAGGGGCAGGTAGAAATATTTCTTTGGAAGAAATAAAAGAAACACCAAATGAGACACCTATGCAAGATATAAGAACCGAACCTTCTGAAATACAAATACAACCTCGCAATTCTAGTAGAATTTCTCAATTACCTGAGAGGTATGGCTATCTGCATCAAGAGGAACTGGGTGTCCATGAGATGACAGAAAGTAGTCAAGAGAATGATCCTTCTACATACGACCAAGCGATGGTAGACGTTGACTCCACCAAGTGGCAAGAAGCTATGGACGCTGAGATAGACTCAATGCATGCTAATCAGTGCGGACTTTAGTAGATCGTCCTAAAGGCATAGTGCCTATTGGAAACAAATGGATCTATAAGAGAAAGACTGATGGAGATGGCAAGGTTGATACCTATAAGGCCAGGCTTGTGGCAAAGGGTTATTTCCAAAGAGAAGGAATCGATTACTTCGAGACCTTCTCGCATGTAGCTATGATTAAGTCTATTCGCATGATGCTTGCTATAGCAGCCCACTTAGATTATGAAATATGGCAAATGGATGTGAAAACGGCATTCCTAAATGGATTCCTCGAGGAGGAGATTTATATGGAAGTAGAAGGGATTCATATCTCAAACCAATATTCATAAAGTATGCAAACTTCGTGCCATTTATGGATGAAGCAAGCTTCACGGAGTTGGAATCTTCGTTTTAACGAGGCACCAAAGAGTTTGATTTTGTCCAAAGCGAAGAAGAGCCTGTATTTACAAGAAAGTTAGTGGGAGCAAAATTGCGTTCTTAATACTATATGTAGATGACATTCTACTTATAGGAAGCAGCGTAGAATGCTCGATTGTGAAAGCTTGGCTTTCTAAAGATTTCTCAATGAAAGACTTGGGAGAAGCTACCTATATTCTGGGTATTCGTCTCTACCGGGATAGAGCGAAAAGAATGTTAGGTCTTTCCCAAGCCCTCTACATAGAAAAAATCCTGAAGCGATTTAGGATGGAAGATTCTAAAAGAGGGTTTCTACCTATGCAACATGGTGCAAAACTTTCCTTAGAGATGTGTCCTCAAAGTGAGGAAGATAGAAAGGAAATGAGCAAGGTATTTTATGCTTCGGCAGTAGGTAGTCTTATGTATGCAATGATTTGCACTAGACCGGACATTGCCTATGCTATGAGCGTAGTAAGTCGGTTTCAGTCAAATCCAGGGCAGGAACATTGGACTGCTGTAAAGAACATTCTTAAGTACCTAAGGAGGACTAAAGACTTGGTTCTTACATACGGCGGTGGAGAACTAAGAGTGATGGGTTATACAGACTCAGATTTTTCGGGGGACATGGATGCTCAGATGTCCACATCAGGGTATATCTTTACTCTGAATGGTGGGGCAGTTTCTTGGAGAAGTGCCAAGCAAAGTTCGACTGCTATCTCTACATGTCAAGCTGAATATCAGGCAGCCACGGAGGCTGCTAAAGAAGCTTTTTGGATAAAGAAGTTCACTGAGGAGCTTCAAGTGGTTCCTAACGCAGAGAAGCCCGTGACACTGTTTTGTGACAACGACGGAGCTTTGCACAGGCTAAGGAGCCTAGGGCTCACCACAACACCAAACATATTGCGAGAAAATATCATTTTGTTAGAGAAATGGTTCGGGATGGGAATGACACTGCAGAGAGTAGACACAGCAAATAACGTTGCTGATCCGCTTACCAAGCCACTATCTCAGAAGGTCTTAGAGAGACATCTGGAGAGTATGGGTATTAGATACCATAGTTTGTGGCATTGAGTGCAAGTGGGAGATTGTTAGGAATATGTCCTCGAATGCCACTCAGAGGATGAGAGAGTGAGAGCAATTATATTGTAATTATGAATATTATATTTAATAAGGCAATTATTATTTCTATATTATTGTATATCACTGGCATTGTGATTTGGTATATAGAATAATAGTCCTTGTATTTGAGAGTGAACATTCTACTCCTTATGGAGATAAGGAGATTGGCACTAGAAGTGTTTAGAGCTCGAATGCTTAACTAGTTCGCAAGTCGATAAAACTTAACCGGACATTAAGTTTTAATAAGACTTGTATAACTGATGCTAGGATGTGTGCACGTCTTGATAGCATAGTTATAAGTATATTGGTGGGACCAGTATACTCGAACATGACTCATACTCGATTCACCACAGTATTCACTCTCGGAGAGTCGATGACGAATCGAAAGGTTGTGATAGTATACGTGGACCTTTGACTTGAGGGTTCGGTAGAAGATGTGTGCGTGACGTTTAGTTTGTCATTAGAGTAGTTAGACTCATTTGCTTAATTCCGAGTCGACCTCAAGTGCGGACTATACGGGCAGTAGCGATCTTCTTTGAACACCAAGAAAGGATTCTATCTCTGTTAGTGAGCGGCGAATGTCCTATACGGTTAATGGCAAATAAGATCATAAGTCTTTGGCCAAAGCATTACGATACTGATCGTATTAGATACACTATTAATCGATCGGTCTTGATTTGCATTAACACATGTATAGAGTTTAGTCAACGGAGGGGTTTGACTTTACCGTGACCCGAAGACTTGACCGGGACATCGATGAAGGGTCTATACGTATATAGTATTCACGACATAATGGTTACGGAATGATTCGTTCATTCGTTCTCGATCGGGGTTTACAATGCGGCCCGCTATTTGGCTAAGTCCGCCCGCACTCATTAGTTCCTCCCAATGCCTACCGAGACGAACCTACGGAGTCGCGCAATAGGATCATTGATGGATAAATGTGAATTAATAATCTCTCTTATAATATTAGATATTAGATACCTAAGTTTTATTTATCGGATAAATCAAATAGCGGTCTTATGAATTGTAAGTAGGTTACTGGGTGGTTACTTTAATTCATAAATTATATTTCTTAGAGAAATATATATTTGTGTTTGATATAATTAATTAATTGGATTAATTAATTAGTCCAAACACATTGGAAATAAAACGGATTCGTTTGACGAACATCCGGTACACGAGGGATTCGTTTTGACGAACATCCAGTACACGAGCTGAGTAAATTCGACCCGTCTTCTTGGAAATTTCCCTTAAGGCCGCCCTCCTCCCTCTCTTGTCTCTTTCATACTTATTTTATGTCACTAGGTGACATATGTGAGGTGTATTTGATACCCTCAATCATGTGTTAAAGGAAGACTTTCATTTTTTTATAAATAAAAGTCTTTAAAAAGGAGAGAGGACAACTTCTTCTTGTATGAACTCAAAATCACGAATTTGAGAGAGAGAGTAAGGTTGAAAACTTCATCTTGATCTTAGAGACAAGATATAAGAAGAATACATTGAGAGAGAAAATTCCTACAAGCTTCCCTAGCCGCATTCTTGAAGAAAGGAAGCTTGTCGATTTTTCCATCAAGTTCCGACGTGTGAAGTAGAGGCATCTTGCTTTAGGTGCTTGGAACGAAAGGCTCTTCATCATCATCATCATCATACGAAGGTTTTTCAGAGACATCATAGGTATGGGACTTTGATTCCTTGATCTTCGTATTTTTCTTTTCGTATTTTTTAAAGACTTTCATTTTTTTATAAATAAAAGTCTTTAAAAAGGAGAGAGGACAACTTCTTCTTGTATGAACTCAAAATCACGAATTTGAGAGAGAGAGTAAGGTTGAAAACTTCATCTTGATCTTAGAGACAAGATATAAGAAGAATACATTGAGAGAGAAAATTCCTACAAGTTTCCCTAGCCGCATTCTTGAAGAAAGGAAGCTTGTCGATTTTTCCATCAAGTTCCGGCATGTGAAGTAGAGGCATCTTGCTTTAGGTGCTTGGAACGAAAGTCTCTTCATCATCATCATCATACGAAGGTTTTTCAGAGACATCATAGGTATGGGACTTTGATTCCTTGATCTTCGTATTTTTCTTTTCGTATATACGTTACTTGATCGATCCTCTTAGGGATTCCGTTATTCTTCCGCTGCGTTTATTTTCTGTGGAATCCTAACAGTGGTATCAGAGCGAGGTCAAATATATCGTATATATGATCATCTTTGCATTTGGAATGTTATTTGATGATGTTTATGATTTAGAATCATAATAGATATGATCGAAGAAATTTAATCGTTCGTAGTAAGTCAAGTTTCGACTATTTTATGTGAATTATAAATCTGACAAATTTGATTTTTGTTGATATATAAGTTCTTCATGAAGTTAAGAAACTTTTTCGTTTTGGAAGCGAGTCAAAAAAATGAGTAAAACGGGGGTTAAACACGAATACCGCACGAAGACGCATTGCCGGCAGCTCATCTGGATCTGCTGGCCGGCCGAGAGTGACTCGGTAGGCTATCGTAGCTGCTCGCCAGCTGCTGGGCCGAGAGTGACTCGGTCCGGGTGATTCTCGGGTTTTCGGCCCGATTTTGAATCGGGTCGTGGGCTGGGCCTGATACTGGATTTTCTGGGACTCCATTTTTGTGTTTATATTTCGTTGTAATAATTTTCGAAATTTAAATTGGATTTAATTGGATTTAATAAAATATTTGGAATATCTTTTTATTAAGGAAAATTATTAGACGAGAATATTGTTTTGGCCGGATTACTTTGAACGGATTAAAATGACGATTATAAATATTAATTTGATTAATATTGTAGAAATTAAATAGATTAATTTTTATATTAATTGGATTAATATATTAATTGATTATTTAATTTCATTTACCATTACATGTTGTATGGAATGCCTTATGTGATGGTGATATAGCTCGTGGACTTAGTTGTTGGTTTGTTCGATTCGATATGGTTGTAAAGGCCATTTTGAGCCTATTTATTTTTACTAGAAAATATGTATTATAGGACGTATTGTTCAATGATGTAATTATTCATATGGCTATGACGAAGACCGAAGACGACCGACTAGAAGACGAAGAATCAATACTGTATTTTTCCTTTCTTTATTTGGCTTGGCCCAATACTTAGGAAAAAGTCCATGAGCTATATGTTGGTAGTAACTAGGTTGCTATTTATTGTTTTTCATTTTGAATGATTGACAAACCACAAACCGCGCTTATAAACGGATTAATGTGCAAAGTGTAACATATAATCGCGTTAATACTCCCACTTACAAACACTAAGTTATAAAGGTTACGAGGTTTCCTACCCTCCGTCAAACTCATGGAAAATTGAAATTTAAACCGGAATATTATTCTTCCGAGTATGTCGGGGTAATATTTTTGGGGAAAGTTGATAAATTCCTAGAGTGCATTAGATGCCTTTGTTTGTGACAAATCAAACCCCTATAAACCGTATGGGTTGCCGGGTAAGATTCAATTGTCAGACTAATAGGAGTTGACGGTTTGAACTTAGATAGTTCAGCGAGCCATAGAAACCGAATGGGTTGAGGGCAAGTGAACTAGGGGTAAAAGAAGATCGAATCATCCATTAGATGGGTTGGTATTAGACACCACTTTATAAAGAATAATAGAATATAAACCGTATGGGTTGCCCTCTATTAAACTTTGTAAAGAAATCGATCACCACTATGAAGTCACCCAAGACTTAGGATTTAACATTTGAGTGTGTAAATGCCGATAAAATAGTGGGAGCCGAGTTATGAATAAAGAAAGTCCTTAAATTCTTTACTCGGATCATAATTAAACAATCACTAACGAATCTCATATTATTCTATGCAGTTAACAAAACTCTCAATATGACAATGAACCCACTCGCTATACTACTTGAAAAGAACGTCTGGTAGTCCGAACTATGTGGGTGGCTTGGGAACTTGAGGATTGTCCTAACTATGGAAATGTTGGGATACGTCTTGGAGGCGGACATCCCAGCGGCTCCTGCAAGAACCCGAGCCAATCAGGAAGATGTCGATGCCCATGAGAAATGGGTAAAAGACGACATAAGAGTGCGAGGGTACATGTTAGGCTCAATGACCAATGAGCTTCAACGTGCCCATGAAAAGATGACGTCTTCACGAGCCATCTTAGCGCACCTGGCTGAGCTCTATGGAGAGCATAGCCGAACTGCTAGATATGAGATATCAAAGCAATTATTCGGCGCCAGGATGAAGGAAGGAGAGAAGGTTGGGGACCATGTCCTCAAGATGATCTCGATGATTGAGAGATTGGAAGCTCTTGATTTTCAGATGCATGCATCTCTCCAAACTGACCTTATCCTGCAGTCACTTCCTGACTCATTTTCCCAATTTGTCATGAACTTCAACTGCAATGAGATTGCATGTAACTTAGCTGGGCTAATGAACAAGCGACGGTTGCCAGTCTCAGATGAAGACAAAGGGAAAGGAAGCTGCACTTGTGATTTCTTCTAAGACTTGGAAGTCCAAGAATAAGAAGGAAAAGAACAAGAAGCGGTTAGGTCCGATAGCCAAGATCGATAAGGAAAGGGGCAAGGCCCCAATGGTTCAAAAGAGCAAAGGGGCCAAGAAAACGGATGTATGCCTCAACTGCGGTGAGCTAGGACACTGGAAGAGGTATTGTCCAAAGCTTGACCGTAATGCGCCTTCAGTGCGGAACTACTAGTTTTAGAAACAAATTGTTACAGAATCGTATATTCTACTTCTTGGATACTTGATTCCGGTGCGAGTTCTCACATTTGTACAATGAATCAGGATCTGGAACCAAGTAGGGAGCTGGATTCAGGGGAGGTGATGGTCACCGTCGGAAGTGGGCATAGTGTCGAGGCTTCTGATATCGGATCCCTTATGTTGGATTTAGAATCTGGTTTTATTCTCACTTTAGAATATGTACTTGTTTTGCCCAAGGGGCACAAGAATATTGTATCAATTCCGGTCATGGACCGAAAGGGATTTCACTTCTTTATTGGAGATGGGTCCTGTCGTATTTATTTCAGAAATAAATTGGTTGGTACTGCTACATTATTAAATGGTTTATACCATTTAAATTTAAAGAATAAGACGAGTGTGAACACTATAACTAGGAAGCGTGGTATGGATGAAACGAACCAAGCACTTAAGTGGCATCTTAGACTTGGTCATATCGGTCAGACCAAGGTTCATAAAATGGAGAAAGATGGGCTTACGGGTCCATTGGGATCAGATCCCTATCCAACTTGTGAATCTTGCCTTCAAGGCAAAATGACTAAGTTACCCTTCGCAGGGACTTTTGAAAGAGGCTTGAAAAACTTGATTGATCCATACCGACGCGTCTGTGGCCCTTTTGAAGTGGCACGAGGCGGCTTTGATTTCATTACATTCACCGATGACCATACGGTATGGATTCGTACTTAATGAAACATAAGTCGAAGCTTTTGATAAATTCAAGGAATTTAAAGCCCTAGTTGAAAATCAAGCAGTAACCGTGTTAAGACTCTTGGTCGGCAAGGGGTGGTGAGTACATGAGTACCGAATTTGATGAGTTCTTAAAAGAACTAGGAATAGTGTCACAATTCACTCCTCCGGCTACTCCACAATTAAATGGTGTATCGAAAGAAGGAACCGAACCTTGTTGGACATGGTTCGCTCCATGCTTAACTATCTTGATCTACCGATTTATCTCAGGGGTTACGCGCTCCTTATCTTGTGCATATCTTGAGCAGATGTCCTTCCAAACCGTTCCTAAGACTCCCATGAGATGTGGAGAGGTAGGAAACCAAGTCTTAATCACATTAGGATTTGGGGATGCCACCTTATGTCAAGAAGACTAAAGTAGAGAAATTGGAAACTAGGTGCGTGAAAGGTCGTTTCATAGGATATCCAGGGGATTCCATGGGATATCTATTCTACATGCACGAAGATCATAGGATCATCGTTTCTATACAAGCACACTTCTGGAAGATCGGTTTATTCGGAAGGAGGGGCAGTAGAAATATTTCTTTGGAAGAAATAAAAGAAACACCAAATGAGACACCTATGCAAGATATAAGAACCGAACCTTCAAATACAAATACAACCTCGCAAGTCTAGTAGAATTTCTCAATTACGAGAGGTATGGCTATCTCGCATCAAGAGGAACTCGGTGTCCATGAGATGACAAAGTAGTCAAGAGAATGATCCTTCTACATACGACCAAGCGATGGTAGACGTTGACTCCACCAAGTGGCAAGAAGCTATGGACGCCGAGATAGACTCAATGCATGCTAATCAGTCTGGACTTTAGTAGATCGTCCTAAAGGCATAGTGCCTATTGGAAACAAATGGATCTATAAGAGAAAGGCTGATGGAGATGGCAAGGTTGATACCTATAAGGCCGGGCTTGTGGCAAATGGTTATTCCCAAAGAGAAGGAATCGATTACTTGAGACCTTCTACTTTGTAGCTATGATTAAGTCTATTCGCATGATGCTTGCTATAGCGCCACTTAGATTATGAAATATGGCAAATGGATGTGAAAACGGCATTCCTAAATGGATTCCTCGAGGAGGAGATTTATATGGAGCCCAAGGGATTCATATCTCAAACCAATATTCATAAAGTATGCAAACTTCAGTGCCATTTATGGATGAAGCAAGCTTCACGGAGTTGGAATCTTCGTTTTAACGAGGCAGTCAAAGAGTTTGATTTTGTCCAAAGCGAAGAAGAGCCTGTATTTACAAGAAGGTTAGTGGGAGCAAAATTGCGTTCTTAATACTATATGTAGATGACATTCTACTTATAGGAAACGACGTAGGAATGCTCGATTACGAAAGCTTGGCTTTCTAAAGAGTTCTCAATGAAAGACTTGGGAGAAGCTACCTATATTCTGGGTATTCGTCTCTACCGGGATAGAGCGAAAAGAATGTTAGGTCTTTCCTAAGCCCTCTACATAGAAAAAATCCTGAAGCGATTTAGGATGGAAGATTCTAAAAGAGGGTTTCTATCTATGCAACATGGTGCAAAACTTTCCTTAGAGATGTGTCCTCAAAGTGAGGAAGATATAAAGGAAATGAGCAAGGTACCTTATGCTTCGGCAGTAGGTAGTCTTATGTATGCAATGATTTGCACTAGACCGGACATTGCCTATGCTGTGAGCGTAGTAAGTCGGTTTCAGTCAAATCCAGGCAGAACATTAGATCTTTGTAAAGAACATTCTTAAGTACCTAAGGAGGACTAAAGACTTGGTTCTTACATACGGCGGTGGAGAACTAAGAGTGATGGGTTATACAGACTCATTTTTCGGGGACATGGATGCTCGATGTCCACATCGGGGTATATCTTTACTGCGAATGGTGGGGCGATTTCTTGGAGAAGTGCCAAGCAAAGTTCGATTGCTATCTCTACATGTCAAGCCGATATCGGCGGCCACGGAGGTCGCTAAAGAAGCTTTTGGATAAAGAAGTTCACCGAGGAACTTCAAGTGGTTCCTAACGCAGAGAAGCCCGTGACACTGTTTTGTGACAACGACGGAGTGTTGCACAGAGCTAAGGAGCCTAGGGCTCACCACAACACCAAACATATTGCGAGAAAATATCATTTTGTTAGAGAAATGGTTCGGGATGGGAATGTTACACTGCAGAGAGTAGACACAGCAAATAACGTTGCTGATCCGCTTACCAAGCCACTATCTCAGAAGGTCTTAGAGAGACATCTGGAGAGTATGGGTATTAGATACCATAGTTTGTGGCATTGAGTGCAAGTGGGAGATTGTTAGGAATATGCCCTCGAATGCCACTCAGAGGATGAGAGAGTGAGAGCAATTGTATTGTAATTATGAATATTATATTTAATAAGGCAATTATTATTTCTATATTATTGTATATCACTGGCATTGTGATTTGGTATATAGAATAATAGTCCTGGTATTTGAGAGTGAACATTCTACTCCTTATGGAGATAAGGAGATTGGCACTAGAAATGTTTAGAGCTCGAATGCTTAACTAGTTCGCAAGTCGATAAAACTTAACAGGACATTAAGTTTTAATAAGACTTGTATAACTGATGCTAGGATGTGTGCACGTCTTGATAGCATAGTTATAAGTATATTGGTGGGACCAGTATACTCGAACATGACTCATACTCGATTCAGTCACACGGTATTCACTTTCGGAGAGTCGATGACGAATCGAAAGGTTGTGATAGTATACGTGGACCTTTGACTTGAGGGTTCAGTAGAAGATGTGTCTGTGACGTTTAGTTTGTCATTAGAGTAGTTAGACTCATTTGCTTAATTGCTGAGTCGATCTCGAAGTGCGGACTATACGGGCAGGTAGCAGTCTTTGCTGAACACCAAAAAGGATTCTATCTCCTGTTAGTGAGCAGGCGAATGTCCTATACGGTTAATGGCAAATAAGATCATAAGTCTTTGGCCAAAGCATTCTGATACAGTCGTATTAGATACACTATTAATCAGTCGGTCTTGATTTGCATTAACACATGTATAGAGTTTAGTCAACAGTAGGGTTTGACTTTACCGTGACCTGAAGACTTGACCGGGACATCGATGAAGGGTCTATACGTATATAGTATTCACGACATAATGGTTACGGAATGATTCGTTCATTCGTTCTCGATCGGGTTTACTGATGCGGCCCGCTAGTTTGGCTAAGTCTTGCCCGCACTCATTAGTTCCTCCCAATGTCTACCGAGACGAACCTACGGAGTCGCGCAATAGGATCATTGATGGATAAATGTGAATTAATAATCTCTCTTATAATATTAGATATTAGATATCTAAGTTTGATTTATCGGATAAATCAAATAGCGGTCTTATGAATTGTAAGTAGGTTACTCGGTGGTTACTTTAATTCATAAATTATATTTCTTAGAGAAATATATATTTGTGTTTGATATAATTAATTAATTGGATTAATTAATTAGTCCAAATACATTGGAAATAAAACGGATTCGTTTGACGAACATCCGGTACACGAGGGATTCGTTTTGACGAACATCCAGTACACGAGCCGAGTAAATTCGACCCGTCTTCTTGGAAATTTCCCTTAAGGCCGACCTCCTCCCTCTCTTGTCTCTTTCATACTTATTTTATGTCACTAGGTGACATATGTGAGGTGTATTTGATACCCTCAATCATGTGTTAAAGGAAGACTTTCATTTTTTTATAAATAAAAGTCTTTAAAAAGGAGAGAGGACAACTTCTTCTTGTATGAACTCAAAATCACGAATTTGAGAGAGAGAGTAAGGTTGAAAACTTCATCTTGATCTTAGAGACAAGATATAAGAAGAATACATTGAGAGAGAAAATTCCTACAAGCTTCCCTAGCCGCATTCTTGAAGAAAGGAAGCTTGTCGATTTTTCCATCAAGTTCCGGCGTGTGAAGTAAAGGCATCTTGCTTTAGGTGCTTGGAACGAAAGGCTCTTCATCATCATCATCATCATCATACGAAGGTTTTTCAGAGACATCATAGGTATGGGACTTTGATTCCTTGATCTTCGTATTTTTCTTTTCGTATTTTTTAAAGACTTTCATTTTTTTATAAATAAAAGTCTTTAAAAAGGAGAGAGGACAACTTCTTCTTGTATGAACTCAAAATCACGAATTTGAGAGAGAGAGTAAGGTTGAAAACTTCATCTTGATCTTAGAGAGAAGATATAAGAAGAATACATTGAGAGAGAAAATTCCTACAAGCTTCCCTAGCCGCATTCTTGAAGAAAGGAAGCTTGTCGATTTTTCCATCAAGTTCCGGCGTGTGAAGTAGAGGCATCTTGCTTTAGGTGTTTGGAACGAAAGGCTATTCATCATCATTATCATCATACGAAGGTTTTTCAGAGACATCATAGGTATGGGACTTTGATTCCTTGATCTTCGTATTTTTCTTTTCGTATATACGTTACTTGATCGATCCTCTTAGGGATTCCGTTATTCTTCCGCTGCATTTATTTTCTGTGGAATCCTAACAGTGGTATCAGAGCGAGGTCAAATATATCGTATATATGATCATCTTTACATTTGGAATGTTATTTGATGATATTTATGATTTAGAATCATAATAGATATGATCGAAGAAATTTAATCATTCGTAGTAAGTCAAGTTTCGACTATTTTATGTGAATTATGCATCTGACAAATTTGATTTTTGTTGATATATAAGTTCTTCATGAAGTTAAGAAACTTTTTCTTTTTGGAAGCGAGTCGAAAATATGAGTAAAACGGGGGTTAAACACGAATACCGCACGAAGACGCAGCTGCCGGCAGCAGCCATCGATCTGCTCGGCCGGCCGAGAGTGACTCGGTAGGCTATCGTAGCCGCCGCCACTGCCGGCAAAGGGCCGAGAGTGACTCGGTCCGGGCGATTCTGGGTTTTCGCCCGATTTTGAATCGGGCCGTGGTGGGCCTGATCTTGGATTTTCCGGGACTCCATTTTTGTGTTTATATTTCGTTGTAATAATTTTGAAATTTAAATTGGATTTAATTGGATTTAATAAAATATTTGGAATATCTTTTATTAAGGAAAATTATTAGACGAGAATATTGTTTTGGCGGATTACTTTGAACGGATTAAAATGACGATTATAAATATTAATTTGATTAATATTGTAGAAATTAAATAGATTAATTTTTATATTAATTGGATTAATATATTAATTGATTATTTAATTTCATTTACCATTACATGTTGTATGGAATGCCTTATGTGATGGTGATATAGCTCGTGGACTTAGTTGTTGATTTGTTCGATTCGATATGGTTGTAAAGGCCATTTTGAGCCTATTTATTTTTACTAGAAAATATGTATTATAGACGTATTGTTCAATGATGTAATTATTCATATGGCTATGACGAAGACCGAAGACGACCGACTAGAAGACGAAGAATCGATCGTATTTTCCTTTCTTTATTTGGCTTGGCCCAATACTTAGGAAAAAGTCCATGAGCTATATGTTGGTAGTAACTAGGTTGCTATTTATTGTTTTTCATTTTGAATGATTGACAAACCACAAACCGCGCTTATAAACGGATTAATGTGCAAAGTGTAACATATAATCGCGTTAATACTCCCACTTACAAACACTAAGTTATAAAGGTTACGAGGTTTCCTACCCTCCGTCAAACTCATGGAAAATTGAAATTTAAACCGAATATTATTCTTCCGAGTATGTCGGGTAATATTTTTGGGGAAAGTTGATAAATTCCTAGAGTGCATTAGATGCCTTTGTTTGTGACAAATCAAACCCTATAAACCGTATGGGTTGCCGGGTAAGATTCAATTGTCAGACTAATAGGAGTTGACGGTTTAAACTTAGATAGTTCAGCGAGCCATAGAAACCGAATGGGTTGAGGGCAAGTGAACTAGGGGTAAAAGAAGATCGAATCATCCATTAGATGGGTTGGTATTAGACACCACTTTATAAAGAATAATAGAATATAAACCGTATGGGTTGCCCTCTATTAAACTTTGTAAAGAAATCGATCACCACTATGAAGTCACCCAAGACTTAGGATTTAACATGGGAGTGTGTAAATGCCGATAAAATAGTGGGAGCCGAGTTATGAATAAAGAAAGTCCTTAAATTCTTTACTCGGATCATAATTAAACAATCACTAACGAATCTCATATTATTCTATGCAGTTAACAAAACTCTCAATATGACAATGAACCCACTCGCTATACTACTTGAAAAGAACGTCCCGATCGTCCGAACTATGGATCGGCTTGAACTTGAGGATTGTCCTAACTATGGAAATGCTGGGATACGTCTTGGAGGCGGACATCCCAGCGGCTCCTGCAAGAACCCGAGCCAATCAGGAAGATGTCGATGCCCATGAGAAATGGGTAAAAGACGACATAAGAGTGCGAGGGTACATGTTAGGCTCAATGACCAATGAGCTTCAACGTGCCCATGAAAAGATGACGTCTTTATGAGCCATCTTAGCGCACCTGGCTGAGCTCTATGGAGAGCATAGCCGAACTGCTAGATATGAGATATCAAAGCAATTATTCGGCGCCAGGATGAAGGAAGGAGATAAGGTTGGGGACCATGTCCTCAAGATGATCTCGATGATTGAGAGATTGGAAACTCTTGATTTTCAGATGCATGCATCTCTCCAAACTGACCTTATCCTGCAGTCACTTCCTGACTCATTTTCCCAATTTGTCATGAACTTCAACTGCAATGAGATTGCATGTAACTTAGGCTAATGAACAACCGACGACCGCCAGTCTCGATGAAGACAAAGGGAAAGGAAGTTTGCACTTGTGATTTCTTCTAAGACTTGGAAGTCCAAGAATAAGAAGAAAAAGAACAAGAAGTTAGTCCGATAGCCAAGATCGATAAGGAAAGGGGCAAGGCCCCAATGGTTCAAAAGAGCAAAGGGGCCAAGAAAGCGGATGTATGCCTCAAGCTGTGAGCTAGGACACCGGAAGAGGTATTGTCCAAAGCTTGACCGTAATGCGCCTTCAGTACGGAACTACTAGTTTTAGAAACAAATTGTTCAGAATCGTATATTCTATTTCTTGGATACTTGATTAAGTGCGAGTTCTCACATTTGTACAATGAATCAGGATCTGGAACCAAGTAGGGAGCTGGATTCAGGGGAGGTGATGGTCACCGTCGGAAGTGGGCATAGTGTCGAGGCTTCTGATATCGGATCCCTTATGTTGGATTTAGAATCTGGTTTTATTCTCACTTTAGAATATGTACTTGTTTTGCCCAAGGGGCACAAGAATATTGTATCAATTCCGGTCATGGACCGAAAGGGATTTCACTTCTTTATTGGAGATGGGTCCTGTCGTATTTATTTCAGAAATAAATTGGTTGGTACTGCTACATTATTAAATGGTTTATACCATTTAAATTTAAAGAATAAGACAAGTGTGAACACTATAACTAGGAAGCGTGGTATGGATGAAACGAACCAAGCACTTAAGTGGCATCTTAGACTTGGTCATATCGGCCAGACCAAGGTTCATAAAATGGAGAAAGATGGGCTTACGGGTCCATTGGGATCAGATGCCTATCCAACTTGTGAATCTTGCCTTCAAGGCAAAATGACTAAGTTACCCTTCGCAGGGACTTTTGAAAGAGCTGCTGAAAAACTTGGATTGATCCATACCGACGTCTGTGGCCTTTTGAAGTGGCACGATACGGGTTTTAGTATTTCATTACATTCACTGATGACCATACCAGGTATGGATTCGTTTACTTAATGAAACATAAGTCTGAAGCTTTTGATAAATTCAAGGAATTTAAAGCCCTAGTTGAAAATCAAACAGGTAACCGTGTTAAGACTCTTCGGTCAGACCGGGGTGGTGAGTACATGAGTACCGAATTTGATGAGTTCTTAAAAGAACTAGGAATAGTGTCACAATTCACTCCTCCAGCTACTCCACAATTAAATGGTGTATCAGAAAGAAGGAACCGAACCTTGTTGGACATGGTTTGCTCCATGCTTAACTATACTGATCTACTGATTTATCTGTGGGGTTACGCGCTCTCATCTTTGTGCATATCTTGAGCAGATGTCCTTCCAAACCGTTTCCTAAGACTCCCCATGAGATGTGGAGAGGTAGGAAACCAAGTCTTAATCACATTAGGATTTGGGGATGCCCTGCTTATGTCAAGAAGACTAAAGTAGAGAAATTGGAAACTAGGTCTGTGAAAGGTCGTTTCATAGGATATCCAGGGGATTCCATGGGATATCTATTCTACATGCACGAAGATCATAGGATCATCATTGCTATACAAGCACACTTCCTGGAAGATCAGTTTATTCAGGAAGGAGGGGCAGGTAGAAATATTTCTTTGGAAGAAATAAAAGAAACACCAAATGAGACACCTATGCAAGATATAAGAACCGAACCTTGTGAAATACAAATACAACCTCGCAAGTCTAGTAGAATTTCTAAATTACCTGAGAGGTATGGCCATCTGCATCAAGAGGAACTGGGTGTCTATGAGATGACAGAAAGTAGTCAAGAGAATGATCCTTCTACATACGACCAAGCGATGGTAGACGTTGACTCCACCAAGTGGCAAGAAGCTATGGAAGCTGAGATAGACTCAATGCATGCTAATCAGGTCTGGACTTTAGTAGATCGTCCTAAAGGCATAGTGCCTATTGGAAACAAATGGATCTATAAGAGAAAGACTGATGGAGATGGCAAGGTTGATACCTATAAGGCCAGGCTTGTGGCAAAGGGTTATTCCCAAAGAGAAGGAATCGATTACTTCGAGACCTTCTCGCCTGTAGATATGATTAAGTCTATTCGCATGATGCTTGCTATAGCAGCCCACTTAGATTATGAAATATGGCAAATGGATGTGAAAACGGCATTCATAAATGGATTCCTCGAGGAGGAGATTTATATGGAACAGCCCAAGGGATTCATATCTCAAACCAATATTCATAAAGTATGCAAACTTCAGTGTGCCATTTATGGACTGAAGCAAGCTTCACGGAGTTGGAATCTTCGTTTTAACGAGACAGTCAAAGAGTTTGATTTTGTCCAAAACGAAGAAGAGCCCTGTATTTACAAGAAGGTTAGTGGGAGCAAAATTGCGTTCTTAATACTATATGTAGATGACATTCTACTTATAGGAAACGACGTAGGAATGCTCAGTTCTGTGAAAGCTTGGCTTTCTAAAGAGTTCTCAATGAAAGACTTGGGAGAAGCTACCTATATTCTGGGTATTCGTCTCTATCGGGATAGAGCGAAAAGAATGTTAGGTCTTTCCCAAGCCCTCTACATTGAAAAAATCCTGAAGCGATTTAGGATGGAAGATTCTAAAAGAGGGTTTCTACCTATGCAACATGGTGCAAAACTTTCCTTAGAGATGTGTCCTCAAAGTGAGGAAGATAGAAAGGAAATGAGCAAGGTACCTTATGCTTCGGCGATAGGTAGTCTTATGTATGTAATGATTTGCACTAGGTAGGACATTGCCTATCTTTGTGAGCGTAGTAAGTCGGTTTGGTCAAATCCAGGCGGGAACATTATCTTCTTGTAAAGAACATTCTTAAGTACCTAAGGAGGACTAAAGACTTGGTTCTTACATACGGCGGAGAACTAAGAGTGATGGGTTATACAGACTCGATTTTTCGGGGGACATGGATGCTCGATGTCCACATCGGGGTATATCTTTACTCGAATGGTGGGGCGATTTCTTGGAGAAGTGCCAAGCAAAGTTTGATTGCTATCTCTACATGTCAAGCCGAATATCAGTGGCCACGGAGGTTGCTAAAGAAGTTTTTTGGATAAAGAAGTTCACTGAGAAACTTCAAGTGGTTCCTAACGCAGAGAAGCCCGTGACACTGTTTTGTGACAACGACGGAGCTGTTGCACAGGCTAAGGAGCCTAGGGCTCACCACAACACCAAACATATTGCGAGAAAATATCATTTTGTTAGAGAAATGGTTCGGGATGGGAATGTTACCTCGCAGAGAGTAGACACAAAGAAATAACGTTGCTGATCCGCTTACCAAGCCACTATCTCAGAAGGTCTTAGAGAGACATATGGAGAGTATGGGTATTAGATACCATAATTTGTGGCATTGAGTGCAAGTGGGAGATTGTTAGGAATATGCCCTCGAATGCCACTCAGAGGATGAGAGAGTGAGAGCAATTGTATTGTAATTATGAATATTATATTTAATAAGGCAATTATTATTTCTATATTATTGTATATCACTGGCATTGTGATTTGGTATATAGAATAATAGTCCTTGTAGTTGAGAGTGAACATTCTACTCCTTATGGAGATAAGGAGATTAGCACTAGAAGTGTTTAGAGCTCGAATGCTTAACTAGTTAGCAAGTCGATAAAACTTAACAGGACATTAAGTTTTAATAAGACTTGTATAACTGATGCTAGGATGTGTGCACGTCTTGATAGCATAGTTATAAGTATATTGGTGGGACCAGTATACTCGAACATGACTCATACTCGATTCAGTCACACGGTATTCACTCTCGGAGAGTCGATGACGAATCGAAAGGTTGTGATAGTATACGTGGACCTTTGACTTGAGGGTTCAGTAGAAGATGTGTCTGTGACGTTTAGTTTGTCATTAGAGTAGTTAGACTCATTTGCTTAATTGCTGAGTCGACCTCGTAGTGCGGACTATACGGGCGAGTAGCGATCTTTCTTGAATACCAAGAAAGGATTCTATCTCTGTTAGTGAGCGGCGAATGTCTATACGGTTAATGGCAAATAAGATCATAAGTCTTTGACCAAAGCATTATGATATAGTCGTATTAGATACACTATTAATCAGTCGGTCTTGATTTGCATTAACACATGTATAGAGTTTAGTCAACAGTAGGGTTTGACTTTACCGTGACCCGAAGACTTGACCGGACATCGATGAAGGGTCTATACGTATATAGTATTCACGACATAATGGTTACGGAATGATTCGTTCATTCGTTCTCGATCGGGGTTTACGATGCGGCTGCTAGATTTGGCTAAGTCTTGCCCGCACTCATTGGTTCCTCCCAATGCCGGCTGAGACGAACCTACGGAGTCGCGCAATAGGATTATTGATGGATAAATGTGAATTAATAATCTCTCTTATAATATTAGATATTAGATATCTAAGTTTGATTTATCGGATAAATCAAATAGCGGTCTTATGAATTGTAAGTAGGTTACTGGGTGGTTACTTTAATTCATAAATTATATTTCTTAGAGAAATATATATTTGTGTTTGATATAATTAATTAATTGGATTAATTAATTAGTCCAAACACATTGTAAATCAAATGGATTCGTTTGACGAATATCCGGTACACGAGGGATTCATTTTGACGAACATCCAGTACACGAGCCGAGTAAATTCGACCCGTCTTCTTGGAAATTTCCCTTAAGGCCGCCCTCCTCCCTCTCTTGTCTCTTTCATACTTATTTTATGTCACTAGGTGACATATGTGAGGTGTATTTGATACCCTCAATCATGTGTTAAAGGAAGACTTTCATTTTTTTATAAATAAAAGTCTTTAAAAAGGAGAGAGGACAACTTCTTCTTGTATGTACTCAAAATCACGAATTTGAGAGAGAGAGAGAGTAAGGTTGAAAACTTCATCTTGATCTTAGAGACAAGATATAAGAAGAATACATTGAGAGAGAAAATTCCTACAAGCTTCCCTAGCCGCATTCTTGAAGAAAGGAAGCTTGTCGATTTTTCCATCAAGTTCCGGCGTGTGAAGTAGAGGCATCTTGCTTTAGGTTCTTGGAGCGAAAGGCTCTTCATCATCATCATCATCATACGAAGGTTTTTCAGAGACATCATAGGTATGGGACTTTGATTCCTTGATCTTCGTATTTTTCTTATATACGTTACTTGATCGATCATCTTAGGGATTCCGTTATTCTTTCGCTGCGTTTATTTTCTGTGGAATCCTAACACCATTACCATCCGGGTAAGGCGAATGTAGTAGCTGATGCCTTGAGTCGGATGACTAGAGGCGAGTTAGCTTGCTTGACCGATCAATAGAGTTTGATAAAAGAGTTCTCCCAGTAGAGGATTGAGGTAGTTGAGTCTTCAAAACGTTCGAAAGCAATCTTATCATCTTTGGTCTTGCAACCAAACTTGAGAGATAAGATTAAGGAGGCTCAACCACGTGATAAGTTCTTGTGTAAGATGAAAGATCGAGCACAAGATGGGAGTATTGAGAAATTTGTCATTGCCGCAGACGACGTTTTGACTTACGAGGGGAGGTTGTGTGTTCCTAAGGACACATCCCTTAGGAGGCAAATCCTTGAAGAAGCTCATAATGCACCATACTCTGCTCATCCGGGAGGTACAAAAATGTACCACGACATGAAGAAGTTCTTTTGGTGGAGAGGAATGAAACGGGATATTGGTGTATTTGTAGAGAGGTGTATGATATGTCAGCAGGTGAAGGCAGAACACCAACGGCCAGGAGGTTTACTCCAACCGTTGGAAATCCCATAATGGAAATGGGAGCATATCACAATGGATTTTGTGGTTGGTCTGCCACGAACAGTGAGGAAGAACGATGCTATCTGGGTGATAGTAGATCGCTTGACGAAGTCATCTCACTTTCTACCTGTGAGGATGACTCATAGTATGGAACAATATGCACGGATTTATATTCGGGAGATTTTGAGGCTACATGGTGTTCCAGTGTCAATCGTACCGGATAGAGATCCGCGATTTACGTCAAAATTTTGGAAGAGTCTTCAGAGTGCATTGGGTACTAAGTTGAATTTCAGTACTGCATATCATCTGCAAACCGATGGTCAATCTGAGCGGACTATCAAGACACTTGAAGATTTGTTGAGGGCGTGTGTTCTTGATACTGGTGAGAATTGGGAGAATATTTTACCGTTGGTAGAGTTTGCTTATAACAATAGTTACCAAGCAACTATACAAATGGCCCCGTACGAGGCTCTCTACGGAAGGAAATGTCGATCGCCTCTTTATTGAAGTGAGGTTCGAGAAGGAAAGATTTGGGTCCAGAATTGATCGGACAGACTGTAGAGAAGATAGCCGAAATCAGAAGTAAAATTAAGGCTGCTCAGGATCGACAAAAGTCTTATGCTGATAAACGACGGAAATATATACAATTTGAGATTGGAGAGAAGGTGTTCCTGAAGGTAGCGCCGATCAAAGGAGTAATACGATTCGGTAAAAGGGAAAGCTACAGCCTCGTTATATCGGACCTTTTGAGATTTGGGTCGCGTTGGTGATCTTGCTTATAGTTTGGCATTGCCTTTAGAGTTATCGGGAGTGCACAATGTCTTCCAAGTCTCCTTGCTGAGAAAGTATATACATGATCCTGGTCACATATGCAATTTCAAAGAGTTGCATGTAGCCAAGAACCTGACTTATGATGAGGTACCTACAACTATTTTGGAGCGAAGGGTACACCAGTTACGAAACAAAGAGGTTAAATTGGTGAAAGTTCAATGGAGTCATCATGGACCAAATGAGGCAACTTGGGAACGTGAAGATGAGATCCGTTCTAAGTACCCAACATTCATTTTTCAAGGTACGTAACTTAATTTTCGAGGACGAAAATTTGTTAAAGGGGGGTAGGTTGTAACGCCCCGATTTCGCATATACATTTATTGTGAATTATAGAAAATATGTTTAATTTTATTAAATTAATGCTCGAATAATTTTGTCATTTAATTTATTTTATTTTCATGGTCATGCAAATTCATTTGTCATTATAAGCCATGTCCAGTCATGTGATTCATGTCATGTCATTTCTCGTTTTAATTCATCGTGTTTCATGTCGTCATTTCTAGGCCTGAGTCTAATTTTAAACAATATTAATTATTACCCAAAAGATTTTATAAGATAAATAATAATATTATTTATTATTTATTATTAATATTATTGTTATTATTATCCCTATTATTTATTATTATTAAAATTAATATTAATATTATTATTATTATTTAATATTCCGCTTAACATTTGAAGAAAACGTTTTTTTTTCTCTTCCTATACTCAGACTTCCCAAATTCTCCCCAAACTTCTTAAATCAATACATTTAACTTCAATTATTGACCCAAATTAAGACACATTCATTTTGAGTCTTTTCTAATTCTTCTTAGGGGGAGAGAGTGGTCACCTAATACCCTAGGTGCCACATCACCTCTATCCAATAAAAACCCTCCAACTCAAAACTACCCAATTCTACCCTAACACTACCCTAAGTGGAGGGAGTGGTCACCTATACTACCCGATTTTTTTTTGTTCATACATAAAATCACATACAATATTAAAATAAAAACATACCATTTCATTAAAAATAAAAACATTACATAATACTTAAAAAAAACATTACATAAAAACATACCATTTCATTAAAAATAAAAATATTACATAATACTTAAAAAAAAACTACAACTTAAAAATTGAAACTACAACTTAAAAAAAAAAAACATTACATAAGTTGAAATTAAAACAAGTTGAAACTACAACTTAAAAATTGCAAGCCCATCCGTGTTTGACCGCAATTTCACGTTTTTGGTTAACAACGAATTCCAACATAGCGGGATCGCGAATGTGATCATGCGGCTCCAAAAAAAACTTCATCTCCCGTTGTGCATTCTTGAACTTCGCCCCCTCGAGTTGTGTAGCCAACAATTGTTTTGCCAAAGCATCCTTCTCGCGTTTTTCTTCCAAATATTGTGTCTTCTTTTGTGTGTAGGAGTTGATTTCATCCGCAACACTTGAGATCGACGAGGATGCGCCTTGCTTCTTTTTCATCTTTCTTGATGAAAGTGGAGAGTTGGGGTCTTCATTCATGTCGGGAACGGTGTTGCTTGCCGATTCATACTCCCCCGACTTCCTTTTTGAAGAGTTTCTTGTCGCACCGGCAATATCTTGAAAACATTCTTGCTCCGTCCATTTGTCATGACCTCTGACAATCTCCCACGCCAAGGTATGAGTAAATTGTCTTTTTTTTGCTGTATAGTAATCGGACTCAGCTTGCCTCACCACGTCCAAGTCGTTGCACCCACTAGCCTTAGCACGTTTCTACATTATATACAAAATAAAAAATATAGATTATGTAAAATAAAAATATAGATTACGTAAAATAAAAAGTATAGTTTGTACCGCTTGGAGGTAGTAGCCGTTGAAAATACCCATGGCCGTGTTCATTGTTTTCCACTTGGTATTCAACGAATGAAAAGTTCGTGAACTCGAACCCATAGTTCCCTCGTAATGCTTGAGAATCCGTTTCCAAAAACCGTCGGACTTTTGTTCATTACCGACAACACCACATTCGGAGATTTGAATCCATGCTTTCGCCAAAGCCTCCTCTTGTGCCGGCGACCAAAGTTCACGGGGCCTCCTCCCACCGAATTCTTTTTTCTTCCCTCTCGGATCGACTTCTTGAACTTCATCATCTTCGTCTTCTTCGTTTGGTAGTGGTTGTGTTTCGGGTACGTACTCTACGTCTTCATCAATATTTTCGAACGGGGAGAACTCGCTTGTAGTAGTGATGTTGTAGTGTTGAGGATTCATTTGAGGAGGACCCATATTATATTGGTAAAATGGATGTGGGGATGGGGGTTGTGGAACGTATAATTGATTCGGGGATGCTTGAGAATAAAATTGGCTAAATCCTAACGGAGTTTGTTGTGGTTGCGAGGTGGAAGTTTTTTTACCTCTTCTTGGATCCATGGTTTTGTGTTTTTGAAATATTAGTGTGTGTTTTTATTTGTGTTTTGTGTGTTTTTATTTTGAAAAAATGAGTTGAAAAAGTTTGATTTTATAGGGAATTTTTTTTTTTATTGAACTAGCCGTTGCAACGGCTAAAATTTTCAAAACCAACCCCCCCACCGATCGGCTTCAGAAGCCGCATGGTAACACCGCCCGCCTTACCCGAGGCCCCGGCGGCGGTGTTACTGCTCGGGTAAGGGTACCCGATTCCCTTACCTGAGCCCCACTCCCTCCCCCCTTACTGCATATAACACATCCTATCATATTTGAGACCCTACACACAATTTCACGGTGGTGGAGAGCAGTGGAGGAATCCTGCACAGCAAGCCAAAAGTTGACGGACAAAAGAAAGTCCAGTGTCCAGCCAAATCGTTCGCAACACCCTCTGCCACCTCGATTTTTCCCGACGAGGTAAAAACTCAATTCTTAACATCATGTATTTGAATCAAAAACAGAAATTTCAACACAAGTCTTGAACCTCCAACAAACCATGAACCCAATCTATTTGTCAATCGTAATCAAAGTCAGGAAGAAATCACGAATCAAAACCATCGGGCCTACCTTTACATGACCTTAATCCCAGAACTCGGAAAAACCTACTGTGAAGGTTTCTGCCTTCTTCTTCGGCAGCGACAGATCCGGCCACCACATCAGCCACCACCTCAGCCTGAAACCACCATAACTTTCACTGACTACCAATTCCCAAAACTGAAAATCAGAACCCGACCCGAAATCATGGCCGAATCCAAATAGGAACCCACATACAAGAACCCTGGATCAAAAAAAAAAAAAAAGCTCGAAACCCAGTTCCTGATTCGAACTCGCCGATCCGTCGCCCAGCCTCCTCATCACCGAGTTCAGGTCGCCGCCACCCCATCTCGCGCTGCCCAGCGCTCGTGCGAACTCACCTCCAGCGACCCAACAAACCGCCTCCAGCCACCCGAGTAGTCCGATTCCGTTTTGCTTGTGTGTGTGCACGACGGGATGTGTGCGGGCATCTGAGTGTGTGTTTTAGTGTGTGTATGTCTTGCGTGTGTGTGTGATATCAGAAGGAGGTTGTGAAGAGAGAATGAGGAGTAGGGTAACTATAGAGTATTTATACCCTAAACTTTTGGCCATTTTCTATTTCAGCCCTTCAGCTTTCAACTTCTTGCAGATTGGCCCCATTTAGGTTTTAAGTTTTAATTAGACCCTTGTTGACCAAGCCTAACCTATTGAATTTTATCAGATAATATTAATATTTAATTTGAGTTATGACGTGTATATTATTTTCAATTATAGTATTATATTTATAATAGTGACTATTATTATTAATTATAGATAATAACAAGAATTTACGGGCCTAGAATCGTCGAGTCAAACATTTCATCACATTCAAGTCAAGAACTGCATTTTATTCAGGTGTGGGGATTTATTACGCTTTTGTTTATTTTAATTGCTTTATATATTGTCTCGTATGTGCGCGTCAAATCAGTCAGAAGCACTTAAATGTGCAATCAGTCAGAAGCACTTAAATGTGCAACCAGTCAGAAGCACTTAAATGTGCAAATCAGGCAGAAGCACTTAATTGTGCATAAAGCCTTCGAGCTAGCCGACGGGCTTCAGAATTTATCAGTCATGTTGTTTATACTTGCTAATATATTTAGTAGTTAACGTAGACATATTGCATACTCTCCACACTGAGCGAGTTGGAAGCTCACCCCACTATTTTACCCCCTTTCAGGTTGAGAAGCTCGATGTGGCATGGGCTTGAGTGTGGGATGATCAAGCTTCATGAGTTGTTATTTATTTATTTACTATTATTTTCCTCAAGCTACGCTTTATGAACAATTGTTCCATTTGGTTTATTTTAACGTCAAAGTATGTTTTTATTTAATGGTGACTTGGGATTATTACTTGCGATTATTAAGTTTAATTTTCTTAAAAATGTATTTCCGCTGCAAAAATTTTATTTATCCTTCGTAAAATTAGACGAATTATTATTTTAGAAAAGTGGTCGCTACACACCACATGCGGTTCCATGGTCAAATTGCAACGAGGTAAGTTTGAATTTTTATTTCAACAGATCATTGCCATTTGTTGCCTCGACTAGAGCCACTGGGTGACTATCAAGATTAACATCATAACATGGACTGTGGAGTTGTACGATTTCTTGTCACACCAACACCAAGATGATCGATACCGATTCAACCAACTGCGACCTATTATTCGTCTGCTGCCTCGTGTGCTAGCTCAATCCGGGTACTGGCTGAACAACCAATCGAAGAAGAAGTATGACACGGAGATGAGTTTTTATTATGCCATGAGAGCTACAGTTCATACAAAACGACAATCACAGTTGTGGCCCCTTCGCGTGCATGTACTTGGATCGACTCGTCTCTGCAAACCCAGCAGCAAGGCACCAAATCAAGTAACTTAATGAGAAATATATTAAGAAATATCGATATGGTTTAGCTGCTAAAATCTTTATGTTGTCGTTAGACTTGTAATATGGTTTATGGTGTGTTGTGTTGTGGCAAGATTAATGTGTCGTGTTGTTAAATAATTATGTTGTCGTTAGACAGTTTTGGCAAGATTAATGTGTTGTGTTGTTAAATCTTTATGTTGTCGTTGGATAGTTTTGGCTCTGTGTTGCACACGATGGCTGCACACGATCGTGGCCATCGTGTGTTACGATCGTGTGCAACCTGCCCACGGTCATGGGTTGCTGCTGTCGTGTGCCCACAATGGCTGCCATGACCGTGTGCACACGACCGTGTGTCCCATAGTGGGCACGGCCGTGTGCACCATCGTGGGCAGGGCCCTGTGCACCATCGTGTTCACACGACCGTGTGTCCCATTATGGGCACGGTCGTGTGCACCATTGTGTGCACATGAACTTTTGGTATTTTTGCCAATTTGATTTATTGTGTTATCTAGAAGGATGTTTTGTGATTCTAAAATTGCTTGTTCAAACATTAATTACTATATAACTTCTTATACAAACTCGTATTTGTCATTTCGTGTAATTCATTAGTATATGAGATATTTCATACAGATGATGAATTTATCCGTACGAACTAAAACATTGAGAACATATATACTACACATGATATGCAATATATTATGTTAATTCAATCAATAACTTTTTAAATAAGTGTATCGTTAACAAATACTTGTTAATATATAAGTAACAACACCTAAATTGACGAGTCATTTGAGAAATTGGTGAAATTTGTTGATGTTCTTGTGCATAGGACTGTGTGCCCCATCGTGGGCACGGCTGTGTGCACCATCGTGTGCACACGTGGATACAGTGCCAATTTGACACCGTAGACACCGTGACACCTGGTTGCCAACATGGCGCACGATCGGAGAACACGATCGTGCCCATCGTGTGCACCATCGTGTGTACTACAAAGGGCAGCATCAAATTATTTTATTATAAAATCCCATCGTGGGTCCCCCCCCCCTTTTTCAATATAAGCCCATCTTCATGGACCGAGAATGAAATACCTTAACCGTAGTCCCCCCCCTTTTCACTATAAACCCTAATCAATTACAATCAGTTAAAATCCATTAAAATTAAATACGCGAAATGAACGACCGATTACGAGAAAGCGATTTAGGAGGAATCGAAGCACCTCCACCAAAAAGAAGAAGGAGGATACTGTTGGGATTCGGTGCCTAAAACGGAGACCCAGCGGAAGCGGTAAAACGAAAATTAATTCGATCTGAATCCCTACGAAGATCGATCGAGCTACGTATATACGAATATATAAACGAAAAACAAGAGTTGTAAGAAACTCACCCTTTAAGTCCATTGATTAAATGGTATCTTTCTCTTGAGCTATTCCCCAAGATTTACTTGAATTCTCTACGATCCGAAGCACTCCAAGCACTTGAACGATCCAACGCCGAAAGCACCGCGTCTCTACTTGCCATGCGCCGGAGAAACGAACAGAATGACAATACCCAATTAACCTCTAAGGTCATGGCTAAAATCAAGTGATGAAGCCTTTTATTATTGCACTCTAAGTGTATAATATATCTCTCTCAATGTATCTTGAATTTTCTCCAAGAAAACTCAAGAACAAGATGAAGAACAAAAGGAAGACTTAAGAAAAAAAATTCTCTCTCACTCCTTTCTTAACTCACGTATGGAATGGATAATACAAGGAGTGAGGGGAGTCTTCTTATTATTCTTCATCATATCCTCCCCAAATCAAGACCAAATAATTAATATGAATTAACTAAAAGATCTTGTCCCCTTGATACTTCAAGTCATCCACCAATTTAGGTGGAGACTATGACCAAAGGAAAGGGGAGGGAAAATGGGCGGCCATCTAGAAGGAGCCGGGACGAGTTCGGTTCGTTTCGGACTCCCGTGAGTCCAAATAGATAAACTCCGATTCCGTTCCGATGTATTTATATCAATTAATTAATCCAATAATTAATGATATCAAATACAAAATAACATAATTAATTTCTCCAAGAAATAATTATATTCATGAATTAAATTAATCACCCGGTAATTTATTTAATTCATTAGGCCGTAATTAATTTATCCAATAAATCAATTTAGACATCCAATGCCCCAAAATCAATCAGACATACAATGTCCAATAAATTAGATATCCAATATCTAATATTAATAATGAGAGAATAAGCTCGATTCATTCTGTCGTCAATCATATTGCGCGACTTAGTAGGTTCGTCTCAGTCAGCAATGGGAGGAACCAAAGAGTAGTAGCACCACCTAGCCAGCCTGGCGGCCTACACTGTACCTCAACTGAGAATGAATGATTGGGATCATTCAAGAACCATTCTGTCGTGAATACCAGTATACGTATAAACCCTTCTTTCAAATGTCCCGATCAAGTTATAGGGTCACGGTCAGTCAAACCCTATCTGTACTTGACTCTATGCATGTGTTAATGCAAATCGAGACCATTGAGCTCTCGTGTATCCAATACAACTAGCTCCAATGCTTTGGCCAAAGACTTATGATCTCATCTGCCAATAACCGTATAAGACATATAACCCGCTCACTAACGGGAGAAAGAATTCTATCTTGGTATTCAGTAGGACCTGCTACTTGCCCGTTAAGATGCACGTCGAGGTTGACCCCCACCTCCCGGTTTATAGGGTCGAACTACTCTAATGAAAATCTTAACATCACAAGCACATCCCTACTAAATCCTCAAGTCGAAGGTTCACAAATACCTATCACAACCTTTCGATTCCGTCATTGACTGTCCCGGAGTGAAATCCGTGTGACGAATCGATGGTGAGTCGGTTCCATTATACTAATCCAATTAGCATACCTATAACGTGTGCTCCCACTAACCATTAATGTTCGACAGGCACTCTCCATGTCAAAGAACACGTCATACAAGTCTTCACATAAACTTAACGCCCAGTCAAGTTTCATCGACTTGCGAACGATTAAGTATTTGAGCTATAAACCTTTCCAGTACCGACCCCCTTATCCAATAAAGAGTGGAACGTTTTGCTCTCAAATACACGGACTAGTTTCTATATGTATATTTACGAGTTAGGAATGTCAGTAACTGCCAGTAAATAAAGAAACATCTATTGCCTTATATTAATGATTTACATAATTACAAGTACAATGCCCTCACTCAACATCCTCTGAGTGGCATTCGAGGGCATACTCCTAACAGATACCTCCTCCCAACCCACCATACAGAACTAGGCCGAGAGGAAGATACACAATGCTCAGAGTAAGTTTTTTGATTTTGTTGTATGTGTAGTGTGTACTGCGAATTAATGTGTTTTATGAAACAGTTCCTATTTAAAAACACTGCGAGCACTCCATTCATATTAGATGATGATGATGATTTAGAGATTTATGAGAAGACAAGTAAAGAAGTTATTTTAGAATGGAGATGATGATACAAGACTAAAGAAACAACAACAGATGGGGGAGAAGGGATCCAAGTGACTGTGGTTTTTAAGATATTATTAGATATTTTGGTGTGATGGTGATGACTTTTGTTTTGTAAAGTTATATGCTTTTGGTGTAGACTATTGCTCTTTAAAGTGAGCTACTTTGTTATGGTTAATGTTTGTCTTCATAATCACCTTTATTTGCTTTACATCATTGATATTTGACTTAAATTTCAATTCAAATATAAAGAAAATAGACATAAAATTATGCATTTCAACTAATAATCAGAATAATGAATCAATACATGGTCCATCGAAGATCAAAATATCAGCACATGATTGTTGCTAGTAAGTCACAAAATATAAAAATACATAAGCAATTTAAGTTTCATAGTATGGACATCCTCTTATGTCATGGTCATCATTACGACAAATACTACACCTCTTCTTCTGCCGGCGCCTTTGCCTCGTTTGTTCATCCATTCCTTGAGTTTCTTCAGGGATACTCGAATCCACACCACCTATGGGAATGAATGATTTGCAAGTTTTTCTATTGTGGCCGGTTCCTTTACACCTACCGCACACCTGAGGCCATCCACCTGCGGGCAAATTTTCAACAGCGGACCGTGCACGACTCATCCTTGGTCGGCCGGCTTGTCGAACCCCCTCTGGAGGTACGCAAACGATGGATGAAATCTCCGGTGGGACATTCCACTCATCAGGATGTGGGATGGGATTAATATGTTCCTTATAAGCCTCTCTAAGGCCTTGTTGCTTGAAATAACGACTAACAAAATCATACACGGACAAACCATTGTCGGCGCGCCTGTTACAATAAGCAATTATGTCAAGGATGTGGTGTAGGATAATGTATTTTTGATACTGATAAGGTGTAGGATAAATCCAGCCCAGCCTTGTGTTGCACACGATGGCAGCACACGATCATGCCCATCGTGGGTTACGATCATGTGCATCTTGCCCACGGTCATGGGCTGCTGCTGTCGTGTGCATCCTGCCATGACCGTGGGCACACGATGGCTAGTCCCATCGTGGGCATGACTATGTGCCCCGACAGCACTCAGCAGATGTAGGATACAGCGCCCGAAGCTGTAGGATACAGCTCCCGCAAGCTGTAGGATACAGCGCCCGCAAGCTCTAGGATACAGCGCCCGCAAGTTGCAGGATACAGCGTCCGACAACACCCGCATGCCCACGACCATGACCGTGTGCACATGATAGCATAGACAAAAACATTGAATGGTGTGCACACTAGAGCAAAACAATTACCTTATAGCGGCAACAGCATGACGACATGGAATCTGATCCAAATCAAACTCACGACAACAACATGTCCAGGGTCGAAGGTCGACCTCATAAGAAACTTTGTTTTCTTCGACTTTGTAAACAAGTGGGGTGGTAGCTCGAACGGTAAGAGTTAGACTGGCTTGCACAGAGTTAGAAAGCTTTTCAAAAGTGTGCATTGTCAACTCATGGTCTCTTGATGTAGCTTCTCCCCGCTTCTCATCAAACCAATTCTCTAAATTAGGCGAAATATCTCAAGTAACGAGCAAACAGGTAAACGCCTAGCCCACAACATACGATTATTAAAGCATTCAACAGCATTGGATGTCAAGAAGTTATAGCATCGTACCGGACACTTCGACCTAGCCCACCTCTCTGGCCCAATTTCATAAAGGTGTCTGTGAGCCCCATTAGGGCTTTCAATATGTAGTTTCAAAAAGTAGTTTTCAAAAACTTCTTCACGATGCGTGTAGGCAGCAGTTCTAAAGAGTCCTATAGCATGCGCACCGTAGGAGGTCAGATTTTTTTCAAGATGGTGATAGCACAACTCGTGGAATGCATTCGGATAGACGGCTCAAACAGCATTCTGAATGCTCTTATGTTTGTCACACACAATCAGTAAATCTTCCATCGGATTGTAGCATCTGTGCAGGTTATACAAAAAATAAGTCCATGACTCGTCGTTCTCTATCGAACCGAGACCAACTGCAAGAGGAAATACTTTCTCGTTCCCATCAAATGTGACGGCTGCAAATAGAGTTCCTTTATTCCTTCCCTTCAGGTGGGTCCCATCAACTATAATCACCGATCGAAGGCACGTATCAAATGCCCTAATACTCTGTCCGAGTGCAACGAACATGTGGCAAAACACTACCTCACGAGTCGTCTGCAAATCATAAATTGTCCCTGGATTACGCTATTTAGCAAATACAGATAAGATGGGAGCCTCTGATACGACTCATCAAAGCCGCCATATGTATTCTCTATCGATATATTCCTCGTCCGGAGAGCAAAACTGTATAGCATGTCAATGCCGTACTCCCTCAACATCTCTGCAATCATCTCCTTTGGCCTCAAATGACCCCCTCACCGGTCAATCTTTTAGCAAAATAATGGGCAGCAACCTCAAAAGTAACCGATCTTGCGGCAGCACAGTTCAAATCAGGGTGACAGTTATGCTCCAAGGTCAACTTAGTAATTCTCTAAATAGTTGCACCCTCAATAGCACACAACCTAAACTGACAATTTTTTCGCCCACTCTTACAGACAAACACTATACATTTATCGGCGGAACGATCAGTGATACAATGTAGCATGTTTTCCAAATGATACATTCCTACAGTTATCCTCAACTCTGTCTTGGAACGAAAGGTGGACCCCACCTCTAGCTGACTGGTAACCGGTGGAGGCTGCTCGACCCAACCCAAAGTCCCGGCACTACCGGGGTCCGGAAATAGAATGATCCAGTTACGCATTGATTGTAGATGATCATGCTCGCTCGCAGATTGATAGTCGGATGAGAAGTTCCGACGATTCATAATCCTATCCATTTGGGCCGGTTGGCGAACCCAAGCAAGAAATTCTGCAGATAGTGACTAAAGCAAGTCTTTACAACAATCTTCATCTTCATATGTATCCACCTCCTCATCTTCCTCGTCTTCCTCATCTTCCTCGTATTGATAATCTTTGGAAGGCATGTCATAATTTATGTTGCCGGGCTCTACTCTCGAGCTGCTACATCCCATATTAACCTCGGGAGTTGAGGAGCTGCCGTTCTCAACATAGACCTCAGGATCCTCCTTGTATTCTACTAGTAATCGAAGTATCTCGGTATCGCCCCGTAATAGGACTTTTACTTTGTTTCCATTGGCCATGTGTGTCAAGTACCATAATTTATAATCGGACTCATTCGGACCACCCAAACCCTTTCTGATAACCCCCACGAGGTTTGCACGACTAACTTTGCTCGTGTCGATGTAGACAAAAAAGGAGTCCCCGTCTACATATGTCGATCGCTCCCAATGACCACCGTGATGTATCAAAATGCGATGCCACGACATCTGATTACAAAAAGATGAATAACTATTTAGAAAACTGAGCGAACAATATTATAAAACGGTTTGCCTTGGACACGACCGATGCACACGATCGTATGATACCGTGTGCATCGATCATGTGCACGTTTCTGGCCATGAACACGATCGCTGCACACGATTGTAGAAGATCGTGTTAAACGATCGTAAACACGTTAGTTGTGCGCACGATTTCAAGGTCGTTGGACACGACCGTTGCACATGGTGGCTTCCCATCGTGTCCAGCGATCGTGTCCGTAAGAACTGGTCGGGAAAAAAAAATTCCAGCGGTCAAATACTGATGCATACTTTCTTTATGAACCCAGAAACACGACAAATGAAGTCCTATTTGAACGTCAACTTTTCTTTTCGAATAATCTTGTGATTTTTATAAGATTTTTGAGAGACCCTTTGTCAAAAATGGTTGTGTTGTTTTGATATATATGTTGTAGTTAAATTTTGGTTGTTGGACATTAATATCGATCGGAGTAGATGAGGAAAGTAAAAAGAAAAAAGAGAAGAAAAGTAGTTTATATTAAATAAAATAATAAAAAGGTAAAATTCAACATTACAACAAAAGAGAGGACATTTTAGTCTTTCTAATCAAAATGGATCGTTTTAATAGCTCATTAGGGGCTTTTCAGGCAAATTTTACCCCACACCCTAGGAGCACCTAACAAGATGTCACCCTTGCCATACTTATAGTGAGGTAATATATATTGGGTTTTGGATGTAATATAAATATGACATGTGTAGTATAAATATGGCAACTGTACATGTATATAGCAAAGTGAGCACGTTGCTAAATACTCTTGGGATATGAGATACGAATCCTCATTTTATGGTTGGAGCAGTAGAAATAATCAACCTGAATCAAACACAAATCATTCTCAATTGTCGGTATTTAATATAGCGTGAGATGTTCCCACAGGTGCCCCTTTTTCCAATGGTACTATAATTCCTATTCCTATCCCTTCATTCCCTCTTTTGGTCTATCTACATTCAAGGAAATTCATACGCTCCACAGACAGAGCAAAAAGTAGAGTCTTGGTCAGAGCAAGTCTTCCTATTCTATTACCAGACAGAATTGGGAGAAGCTCATCCGAAACTAGAGCTAGAAACGCCCTATTTCGTTTCGTTCCCGTTCTTCATTTCCTTTTTATCGAATCCAAGGGGGACTTATCATATTTAGAATCTTTCTGCGGTGTGCTCCCTTTACTATAATAAAAATCACAAATGGATATGACTAGATAAAATTGGACGGTTATTTCCTAACTAATCTCTTATAGTTAATCATTGATGACACATATTCCCTCTGATCCTTATTATCATTTTTAACTTATTCATCAATATCAACGAGTGTTAGTTAAAGTATAAAAGTGCATTTTTAAAAAAATAATTTCCTATTTTATCATTAATAATAATAATTATAACATTCCCTCTCCATATTTTTTCCACTTTTTATAAATTTGTGTAAATTAAAGGTACTTTTGTAAATGGTTCTCAATAATTACATACAACTATATAAAAGAACTTATATTTTAGACCATTTTAATTACCTCAAATGGGACTCTTCAACAAGTTTTTAGTACTTAATTTAGTTAAATTTATTGTAATGTGTTGTGCCGAGATTTAGTCACCTCTACAGGCGATCGACTACAAAGCCGAGCGACCGAGTCCACAACCAATCATGCTATGGCGAACGCACCTAAGCGGAGATAACAATCCACCTTTCAGTATCTAGCGATCGACTCTCAAGGCGATCGCCTTTGGCATCTAACGACCGTCTCTGATGCCCGACCTAAGACGACCGTCCAGTGCCACGAACAGAGGCCTTCGTCCATCGAAGACCACGAAGACTGAATCTCAAAGCAGCTCCCATGTGCAGATCCGCGACAGGCGCCGCGTTTCATGGATCATTGACCACAGCCTGTCACCACCTTATCACCTACCAACAAACCCGCCGAAAGGTACAAGGTGGGACCTCCCGTGACAGCGACTCAGACGCATGCAGACTTCTCATTGGACCGCACAACTGGCTGCCAGCAACTCCTGCGGACTTTAAGGGAACCAGCCCATGTGCTAGTAGACGATCGCCCGCTTATTATAATACAGCAGAGGCGATCGTCCAGCGTCTCCCAGTCCTATAAATAGAGAACATTCAGCAACTGGAAAAAGGTTCCTCTCGGTACCACTCATAGAGAAGAAAGGTTCCAACTAGGGTTGAAAACGAATCAAATAATTTTGATTCGATTCGATATTCGTATTCGATTATCTCGATTCGTATTCGAATAATCCGAATTCGAATCCAAATACAAATAATATTTTATATTCGTATAGTTTTCGAATACAAATACGAATAGCTAAATATTCGATTCGTAATATATACGAATATTCGATTCGTTTATTTATTTCTCTCTTATATATTATATTATTTTATATTTATGTAAATATTCTTTATTTAATATTTATGAGATAAGTTGTTACTTTGAAAGTGCAAAAATCCTTTTTTCTAATACACTAACTAACACAGGAAACGTCAAAAAGAAAAAGAAATACAAATTACCCTAACTTCAATTCCCAATATCCCCTATTTCCCTTCCTGTTCCAGTTTTCCGCCGCTCTCTCTTTATTTCTCTTTGTTTTCTTTTCCCTTACTGTTCCGTTTTCTTTCGTAGAAAATTGCTGGCCCAACGACATCTTTCCATCGATCTGAAAGTCCTCAGTCCGTGGATCTGTAAGTCTTCCTCAGTACCGATCTAAAGCTGCACTGCCAAGTCCTCTTTCAGCCCGTCGATCGTATAAATTCAGTGGTATGTCTTAATAATAAATTATATTGAAAAGTGAAGTCCTCTTGAGGATATATTAAATGTAAAATCTTTTTTTAAAAATGATTCTTGCCTTTTTTTCCCTTGATCTCCTTGATTTCTGTAGGCTCGATTAATTTTTGTTTATGGATAAATATGAAGTACGTTGAAAAAAATGATTATATGGTAAATCTTGGTCCCTAATATCGTCATTCTCTTTTTCTTTTTCATTTTTTGTTAAGAAAAACTGAAGATGTATTACTTAGTTTAGTTAGTGTCTATGTGTGTGTTTTGAAGTTTGAGACTGGAATATTGTTTTTGTTATTACTTGCTCTAATATTACTGCTTGTAGTGGTGATAACTTATCTACTATATTTAGTACTTGCTCTAATATTGGTGCTCCTAGTTATATTATTTCGAACCTTTAATGTTAAATGTGTTTTTTCTTGTACTTGAAAAATTAAGAAATTCTCTTCACTGCTTTACCATGTACTTAAAGGTGCTGAAACTACAATATAGTTATGTGCTTTAAAAACATTTGATAAGCATTTTTTTTACTTTGTGTATAGATTAACTTTTTTCATTACATTATTATTACATTTTTAACAGGAAATATAATATGGATCCTTCAAACCTAGCAATGCAAACACCTCACAAAGACGATATTATAGTGGAAAATCTCGAAGAGGTAAATACAACTTATTAAATATGTCAATAAGTTTTGTATATTGTATATCATGTAATTTATAATCTATATTCACCAGGTGAGGAGTCCAAGAACCAACATAAATGATGATGAATGTGATGTGGAAAATGAAGTTGATGATGGTCTGCAAATGCAAGACGTGAATATGGAAGACGAGCTTGGTGTTGGCGATGATAATATTGGTGAAAATAATCAGGATGGTACTAAAAAATTTGAGAGGAAGAAGAGAGCAAAGAATTCAAAAGTTCATAAGGATTTTGAGGAAGTGACTCTTGGGGATGGAACACCGAAATTTAAATGTAAATATTGTAGCAAACTTCTCTGTCGACCAGCGGGCGGTACAACATCTCAACTTTTGAATCATATAGCTAGATGTGTTCAAAAGAAACTTGAAGCAAAGAAACAAAAGACCCTGCAATTTCAGCCTTCAAAATCCAAATTTTAGATGAATCCCTTATCGGATGGCAGATATGATCATTTGAAACAAAGAGAAGCTGTTGCTCATTGGATTTTAATGCACGAGCAGCCATTTAATGCTGTGGAGGCCTATGGCTTTTCTTTTATGTTCAAAGTGAATCTCCCACAATTTGAAAAGATCTCCCGTACCACAACAAGAAATGATGTTATTACGGTTTATGACTTGGAGAAGAACAAGTTACAGTTGAAGTTGAAAAACATCAATAAAATTTCGTTGACCACCGATATTTGGAAGTCGAAAGTGCAAAAGATTTCTTATATGTGTGTCACTGGCCACTTTGTTGATTCACAATGGCAACTTCAAAAGCAAGTTCTCAGTTTTATGCCACTTCCTCCTCCACATACGGGTATTGTTATACTTAATTATCTCATATCAAAACATTTAGTTAATGTAGAAATATTCTATGTACACTATTGATTCGATATATTTTTTATAATTGTTAGGTGTTGATATCTTTGACGGGCTTATGAAGTGTACAAAAGCTTGGGGAATAGAGCATAAAATCTTCACTATATCGGTGGACAATGCTTCAAATAATAATGTTGCACTTCGAATTGCAAAGGATACCTTCTCAAGGAGTCGTAAGTTGCCATTGGATGGTAAGTTGTTCCATGTGAAATGTCTTTGCTCATATCTTGAACCTTATTGTTCAAGATGGACTTTTGAGATTCAATGCATCATTGAAGATGTTAAAAATAGTGTGAGGTTCATTAATCAATCGGAGGCTAGGTTGTTAAAGTTCTCTCGATATTGTGCATCATTTAGGAATTCGGTGAAAAGTTAATCATAGATTGTCCTACCGTTGGAATTCTACATTTGAAATGTTGATCAAGCTATTAAGGTTAAAGATGCATTTCCTATATTTGCACAAAGAGAGACTTTATACAAGTGTTGTCCTAGTTCGGAAGATTGGAAAAAGTGGAGGACGTTGTTGACGTTCTAGGGTATTTTATGAAGCCACTCATGTTATATCGGAAGTCATTATCCTACTTCTAATGTTTTTCTTTGTCATTTGGAGAGTCAAACATGTATTAGATGAGAAAGAAAAAAATCATCCTAGTGAGTTCATTAGAAATATGGTTAAAAGATGAAGGAAAAATTTGATAAATATTGGGGAAGTTGTAATCTTTTAATGGCGATTGGAGCAATACTTGATCCTAGATTTAAGATGAGGTTGGTTGAGTTTTCTTTCAACAAGATATACAATGAGAGTGATGCTCGTGTAAATATTATGAAGGTTCGAGATGCATTATATGAATTATTTTTTGAGTATGTTGAAATTAACAATATGAGGTCTCAAAAGGTAGTTCTTCTCGGGACCATACGATCTCTTCTGTTTCTACTACAAGATCAATGTCTAAAGGAAGACTAGTGCCATCCGGTTTGTCTATGTTTGATGATTATTTGAACACCGTAGAAGAACATGCTCCTACAAAGTCGGAGTTGGATATTTACTTGGAAGAAGGAGTTTTTAGAGGTCAAGAAGGGGATGTAGCCTCTGACTTTGATGCATTAACCTGGTGGAAATCTCAAGAGTTGAAGTTTAATATTTTGTCTAAGTTAGCTCGTGATGTTTTGGCTATTCCTATTAGCACAGTAGCATCGGAGGCCACTTTTAGTGCAGGAACCCGAGTTTTAGATCCTTTTCGTGCTAACTTATCATCCGATATGGTAGAAATTTTGATTTGTGGAGGAGATTGGCTTCGTAAACTTCACGGGATTGAGAAAGCCCTTAAATCACATGTAAGTTATCTTTCTTAAATTCAATTCCTACACTTTATATGTATTAGTGATTATGATAATATGTTGATTTATTAATGTATTTAAATTTTGTATAGGAGGAGGAAGAGCCAATCGAGGTCATCTTACGAGCATGATAGTAGAAAGTCTGGGAGCATGATGATAACAAGTCTGGGAGCAGCAAGTTTGCTATTTTTTTTTTTTTTTGATAAAGCATCACTTCCATGAGGGATTTGGCACAGGCCATTTTCTAATTATTTTTTTATAATTGCCAGCAAAAACTTGGTGTTTTGTAATTTTTGTGGATGTTTACTGGTTGAAGATTGTTTTGGATTTTATTATCTTTATGTAATGTTATTGTTTTGTGGAACTTTTTGATTATCTAAGCATATGTGTGGCTTTGGTTGTTCATGATTATATTGTATTTAAGTTTAGTTTATTAATATCCTTCAATAATTTTTGTGGAATTTTTTGGTTATCTAATATTTTGTGGAAATTTTTGGTTACCTAATGTTCTTTCTATAGTACTTTTTGATTATCTATTTTTTTCAATCGAAATATCGAACAGATATCAATATATCATACAACAAAAATTAATAGAATCAGAATTAAGTGGAAAAAAAAAAGCTAGTGATTTTCGAATTTCGAATATTCGAATAATTCGAATATATTTGTAACTAAACTCGAATCGAATACGAATCAGAAATAATATTCGATTTGTTATCGAATACGAATACAAATAGTAGACAAATTTCCAGAATTCGAATAAAATTCATGAATATTCGCTTTGATTCGATTCGTTTGCAACCCTAGTTCCAACTCCATTCACGGAAATACATACAAACATATACATTCCTTCAGGCTCACAGTTTCCTCTCTCGGATCTACCTCAAGATTTCTCTCTCAGCATCTCTCATCCAAAAGACGATCGCAGAGGCAAGAACTCCCTGCAGTACAGATTCAACGAGATTCACGAGCCTAGGAACTCAAACATACAGCTAATACACGCCGTGAGAGACTGTCGATCTCTCACCGCCGTCGAAATTCATCAACGTTGTTACAAGAACTCACAGAGCATCACATCTGGTTCTTCCGGCAATCTACACGCTCACTAGCTAAGATAACTAGAATCGTTACACTCATTGTAATAGTGTTCTAACATTAATACTTGTATCCCCGAATATTCGTATTAATAACATCTCGCGAGAGCATTCAAGCCCGGGACTAACAACCCCGGCAAATTTTGTGTTATTTACCTTCTCTATGGAAGTGCTCTCGCATCTTGTTTGCTATCCATCCATTCCAGCAATATCTATCTCCGGATAATATTTTGGGTAGCAACATAATGCACACAATATATCTGAAACAAATTGAGTCAATCCCAATAATCTTATATTCATAATAACTAGATTATAATATCTATTAAATAATTCAAATATTTGTTAAATAAATATATTTATTAAATATTTAATTATGATATTGGATAAATAATAAGCCTATATATTAGTTGTTTCAAATAACAACATTTATTAAATAAATTCAATGAAATTTTTATTAAACAATTATGATGTACAATTAAATACTCTAGAATTTTAATTTATTTAAATATAATTTTGGTAAATATAATTATCAAGTAGTACATATAACCGATTTTTTTGACTTTTTAGTATTACTAATTTAGTTCGAACCAAATATTATCAAATATATATAATAATTATTACTACTCCATCCGTCCCACAAAAGTGTGCTCAATTTGCCATTCTCGTTCGTCCCACAAGAGTTTGTACATTCCAATTTTAGAAAATACTCTTATACTTTTGTTCCATCTTTTCTACTTATTTACAAAAATACCATAGATGGCCTACACCCTTTATGTTTTAATTAATAATAATTAAGATATCTCTACAATAAAAAGTGGGACTTTTTCTCCATTCAAATTCACCACTATCTAACTTTTATAAAAACGTGTGCCGTTGAAGAGTGACCACTCTTATGGAACTTAAGGAGTATAAGATTTGAAACAAATAATATTTAAATAGTTGTATCCATTATAATGTGTTCATGATCAATCTCATTGTTAGATTCATACATGCATCTTTACTCCATCACTTTTAAATATTAGGATTTGTATCCCGCACCCTAAGAATACTTAATAAGGTATATATATATTAAATTCAAAACATCTGATACATTTACCACACTGCCACATCGTAGAGAACGCCTGATTAGGTGCTCCTGGTGGTGCGAGGTACAATTTTCCCAAAATATTAGCCCATTTGAAATTTTAGTGATCATGTTGTGATAATTTTAGTTATTATTCACATGTAGAGTTTATTTTTATGATTTTGTCTCAATAGAAAATTATACTCTCAAAGTAAAATCTTAATATAATGAAAATGTATAAAATATTCATTTGAATTAATTTTGTTGTTATATAAATTATAATATTAATTGCTTCAGAAATCAAATTTTGAAAAATAAAGAGAGTATGTAACTAAAGAGGAATTGTACAATCGTTAAATGAACAAAAGTAAAATATTGTACCTTAAATCAAAGTAGATTCTTCGGATGAGAGGGAGTAACATGGATGTTATTAACTCTTATCTTAGTTTATTCGAATTCTATTTTCTTTTACCTAAAATAAATATTAACCCCTTCACCTCTTTACTACGTTAAACTTTATACTTTTGTACTGTTTAAATATTTTATTTTGATTATCTTTTATAATTTATAAATAAAAAATAAGAATATGCAGAATTTTATTATATATATATATGTTGATATATACTTTTAAAATATTATTATTATTATTATTATTATTATTATAATTTTTATAATAAATAATTTAAAATATTAGTGATCAAAATTGTGTGTGGATAAATGTGAAATTACAAATAATATGGATAAATATTGTGTATGGAGTATCTTTTAAAGTTTTAAAGCCACTTTAGAAGGGCACTCTCAGAAATAGGGATGTTAATTTTGTTCGTACCCGATCTTACTCGTCGGATAAATCCGAAATCGGGTCGGGTATCGACCGAATCCGAATTTTTATGGTCGGGTAAGAGTAGGGTATAAGTATAGTATATTACCCGACCCGATTACCCGACTCGCATACCCGTTTGAATTATATAAATATATTATTATTATATGTTATACATAAATATTATATTGTATTATAAATTATATATATTACTATATAAATATTATATTTTAAATATTTTTTATATTAAATTGAATTTATTAATTACATTATATGTATATATGATATGTATTAAAAATATTTATATTCTTAAATATAGGGTATACGGGTACTCGAATACCCATTGGGTACTCGATTACTCGATGGGCAATACCCAAATCCGATCTGAATAAAATAGAATAAGATATGGAGGACACATACATACAGTAGAAACTCTATAAATTAATACTGTTGGGACAACCAAAATTTATTAATTAAAAGAGTTATTAATTAATTGACAAATTAATAATCATTAATTTATATATTAATTAATATTTTATTAATTTATAATGAAATACTTAATTTACAAACAACTTTCAAACTTTCACTTAATTATTGTACAATGCATGTACATATCAAATGAAGGGTCCAATTTAAAATAACCCTTCAACCTCTCATCTTATTATGCGTCCTGTGTTGAATATATCAGTGTATATTTTTTCTATAAATACAAAATCAAAATATACGAACATTAAAGCGGCCATCATATTGAATAATTTATTGCTGAGCCTATATGAAAATACAACACTAGAAGTTCTTACGGTGATAAGGAAAATTAGAGATGCGATTTAAGATGAAATTGATTCCAATAAAAAAGAAATACGATTGAGTAATTTTTAAGAAATCTTCATAAATTATTCCTATAATATGTACAATGTATAAGGAATTATTAATTTATATTTTATATGGGACTTATAGAAATTATCAAAAATGTATTATCTTATAATTTTAGCGAATTATTAATTTAGCACTCTATCCCTGAGTCGGGATCGGTCAAAACTATTATCTTAGAGAATTTATTAAATAATTGAGTATTAAATTATCAAGTTTCTACTGTATACCCTACTCGACCCATTGATATCCCTCCGGCTACGGACAAGCGGATTCGATAACGTTTGCCTTTTGTATTTTCACCCCCCGCTCCCCTAAACGTTTTCAATTGAGTTGTCAGATCCTTTCGTTCACCCCTCATACAAAACACACGCACACACAGGGTGTTCAACAGTCAAAGAGCACAACTTACTCAGGAATCCAGAAACCGAGGCGAAGAGGTATTTCCGTCTCTACGTTTTTAAAATCTTTCTGTATTTTTTCTGCTTTTTTTTTTTTTTTAAAGTTTACGAACTGTATTCGAGCCCCATTTTCGATTTTTAGGGTTTTTAGGGTTTCTGTTTTCTGCTTCACCCCTTGGGACTAAACCCCGATACACACAGGCACAACCTAGAATTTCTGTATGAGTTTTTTCTATTATTTTTAACTTTTTGTAGCAGTTGAGTTGCTGTTCGTTTGCATTTTATCGAATTTGAGTTTTTTTTCGGCAGTTTCTTGTAAAGGCTTGGTTTATGTTTCGTGAATCTGTTTTATATTGATGCTACCCGTTCGATTGGATCTAGGGTTTATCCAGCGGAAGTGAAAAAGGAAATCTGAGATTTTTGTAAAATTCGATTTCGTGTACAAAATTTTCAAGGAATCAGTTGATATCAAATTCAAGAGTTCTTTCTCCATCAAGGAGTCATATTTTGAGAAATGATTTGTCCCAATACAAGAATCATATTTTTGTTTTACTTTCTACATCTCCTGCCCTTGCTTATATGAATCTGTATGGCCCAGAATTATCTCCCAACTGGTAAGTAAGGATATATATGCAAGAAATGTGAATTAAAAAGCTTATATTTATGTATTTGTACCTTGCAATGCATAAAAAGTTGTACATTCACCAAATATGACTCATTAAGTGGGACGGTGGGAGTAGATGAAATGAAATAAAATTCTGTAGTACTAAATGGTAGTTATTTGTATTTCTAGAAGCACTTTGGTGTTCTAAGATTTTAAATTTCTGCATATTTTATCATGACAGCCACCTTTGCTTGAAGAAAACAAGTGGGTTTTGTATACTGTATTTTGCTAGTTTGTAAAGCATATTAATGCCAATAATGTTTTCTCAGCCTCATACTTGAATGTACTACGGGAGGAAAAGATACTTGTGTTATACTCTTATGATGTTCCAGTTTGCACGTGTGAAAATCATTGTCATGAAAAGTGATCTCATAACAAAATCATTCATTAAAATTAAATTTACATTTCAAAGGAGGTCAAGAATCATTATCAAATGGGAAATTATTTTCCTAACAAAAGTAAGTAGAGAACTCCTGAATGACTCTAACCACGGACAGAACTCAATATCTAATGATAAATAGCTTTCACATTTCTTGAATATATTACTCTTTTGCTGCATTTTTCTTGCTTGTGAATACTGCCTGAAGTAATGTTGTGAAGATCCACAATGAGTTGAGATTTCAATTAACATGCTGTATTTTTTAACATTTGACATCATTTCAGACTTTAACCCTGCTGTGATGGATGCCAAGATAACAAACGGAGAACGCCGCCGCATGACCATCAAACTGTGGCCCCCAAGCGAGAAAACACGCCAGATGTTGGTTGACCGAATGATGAGTAATCTCTCGACACCAACTATTTTCACACGCAAGTACGGCAGTCTCGACACTGGTGTAGCCTCAAAACACGCCAAACAAATAGAGGAATCTGCATTTGCCTCTGCAAACCAACATTACGAACAAGAGCCCGATGGTGACGGAAGTTCAGCTGTGCAGTTGTATGCTAGAGAGTGTAGTAAGTTAATATTGGACGTTCTTAAGGGAGGAGGCTCCAAAACAGACGTCAAGGAGACCGCAGAATCCGAAATTGAAACTGACTCGTCTTTCCGCGAGATGCTTTTTGATATTTCCAAAGGTCAGCGGGCGTTCTTAGACCAAGACGAGGCTCTAACTCTTTTGAGTCCCTTAAAAGAGCCTGGAAATTCTTATACTAGAATATGCTTCAGCAATCGAAGCTTTGGTTTGGGCGCGGCTAAAGTTGCGGGCCCAATCTTAACGTCCATCAAGAATCAACTGAAGGAAGTGGATCTATCAGATTTTGTTGCGGGCCGACCAGAGGTGGAAGCTCTTGACGTAATGAATATATTCTCTGAAGCTTTGGAAGGTTCTAATCTGAGATATCTGAATATTTCTGAGAATGCCTTGGGCGAAAAGGGTGTTAGGGCATTTGGAAAGCTTCTTAAATCTCAAAAGAACTTGGAGGAACTGTATCTGATAAATGATGGGATATCCAGAGAAGCTGCACAAGCTGTTTGTGAGTTAGTTTCTTCGACAGAAGCACTTAGAGTTCTTCAATTTCATAACAATATGACAGGAGATGAAGGGGCTATTGCTGTTTCCGAGATTTTAATGCGCTGTCCGTTGTTGGAAGATTTTCGATGCTCGTCCACACGAGTTGGGTCCGAAGGTGGGGTCGCCTTATCCGAAGCGCTTGCAAAATGTAGGAATTTAAAGAGACTCGATCTTCGGGACAACATGTTTGGGATAGAGGCTGGTGTTAAGCTAAGTGAGGCTATTCACAAATTCGAGCATCTCGCCGAGATTTATTTGAGTTTTTTGAATTTGGAAGATGACGGTGCTATTGCAATAGCCGATGCTCTAAAGGAGTCGGCCCCTTCACTGTGTGTCTTGGAGATGGCTGGAAATGATATAACTGCTGAAGGTGCTATAAGCTTATCTGCATGCATTTCTAGAAAGAAGGGTCTTGTGAAGTTGAATTTGTCAGAGAATGATCTTAAGGACGAAGGTACAATTTGGATAAGCAAAGCATTGGGAGAAGGGCATGATCAATTGAAGGAAGTTGATTTGAGCCAGAATTCTATAAGGGCGGCGGCCAAGGCTCTAGCGTCCGGTTTGGCGGGCTTGCCTGAGTTCAAGCTCTTGAACATAAATGGAAATTTCATTTCCGATGAGGATATCGAGGAGTTGAAGGTTATTTTTAAAGAATGTCCGGAGAAACTAGGATCGTTGGATGAGAATGACCCGGATGGGGACGATTTTGACGACAAGGACGGTGGGGATGAGGATGAAGGCAGTGCGGACGAACTCGAAAAGAAACTCAAAAACCTTGATGTTAATCAAGATGATTAAAAAAAGATTATTTGTCTTGCAGTTCTTATTCAGCGAGTAGCAATCACTAGTTTCTAGTTATTATTATCTTAGATTTCGGCCGAAGCTAAAACTGCTTGCCATCAGTAGTTTGTATCTGATGGGATTTTTTTCGCCGGTAATCTGTTTTAGCTTTTTTTGTTTGTGGGGACTGCTTGCCATCAGTAGTTTGTATCTGATGGGATTTTTTTCGCCCGTAATCTGTTTTAGCTTTTTTTGTTTGTGGGACGTTCGAAAGATTTCAATCAGGTTTACTTGCATTTGCAGCAGATTGATGTTTGGAAAATGGAGTACTTCTATTAACAGTTTCATCAGGTATCGAAAATGCTGTGATGAGTTTGTTATATTGATCATCTGTGTTTTCAACTTTTCCATCGAACTTTCTTAATTAGTTTTTATATCCTGAATGCAAACTTTGCCAACGTTTTCGATTCTTACACTTTCCGACAATAAAATTATTTTTTTTTCCAAAAATAAGTGTTTGAAAATTTTTCCTTGGGATATACTTTTGTGGAATTTATAGATTTTTTTGGGGGTAGGGTTGGTAACCACATGTATGATTTACCAACCCCAACTTTACCGAACAAACTGTGTTAGCAACCATCTAGTACGGTACTGTAGTGCTGTACCAAACACAACCATACGACATGGTAATGGTACTGAATTTTCCAACTACATATAGTTGTCGAGGTGTGTGTTGAACCATTAATCCCATATTGAGAAAATACAAACCTTGCAATCAATATATAAAGATCATGAGTTATTCCTTTCATTGTCAATTGGTTTTGAGATGGAACTAGGAAGGCAGGAGCAAGTGAACTAATCAAGTTGGAGTGACGGGCTTCCCGACTAGGAGAAGCCCGAACGGATTCTTGTTTTCTTGTCTTTTTTTTTTTTCCGAGCCCGACCAAGAGGACTGCAAGTCCGATTGGAGTCAGGGCTCTACCCAAAATGTAGCTATTGACCAGTACTATTTCCGGAGGAAATAGAATAACTGGTCTACCAAATTGGGGAACTTTAACATGGTATCGGAGTAGACTCTCTACACATGCGTCCCAACGGTCCACGATGTTCAAGCTTCGCGTCACACGAGTTAAAAACTCCATGCTGTAAGCCTTGACTCCGGCTACGCGTGATGGGGCTTGTTGAAGTATTAATCCCATATTGGAAAATACAAACATTGCAATCAATATATAAAGATTATGAGTTACGCCTCTCATTGCCAATTGATTTTGAGATGGAACTCCAGACTTTAACGGTGCGTAACTTCCATGTCCATCCCAACTGTTGAATTAATAGCACCAAGGATGGTTATTGGTTGTCGATGACTCCAATGTAAAGAAACACACCAACTATCCTTAAATAATTTCTACAGAAAGCTTTTCTACGGGAATATTCAATCGCTGTTTTCATTAGGGTTGAGATTTATACCCGAAGAACCAATGGAATTGGAAAAATGGTTCAGTTTTGGTCCTTAATATAAAAACGTATTATTTTTAAGATCCGGAACCTTTTTTTGGGTTTCGGTTATGGATACTCAAACCAAACCTAGTTACCCCTACTTTCATTTGCTGATTTATATTTTATTTTTTTAGTTTTTTTGGATTTTGTGTTTGTGAGGAAGTATGAATCCTCTTTGTTTCAAGTTTTATTTGGGAGTTTTGAATTTTGTGACTTACTTCTCTTTGTAAGTTTGAAGTTATCTCTTGATTTTCATAATTTGTGGTAATAATAACAACAATTTAGGGACTTTATTTTTTATTTATTATTTCCAAAAGGAACCATAAGAACCGGGAACCGAATCGAAAAAAAAAAATGGTTCCAATTCTTTTTGGATCCATACATTTTTAACTAAAAAAGAACCGAATCGATTTTTTCGATTCCGGCTGCGTATCTACTAACAAATGATATTTTTATAACCGTTCCCACCCCTAGTTTTCATCCCTCTAAATCTTGGATCCATAGAGGATTGGTTGGTTGGTGAGTGTTTTATGTGGAATGAAGACAATAACACAACAATAATGATAGGAGTAGATTGTTTTTATCCTAGAAACTGAGACATTTCAATTTAATCTACTCCCTCCGTCCCGGCTAACATGAGCCTTTTCCTTATTCTCCAGTGCTGTCACATTTTTCTGTACTTCGTATCGTATATGAATGACACGGTTGTTTTATATAATATTTTTTTTTGATCGGTTATATAATAATAATAATAATAATAATAATAATAATAATAATAATAACCGGCGAGGCGATTCTGGCGAGGCGAAGGTGAGAACTCCGATTTGGGATTTCTGCATATCGCCGGTGGTTCGACTCGGGTGCAGCGGTGCAAGGTCCGGATTCGGGACGGTTCGAATCTGAAAGGGCGGGCGATTCTGGCGAGGCGAAGGTGAGAACTCCGTTTTGGGATTTCTGGTTTGAAAGGTTTCGGATATTGAGCAGTGGGTTCGGGTTTCAGTTGATTTCCGATTTCGTGACTCTTCTGCTCGGAAATTGTAAGTGATTAAGGAGTCGATTTGCTGTCTCGATTTGCTGGGTCGATTGGGTTGTATGCTTTTTTGGTTTTTTTTTTTTTTTTTTTTGCTCCTCAAAACGTGGTAAGGGTCGCTTGCTTCTTCAGTTCTGCGGTGGTTTCTTCAGTTTTGTGGTAAGGGTTGTTTGGGTTTGAGAGGTTCCTTGGTTTGATCGGGTTTTTTTTCTTGGTTTGTTCATCCTTGTATATGGCTGATTTTTGCAACTGGGGTATGTGGGTCTCTTGCTTAGCTACACATTGGATTGGTTTTTCTTTGGTTATTTTGTATTGAGGTTGTGGTGTGTGGCTGCCTTGGGATTTACTGCTTTCGGTTGTACATATCCTTGGGGTTGGCTTGATATTTTTGGGTTTGGTTTTTGATATTATTGGAGTTGCTTACCTGGTCTTGCTTGGATATCCATTTTGTATGCGGTTTGGTTTCAAGGGGCTGTATTTTTAGTTTGTTTTATTGCTATGCCGGTTGTGAGATTCCACTGTCCCTTTGTGGGTCTTGCGGGATGTCGGGACGGTGGTGGTAATGGGCTTACTAAAACTTCTTTGATCAAACATTTGTGTGACCGGCACTTTAGCGTTGAGGCTCTTGGCTCCACTAAGCAGTCTCTATTGTCGGATTTGGCTATTTTCGATAGGACCGAGCTTACTCTTAAGCGTATGGGTTTGTGGTTATGTGGTGTTTGTTTCAAAACGCATACCTTCCGGACTAAATGTCGTCATGGTGCGGGTTCTGATTCTGTGTCTCCTCCTGATTGTGGTGATGGTGTTGTTCGGTTTGTGCTATATGATCTCCCTAAGCCACAGGTTTCTTCCCATGTAGCCCTGGTAGAGGATTCGGTTTTGGACGTGTTTGGTGGTTTTGACCTGCCCCTTCTTGATAATTTATTTGCTAGGGGTTTGCGGACTGTCAAATCTATCCCTCCCAAATGTAGGTTGGAGTTCTCTCGTACTTTGAAAAGAGCTCTTGATAAGGTGATCTGCACACCTGATGACATTTCTTGTTGGGTTAGTTTATTTGTTCGCCACTTTGTCTGCTGAAAACCTTTTCACCGAGGTGTAGTCATGAGAGTAGGTCGGTCACTAAGCGTCAATGTCAGGAAGTGTATTTTGTTAATGCTATTCATACATGGGGCTCTCCTGGTGGTAGTTTGCAGGTTGTGCGTGAGGTTTTAGTGAGCCCCTTCCATCATGGTCTACTGTTGATGATGATAGTTTGGATTTGGGTGATCGTAATGTCAAGCAATGCAAGAGGAAGATTTGTGATGGTCATTATACTGCTGCGGTCAGAGTTCTTTCGTCTTCTGGAGTGGCACCTTATGATGCTTCTACTCTTGAAGACTTAAAAGCTAAGCACCCTTTTCAGTCTGCTCCTCTCTTGCCTGATATACCTATTGACCATCATCACCTTACCGCATCCTCTTCCATTGTTCTTGACATGATCAAGAGTTTCCCTCGTGGTACTTCTTGTGGGCGAGATGGGTTACGTGCCCAACACCTTTTGGATTGTTTGAGTGGTGCAGCTGTGGCTATTTCTGACGAGTTGATCGCTTCTATTACCCAAGTGGTGAACCTTTTTCTCTCTGGTAACTGTCCGAGGGCATTGGGGGAGTATATTGCTAGTGCTCCTCTCACACCCTTAGTCAAACCAGGAGGGGGTATCCGTCCTATTGCTGTTGGGACTGTTTGGAGGCGTTTGGTTTCCAAGGTTTGTGCTTCCATGCTTAGCCACTCTTCAGGCAGTTATTTTGATGATTTACAACTTGGTGTTGGGGTGTCTGGGGGTGGGAAGCTATTCTTCATGCTGTGAACCGTTTGGTGGAGGACTGCGGGGGTGAGGTTGGTCTGTCCATGTTGTTGGTTGATTTTAAAAACGCTTTCAACATGGTGGACCGTGCTGTTATGTTACGTGAGGTTCGTTTGCATTTCCCGGCTATTTCACAGTGGGTGGAGTTTTGCTACTCTAGTCATGCGAGATTATATTATGGTGAGCATACTCTTTGGTCTCATCAAGGTGTGCAACAAGGTGATCCGCTTGGGCCTCTTCTTTTTGCTTTAGTCTTACATCCCTTAGCATGTAAGATTAGAGATTCTTTTGACCTTTCCTTTCAAGCTTGGTATTTGGATGATGGCACTATTATTGGTGATACATTGGTTGTGGGTAAGGTTTTAGAGTTGATTATGGCAGACGGACCTTGTCGTGGCTTACACCTCAATGTGGATAAAACTGAAGTCTTTTGGCCACAAGAGGACCCCAGAAGCAGGTATGATGGTGTTTTTCCCCCAAATATTTCTCGCCCCTCACATGGTGTTAAATTATTGGGTGGACTCGTTAGTGTGGATTTTGAGTTTGGTAGTAAGTTGGTCTGAAAAGGGTTGCTAAAACTATTGAACTTATGGAGGCAGTTGCCAATCTTAATGACCCTCTATGCGAGTTGTTGTTACTTCGTGCATGTGCTGGTATTTCTAAGCTCTATTTTTCTATGCGCACATGTTCTCCTCGGGTCTTTGAGTGCGCTCATGTTTCTTTTGATGCGGCACTTCGTTCTTCCTTGGAGCGTATTGTCACCGCTTACGGACTGGTTTTGGTGGTAGCGGTGGAGACTCGCCACCTTACCTTTTGCTTTTGGGGGACTTGGTTTATATTCTGCAGGTGATGTCTTGAACTATGCCTTCATTGCTTCTAGACTTCAATCAGCTGGCCTTCAGACTAAGCTTCTTCAAGGTTCGGGTATTATAACTGTTGGTCCCTCTTTTGATGATGCTCTTTGTACTTTCAACGTGAATATGGATATTGACCTTTTGGGTAACCTTATCGAGGTCGCTGCCCCCAAACTTATGAAGAAATTGGCAGACATATATTTCGGTCGGGTTTCCCAAACTGTTGAATCTACTTTCCACCTTTCCCCTCGGCAGATGGCGTTATGGAGCTCTTTAAAGGAGGATCACACTTCGGATTGGCTTAGGGTGGCTCCGATATCTGGATTGGGACAAACTATGAGTGCCAGGGCTTATCGGTGTGTACTGTGTTATCGTTTGGGTGTTCCTCTTTTCACTGTTCAGGTACCCTGCTCTGCTTGCTCTAAGGTTTTTCCTGGAGATATTTACGGGGATCACGCTGTCTCGTGTGCGGGTATTGTTGGCATTAAACATCGTCACAACCTTGTGCGCGATGTTCTTGTTGACATATGCTCTCGATCTGGGATTTATTTCATGAAGGAGGTTGATATTGGGCTTTTTGGAGATGGGGACAGATCATTGCGACCGGCTGACATATTACTCTACTCTTGGGATAGTGGACGCGATGTATGTGTTGATCTTACGGGTTCGTCGCCTTTGACGCAATCCGGGTTGATTGATTTTACACCAGGGCGAGCGATCAGTGATGCTGCTCAGCGTAAACGGGTCAAGTACGATGCCAAATGTGAAGATATTGGGTATGGTTTTCTCCCCTTCTCTTTTTCCTCTTTTGGGGAACTTGAGAAAGATGCAGTCACCTTACTCAAGCGTATTCGACGTTTCTCGATGACTCAGGACATTGGAGCGCGTGCAGCAGTTCATATCTTTAATAGGATTGGTTTTACCATCGCTAGAGGTGTGGGAGCTCAGTTAGTTTCGAGACTCCCCACTAATCTTTTGTAATCCTATGAGTTTTTTTTTTTTAAAAAAAAAAAAAAATAATAATAATAATAATAATAATAATAATAATAATAATAATAATGCCTTGTAGAAAATTAAAAAAAAAAGGAAATTATCCGTCTTCATTTCATCTAATCATTTTCTCAAGAATTTTTCTTTTTTTACTCTCCATGGGAGGAAGATTTTCCCCAATCATGATGAGACCAGTCCGGGTTACCCTTAGAACTCTACCTCACCTTCGATCTAGGAGTAAATTTTTCAGCAGGACCTATTCGCCCATTGGATAACAGGCCCCCGCTTCCTTATCCCGATTCTCAGGTTAAGTTCATCCCGAAAAAGTACTATCGCCTTAAGGGTCCAACGGTCCTCGAAGACTATATCAGGATTTCGAAAAACGTATTCCATCCACAGTGCCATTTCGAAACATCTGAGTTGTGACAGATAAACAACAACATTACCTCCCGCAAAAAGCGGGATAAGGGGGATCGGGTGTACGCAGCCTTACCCCTGTCTTAACACAGAGAAATTGTTTCCGGATGATCCAAAATGAAAATTGCATGGAGAATTGCATGAAATGACTAGTATTTCATGAGAAAAATAAGTGTAGCAGTTTGGTGAGTCATTTTGTTTTATTAAACTGGCTACAGTTTAATACAATAAGTAAATTTACAATCTTGCAAATATTCATCACATTGCAGATAGCAGCAAAAGAAAGAATATTACACCTACAGAACTACAAATACATCTTACTAACTATTAGTAAATAAGAGTCTTAAACTTCATCTCCCTAAAGTTCCAATACAGTTTTGAGAAAACTATTCTGCAAAACAATCACACCAAACTCGACCTCTTCCTCTTATGCACACTCCATGTCAAACCATTCAACCCACTTTCCAAACCCTCCGACCCACTTTTCCGCAAACTTTCAGCTTCCAACTTATCGGACCTTCTAGACATCCACCCAAATGCGTCCTCACTCTTCGCCTCACTCCCAATCGAAACGGTCTTTCTCTTCAAAACCACAACTTTGTTCTCCTCTGCAACATTACTTTTAGAAAATAACTCACTATTCAAGACCCGTGGATTATTATTGTTATTATCGTAGTTGTTGTTGTCGTCATTATTATTATTATTATTATTCTCTCTCCTCCTTTTCGTAGGATGCTTAGAAGCATCACCACTATATGCGACAGCCTTCATATACTGATAGTCACTGATCGTGTCGTCTCGAATGATTTCCTTTCTAATTCTCTTTCCGGTGACGGGCGTATCAAAATTTAGAGAACCACTACCACCGTTGCCTGCATTTAGTTCGGGGACGTTATAAGCCCAATCGGGCACCTCGTGTTCTTCCATGAGACGAGATCTGTAATTCTCTCTCTGCCTCCTCTCATCATCCATTTTCTCAAACAGCCAAAATTCCTCATCCGATCGGGCGGCTAAACGGTTAATTTCTCTTTCGCTTGGCACGTCCGCTCCGAGAGCACTTGTACCTTTACGCATGATTTCCTCTAGCATCTTCCTCCTATCTTGGGCTGTGTGTATAAAATGAATTAGTGGGAACAACAGTGTTTTTGATCAACCATAAACAAGAAAAAGAGGAGTGGAATTGTTGGACTAACAAGATATGAGCCTCTGTATGATTAGTCAAGTAGACATCTAGAAATAGCAAACTTAAATTACCAAAAACACCCTGAGGTGTCGACCTATTAGAAAAAACAATTAATCAGTTAATATTTCACAATTACAAATATACTAGGGTGCAATTTGTGAAATAGAAATAAAGATCAAGAAGCTACTTTTTTAGGGTAATCAGACTGAACATCAAGGATATTTTCTGTAATTAATAATTAAATTGTTTGTAGGGATAATTACAAAATTACCCTTGAGGTTTGCCTAATTACCAAAAAAACTTTCAAAATTACAGGAAATACCCATGTGCTTTAATTCAATGATAAAATAAAGGTCTAACTGCAATATTTTTATGATAGTTTCGAAATGGGCTTTTGCTGAGAATAAAATCTCGGGTTATTTTTCTGATTTTGAAAATTAGCTTCTCTTTTGGTAATTATGTCAAAACCTCAAGGATACTTGTGCGAATAACCCTTTTTTATATCGTAGAGCCAACTGTAATAAACTCCATCATTCCAGTCAACCCAGACAAATGATGCAGCCTCATTTACATTGACGCCTAAAATTTCACATTTTTTAAAATATAAGAAAGAATCAACATGATCATAAGCAACAAACCTGTGGAAGTAGTATTGAACAATCCCGCCTGTATAACCTTTGCATCAATACCCATTTTCTGCTTGGCTCTCTCCAAAATAACCTCCTCGACCGACCCGACACTGACGAGCACAAAAACCCTCACCTCCTTCGTCTGTCCAATCCGATGCGCCCGATCCTCCGCCTGCTGGTCCATCTGAGGGTTCCAGTCACTGTCAAACATAATCACAGTGTCGGCAGTTTGTAAATTCAGACCGAGCCCACCAGCACGAGTGCTCAGAAGGAATATGAAGTAAGGCGAGTCAGGAGCATTAAATTGTCTAAGCAATTCGCCTCTGTCGCCAGTGCTAGTAGTACCGTCTAGTCTAAGAAACCGATAGCCTTTCATCGCAAGATAATCTCCAAGTATGGTCATGAGCTTTGTCATTTGGGAGAAAATGAGAATTCTGTGGCCCGCTCGATGGAGTTTGGGGAGCAAACGGTCGAGAAGCTCAAATTTTCCTGATGAACGGAATATCTCTTCACTTGGCTGCATAAAATAATTGTTGAGAAAGAGGTATGGGTGGTTACAGCATTTACGGAGCTGCATTGTTAGGTTCTTGAGAATTTTGGACCGGCCACTACCTGCATGTTATAAGAATAACTGAATAACAAATGAAAATAAAAATAAAGGAAATATTATTCAAGACAGATTAATTGGAATATCTTCGAGTTATGAGGTCACATATTAATCAACTGACTTAATTTTATGAGAGAGAGAGAGGGAGGGAGAGGGAGGGAGAGGGAGGGAGAGAGAGAGAGAGAGAGAGAGAGAGAGAGAGAGAGAGAGAGAGAGAGAGAGAGAGAGAGAGAGAGAGAGAGAGAGAGAGAGAGAGAGAGAGAGAGAGAGAGAGAGAGAGAGAGAGAGAGAGAGAGAGTCCTCACCGTGGGCCAGACCAACCCTCCCATTTTCGGTCATTTGCTGGTAATTTACTTTCTGCCATGCAGACATATCACACTTTAATATGACCTGAGTTTTACCAGGTAGAAACTTCTCAACCTCATCTTTCTTCCTCCTCAATATAAATGGCCTAATGACCTGGGAACATATAGCAAGCAAAAGATGAAAATAAAAAATTTAAAATATCAGACATATAGGAAAAAATAAATAAAGAACCAAGATTTACATGATGCAGGCGACGAATGACCAACAGCTGTTCTTCATCAGTTAAGCTGACATCACATTTATCGGCAAAGGGAGCATTAAACCATTCCTCAAAGTTTTCGACCGAGTTGAAGATGTTAGGAAGGAGAAAATTAAGTAGGGACCACAATTCCTGTAAGCTATTCTGTATAGGAGTACCAGTCAAAAGAAGCCTCCTCCGAATTCGATAACTGTCAAAAGATCAATAATCAATTAGTAAATCATTTCATATAAATAATGATGGAAAGGCTAGACGCATCTGCAGAATGATTTCATAATCATACAGCAACAACATAAACTTTCCCGAGCAATATTTACAAAAACAACCCCTGAGGCATGGGGTAGTCACAGAAAACCCAGCTAACTTTGAGAATTACAAAAATAGCCTTGGAGTTTGATTTTGTCTTAAATTTTGCCCCAACCGGTGGTTTATGTGACGAAATTTGCTGACATCATCAAATATTCTACAATTTCACCCAAATGTTCCTAATATTACAAATAGCCCCAATTTTTCATTTGGTTATTCCTAATATTACGTAAAAATGAGGGATGTAACTGTAAGACGTATGACAAAAAATGTGGGGTAATTTGTAATATTTTAGAAATGTTGAGGGACGTAATGGGAAATATATTTGATTACATTTGCAATTTCCATTAGCTGCACTACTGGCAGGTGTAAAATGCAAAATGGAAGAAAGCCTCGAGAGAAATATTTGTAATTTTCAGAGTTAGCTGGTTTTTTGTGATTAGCCCAAACCTGAAGGCTTAGTTATTGTGATTACTATTTCCAAATACCCAAATTGCCAGAAATTAGTATTCAAGTATCAACTTGATAGTAGTGTTCGCTTCGAATCGGGTGCAAAAAACAACGACAAGGAGTTATTAGAGACATCACCATGAAACCAAAGTCCGTGAAAGAACACAGTCATAATTTTTAAGCCGATGACCTTCATCAACAACCAGGTAGTGCCAATGAATTTTCCTGAGGAATGCTTTGTCTCTATTAATTAGATCATAATGGGTAATCAAAACATTGAACTTCCCTTCTCCCGAACACTCTTCTCTTAGGGCCTTTCTTTCATCTAGACGCCCGTCATAGAGAACAGCAGAAATGCTGGAACATGAAAAAAGTTCATTAATTAATGCTCAAGTATTTATTCACAAAATACTCATTCATGAGAGATTTCAGTGCATGCCTAGGAGCCCAAGTCGTAAATTCATTAACCCAATTTGGCAGGACGGCTTTCGGGGCCACAATCAAGTGCGGCCCAGTCACACCCTTGTTCTCCATGAGATAGGCAATCAAAGAGATGGTCTGGATTGTTTTCCCCAAACCCATTTCATCAGCTAAAATTCCATTCAGATTGTTATTGAAAAGAGAAAGCATCCATTGGAGCCCCTCTAGTTGGTATGATCTTAACTCTCCACCCTGAAGCATACTTGGTTGCTCTGTCACCTACAATAATAGTACTTTTGAGGTTAGATCGACATTTATAAACGGGGAGTAACTAGAAAGTTAATTTTCATTGGTTTGAAATATTCATGAAATAGTAGGCCCTAAGACGAATGAGAAAAGTACAAGAGGATAGCTGCCGAAACCATTTTTCCAATGTGCGTGTTTGAATGAAATACAAGATTAACAGCAGGATAAAGTGAGAATTACAATAACGGGAAAAAAAACTGAAGAAAAAAAAAAGAAACAAAGATCTCTCCCTCTTTCAGGAGTCAGGAGAACTTGCATGATAACGTGTGACTAATTTTTTGGCAAGTCTCCCTACATGACAAAAAAATAAGATAGCAAAACCCCCATTCTTCTTTCTCAAATCCAAAAAATGACCTCTTACCTTTCACCTCCCAATCAAATAGTTACTATAAAGAACAATTATAACAATGGAGAGAATAACGAGTTGGCAGCATATTAAACAAAAAGTCCAAACGTTGACTTAGACATCACACAGAGAACCAATTGCCAAAAACCTTCCAAATGGAATTGATCCAAAGCACAATCTGAAAGTACGAATTAGGAAAAAAGAGAAGATGAAAATAAATAGAACTTTCAGAATAGTCATATAATACCTTTTCCTGGATTGAGTGTACAACAGAATTATACTTCCGCTGCCCTTCTAGCAAATCACCTGTCTTTGCTTTATTATCAGATTCATCATCTACCTCTTCATCTTCTTCCGGAAGTGATTGTGCAGGTGTATCAGTCTTTGAAGCAGATAACTCAGGCAAGTCCGTGTCTGAACCTTCCAGTGGTTCGATACTGTCATGTGCGGCATCTTTTTCACGTTGAACGGCAGCTCCCAATCGAACAAGCAGATCATTAGTTTTTCCTAGGAGCATTGTTAGTCTTTCATTCTTGCTCTCCTCAACCATTTTCATGTAAGCTTCCTGATCATCCGCTTTCAAAGCTTGGAACCTCAATTTTTCAGCTCTTGTAGCTCGTTGCCTCAGCCTTCCATGCCATGCCTGCACAAACGGAAAGCGAATATAATGTAGATGATATGCCGAAATAAAGTCTCATGTTTGAGTGGGTGTACGAATAAACATCTGAGAGATCAAATTCATAGCAGCTCATAAAATGGTATAATCATAAGGCGTAATTACCAAAAGCCCCCCTGGGGTTTGATGTATGTAGAGAAGACTAAAGATTTTTGGGGGTAATTACACTACCTTTACAAGTATAAGTGCTTTTTTGCTGTAATCTTTTTGTGGGGGCTTTTCATTATTTTTCCTTAAGGGGGCTTTTCATTATTTTTACAAACATCTAGCTTTTTGTTCGCAATTAGTCCAAACCTCAGGGTTTCTTTTGTAATTATCCCTAATCATTAAGGGGGATATCATACCAATCGAACCTGAGATATTGCAGTTTCCATCTGGCAAGTCATCACGACAATGCCAAATAGAACAAGAAACATACATGGTCGCAGAACACGTGTCCTAGATACATCATATATATATATATATATATAGGGAAGAGTTCAAATAGAAACTTTTCCTTAGGTGTTAACTAGGAACTGATTTGAGCCCTTCAATTTTTTCGATCAATGGTTACAATTAATTAGTGATTAATAATTTAGTAAGAGCTTAATTTCTATACGTAAGGGCATTAGTGTATTTGTATAAACATTTATATAGGGTAATTCACGGCTGATTGGGGCCATCTTAATTATCCTTTACACATTGTATTAAATGTGGAGATATTTATTTTCTCTCATAGTAGGTTATTAAAGTTTAAATTAATTGCTTCACCCTTAATTAGTGGGATGCTTCAAATCTTCTTTTTTTGGGGGCCGATGCTTGCTATCTTAAAATTAAATGTGTAGAAATTTGCTATCTTTAAAAAGAAAAACAATAAGCAATAATTAATATTTTAATAAGCAAAGCATAAACAAAATATAAGCAATGTATATATAAATAATATGTTAATAAGCAGTACACAAAATAACATATAAGCAATGTATATATCAATAATAAGCACTACATCAATATTAATAAGCAATACATAAATAAAATATAAGCAATGTATATATCAATAATATGTTAATAAGCAATACATAAATAAAATATAAGCAATGTATATATCAATAATAAGCAATAACATATTATGTTAATAAGCAATAGATAAATAAAATATAAGCAATGTATATATCAATAATAAGCAATAACATTTTATTTTCATAAATAATACAAAAATAAAGAAAAAATATTAAGCAATGCATTAACAACATGTTGGATACATGCCATAACTAATACAATAAAAAAATAGCATCATGCGATTTAAATAAAAATACCTCAATTTTTAGTTGTACTCCTTGTATAGCGTTTCCACAAATCACGTCTGGAGAAATTATGGTAAGTTTGATGGTAACACAATTTGACATCCTTAACCTTGTTTGACTAATTTAGGTAATTTTCGGTCAAAGTTATATAGTCTTCCTTATTTTTGAAATAAATCTCATCCATCTATATTGATTCAATAAATGGTTAATATTGGTTCCTAATTAATATATAGGGGATGGTTTTTATTATAACCCTATATATATATATATAGGGAAGAGTTCAAATAGAAACTTTTCCTTAGGTGTTAACTAGGAACTGATTTGAGCCCTTCAATTTTTCGATCAATGGTTACAATTAATTAGTGATTAATAATTTAGTAAGAACTTAATTTCTATACGTAAGGGCATTAGTGTATTTGTATAAACATTTATATAGGGTAATTCACGGCTGATTGGGGCCATCTTAATTATCCTTTACACATTGTATTAAATGTGGAGATATTTATTTTCTCTCATAGTAGGTTATTAAAGTTTAAATTAATTGCTTCACCCTTAATTAGTGGGATGCTTCAAATCTTCTTTTTTTGGGGGCCGATGCTTGCTATCTTAAAATTAAATGTGTAGAAATTTGCTATCTTTAAAAAGAAAAACAATAAGCAATAATTAATATTTTAATAAGCAAAGCATAAACAAAATATAAGCAATGTATATATAAATAATATGTTAATAAGCAGTACACAAAATAACATATAAGCAATGTATATATCAATAATAAGCACTACATCAATATTAATAAGCAATACATAAATAAAATATAAGCAATGTATATATCAATAATATGTTAATAAGCAATACATAAATAAAATATAAGCGATGTATATATCAATAATAAGCAATAACATATTATGTTAATAAGCAATAGATAAATAAAATATAAGCAATGTATATATCAATAATAAGCAATAACATTTTATTTTCATAAATAATACAAAAATAAAGAAAAAAATATTAAGCAATGCATTAACAACATGTTGGATACATGCCATAACTAATACAATAAAAAAATAGCATCATGCGATTTAAATAAAAATACCTCAATTTTTAGTTGTACTCCTTGTATAGCGTTTCCACAAATCACGTCTGGAGAAATTATGGTAAGTTTGATGGTAACACAATTTGACATCCTTAACCTTGTTTGACTAATTTAGGTAATTTTCGGTCAAAGTTATATAGTCTTCCTTATTTTTGAAATAAATCTCATCCATCTATATTGATTCAATAAATGGTTAATATTGGTTCCTAATTAATATATAGGGGATGGTTTTTATTATAACCCTTCCCTATATATATATACAGTAAAACCTCGATAAATGAATATGATCGGGACCGGAGAAAAATATTCATTTAGCGAAATTATTCATTTATCGAAAGAAAATTTGAACATGTTATAATGAGTTGGGAGTGGAAAAAATTATTCATTTGGCGAGGTTATTCGTTTATCGAACATTCATTTATCGAGGTTTAACTATATATATATGTGTGTGTGTGTGCGTGTGTGTGTGTGTGTGTGTATATCAGGCTCGTTATATAGAACTTGAAAACTAATTTTAAAAAAATAAAAATAAATAAACTGCACACAAATGTTCATGCCTGAACACCATCATTTCTCTGTTTCCGCCTTTTCTGGGCAGCCTGTACTTGCAATTGGAGTTCACGTGCGGCATTAAGTAAGTCCGCAAAGAATTTCCTTTTCCTAGTCTCTATACGATTCCTTTCTTCTTCCTCAAATCTTGACAATCGCTGCCGCAAAGGAATCAAACCACCCAAACACACATAAAAGGAGAACTCGTCAGATTCAACAAAATTAAAATATAATATATATATATATATAAGCTTTTTAAAACATGACATCTTAAGTAGAAATTTTCAGGTAGCATATCCACATAAATTTGCTAGCAGATGAACCACTCATGAAACACAAAAACTGATAAAAAGAGACGAAAAACAATCATCACCTCAGCCTCTCGTTTTTTCTTCAGCGGATCATCAGTTTGCATAGCAAAAGCATCTCCAATACCATAAAATGGATGACGTAAACGCATCATACCCCAATCAAAAAGCTGCTTGTCAGGGTTTGAACAATGCAGCCGAAGCCAATATTCAGAACTCACTTCAGAGCGCACTTTACTCTGGAGCTCGGCTAACTGCTAGAAACAAGAAATTCATTGTCAAACAAGAACTAGAACCAACACTATCTAAAGCTTAGGCACATAGGACATCATAAAAGATGCTTCGTTTTAAAGAGATGTCTTCTTCCTTTGCAAATCGACTTTACCTTAAGTCCATAAAGCTCGATCAAGCATCTTGACTGCAGGTCCTCCCCTCTGCTTGTGGGCAATTCTGTTTTTCAGGTAAAGAAAAGCATCGACCATCATTGGAAAACAAGTATTGTATGTGATGAACAGATAAGTTGAAATATGTAATTTAGAATTCTGAGGAATTCGAAGAAACCATGGACAAGCTATTACATCCTTCAAAAAATGTGGAATCACAATGGATTTAAGTTAAAAACATTCAGTTAATTTAATTAAAAAGTGATTCCATCTTTATTCCCTATAGGGCTTCTTATCTTAACAATCTATCGTCGAGCCCAAAGCCTCAGGAGTACATTCACTGAATGAAAACTTGAAGGACCCAAGTTCCCCCAACACATCAGATAGTCAAGAAGCAGTCAGTTGAGAAGACAGGCCCATGCTAGTTCTTGGGATTTGTTTCTTTTTTCTTTATAAGGTGTTCTTGAGTGTGTCTTAAGAATCTTGGACGAAAACAGTAATTCTGGTGACTGATAGCAGCGACTTAAAAAAATGTTAAAGATTTATGCCATACTGTTCATGCAACAATGATTCTATAGATGTATCTTGGCATATCCATGTGGGGAAACAATATATGTCCATGTAATTAATGTATAAACCAGAATTAAAGTAAACAATCTTGCGCAAGATTCGATCTTGCGTTCGATGACATTTCAACCAGCTGCTTGCTGCTGGTTATAATGTATATGACAGCTTTTGTTAGCACTACTCAAGTTATATCTGCATTTTCATGTCCAGTTTCAGAACATTAGTGGCCCACTTAAAAAAGTTTCAGTTTCACTATATGGAAACTTGTATGATCATCCCAATACAAGAAAGCTAGCTATAATTTAACTGCAATAACTCTAGTACAAGTCTAATTCTCTTTTCGAAAACCTCGTTTTCCCAGACACCAAACATAACTTGTACGATTTAATTTTTCGAATAGTGTCATCGTTTTCGGGTTTTGAAATCTTGCCTTCCCCAAGTTTCCTACACTTCCAAAAATGGTAAGTTCTTACTTCAGAATTATGTTACATTAGTTGCACCATCAGCATCTGTACTTGGGTCAGGTAGCATGCCCCTTTCTTAATTAAGAGGGCAGAATATCAATTGAATAGGCATCTCAGAACGGCCCAATATGGTGTAGGATATAAAAGGCGACAGCAATAGGTGAACTGAGTTAAAGGTAAAGGAAGTGAAGCTTTATGAAAAGAAAGAAAAATATGTGAAAAATATGAGCTTGGAAGGGCCAAACAAATCAGCAACCCCGAAAAGGTTTCGAAAAATGATATAGGAGTTTACGAATAAAAACAAAAGTAAGCTACAGAGAGTTAACTAGAGCAAGACCAGTAGGAAGCCAACGAAAAAAGACGAACACAATTGAGTAAATCTTTTATGGATAGCAGATACGGAAGAAGAAAGCATCAGGACTACAAGCATCCATACATTGAGTAGAAGCGACATCAAATGGGTCACATATAATTTTGTAAAATGATTATTTTGTGAACATTTACTTAAAGATAGTTTACCATCAAGCTCAGTTATCCGATGCTGAATTCGGCTCTGAAACCTGTTTTCCTTTAAATCTGACAATCTCGAACTAGGCAAACAACTTGATCTCTGCTTCAGTACAGCATCCTCAAAATCCAACATCAACTCATCGTAATTTGATAGACCCGAATTATCCTGCACCAGCATAACTTGATGAATGTGTTATAAAAACAAAAGCAAGCTTCTAAAGAGGATATAGCAGGAAAGAGTAACTGCATAAAATTAAAAAAAAAAAATCAAGTGCACATCCTTAAACCAATCAAAAGTATAGTAGTTAACCTAACCTAAAGAAGGAGGTTCACCTAATTTTAGAAAAAAAAGAAAAACTCTTTCCCAAATTTGTGGAGCTAATTTTACCTATCACAGAATTTTAAATGAGCTTCAACTTTGGATTACTGCCTAAAAGTACCGATCGAGTGTTATTGGAGTCGTACTACAGAGGGATCAACAACAACAACAACATCTAAGCCTTAGTCCCAAAATGATTTGGGGTCGGCTAACATGAATCAAACTTTGAAACCGTCAATAATGGTTACATAAATAACATAAAAGAAAAAAAGAGGGAAAAAGTAGAGAAAAAAGCAAATAAAAAAGAGAATGAATGTAAAAAAAAAAAAAAAAAAAAAAGAAAAAAGAAAAAAAAAAATAAAAGAAAACATGAAATAAAAGAAAATAGGAATTTAAAAAAAAAAAAAAAAAAAAGGAATCAGACTCCATCCACCATCCGTATTCTTTCCCGCCACATTTGCCTCTCCATCGCCATACTTTCTCCAATTCCAAGAAACCGCATATCATTTTCAATCATCTTTATCCAAGTTTTCTTGGGTCTTCCTCTACCTTTCACAACATTACTTGTTCCCCAACTTTCTAGCCTCCTCACTGGGGCATCAATAGGTCTTCTTCTCACATGACCAAACCATTGTAATCGATTCTCCATCATCTTGTCTTCTATAGACGCAACTCTTACCTTCTCTCTGATCACCTCATTTCTGAGCCGATCCTTTTTTGTATGACCACACATCCATCGTAGCATACGCATCTCTGCCACATTCATCTTTTGAACGTGACACTGCTTTCTGCCCAACACTCGGTGCCATATAACAATGAAGCTAATTGCCGTGCGGTAAAATTTACCCTTTAATCTATGAGGCATGCCAGGATCACATAAAACCCCTGTGGCACTCTTCCACTTCAACCACCCTGCCTTTATTCTGTGAGCCACATCGCCATCTAGCTTTCCATCCTTTTGGATAATAGATCCAAGATACCGAAAGAAAGTGGATCCATGAACAACTTTCCCATCAAATGTGATCATCCCCGCCTCTCTATCACTGTTTTCGCTAAACCTACACTCCATATATTCAGTCATACTTACGCTCGGCTAAAGCCTCGAGTTTCCAAAGTATCCCTCCAAAGTTCCAATTTGTTGCACTCCAACCTTCGTTTCATCAATCAACACAATATCATCTGCGAACATCATACACCACTAACGTCATTTTGAATTTCTCTTGTCAATTCGTCCATGACTATGGCAAAGAGAAAAGGACTAAGAGCAGATCCTTGATGCACCCCAATCGTAATAGGGAATTCTTCGTCCTCCCAACATTAGTACGTACACTTGTACTAGCTCCTCATACATGTCCTTTATAATGTCAATATATTTCCGCGATACACCCTTCTTTGCCAAGGCCCACCAAAGTACTTCTCTTGGTACTTTATCATATGCCTTCTCTAAATCAATAAAAACCATATGCAGATCTTTCTTTTTATCTCGATAATGTTCCATCAATCACGGATAAGATAAATTGCTTCCATGGTCGATCTTCCAGGCATAAATCAAACCGATTTTCGTTATCTTCACACATTTCCCGATCTTTTGTTCAATCACTCGCTCCCACAACTTCATGGTATGACTCATTAGTTTAATTCCGCGATAATTAGAACAATCTTGAACATCACCTTTGTTCTTATACAAAGGGACGAGAATACTTTTCCTCCATGCTGATGGCATCTTATTGCTTCTCTAAATCTTATTGAAAAGCATAGTTACCCATTCGATCCCTCTCTCCCCCAAACACCTCCAAACTTCAATAGGTATACCATCCGGTCCTTCCGCTTTCTTTGACCCCATCTTCTTCAATGGTGTCACTTCACCCTTTTGAATTCTTCTCTTAAACTCTCGGTTAACCATACTTGAGGGGATGTTTAAATTCCCAATATCTTGTTCTTGATGGCCATTGAATAGGGTATCAAAGTATGACCTCCATCTCTCTTTTATCTCTTTATCTTGAACCAAAACTTTTTGGTCAGTATCTTTACACATTTAACTTTTCCAATATCTCGCGTCTTCTCTCTCATTCGAGCAAGTTTATAGATATCTTTTTCCCCTTCTTTAGTATCTAATCTTGCATATAATTCTTGATTGACCTTTGATCGGGCATTTCAGACCGCCTTTTTAGCTTCGTTCGAGCATTCTTGTACTTCTCATAATTCTCATCGCTCGAGCATTTACCCAGTACCTTATAACATTCACGTTTGGTCTTTATCGCTTGCTTAACTTCATCATTCCACCAAGATGTGTCCTTACTTGATGGTCTGTTTCCTTTAGATTCTCCTAGGACTTCTTTTGCAACTCCCTTTATGTTATGCTCCAACAAGTTCCACATCGAATCTATATCCATCTCCGTGCAATCAGACCAAATACCACTATCAACAATCTTAGCCACAAAAGTATGTCGACTCTCCCCTTGGAGCTTCCACCACTTAATTCGAGGGTCAACTTGTGGTCTTCTCTTTCTTAAGTGCCTCTTACCTCGAAAGTCAAGCACCACAACCCTATGCTGTGTTGCAGCACTCTCACCGGGTATCACCTTGCAATTAGTAAAACTTTTCCTCCAAACATTCCTTACTAAAAAGAAATCAATCTGACTTGCATTACCTCCGTTTCTATATGTCACCAAATGAGAGTCCCTTTTCTCGAACCAAATGTTCATAATACCCAAGTCATGAGCTAATGCGAAATCCAATATACCATTTCCTGCTTCATTCCTGTCCCCAAAACCAAAGCCATCATGAATGCTCTCAAAGCCATCTCTGCTAACACCGACATGCCCATTGAGGTCACCACCAATGATCAATTTCTCACCCATAGGAATTCGTTCGACAACCTCTTCCAAATCTTCCCAAAATTCTTGTTTGATTGATGCATCCAATCCTACTTGTGGTGCATAAGCACTTATGATAGTTAGAAACTCATCCCCTATCACAAGCTTAATACTCATTATTCTATCGCTCTTTCTTGACACTTCCGCCACATCATCAATGAATTCTTTATCAATGACGATACCCACTCCATTTCTACTTCTATCCTTTCCAGAGTACCAAAGCTTGTAACCCCAAGGAGCTAACACTCTTACCTTCTCGCCAACCCACTTAGTCTCTTGTACACACATTATGTGAATTCTCCTCCTTTTCATAACCTCCCCCACTTCTGCTGATCTCCCCGTCAAAGAGCCAACGTTCCAAGTTCCAAACCGCACCTTACTACCCTTACTAGCCGCAAGAACTAACTTCTCTGTCTGTCCCCGTCGCTGCAAGGATTCTTGCACATTTGACACCACACCCATACTTCGAGGTGGCGCGCCGCTTCCGGGCGACGACCTAGCAACCCTTGCATATTTTCCACTACACCCGGGCCTATGAAGTGTAGCGCATCCTTGCTCATTTGACACCACCCTCAGATGTAAAGGTGGCGCGCCGCTTCTGGGCGACGACCTAGCAACCCTCGCATACTTATCACTGCACCCGGGCCTATAAAATGCAGTGCGTCGCTTCTGAGGAGACGCCCCAACGATTTTCAATGTTTGATTCATGTCCATGGAATGCGACGAGTTTTACGCTGGCTGCCACTAACCTACCGCAACCCTCCTCTTTTATCCGGGCTTGGGACCGGCAATGGATGTCAAGAAGACACCCACATGTCTTCATAAGGAAATGGAGCAACAAATTTGGGACACTGTAGATTTCATCCTATCAGTTTAACCAAGAAACAGGATTCCTGGATAAATAAGGTGTAACGGGGGTATAATATGTAAAAGCCGAAGAAAACTAAGAAAAAATCTAAAAAAACAAGAAACACAAACGCACACACAAAAGAAGCCTAAGATACACTATGCAAAAGCTATATGCATTCTTCAATAGAAAGTAATTCCGACTATTGTTGTTATAACAAACAAGATGAAATAACAAAAACAATATGATTAAGTAACAAAGATGTATCTCCTAGATGTAATAAAAAACTACCAATAAAAGAAGTCAATCCGAAATGATAGAAAACCAAATAAAATGAGTTTCCCTCAACCCGCCATATTGAATTTGAATTCCTAAATCATAAAAGTATTAGCATTCCAAAAGGATTGAACAAATTAACACCAACCTAAGTAGCCTCATTCTTATCAACCTCCCAATATGGTACTGAAATTATTAAAAAAAATGAACTAAAATGAAAAGAAACAGAGAAAAAACTCTAAGAAAAAACATAATGTGATATTTCCATTCAAACAATCAACCTGAGTAGCCTCAACTTTTAAGAAAACTAATCAATACCCTCCTCAAATCTAAACCCCGAATTCCTAAACACTTGTAAAGGAGAAAATAAACAATAAAACTAAATACTATTATTGAACTGTAAATCTAAACTGTGTTTTTCTCCTAAACATAAGTACAATTAAGCAAAAATTCCAAGAAACGAAACAATTTAATGCAATCCTGAGTAGTGTTAAACTTCAAAGAAAAAGTGACCAACGCCCTCCCAATATGGTACTAAATTACTAAAAAAAGGAAACTAAAAAGAAAAGAAACAGAGAAAAATCTCGAATAAAAAACATAATGTGATCTTTCCACTCAAACAATCAACCCGAGTAGTCTCACCTTTAACAAAAACTAATCAATACCCTCCTCGAATCTAAACACCGAATTCCTTAAACACTTGTAAAGAAGAAAATAAATAATAAAACTATATACTACTACTGAACCTTAAACCTAGACAGTGCTTCTCCTAAACATAAATATAATTAAGCAAAAATTCCAAGAAATGAAACAATCGAATGCAATCCCGAGTAGTGTTAAACTTGATATAAAAAGTGACCAAGGACCGCAACACCCCCACCCCACCCCACCCCAACCCAACCCAACACAAGAGCTAAAAGTCAAAAGAGAGAACAGAAGCAAATACAAACCTTCATTTGTGATCTTTCTACAAGAAAAAATTTACACCAATACAATGATCCAACAAATCAAACAAGAAAACAAAAAAAAAACAAGAACGAAAATCCAAGAGCTCAAGAAGTTCACTTCCACTCATCATTCAAAAGCAAATTTACACAGAAAAATGCACCACGCATGTCAAGCGAGAAAATAAAAAGGAAAAAGAAAATCAAAAAGCAACTAACCCTCCGCAGCGGAGAAGTTGCCCCATTTATGTCGACACCCTCTCCATCCCGATCAACATCAACGGGACCGTCACGACCGCTGTCAACGGAAGCTTCCTGGTAAATGGAAGAAACGGCGTCGTAAACGTGTTGGGGCAAGGGCAAATTGCGGGAAAGGAAGTTGAGGGCGCAAATTAACGTCTTGGCACTATCGAGCGGGTTTTCTGGATTCGGATCGGGCTCGACCCGAGGAAGGCCCAACTGCTGGGAAGCAGAGGGTTGTAGCTCAGCTACCTGTGCGACCATGGCGGGAAGGGAGGCCACAATACAACGTCGTTTCGGGATTTTTTAGTTTTCAAAAAAAAAAAAAAAAAAAGATTTATTGTTTAGGTTCTTCTTTCTAGCGGTTTATTTTTACGGATCTAAAATCCCAATTCCCAAATTCGTAGATTTAGGTATAAAGATTACTAAAACGGAACAAAAATAGATTTACGCACGTGATTTTTTTCACCTATCCGGCAGCAGTTGATAAGGTCAACTCTACAATTACGAATCTACCCCTGGTTTTAGTGTTTTGAAGTCGGGGGGTGGGGGGAGGGGGAGGGGGGGTGTAAATCTAAGGTGTGAGGTGAGGTAATCAGTAATCACGATGTTTGTTTTAACTAAGATCGATCGAACCGACTAAAAGTTAAAAGAGAAAATCACGATGTTTGTTATCTATTGATGTTTTAAAATACTAAATTTTTGTTTTCTTATATATTCGATGTGGATGTTTATTAATATATCATAAACATGATTAATTATGTGTAAAAATAAAAAATTTATACTCGATCCATTTCATTTGAATAGTATACTTTCAAGATAAAATCTCAAAACTTATATCATATTTCTTAAAATTAATATGTTCTATTATATAACTCACAATATTAATAGATCGAGAATACATCAAAAAATAAGGGGAAATAAATAGTGTTAAATAAATGGTTGTGTACTAAAACGCTCATAAAATTTTTAATTCCTTGGAATGTGACAAATAAAATATAATCGAGTGAGATTTGCAACACCGTCGATCGTTCATAAATCCGAGTTCTGTAGCAAAAGTTATAAAAAAACGATTGAAGTGCGCCGAAGCCGGGTACCAGTGACCCCACCACCATCTCGCAAGTCATCTACTAGCGACACGGTTCATGTCGAAACAACTTGTACTTCCCACTCGGTCGTGTCGGATGTTACATACACGCGACACGATGGGTCACGTGTTATTCCCAATTTAGATATTTCTTTTTATGCAAGTCGTCTGGCCATAAGTGAACGAGAACTCATTTACCTATAAAATAGACCCCTGACTTCGAATTAAGGTTGTTATTAAGAGGTTCAAGAAACACAAGGAGGACAATGATCAACCTTCAAGATCCAAGATTTGGAATAAATTTATTTTTGTCTAATTTCCTTCTTTTACTTTGAATTAGATCATATGTTCAATTTTTCTATTGTAATTTTGTAGTTTTCTTTCTTGGCTAAACTCCGTTAATTTTCAAGATTTGTTAATCCTTTGGTTTTATTCGTGGACTGTAGTTATTATATATTTATTTTCTACTAGTATCGAGTTTCTATACTAGTAGAAAATTAATAGATGATCAGTATTTATATATGAATAGATGGTCAGTATTTATGCATGTATGTTGATTGACCTTAAATTAAAAATGAGATAATTAATCATAGTTGATACAATCAAAGACATAAATGAAACTAGCTTCAACAAATAGACGGAGTTTGTGAGAAACCTTACGATTATTTTTTAATACTTAGATTCAGAAGGTCAACTTTGTGAATTAATTTCATGTTTTAACTTATTGCAAAAGAAAGGTTAAGATACTTTTGAGATTTCTCACAAATATTAAGATTAAAAAAGGATTCTTTACATATTTATACAGTATTTATAAATTAATTACACAAATCTAACACAAAGAAATAATTACAAAACTAACTCATTGGTTACTTGTAATTAATAGTTTGATTACCTGGAATAATACATTTGGATACCAGTTATTCAGTATTTAATGCCTCAGTCCTCACTGAATTATATTGCATTTAGATACTTGCCAGCAGTTTAGTTAGTCGATACATAATATTTGGTTACCAGTTGAAGTCGTGATTCGATTATTTTAATGTTATGATATTTTTGTAATATTTTCATAAAATATAGTATTAGATAATATAATTTTCCCATTAAAAAAAGGTTTAAATATCTAATTGAATGACATGAACATCATATGAAGGAAAGCATGCCCAACAATCTATTTATACTACTTAAATATTTCTTACACTCTATAAATTATTTGATCTAGAATTATTCTATTTGTTTGATTTTTGCATACAATCTCAATCTCTATTCATTATCGTTTAAAAAAAGTCCAAAAATTCACGATCATAATAGTCACAAATTGACAAAATATTTATCTTTGAGTGATACGATCTTGGATCGTCGCGGTACTATAGCTACACCGTTCACTTGCATTTAAGTGAAAAATATCTAGCGAACACTCACTAATATAGCCGGTCGTTCCCGAAATGAATATCTTCAACTCAGACCCATCACGTGACCCAACCCTACCTACCTTATGACCCAGTCCAACCCAACTAGGGATGGCAAAAAAATCCGAACCCGACGGGAAATCCGAAACCCGATCTTAACGGGGCGGGGCGGGGCAGACATTATCGGGTTATGGGGCGGGGATCGGGGCGTTAACGGGAATTTTTTCGGGATTCGGGGTAGTGACTGGGGTGATCGTGCCCCGCCCCACCCCGCCCCGATATTATATTATATATTATATATATATATATATATATATATTTTTTATATTTATATATATTTTTTATATATATATAGAACGGGGCAAAATAATATATATAAAATAATATATATAATATGTTTTTTTATATATATATTTTTATATATAATATATTATATATATATTTTTTTTAAAATAATGTATTATATATATTATTTTATATTATATATATATAATATAATTTTGTATAAATATATAAAACGGGGCAAAAACGAGGAATGGGAACGGGGCGGGATTCGGGGTATGCTGTAGCCCCAATGGGGCGCCCCGATAAGATCCCCGACGAGCAGGACGAGGCAGAGGCGGGATTCGATTTGAGTTCGGGGACGGGGATAGCCGGTCCCGCCCCGAACCCGCCCCATTGCCATTCCTAAACCCAACCTAAGGCCCGACACAGCACAACCTATGGCCTGGCCCAAGCCCGCAGATTATATATATATATATATATAATATAATATTATAATGAATGTAATGTATAATAAATAAATTAATTAATTTCAAGAACTTGAATCACTCCCACTATCTACTAGCCCTAACTACCTACTAAATCCCATTTTCCTCACTTCTCCCTTTCCTATTTTTTCAAAAAACGATTAGAAATTCAATATATCAATCTATTTTTGATATTTCAGTTTTAGGTACATATCTTCACTGTTTTCCTTTCATATCTCTTTTAAAAGATATCAAAAATTAAATAAGTTAATATTTTATTTTTACCAAAATTGCTCAGATCTGCCCAAATCTAAACTGGGTCGTACATAGATTGAAGAAATACAGTCTGACCCAGGCCCATATCGACCCCATATCACAAATGCATCGGTCCTCCTCATTTGTTCTCCAACCCAATCCGCGCCGAACCCGGATGGGGACCTTCCCAGATCGGCCCATGACCTCCCCCATATTTTCTCTGATCTTCTCTTTTCTCTCTCCCTCTCTCATTATTCTTCAAGTATTTAACTAAACCCGGATCAATATTTCTCCAAATAAATTTCATCATCCAATTTTAGTACACAATCCTCAAATTAAAGTGGATTAGAAGCTGAGTTGGACTCCCTCTCTTTCTTCAACTCTCCCTTCTTCATGCCTGATCGGTTGACTATGACTTTTCGGTTATCGGTCCATTGAACGTGAAGCATAACGGTGATTCGGCGGTTACAACATGTGTGATCGAGGATACATGCATAAACTTAAATATCAAGTACGTGCGCAATACTAATAAAACTAAATTAAATTTTAACTAATATACACAATTTTTAATTAATAAAATTTTCGTAAATAAAATTGTTCACGAGGTCAAAATAAAATAGACCAAAGAACAACTTATTATTATTGCTAAAAGAAAACACATTTTAAACGATTAAGACAATACCTAAGGCAATTACGCCCAATTGGTGGCCCATGGCGGTGGGCTGCCATTCTTTATTGCTTTTGGTTGGTGGATTGTACATTTGTACTGAAGAGGGAGACGGTGATTCCCGCATTTCTTTCGGATTCTTTTGATTTAGGACTTTCTAGTTTTGTACCTCGACTCAATCCATCTCCGGATAATCATTGATAAAATTAAGAAAGCTGTTTGTCTGAATGATTTAGTGCATAATGTTTGGGAGGTCAAAATGGTTGAGAGGCTCTGTATGGTTAAGTGCAGAATGAAATTTGGTTGTTTGGTAACTGTTCTGAATAGTAATTCTGAATAGTAACAAATTACCACTTTACCCTTTTATATAAAAGTAGCGATTAAAAATCTCATTTTTCCTCCCATTGCGTACCAAAACTTCTCTTTTTTATAAATAAAAACCCTAATTTTTATAAATAATTGTATATAATATTTTTAAATTTAATTCATTTAAAATAATAATAATAATAATAATTATTATTATGTATAATATTTTTAAATTTAATTCATTTAAACTAATAATAATAATAATTATTATTATTATTATGTATAATATTTTTAAATTTAATTCATTTGAAATAATAATAATTATGCATAATATTTTTTAATTTAATTCATTTAAAATAATAATAATAATATTTATGTATAATATTTTTTTAATTTAATTCATTAGAAAATTATAATAATAATTATGTCTACTATTTTTATTTAAATTTATTTAAAAAATAATAATTATGAATAATAATTCTTAATTTAAGAGGAAGAGTAAATCGAAAATTGTTTCATCTTAATGGTTGAGAGAGGAGGTATGGATCTTAATGTTTAAGAGGTTATGCTATCAGAACCATTAAGAGGCCATATTTTTCTTAAATCATGGCCTCTTAGCGATTCAGATAGAGTTCTTAATGTAACCAATTAAATGAAACAAACAATACTTCTAAATTAGACAGTGTTCTCGTCCTAACTTTTTATCATTGTCTGTAATTTAGTATTCTCACCTATGATCATGATTTGTTACTTAACCGTAGACTGAACAAATTAAGTTAGGTTACACATGTTATCTCTCACGTAATAGTGTTTTTTTTTTTTTTTTTTTTTGTAAAATTAAGTTATCTATCCCAACTCGATGCATCTGCTCATAATTTCTTGCATAATAGCAGACAGGGCCGTTCATGGGCCTGTGCAACTTGTGCTACTGCACAGGGTCCAGGCCCAGTGTCAATATTTCAGGGCCCAATATATAAGTAAAAAAGTTATATAAAACTGTTCCAATAATACAATAAGTATTGTCTTGACCTAGTGGGAAGTAGGACAGCGTGAGGTGCGGTGGGTAGTAACCCGAGTTTGATTCCCAGTGTGCTCCCTTTTTCTTCCGTTCTTTCCAACTTAGTTTTTTTCTTTTTTTGTTTTCACCTTCTATTCTTTCCCTTTTATTGATCTTATTTTTTCTTTTTTGGTAATAGTTTTTTTTTTGTTTTTTACAATTATTTTTTGGCTTCTTTTTATAATGTTACGGAAAACTGATTATATTAAATATATTAAATTATTGATTATTTATCAACACTTATAGCTCTTTCTCGTTTGTTATCTATTGATGTTTTAAAATACTAAATTTTTGTTTTCTTATATATTCGATGTGGATGTTTATTCGTATATCATAAACATGATTAGCTTGGTATCTCATTCACTAATTCCGGATGAAAACGAGTAAGTTATGTATAAAAATAAAATTTTATACTCTGATCCATTTCATTTGAATAGTATACTTTGAAGATATAATTTTGCAATAAAAAAATATACTTTTAAAATAAAATCTCAATATCTAATTAAAATTTATATCATATTTCTTAAAATTAATATGTTCTATTATATAACTCACAATATTAATCGATCGAGAATACATCAAAAAATAACGGGGAATAAATTGTACTCCCTCCGTCCCACAAGAATGTGTTCAATTTGTCATTTTTGTCCATCCCACAAGAGTGTGCCTATTCTATTTTTAGAAAATATCCCTTATACTTTTACTTAACTTTTTCAATTTATATACAACAATACGAATAATGGCCCACACTTTTTATCATTGAATTAATCAACAACAATAATTAACATACTCATACAATAAAAAATGGAACCCTTTTCTCCACTCAAATCCACCACTACCTAACTTTTATTAAAAATCATCATAAAGAGTGAGCACACTCTTGTGAAACATAGAAAGTATTAAATAAATCGCACCTTCATTAAAGTGAGAGACAAAAGTAGATTTTTCAAATAGGATCAAAGGATAAAAAAAATAAATTTAGGGTGAAAAATATACAAAGAGAAGTAATTGCCTCTACAAGTGGCCAATATTCTTATTTAAAGAAATTTTCTTGATGTCCTAAATTCTAGAAACAACTCTATCAATATCCCAAATTAAAATTTAGTGTAAAGGAATTACTTGCATTTCGAATTGGTGATTTTCCCTTCTCTTTCCCCCAATTATCATATAGTGTTCCAGAATTATTATTCTCGTGATGTGTCTTACCTAATACTGATTGTAAATACATAGATGGAAAGTTCTAGATTCTTCTAGAGGTAGTAGGATCCTATTAGATGTCTTACCTTATCTAGGAATCCTATGTATGGAAGGACTCTCATTGTAATGCCTCCCTCTATCAGTGTTATGAATACAATTGATTGACTCTATTTACAGTCTTTTTACTTTCTCCTGAAACACGTTATCAGCACGTAGTTTCCCAACTGAGCAATAAAAAAAAACTCCTGTTTTCTGCAAAATTCTGAAAAAAAAAACGAAAAAAAAAATTCTACAGAAACCCTAGCCGCCGATCGCCATCGCCATCCCCAGATCGCCGATCCACCCCCTTCCTTTTCTTTCTCCAAGCCGGTTTGCCGATCTCGGCACCCACGAGAGCTCCGATGTCCATGGTCGCCGGAGTAAGCTTCTGCACTGCTCGATTAAGTCTATCAAATTCATGAGGCGATTTGAAGGTCCGCCCGTAGAGAAGTAAGCTCGACTTCATTAATTGAGGCACAAGGGATTGATTTGGAAAGCCCCCAACCTGCCGCCGCATCTCGGAGTATGCCGCCTATGCTGCTGCGCGTATTGCCGGGGAAGGGCTCTGTCGACGTTGATTCGTCGGCCCGACCAAGTGCCGACCCGACCTGGGCTGACCCGACCCAGCTTGTCGATCCGACCCGACCCGCCTAACATCGCTTTGGATCGTTTTCGACCCATTGTTGCCTAAAGTTGCGACCCGATCTGATCGAAGCACCGCCGGATTTTCCTATGGTTTTATGCACGTGATATTTACTGTTTGAAAACCTAGTGCAATCGAGACAAAACCTATCAAAATCGAAAAAAAAAACGAGAGACGAGAATTTCCGCGCGTAAATTTTCTACACAACGCAGTCGTACCAAAATCATGTTTTTCAATTCGTTAACCGTCGGATCGGTGTGAAATTTTGACAACAACTTCCCAACACAAATATCTGTATATTCAACGGTGGAGATCAGATTTCGAGTAGTATTGCATACTGAATCTGCTGCCGAACAGAAGCAGATTTTTACGAGGAAATTTAGAGATCCGACCTCATCCAATACCGAGCTGCTGCATCGCCGCGCTCGAGTCCTTTTTCGGCCGAATTATCGAGCCCAGTAGCCCTATCCGGGCGTTTCTCAACTCTCTATTTTCCTAATTCATGATTCATTTATCATCAACTTGTATGTTTATGAATCTAACTATGTTTATGCTTTACGTGGCATATAGGAAAATATGTTGCTCATGATGATATGCAAAATATGGAGAGAAGTCATATTTATTATCCCGTTCAAGGATCAAAGTAAATATAGAACGGAGTACCCACGGAAATATGTTGCTCATATGGAGAGAAGCTCCCATTCAAGGATCAAAGCAAATATGGAACCAAGTACCCGTAAGACTTTATTAAAGTTCTCGTTTTTCAATTCCTCTCTTTTGGGAATTTTTTTTTGGGGGAATTGGGTATTTGGGTTCTTTATCTCCCACGCTACTTTGCGGTGGATGAGACTATGAGAGGTGGTATCACTCTCATATGTCGAAGTAAACTGTGTGACGGTCCTGGGGGAGTCACGGATAATTGTTGAAAGTCGATATTTGTGGTTGTTGCATACACCACGTTTTGGGTGCGATTTGACGTCGCCGTTTTGACGATTTTAAACCAACAATTGAAAAAAAAATGAACACCGTCGGTAACGGTAAAGTTATGACTTGTTCATGATTAGTCACGGAATTGTGACGTACAAATGGGACAAACATCGATTGCGATGGATATGTCGTGGTTAAAATCGATTTGTGACGGACTTGTCACGTTGAATTGAGCGACCACCACGTTGGTCTTGACCCAATCCCATACTTAGAAAACTCCATCTTTCTTGTAATATGATATATGAAAGAATGTACGAGTAATTCTCATGAATTTTAACATGTAAAGTAATGGCATATTGCGGTAAATACATGAATTCATTGACCTCGATTATAGTTCGTATGACTATAGGTCCCAATACTTTTCCGAGTATTTGTAAAGGCATGTGCCTTATACATTTGACTATGTTTAGTCGATCTTATTGGATGGTCAAGACAAGTTGGTTATGGTATATTCATTATGTCTCATGGTTCAAAATGCTTAATTATGATGCACCGCATTGCATCCATATAACATGGCTATTATGACGTATACTTGCAAATTGAGAATTAAAATTCTTGGTTGATTTGATGCACTTTGGTGGATTTTGTCTACACTTTGATCATGACTAGGCGCATCCTCCTTGGTATTTATTTATGCTTTGAAAGTTCAAACGAAATCAGTGGTTTTTAAACAGCCTTAGCTGTACCGACATTCCTACTTTCTCTGCAAGTCTACCAAGTTGGAGTTACCGAAAGGATCATCAGTCGAGATAAGAAATCGAACACCCTGCTGCGTTTAAACGCACCTATGGCTGCCATTGCCATGTTGTTGCATCAACACTTATGCCATTGGATATGGTCTCAACCTTGTTTTCTCACTGAACTTGGGAAATACTAAAGCATCCAATTAAAACATGCATTGTGATCTGAGTTTAATGATCCGTATGGTGCACAATATATAGATAGAAAGATGCGGAAGTCTAGTTTCCAAAACATCTAATCGTTCGTCCATAGCCTTCCTAACAAGGGAGTTATCGCTATTTTAGTGAAGAAAGGTCAAGCTGTGCGGAATTTTATTTCTAGCGATTGTGCTAACTTTTGTCCCAACCAACTTGGTTCCCATCTTGAATTTGCAAGTGGTCTTATGACACATGTTTTTAAACCTCTTTTTGGCCGAATTTGTCATAGATGATGCAGTTTTTGGTATGCATTGTACGCTAAACTATCATCTTTCAAATGTTAAAAAACAGTTTCCTTGGGGAAGCCCAAAATACGCACCCTTATAAGAAGGTCGAGCGTATGCATGCTAGTGTTACACCATGCTTGTGTCGTAATTTTGCCCCTTAGGCATATAACCTTGCCATATTATGTACTCAATATGATAGATCATTTTGATCGTATCTGGTATAAAATCTCTATGTTGTTAGAGTATTCGCTATGCTCATATTTGTAAAATTTTGCAAGCGAAATTGAGTGCGTATTAAGCTATTTTCAAGAAACACGATATTTTTTGGATTTCGGATTATAAATCCATTGTGACTATGATGACTAGGTCATCACAATCAATGAGTGGTATAATGCTCAGGTTGTTGAATGTCGAATGGCATTTTCTAGTCACATATGTTCCGTAACAATTGAACTGTGTTATGACTCGATGACATATATGCCAATGTGTATCACTCATAGCATCTCATTGTAATTTGTGAGAAATAAAATCTTATGCATCACTTGTATTGAATATGTGAAAGGAAAAATATTCATGAGTCAATATGGTCCGACTTGCATCGGTTTTTGTAACCAGAAGATGTATTGGGACATTGACACATTTAGGCTTTAATAGTTCGGAGTTTGGACAGTTTGATAATCCATATACCACGATATTGTCATGGACATCATTTTCTTTGAACAAATAAACTAGCTGGATCAAAGACACCAAAGTACGTTGGTGGAGTCGTGAGCAGGGCTCATGACCGATGATGATATTTATGTCATCCGCGTCTTGCTTTCATAAGCATGTGTGACGCCAAAAACCCCCCGATGATCCTTCTTAGCCATGTTCATTTATTAAAGCCTATTCTTTAGCACAATTAGGAGACGACACCCTCCTATGCTAAAGAGAATAATGTAGCGACTCGCATAAGCATGGTGCTGAGTCCTCCCTTTTCACCGAGTCCTTATACATACATGATCATAAGTATTAGCCTAGGTGGCTTATGATGCTATGACGGTGTTCACAAATGGTCGTACTCAAGTGATAACATTTATATGTTATGTTGTTCCTTTGACAATGATTGATAAGTTGATGAAACCTGAGTTTATGGTTGTCCAACTTACGGACCAGTCATTGTAAAGGTCGGTTCACCCACTTTTTAGACTAAGTCTTAAAGTGAAATTTTAACAAGTACTTCCTAACATCCAAGGCTACCTTCTCACAAATTTTAATGCCATTTGAAAACTTGAAAGGAGGTGAACCACTTAATGAAGTTTTCACATACCACCAACCGTCCGAACAACCAGTTTGATGTCATTTCGACCGGTTTTTGACCACAAGGTTGATGATTTTGGAATCCTAAACACTCGTTTATACATGCTCACGAAATTTTGAGGTGTTTGGGGCTGGTGAAGGGAGTGAACTCTTCAATAAAGCACTAGAGGTTCGATAAAACCAACGGCCTATCATCGGTTCAATCGTTTCTTTATGTTCGATCCCGGTGGTGCATGGTGGCGGTTTTGTTGGATTCTCAAGACCAATAGCTACGATTATGTAGCATCGGTCAACATGTCATATTCACCCATACCTATCATCATTCAAATGTTAAGTTACGAGTGTAACAGTATGCATTTTGTTAACTGGATTGTGTTAACACTGAAAACCTTTATCGTCCACATGTTCATGTGCCAAAGTGCGTCACCACAACGCATTATGACGGGTTATAAATGATGAATATGACATGCGCTTTCACTCATAGTCCGCTTAAAATATACCTTGGCAAACGATCTCGTAAGTCACTTTGATGAGCCAGTCTTCCCGTCGTTAGGGGGAGATGCGAACGATCATGTTCGAGTAGAACGACTTGGAATTATCGTAGTTTGTCCCTACTGTGTCTCACTAAGTTCCCTAAAGTGACGAGATTAAATACATGCTGCAAACATGTCTGCAAGGATTGTGTCTAGTCATGGACGTTCGTCACCTATAAATGGTGATATGGTAACACCACAAATTGTGGTAGATGGTGTTAGTAGGCTGTGGATCTCATAGAGTATTGGGATGCCACTTGGTTCGATAAATACTCTCGCTAAGAATGTATGCGAGTCTGGTACATGAAACTTGATCATCTGATCAAACGAACTCATCCGTCTCATGTGATTCTGGATTATAGTCATTATTGGGGGACGCCTCAATGAATGCCAGTCCATAAAGAGTACTCTATGAATAAAGCCGGTACACGAGGACGTGGAATGTGAGTTTAATCGAACCATACTTCGTTGAAAATCTACAACGTTGTAGCCTTGGCCTAAAATGGAAACATATGCGACTCCAGTATAAAAAAAGTGATAGCCCTTTGTTGAAGTGGTACCGACACTTCAAAGATAAGATCTATCCGTATACTTTGTTAAAGCGAGTGATAGAAGGAGTTAAACTCACCTCATGGCGCGAGGTTTCTCATGAACGCACTGGAATCGACTACAATGACATGAAACTTAGTTGTGCTATCGTAATGGATGTTATAACATCCACTATCTTTTCAGTTAGATAGTTTCCCAAAAACTGACATGCAGCTTGTGGTTAAATCTTATCTTAGTGTGGAACTAAGTTAAGTGATAAAAAGGATCTCGTGGTGGATCAGACTCAAATCAAGTGGCTCCTGACCACGAAGCGCGTCGACAAGTGATTGTCGGGAACGCATACTAAGTATATACTTGATTTGGAAGAGATATGAAGCTTTTGCGTGTAAAACTAAGGGTTTATAGTGATGTACTCTTGTGAGACTAAGAGATTCTGCTAAATCCAAAGTTAAGAATGAAAGGATCTTGGGGACACTTGATGATGCGTATTCATCAATCGGTTTAAGGCAATCTAAGGGACGGTTTCCCTAAGAGACGATAAAGTAATGCCTATATGATTCCCAATGACTAGTCGAAGTCATAATAAGACTTTGCTCACTTAAGTGATGATGCAGTCTTAAGAAAAGTATGGTATTATGTACTCATGTTTGACTCGATGTACTCATTCGTAATAATCCGGTAAAGCCACTGTGATGATGGCCTAGGATGTGCTCATGCAATGTCTGTGATTGACAAGAAGTTTGAAGCTCGCTCTATCTCGATAAAAAGGACACTTGAAAACTGATATCCGAATCTGCCCAGAATGTGTTGGTCTATCTCCCATATGACCCAGAGGGCAGCTCACTTGCTGGAAAATGGTGAAATTGGTACCATTGGAAAAGTTTGTGTCTACTTTCCAAGGAAACCAACCATTTGATCACATCCATCATGTTGAGTGACATATGACTATTGTTGCAAAATAGGACAGGATATATCCGGTAATTTGCTGAGTCAACTTCGATAGAGCTTTGTGATCTGCTCAGGTCGATCTAGGTTACGTACTATATGTGAATGAAAAGCTATGGGTGTCTAGTTTTCATAAGTTCTTACAGTTTCGTTGATGCCTATTGAATCGAAGAAGTTATGACTGATTTAGTGCATGGAGATCAAGACTTTAGAAAAATTGATAAGTCTTTAGCGACTCTGCACTTTGGATGTGTCGCGCTCTTTTTGTCCTTAAACCAAGGTTTGTTTTTTCCCATTGAGTTTTCACTTGGTAAGGTTTTTAACGAGGCGACCTATGAGAACATCCATACAATGATGCGTTGTACTTCTGTTCAACTTAAACCAAGAGGTAATTTTCCCACTGGGTTTTTGCTTGGTATAGTTGTGAGGGCAACTTGGCATCTGACTCCTATGATTTGAGGTACTCATCAAGGGGGAGTCATTATGTATACATCAGGGGAGTATACATGACATATTGTGTTGGTGCGTTGCAATCTTTTCCTCATCAAGCCTTTATTTTTCCCATGGAGTTTTGTTTTGGCTTGGAATAGGTTTTTACGAAGGCAACATCTTCTGCACCATTGTTGTATTAGTGCTCGACACAGGGGGAGTGTTCCGGGAATTATTATTCCCGTAATGTGTCTTACCTAATACTGATTGTAGATACATAGATGGAAGGTTCTAGATCCTTCTAGAGGTAGTAGGATCCTATTAGATGTCTTACCTTATCTAGGAATCCTATGTATGGAAGGACTCTCATTGTAATGCCTATATAAGGGCCCCTCTATCAGTGTTATGAATACAATTAATTGACTCTATTTACAGTCTTTTTACTTTCTCCTGAAACATATAGATATTTATATATTATATGGCAGATTGATATCAAGAATTGTATTCCACAATCTAAAATCATCCAATTAAATATTTATTTTACTATACAGATATACACTATCATATTTATCTAAATTCAAATTTTTTGATATTATTGGTCTTATGGTCCAGCAGCACAGGTACATACCCTCACTCCTTGAGGTCGAGGGCTGAAGTCTCTTTTAAAACATAAGAGTAATTTAAGAGTAGATAAAATGTGTGTACAATTACACGACCTAGTATCATATGAAAATACATGATTTTGAAAGTGCGGGATACAATTTGTCGATTAATATTCAAAGTTGTATAAATCAAGTGGTGCGAAAAGAAAACAAAAATAAAAAAAGGTTTCCACAGCACTCTTGGACACTACAAATTCACCCACATCGCCTCCACTTATCCCTCGTTCAATCTTCTCTCTCTCTCTCTCTCACACACACACACACGTTCATCCTCGAACTGCATCAAATTTCTCAGACATAATTATAATATACACTTTTTTCGTGATGTCAACTATAGTTTACCAAAACCTCGTGTCTTCTTGTTTCGAGTACCCACCGACAGAAACCACCATCACCACCACCCTGAAGCTCAGAGTGGCGCCGCCCTCAGTGGCCTTAGACTTGTTGAAGAAGCAAGGAACTGATATCGATCATTCTGCAAATCTTGAATTTGAAAACTGGGGTTTTCTCCAAACAGTCCCTAAAGAATCAGGGGAGAACTATAAAGAGAGTAACCCTTGGCATAAAAAAGCACAATTCTCAAGTCTCAGTCCAGAATCCCTTGAATTATGCACCGAAAACTTAGGAAGCGAAACGGGCAGTGACAACACCATCACCGACGGCGCCGCCGCCACTTTCTCCTATCCATCTCCGCCGTTTATCGTCCCGCGGAGCGAATATTCAACCTCCCCGACGTACCCTAACCGCAAGACTGCGAGTAATTATCGGGAGACGAAAGTTTTCCCGCCGCCGCTGACGACGATGAGCGGCGGGAGCTCTCTGCAAGTGCGCCGCCGCAGGGAGGAGGGGCGGCTGATCGTCGAGGTGGTGGAGGCTCCGTTTAGGAATCCTTATTTGAAGGCGGAGAGGACCGACGGCAGGCTCAGGCTTTGCTTCTTGACGGCAGGCGGAGAGGAAACCACCTCTGTATCCGCCGGAGAAGAAGAAGAAGAAGATGATGATGGTGATGATGGTGGTGAATGTGGTGGAGAGACGGCGGCGGCGGCGGAGGAAATTGAGGATGTTAGAAGTGAAGTGGGATCGGAATTCAGGCAAGAAAGTGAATGTGATGGAGAAATTAATAATTTGGAAATTGAATTGGAGAAATTTCCATTGCTGAGTAGGTGCAAAGGAGGAGGGGGAGGAGGAAGAGGAGGACATGGAAATAAAGGATTGTGCAGTAGTAATTGGAAGCCTGCTGCTGCTCTTTGGGTGTCCATTTAATAAATTAATTCTTCATTTTTTTAAGATATATTTTTCAATTTTATTTTTTTCAACTTTTTGGGGTGAGATTTTGGATTTATTTATTGATCAGTTTGTTAAACATCAAGATCTGAACCAGAACTTGCATGTTTTTGTTTGTATCATGATCATGTGAGTAATTTGAAATGAAAATTTTATTTTAAATAGACAATAGTTGATGCAAAAAAATCATATATTTTAAAAATTATATTATTTAAATAGACAAATATTATATAAGTGGATCAACTCAATTTTTTTTTAATAAATTTATGTAAGATACAAAAAAATAGAGAAATACAATTATGTTAAAAAAACTACTAGGTTCCACGATGATCGAATCATTTCACGATATGAAGTCCCTCATCCTCTATTTTCTTTTTTAGTATTTCCGTTCCACATACTTACAATTGGTGATACCGGATAACCAGGATATAAAAATAATTGAACAAAGTGGTTATAGTTAACATGTGCAATAGCCACGTGGCTTCGTTCTTCGAGTGAAATCGGTGCGGACCAAAATGGCAAGTAGTTTAACCAACTCCCTTTTGTATGGAGAAAACGCATGTCGTACAATATTGTACCGAGTTGCAATAACAATTCCACTATATACAAAATTCATTCAGCTCCAATGAGGTGCTGTAGATTCCAGGCAATTGAGCCTATACAATTAATTATTTACTGCACCTTGTTCTATGAAGACCTTATCATAAAAGTCTCTGTTATGTAAAATTTCATGGTAAAGGTCTATTCGCAAGCGCATCCAACCATCTTCCTCTAGATACCCGACTGGTGCAACTATTGTTATGGTTGTATACATCAAATCATACTTTATGCTTGTATTTTTCCGGTCTTTATCTATGAGAATATTTAATTTATTTTATAACATGTTTTGCACATTTATTCATGCTATGGTTATGAAAATGTTGTCCAATTACTTTATATTGTAGATAATGTGGTGTGTCGAGTCACACAGAAGATCACATTATCGGCCTCTTATATAGTAATAATTAGTTCACGACATATATATATAACATTAGACCGTTATGTGAGAGGTTGTAGTATATGCTTGAGATTGGTTGGTCTTGACCATTAGCATATATTAGCGTATTCGATATACGTTGAACAGGATCGAGGTGAGATAGATTTTTCTGTACTGACTATAAGAAGAACGTACATCTCGGACAATTATTATTTCTTAATTCTAGTGATTAATATTTACTTATATATATTTAATATTTATTGCTTTGATTATCATGGGTGAGAGCCAAAATGATTGACTCAATATGCTCGATATTTTGGGCAATATTATTATTTATATGATAATTAATATTATAGCTAGAAATCGTGTCCCGACCAGTCGGGTTGATCATGTCCCTTGAGGCACTCGAAAGGATTATTATATTAAACCCTGCGGGTGGAATTAATTTTCCGATATAATAATAAAAGTCGAGTGGTATACTCATGTATAATATATTTATTAATTAAAAAGCTGTCAGTAGCTTAAATTAATTAATGGACATGTGATATCTTAAATACGGGAAATAATTAATTCAAAAAGGAGCCCAATTTCATAATTTGGGATTTTGGTAGGAAGTGCAATATCAATCTTTTAGTGGACTAAGTTGATATTAATAGATTCATTATATTAGGAAGAGTCCTAATATGGTAAGATGAAATCTATTGGGAGTCCTTACCTTATCCTCCTTAAGGTCCTTAGAGTAGCCCATAACACCTATAAATAGGACAAGGGGTTGGCCGATTTTTTCACTCATTATTGAACAAGATTTTCGATTTTTTGTGTGTTTTAATTAGGCATGGGACTTTTCGGATCCAGGGAGAAAATACAGGAACCGGAACCGAACCGCATAGTTTTTTCGCGGTTCGGTTTTGCCATTTTTTTGGTCTGAACCGACTCGGAACCGAACCGCACAGGAATCAAACCGAACCGGAACCGGATTTGTATGGTTCGGACGAAATATATTATATTATATTTTATTTTATTAAGAATATATTATATTATATTATATTCAGAGGGTCGGTTTCCCGGTTCGGTGCGGTTCGGACGGTTCCTTGCGGTTCAGATCAGTTCCTCTTTAAACGGACGAGGCTGAACCGAACCGGCCGAATACTAACGATTTAACCGAATCGAAAAAAATTTATTGCTAGGAACCGAACCGAACCGTCGGTTTCGATGCGGTTCGGATCGGTTCCGCGGTTCCCGGTTTCAAAAGTCCCAGCCCTAGTTTTAATTGTGGATCTTGACTTGTATTTTCGATTTCACAATTTGGTAAACACAAATTTTTCTAAAATATCATCAAGAAAAATAGAGAGAAAAATCGAGATATTCTTGAGGAACAATAGTGGTTCGGTCGATCCCATACTGCAAGTCCAAGTTTGATCCAGTAGATTATTGCCCACACGATATGTGGATCTTAAGCGGGATATACTCTAGAAGATCTTGAGGTAGAAATACAAGAGATAAAGGAGGAGTACGAAGGGGAGTTCAATCGACCCAGAAGGAATTTTCTACCACTTCGCTTCAAAGGTATCGATTATCAATTATACTGCGTAAATATATGTATTTAAATTGTTGATTAATATGTTTAATTAATTAATTAACAAACCTAAATAGATCCGCTATTTTTGTTGGTGAGTTTATAAAACCAAATCTATTCAATACATCGATCTCGCTTCTACTGCGTTTTATATTCCAACAATTGGTATCAGAGCTGGTCTTTAGGTTCTGTTCAATTTAATTAATTTGCTAGCAATTTAAATATTCATATGGTATGATGTTTGAAATATTTTTGCTGGAAATTGTCTTGCAGGTGAATATGGTCCAATTATCATGACTATGTGATATTTTATTTATTTACGTGTTTTTGGTAATTTGACCCGTTTTGAGGCATGTATAAGTTTTTCCCATGAGAAAATCCATGGGTAGACTAGGATTTAATTTTTCCTTGTAATTTTTGTTGTAAATTCGATGTATTTTATTTCATGTAAAATTGTAATCGAGTTGGATACACAAAGTACGAAGGAAAAGAAGTCCAGCGCGAAAAGGACTCCCGATCGGACGAACCGACCGAAACCAGCCTGTTGCCGATCGGGACTCGGCCAGCACATGCTGTCTCGGCCGCGGGTGCCTCGGGTCGGGCAGACCTGAGTCCAGCAGGTCGGGTCGGGCTGTGCAGGGCCGCGGGTCCGACAGTCTGGGCCGGGCAGTTTCGGGTCGGGTCAAGCAATTTTAGATTCCGTTCAGTTTTTCGTCGTTTGTTGCGCTCATTGGAACACAAAAAATTTAAATTTAGAAAAAAAATTGTGCAATTAATTTTGCATGCAAGAAAGTTTCTAAATTTGGCAATTTTTGTGGACCAACCGGGAGAAGGTGATGAGATGCTTGAAGCAGTGAGAGCAAATGAGTCGAGAATTTTCTCGTTATTCAAAACGAGGAATAAAAGCCATGATTGGTTTTTAGTGTTTTGATGTATGGCATGTATGGATGTATGCGTGATATGTTTTCTTGCATGTTAGGACGAGAAAATTAAAAACATGTTTAAGGAGAAAGTAAAAGACTGTAAGTACGAGTCAATCAATTGTATTCATAACACTGATAGAGGGGCCTTTATATAGGCATTACAATGAGAGTCCTTCTATACATAGGATTCCTAGAAAAGGTAAGACATCTAATAGGATCCTACTACATCTAGGAGGATCTAGAACATTCCATCTATGTATCTACAATCAGTATTAGGTAAGACACATCACGGGAATAATAATTCCCGGAACACTCCTTGTGTCGAGCACTAATACAACAATGTTGCAGAAGATGTTGCCTTCGTAAAAATATATTCCAAGCCAAAACAAAACCCCATGGGAAAAAATAAAGGTTTGATGAGGAAAAGATTGCAACGCACCAAAATAATATGTCATGTATACTCCCCCTGATGTATACATAATGATTCCCCCTGATGAGTATCTCAAATCATAGGAGTCAGATGCCAAGTTGCCCTCACAACTATACCAAGGAAAAATCCAGTGGGAAAAATACCTCTTGGTCTAAGTTGAACAGAAGTACAACGCATCATTGTATGTATGTTCTCATAGGTCGCCTCGTTAAAAACCTTACCAAGTGAAAACCTAATGGGAAAAAACAAACCTTGGTCTAAGGACAAAAAGAGCGCGACGGATCCAAAGTGCAGAGTCGCTAAAGACTTATCAAGTTTTCTAAAGTCTTGACCTCCATGCACTAAATCAGTCATAACTTCTTCGATTCAATAGGTATCAACGAAACTGTAAGAACTTATGAAAACTAGACACCCATAGCTTTTCATTCACATACAATATGTAACCTAGATCGACCTGAGCAGATCACAAAGCTCTATCGAAGTTGACTCATCAAATTACCGGACATATCATGTCCTACTTTGCAACAATAGTCATATGTCACTCAACATGATGAATGCGATCAAATGGTTGGTTTCCTTGGAAAGTAGACACAAACCTTTCCAATGGTACCAATTTCACTATTTTCCAACAAGTGAGCTACCCTGTAGGTCATATGGGAGATAGACCAAAACATTCTGGGCAAATTCGGGTATTGGTTTTCAAGGGTCCTTTTATCGAGATAGAGCGAGCTTCAAGCTTCTTGTCAATCACAGACATTGCGTGAGCGCATCCTAGGCCATCATCACGGTATATTTATAGGATTATTACGAATGAGTACATCGAGTCAAACTTGAGTACATAATACCGTACTTTTCTCTTGAGACTGCATCATCACTTAAGTGAGCCAAGTCTTATTATGACTTCGACTAGTCATTGGGAATCATATAGGCATTACTTTATCGTCTCTTAGGGAAACCGTCCCTTAGATGGCCTTAACCGATTGATGAATATGCATCATCAAGTGTCCCCAAGGTCCTTTCATTCTTAACTTTGGATTTAACGGAATCTCTTAGTCTCACAAGAGTATATCACTATAAACCCTTAGTTTTACACGCAAAAGCTCCATATCTCTTCCAAATCAAGTATATACTTAATATGCGTTCCCGACAATCACTTGTCGACTCACTCCGTGGTCAAGAGCCACTTGATTTGAGTCTGATCCACCACGAGATCCTTTTATCACTTAACTTAGTTCCCCACTAAGATAATATTTAACCACAAGCTGCACGTCAGTTTTTGGGAAACTATCTAACTGAAAAGGTAGTGGATGCTATAACATCCATTACGATAGCACAACTTAGTTTCGTGTCATCGTAGTCGATTCCAGTGCGTTCATGAGAAACCTCGCGCCATGAGGTGAGTTTAACTCCTTCTCTTACTCGCCTTAACAAAGTATAGAGATAGATCTTATCTTTGGAGTGTCCGCACCACTTCAACAAAGGGCTATCACTTTGTTCATACTGGAGTCGCATATATTTCCATTTTAGGCCAATGCTATAACGTTGTTGATTTTCAATGAAGTATGGTTCGATTAAACTCACATTCCACGTCCTCATGTACCGGCTTTATTCATAGAGTACTCTTGGATTGGCATTCATTGAGGCGTCCCCCAATGATGACTGTAATCCAGAATCACATGAGACAGATGAGTTCATTTGATCAGATGATCAAGTTTCATGTACCAAACTCGCATACATTCCTAGCGAGAGTATTTATCGAACGAAGTGGCATCCCAATACTCGATGAGATCCACAGTCTAGTAACACCATCTACCGCAATTTGTGGTGTTACCATATCACCATTTATAGGTGACGAACGTCCATGACCGGACACAATCCTTGCAGACATGTTTGCAGCATGTATTTAATCTCGTCACGTAATCCAGTTAACAAAATGCATAATGTTACACTCGTTACTAAGCATTTGAATGATGATAGGTATAGGTGAATATAACATGTTGACATATGCTACATAACCGTAGCTACTGGTCTTGAGAATCCAACAAAACCGCCACCATGCACCACCGGCATCGAACATAAAGAAACGATTGAACCGATGATAGGCCGTTGGTTTTATCGAACCTCTAGTGCTTTCTTGAATATTTCACTCCCTTCACCAGCCCCAAATACCTCAAAATTTCGTGAGAATGTATAAACGGGTGTTTAGGATTCCAAAACCATCAACCTTGTGGTCAGAAACCGGTCGAAATGACATCGAACTGGTCGTTGGAATGGCTGGTGGTATGTGAAAACTTCATTTAAGTGGTTCACCTCATTACAACTCTCCAAATGGCACCAAAATTTGTTATAAGGTAGCCTTGGATGTTAGGAAGTACTCGTTAAAATTTCACTTTAAGACTTGGTCTAAAAGTGGGTGAACCAACCTTTACAATGACTGGTCCGCAAGTTGGACAACCATAAACTTAGGTTTCATCAACTTATCAATCATTGTCAAAGGAACCACATAATATATAAATGTTATTACTTGAGTACGACCATTTGTGAACACAATCATAGCATCATAAGCCACCCAGGCTAATACTTATGATCATGTATGTATAAGGACTCGGTGAAAAGGGAGGACTCAGCACCATGCTTATGCGAGTCATTACATTATTTTCTTTAGCATAGGAGGGTGTCATCTCCTAATTTTGCCAAAGAATAGGATTTAATCAATGACCATGGCTAAGAAGGATCATCAGAGGGGTATTTGGCGTCACACATGCTTATGAAAGCAAGACGCGGATGACATAAATATCATCATCGGTCATGAGCCCTGCTCACGACTCCACCAACGTACTTTGGTGTCTTTGACCCAGCTAGCTTCTTTGTTCAAAGAAAAAATAATGTCCATGACAATACCGTGGTATATGAATCATCAAACTGTCCAAACTTTGGACTATTAAAGCCTAAATGTGTCAATGTCCAAATAGATCTTATGGTTACAAAAACCGATGTAAGCTGGACCATATTGACTCATGAATATTCTTTCACATATCCGATACAAGTGATGCATAAGATTTTATTTCTCACTAATCACAATGAGATGCTATGAGTGATACACTTTGGCATATATATCATCGAGTCATAACATGATTCAATTGTTACGGAACTTATGTGACTAGAAAATGCCATTCGGCATTCAACAACTTGAGCATTATACTACTCATTGATTGTGATGACCTAGTCATCATAGTCACAATGGATTTATAAACGAAATCTAAAAATATTGCGTTCCTTGGAAATAGCTTAATATGTACTCAATTTCGCTTGCAAAATTTTACAAACATGAGCATAGCGAGCACTCTAACAATATATAGATTTTATACCAGATACGATCAAAATGATCTATCATATTGAGTGCATAACATGGCAAGGTTATATGCCTAAGGGGAAAAGTTACGACATAAGCATGGTGTAAAACTATCATGCACACGCTCGACCTTTTTATAAGGGTGCGTATTTTGGGCTTCCACAAGGAAACTGTTTTTCAATATTTGAAAGATGATATTTTAGCGTACAATGCATACCAAAAATTGCATCAACTATGGCAAATTCGGCCAAAAAAGGTTGAAAAGCATGTGTCATAAGACCATTTGCAAATTCAAGATGGGAACCAAGTTGGTTGGGATAAAAGTTAGCACAATCGTTGGAAATAAAATTCCGCGCAGCTTGACATTTGTTCACTAAAATAGCGGTAACTCCCATGTTAGGAAGGCTATGGATAAACAGTCAGATGTATTGGAAACTAGACTTCCCTATCTTTCTATTCATAGGTTGTGCACCACACGGATCATTAAAATCAGATCACAGTGCATGTTTTAATTGGCCGCTTTAGTATTTCCCACCAAGTTTAGTGAGAAATCAAGGTTGAGACAATATCCAATGGCATAAGTGTTGATGCAAAAACATGGCAATGACAGCCATAGGTGCGTTTAAACGCAGCAGGCGTTCGATTTCTTCTCTCGACTAATGGTCCTTTCGGTAACTCCAACTTGGTAGACTTGCAGAGATAGTAGGAATGTTAGTACAACTAAGGCTATTTAAAAACCACTGATTCCGTTTGAACTTTCAAAGCATAAACAAATACCAAGGAGGATGCGCCTAGTCATAATCAAAAGTATAGACAAAATCCACCAAAGTGCATTAAATCAACCAAGAATTTTAATTCTTAATTTGCAAGTATACGCCATAATAGCCATGTTATATGGATACAACGCGGTGCATCAATATTAAGCATTTTGAACCATGAGACATAATGAATATACCATAACCAACTCGTCTTGACCATCCACTAAGATTGACTAAACATGGTCAAATATGTAAGGCACATGTCTTAACAAATACTCGAAAAAGTATTCGGACCTATAGTCACACGAACTATAATCGAGGTCAACGAATTCATGTATTTACCGCAATATGCTATCGCTTTACATGTTAAAATTCATGAGAATTACTCGTACATTCTTTCATATATCATATTGCAAGAAGACGGTGCATGACTACACCCACATGCAATATTTTATTTTAATAGGATGAAAGATGGAGTTTTCCAAGTCTGGGATTGGGTCAAGACCAACGTGGTGGTAGCTCAATTCAACGTGACAAATCCGTCACAAATCGATTTTAACCACGACATATTCGTCGCAATCGATATTTGTCCCATTTGTACGTAACAAATTCGTGACTAATCATGAACAAGTCATAACTTTACCGTTACCGGCAATATTCATTTTTTTTTTCAACTATTGGTTTAAAATCGACAAAACAGAGATGTCAAATCGCACCCAAACCGTGGTGTATGCAACAACCACAAATACCGACTTTCAACAATTATCCGTGACTCCCCAGGACCGTCACACAGTTTACTTCGACATATGAGAGTTATACCACCTCTCATAGTCTCATTCACCGTAAAGTAGCATGGGAGATAAAGAACCCAAATACTCAATTTCCCAAAAAAAAATTCCCAAAAGAGAGGAATTGAAAAATGGGAACTTTAATAAAGTCTTACGTGGGTACTCGGTTCCATATTTGCTTTGATCCTTGGACGGGATAATAAATTTGGCTTCTCTCTATATGAGCAACATATGGGTACTCGGTTCCATATTTACTTTGATCCTTGAACGGGATAATAAATATGGCTTCTCTCCATATTTTGCACATCATTATGAGCAACATATTTTCCTATATTCACATGAAACATAAACATGGTAAGATTCATAAGTATACAAATCAATGAACAAATGAATCGTTAATTTGGAAAAGATGGAGAGTTGAGAAATGCTCGGAAAGGGCTACTGGGCTCGATAATCGGCCGGAAAAGGACTCGGGCGCGGCGGTGCAGCAGCTCGGTATTGGATGAGTCCGGATCTCCAAATTCCCTTATAAAAATCTGCTTCTGTTCGGCAGCAGATTCAGTAAGCAATACTACTCATAATCTGATCTCCACCGTTGAATATATAGATATTTGTGTTGGAAAGTTGCTCTCAAAATTTCACACCGATCCGACGGTTAACGAATTAGGAAACATGATTTTGGTACGACTGCGCTGTGCAGAAAATTTGCGCACGGAAATTCTCGTCTCTCGTTTTTTTTTGTGTAAAAATCTGCTTCTGTTCGCATACAGTTTCATCGAGAAATACTGTTTCGAATCAGATCTCCACCGTCGAATATATAATTTTCTCAATTCTTGTTCTTATTACTTCAGTTTCTCTCGTATCTCTATCAACTTGGCAACGAAGCAGGTCTTTCTTTCCGCTGCACCCAATTCTTTTTTCTTCTGGTTATTTGTCAGAATCTAACTTCGTGAATAGGGGCAGAAACGGGCTGAAAACGAGACTGCCGGGCAGGTCGGGCTCCTATCAGGTCGGGTCGGGTCAGACTGCAGCGGGCCGGGTCGGGTTAGATCTGGACTGCCTTTGACTCGGTTGGATTTTCATGATTTGATTCCAAGCGGGTCGTTGGGGTAAATATGGACACGCGTACCGGATTGGTCGAGGATCTGTGCATGGGCCTTGCAGCAGTGCGTTGAAGAAGTCAGTTTCGTCTAGTATGCGTTGGTTAAATTTAATCGCCGGTGACTGCTGAATCTAATCGACGATGGCTGCAGCTGGGCGGGCTACGAGCGACGGGAATTAGGGTTGGCGACCGCGGGATTCGCTTCGAAGGTGACCAGCGGCTGTATGGGGGCGGCCGATCTGGTACTGATTTGGATTGGCGATGGCATAGAGGATGCAGATCTGACGCTTGGTTGCTCGCGGGGAAGACGACGACGGCCGCGAGTTTTAGGGTTTCTGTCAGGGGGATTAGGGACGGCGGTCTGTGAAGAAGGTGGCCAGGGCGGCTAAGGTTTCTCCAGGTTCGATTTTTCGTTTTTTTCGGAATTTTCAGAAAAAAAAATGGGAGAGGAAAAAAATTCTTGCTCAGTTGGGGATACGAGGTGATAACGTGTTTCAGGAGAAAGTAAAAGACTGTAAATACGAGTCAATCAATTGTATTCATAACACTGATAGAGGGGCCTTTATATAGGCATTACAATGAGAGTCCTTCCATACATAAGATTCCTAGATAAGGTAAGACATATAATAGTTACCTACTACCTCTAGGAGGATCTAGAATCTTCCATCTATGTATCTACAACCAGTATTAGGTAAGACACATCACGAGAATAATAATTCCCGGAACAAAATCTTATTTTTCAAAATAACTAAGTGGTTTTAAAATTGATTTTTCAAAATTAAGTTGGCCTCCATAATTGATTTAAATTGTGAAATAATTAGCATGCACGTTGACATTAGAGTCTTCCTCCACATCGGATGTGCTGATTATTCGCTCACTAGTTTTAAACTTCAATTAGATAACAAAAAAGTGAATGTTATTTTTATGATAAAACCTCTCCATCTCTAGGACTATTATCATTAAATAATATTCTAAGGTTTATTAAATTATGGTGTTCACTTAGTTGTATTAATTAATAAGCTCCCCATCGAAGTCTATGTTAATTTAATACATGGCCAAGAGGAACTAATATTAATTTTACTTGTCAAAACGCATCTTGAGTAGATAGTAAAGTTAAAGACGTTAAAATCTACTTGAAAAATGTATATGTAAACGTCCACACTAACGTGGCTTGCATGTGCGGTTTTTTTCGAGGTGTTGGTTGACTACATATATATGTGTTTTTAAGGTTTTTCAATATATTTTGCGACGAATTATGTGATGAATGGTGTTTTAATTTAATTCTCATATTTCTTTCAATCCACTAGATGTTATTCTCAAAGAAAATAAACTTGATGGCACTAACTTTGCCGACTAGAAAAAAATCTTGAAATTGTCCTGACTGCCGAGGGGCATAAATTTGTGTTAACTGAGGAAAGCCCTCTGGAACCAGAACCGGATGCCACTCCTGGAGAGTTGGATGAATTCCGAAAATGGAAGAAGTCTGATGAGATGGCTCGCTGTTACATTTTGGCTTCATTGACAAATGTATTGCAGCTTCAGCATCAAACGATTGGCTCAGCCACGGAGATGATGAAAAATCTCACCGAGATGTTTGGTCACTAGAGGCGGCTAGGCAAAATGCAATGAGGGTGTTGATGACAACCCAAATGTCTGAAGGGACTCCAGTAAGGGATCATGGTCTGAAAATGATGTCGCATTTAAACGAACTGAGCATACTGTAGGCTACTATCGATGCAGAGTCGCAGGTCGATATTATCTTGGGCAGCTTGCCAAGAAACTTTGAGCAGTTCCGCCTTAACTACAATATGAATCGTAGGACATACACTTTGGCGGAACTTCTGACAGAGCTTCAATCTGCTGAAGGTCTCTTCAAACAAGGTTATCATCAGGTTCTTGCGGCAACCGGTGCTACTTCTTCAAAACTCAAATGGGGAAAGAAGAAAAAGCAGGTTGGTCAGAAGTAAGTGGCAACCTTCAAAGCTAAGGGCAAGGCTACTCAGTCCAAGGCTCCTCAGTGCGAGGCAAACAAAAAGCCGAAGGGCAAATGCTATAAGTGCGGTCTGAAGGGGCATTTCAAGAGTGAGTGCCCTAAGAAAGGTACGTCTCATGCACTAGTAGTCAAAACATGTTTGGCTTCCTGTTCTATCACTTCGTGGATAGTAGATTCGGGCTCAACTGATCATGTTTGTTATGACTCGCGGGGGTTTCAAGTAACCAAAGTACTTAGTGCAGATGAGATTACTATTAGCTGGAGCGACTATTCCAGGCTAAAGGCTGTTATAGTGGGAGTCGTGCAGTTAAAAGTTAATGATAGGATTCTAGTCCTAAATAATGTATTATTAGTACCTGATTTTAGAATGAATTTAATTTCAGTTTCTAAATTGCGTAATGATGGATATTCATTTTCTTTTGGAGATAATGCAATTATTAAAAGAAATGATGAATATGTTTATATGAGTACTTATAATGAAGGACTTTATGTCATTAATGCTGCACCAACTCCCTTGCATAATTATAAATCACTTAATTCTTTAACTAATCCTAATAGAAGAAAAGAACCTTCGAGCATAAATCAAACATATTTGTGGTATTTACGATTGGGTCATATTAACCTTATAAGGATTCAAAGATTGGTGAGCGATGGCACATTGGATTCACTCCAATTTGAGTCATTTCCAATTTGCGAATCCCGTCTGGAAGGGAAAATGACTAAAAGGGCTTTCCAAAGCAAAGGAAATCGCGCACAAAATGTATTGGAATTGGTCCATACCGATGTATGTGATCCAATGAATATCCAGGCTAATGGTAATTTCGAATACATCATCACAATTATAGATGATTATTCGAGGTATGGATACATCTATTTAATGTGACGTAAGTCTTAATCGTTTGATAAGTTCAAAGAATTCAAGGCTTAAACGGAGAAGCGTCATGGACAGAGTATCAAGTCACTACGATCTGATCATGGTGGTGAATATCTTAGTGGAGAGTTTTTGGATTTCTTGGCACATGAGGGGATTACTTCCGAGCTCACTGCGCCTGGTACACCACAAAAAAATGGTGTTGCTGAATAAAGGAATCATACTTTATTAGAGATGGTTAGGTCAATGATGAGTTATTCTGATTTGCCTATTTCATTTTGGGGATACGCCTTGGAAACAGCGGCATACATTCTAAACTTGGTGCCTTCGAAATCAGTTCCAAAAACACCCATAGAACTGTGGAATGGGCGCAAGCCTAGTCTGGGACATGTTCGGATTTGGGGTTCACCAGCACACATGCTGAATAAAGAAGCTGATAAGTTGGTATCTCGTACAGAAGTACGGAAGTTTGTAGGATATCCGAAGGGAACGAAGGGTGGCTTATTTTACAGTCGTAAAGATCAGAAGGTCATTGTTAGCACCAATGTCCGGTTCTTAGAGGAGGACTATGTAATAAGCCACAAGCCAAGGAGTGAGGTCATTCTAGAGGAACTTAGGGGCGAGATTTCGACAATACCAATTGTATAAACACCTAGTGTACCACATATCGACACTATTGTGGATACACAAACCAAGGACACGCCTCGTCGTAGTGGGAGGGTTGTTCGTCAACCTGGTCATTTCATTGGCATGGGAGCGTCTTCGGACCACTCCCCGGACCAGGATGAAACAGATCCATGTACATATAGGCAGGCAGTTCGAGACAAGGATGCTGAATCTGGGCAAACAGCAATAAAATCCGAAATAGGATCTATGGATTCTAATCAAGTGTGGGAGCTAGTAGAGCTACCCAATGGGGTAAAACCCATTGGAAGTAAGTGGGTCTATAAGCGTAAGACAGGATCTAAAGAGAAGGTTGAAACCTTAAAATCAAGACTTGTTGCAAAAGGTTACACTCAGAAGGAGGCCATCGACTACGTTGAGACCTTTTCGCCACTAGCCATGCTTAAATTGATCCGGATTCTCTTAGCTATAGCTGCGCATTTGGATATGGATATTTGGCAAATGGATGTCAAGACTGTGTTCTTGAATGGGAGTCTTGATAAGGAAATCTATATACGCCAACCTGAGGGATTCATTGCTGAAGGAGAGGAGCACTTAGTGTGCAAGCTCAAGAGAGCCATTTATGGTCTTAAGCAAGCATCAAGGTCTTGGAACATGCGATTTGATGAGGTCATTCAATCGTATGGTTTTGACAGTGTCCTAGTGAGGTTTGTGTATACAAAAAGTGTGATGGAAATGTGCTAGTGTTTCTTGTACTGTATGTAGATGATATACTTCTAATTGGAAACAATGTGAAGGTATTATCAGACGTATGGGTATGGCTGTCTGAGCAGTTCGATATGAAGGATTTGGGAGAAGCTGGGCACATCCTTGGTATTAATATCTTTCGAGATCACAAGAAAATGATGTTGTGCTTATCCCAGGAATCCTATATGATACGGTGCTAAAACGGTTTAGTATGGAGAATTTCAAGAAAGGTTTCTTACCTTACAGACATGGAATTCATCTATCTAAGGCTATGTGTCCTAGGACACAAAAGGAGATAGATGACATGAAGCTGGTCCCTTATGCTTCGGCAGTGGGAAGCCTCATGTCTGCCATGCTTTGCACTAGGCCTGATATCTGTCATGCTGTAGGCATGGTGGCGAGATATCAGTCGAACCCAGGACCGGGACATTAGATTGCTGTCAAGCATATACTCAATTACCTGAGAAGGACTAGGGAGCATATGCTTGTATATCAATCGGATACACTTTGTCCTTTGGGTTACACTGAATCAGATTTCAGTTCGGACAAAGAAAAGTCGAAATCAACTTCCGGATATGTTTTCACTTTGGAGGTGGAGCCATCAGTTGGAGGAGTGTGAAGCAGAAATGCATAGCGGACTCTACCATGGAAGCTAAGTATGTAGCAGCCTCAGAGGCAGCTAAAGAGGCGGTATGGCTCAAGTACTTCCTAAAGGATTTGGGTGTGATTCCTAATTTGCCTAGGAGTATTACACTTTATTGTGATAATACCGGTGCTGTTGCAAATTCGAAGAAAACACGGGCCCACAAAGCAAGCAAACATATCAAACCCAAATATCATCTCATTCGAGATTTTGTGAAGAGAGGAAAGATTATTGTCTCCAATATAGCATCTGAAGACAACCTAGCTGATCCTTTCACGAAAGGGTTGCCCTCAAAGTCATTTGAAGGGCATGTAGGAGGAATTAGGTTGAGATGTATGGCAGCATTGCTTTGAGTATAAGTGGGAGATAGATAGACATAGTCTAGATAGCATACTTCAAAAACATGCTTTGAGTATAAGTGGGAGATTGTTAGGGTTGTATACATCAAAGAATGCTTTATGCTTGTATTTTTCTGGTTTTTATCTATGAGAATATTTAATTCATTTTATCACATGTTTCGCACATTTCTTCACGCTATGGTTATGCAAATGTTGTCCAATTACTTTATATTGTAGATAATGTGGTGTGGTGTGTCGAGCCACACAGAAGATCACATTATCGGTCCCTTATATAGTAATAATTAGTTCACAACCTATATATAATATTAGACTGTTATGTGAGAGGTTGTAGTATATGATTGAGATTGGTTGATCTTGACCGTTAGCATATATAAGCGTATTTGGTATACGTTGAATAGGATCGAGGTGAGATAGATTCTTCTGTACTGACTATAAGAAGAACGTACATCTCGGACAATTATTATTTCTTAATTCTAGTGATTAATATTTACTTATATATATTTAATATTTATTGCTTTGATTATCATGGGTGAGAGCCAAAATGATTGACTCAATATGCTCGATATTTTGGGCAATATTATTATTTATATGATAATTAATATTATAGCTTGAAATCGTGTCCCGACCAGTCGGGTTGATCATGTCCCTTGAAGCACTCGAAAGGATTATTATATTAAACCCTGCAGGTGGAATTAATTTTCCGATATAATAATAAAAGTCGAGTGGTATAATCATGTATAATATATTAATTAATTAAAAAGCTGTCAGTAGCTTAAATTAATTAATGGACATGTGACATCTTAAACATGGGAAATAATTAATTCAAAAAGGAGCCCAATTTCGTAATTTGGGATTTTGGTAGGAAGTGCAATATCAACCTTTTAGTGGACTAAGTTGATATTAATAGATTCATTATATTAGGAAGAGTCCTAATATGGTAAGATGAAATCTATTGGGAGTCCTTACCTTATCCTCCTTAAGGTCTCTATAGTAGCTCATAACACCTATAAATAGGACAAGGGGTTGGACGATTGTTTCACTCATTATTGAACAAGATTTTCGATTTTGTGTGTGTTTTAATTGTGGATCTTGACTTGTGTCTTTGATTCCACAATTTGGTAAACACAAAATTTTTCTAAAATATCATCAAGAAAAATAGAGAGAAAAATCGAGATATTCTTGAGGAACAATAGTGGTTCGGCCGATCCCATACTACAAGTCCAAGTTTGATCCGGTAGATTATTGCCCACGCGATATCTGGATCTTAAATGGGATATACTCTAGAAGATCTTGAGGTAGAATACAAGAAGATCAAGGAGGAGTACGAAGGGGAGTTCATTCGACCCAGAAGGAATTTTCCACCACTTCGCTTCCAAGGTATCGATTATCAATTATACTGCATAAATATATGTATTTAAATTGTTGATTAATCTGTTTAATTAATTAATTGACAAACCTAAATAAATCCGCCATTTTTGTTGGTGAGTTTATAAAACCAAATCTATTCAATACATCGATCTCGCTTCCGCTGCGTTTTATATTCCAACAACTATCGCTCTGTAGCCACAATTATCATATCCACGACGTCAATAGTATGACTAACATGACTCCAAAAAGCTTTGGGTAACTGTCGGATACACGGATCATTGATTGTTTGAGCGGATCTTTTTTGGTCTTGGCCGACTCTAAGCAAGAATGTATCATCCCTCGATTTTGCTCCTTTTTACTAGGTCGACCTTTGTTCTTTGATTGTGGGGGGTGGTTTCAATTTACTTTTAGATGGATCACCCATATCGATTATTTTACGATATATGATCTATCAAGATTGGATCCATCTCATCTAACACGAAATTTAATTTTTATTATTTTCCGGAGATGAATTCCTTTCAATTGAGTAGTCTACGCTCATGTATAACCTTGTACAATGACAATATTATATATATGTTCCCACAGAATTGACAAGGAATATAAATGATACTATGCTAGTTTATGCTTACATGGCAAACCATATTGAAAAATGATTTTACAGTTGCAAGCATCAGACAAATTATCATTAGCCTTATGCAACTCACGATGGATATATTTAAGTGCTCATGTGGATACGTGGCCTTGTAAATTATTATAAATATGAAGCCTAATAATTATCGACCTCTTAAATACTTTCTTAATATTACCAAATTATAGGATCAACAACTTGTCAATTTTATGGACCAATACTTCGATAGTTGATATTATATCCTCCGAATATTTCTTGAGTCTTGCATGAGCGGACTCCATCTTATTAAAGTAAATGTTAAATGGAACAAAATAGAAAACTTTTTGCATGAAAACTAATAACTAAATACAACAAATAAAATATAATATCTTTGGATTGCACGACATCCAAGGTGCATATAATTATTCGTCCAAGCATACACAAATCGTTCTTTGTAAGGTACCAACCATGTGTGTCATAGATATTCTATCACTTGCGGGTATGATGCAAACTCGTGTAGCAATTCCTGCCATGCTAGTTCGAAATAATAAAAAATAGATGCATTATAAACTTGTTACCAGGAGTTACTAAATTTTTTACAATCAGCACCAAGCATGCTACTACAGTTTTCTATTACATTCAGATTTACATACCAGATGCAAAACTTATGATCCGCACCAGGAAAAACTTCAGCAACAAAAGAAAATAATGCTAAATCTCTGTCAAAGACAACATAGATGGTAGTAATACCTTCTTTTCAAGAATCATCTCTTATGACAATTTACCGTCCAAGTGTACCGGTCTATCTTCTCATCACTCAAATAAGCAAACATAAGTGAATCTATTCGTTGAGTCCAAGATACGTGGGACCACATAGCAGAATGCACAGAAAGAAATGGGAAAAGAATATTCGGAGAATAAAAAAGAGGGGTCCTGCATAAAAAGAAGCATGGTGGTGGTCTGATGAAGTCCAAGATAAGCTGAAATCTAAAAAGGAATATTGCAAATGATGGCAGAAGGAGCAAACTTTAGTAAACTTAGAGGGATATAAGATAGCTAAGGCGAATAAGGCGGTGACTAAGGCAAAGACAAAGACTTATGAGGACTTGTATAAATGACTAGATACGAAAGAAGAATAAAATGAAGTGTTAAAACTCGCTAAGGCCTGAGATAAAAACACAAAATATTTGTATCAAGTTAGGTGTATCAAGGATGAAGAAGGGAACGTACTGGTAAGAGAAGATGAACTCAATGAGCAGAGATACTTTTTTCAGCTGTTTAATGTAACTAATGAGGAAGCTATCAACTTCAAGAGCCTGAACATACCTAGAGACAACCTAAACTGGAATGTTATAGGATAATGACGAGGAATGAGGTTACCGAGGCTTTAAGAAGGATAAAAAAGGGAAAATCCGTCGGCCCTGATAACATTCCTATTGAAGTATGGAAGTGCTTAAGGGATAAAGGAATCGATTGGTTGACAAAGCTCTTCAACGTCATATTAAAGAATAAGAGCATACCAGATGCATGGAGGAAAAGTACTTTGGTGCCTATCTTTAAGAATAAGGGAGATAATTCAAGACTGTTCAAATTATCGAGGGATTAAGTTGATGATTCATAGTTTGAAACTTTGGGAAAGGGTGACCGATAGAAGGTTGAGGAAGACTACTGAAATTTATGAGGACCAGTTTAGCTTTATGTCTGACGATCAACCATGGAAGCCATCTTCTTGTTGAGAAGATTGATGGAGCTATATATGTACAAACAAAAAGATATTCATATGGTGTTCATAGATTCAGAGAAGGCATATGAAAGGGTCCCACTAGATATTCTTTTGAAGGTATAAAAAGAAAGGGGTTAGCGTGGCCTATATAGAAGCAATAAAAGATATGTATGCTGGAGCTACGACGACAATCAGGACATGTAGATGGGAGAGCAGCGAGCTTCCAATTTCAATCGTGCTCCACCAAGATCGGCTTTGAGCCCATTTTTATTTGCAGTGGTGATAGATGAACTTACCAGGGATATTCAAGATGACGTACCATGGTGCATGTTGTTGCAGATGATATTGTCTTAGTGGATGAGTCAAAACAAGGAGTAAATGTGAAGTTGGAATTGTGGAGAGAAACTTTGGAGAATAAACGTTTTAAGTTAAATCGTAGTAAGACTGAGTACATGGAGTGTAGATTCAGTAAAACAAGAAGGGCCAGTACTGAGCATGTGATGCTAGGCATGCACAAAATAGCGGAAATGGGTTCTTTCAAATATTTGTCAATGATTCAAAATACTGGGGACGTGGATGACGATATTAGACATAGGATTTAAGTAGGATGGAATATATATCATGGTGCGACTAGGGTGTTGTGTGACAAGAAGGTTCCTCAAAGATTAAGGGTGAATATTGTAACCCCCCCAAAACCATATGGGAATATTACACGCTGCAAATCCTTCCCACGAGGGTCTACCAGGCTAAACAACACAAAACGACCAAGTGTCTGCCCGGCCAGGTTCAAGCAATGCAATGATACGGACCGTTAAGGTCAATTATAGACAACTACATGGATCGGTGAGGTCGTACGACTGACAAAAACAGAAAAAGACACTATTTACAATGAATACCCACACAGGGGTAAAGATACAAAACAGCGGGAGGCGGATTACGACTCTGATGATACGACACAACTCGACTTAACTCCCAACTCTTGATTAGTATCGTAGCCCGTCACTTCCTGTACCGATCCTGTGACTGCTCCCCGAACATGCAAGCACCTGGACACAAAACAGACATCCACCCCCGGATTACTCGGGGTTAGTAAAATTCCACTATTTTGCTAGTACAAGTATAATAGGATACGAAATACAACAAGTAAATAGCAACCACAATTTTGATACGGAAATCAACTATCAAAATGTTCCTCAGAAGTTTTAGAATTTCGAACTCAAGCAAAGAAGTATTTGAAAAGCAGCTCGTCATCTCGGGGATTTTTAAAGTAGAATTTCTTTTGGACCTCGAGTCCCAATTTACAAAACCTTTTCGAAAGCATTAGGGCCTCAGCCCGATTCTCGTTTCAAAACACACTAGTTAAGATATCATCATGTATTATCCAATCAATCACTGTTACACGATCACTGTTCGTACACACCATGTACCGAACTCCAGAGGCCTCGACGGGCCCTAACCGGACCACACGCATTGTTCGTACACATCATGTACAGAATTCGAGAGGCCTCGACGGACCCTACTCGGACCACACACATTATTCGTACACATCATGTACCGAACTCCAGAGGCCTCGACAGACCCTACCCGGACCACACACACTGTTCGTACACATCATGTACCGAACTCCAGAGGCCTCGACGGAACCTACCCGGACCACACACATTGTTCGTACACATCATGTACCGAACTCCAGAGGCCTCGTCAGACCCTACCTGGAACACACACATTGTTCGTACACATCATATATCGAATTCTAGAGGCCTCGTGAGACCCTACCCGGAACACACACATTGTTCGTACACATCATTTACCGAACTCCAGAGGCCTCGTCAGACCCTACCCAGAACACACACATTACGGTTTGGGTCGGTTTTAGGCTAAAACCGAACCCAAACCGACAAGCTTCGATTTTCAAAAAATCAAACCGAAACCGAAACCAACCCAATGGGTTCGGTTTCCCGGTTTTTCGGTTTTTACGGGTCGGTTTCGGGTTTAAACCCAACCAACCCGATTTTTGGATTTAACAAGCAAAAAAAACTTAAAATGTGCATTGGATAGGAATCGAACCCGGGACCAATGCGCGGACTACCAACATCCTAACCACCAGACCAGGATACTGTTTTGTCTATTCTTCATAATGCATATAAACATATAAAATTTACGAAATATATATATATATATATATTAAATGATATCGGTTCGGTTCGGTTTTAATGGTTCGGTTTCTAGTGTATAAACCGAAACCGAAACCGAGTTTTCGGTTTTTAAAAATTCTAAACCCAAACCGATGGTTTTGATTTGGTTTCGGTTTTTCGGTTTCGGTTTCGTCGGTTTTTTCCGGTTTCTCGGTTTCCCGGTTCGGTTTTGCTCACCCCTACATTATCACGACATAACTCATATTGATCAACTCAGCACATCACCACGAACAACACACATTATTATTAATATGTCAAACCATTCAACAATACACTGTAATGCATATTCAAGTATGTAATCAAACCGATGCAAATATCATAATCATCACGATAATTCAACCATGACCAATCACGCACGACACAAACCATATGATTAACACAACCAACACAATCCCACGACGTTAACCAAGTAAGGATATCATCACTACCATCAATCGTTCACAATAATCAAATCACACGAAGCATATTCATGAAGGTAAACCAAATCATCATAAACCTAACACGAAGTCCCTATTCACAAGACACAAATCGTATAGCAAGATACTTGCCTCGATAACCGATATCCAACACTCCGACGAACACGGCTCAACCGGGAAACCTCGACACCTACAATCCTCCGGCAAAAACAACGAAGATACGATTACAATGAGAATCAAGACCAACAACAACGGAAATCCCACCAAACTATCGAAGGAAAACCCATTGGGAAATTTAATCGACCATTAAATGTTCAATAACTCCCAAGAACACTCGAATCGCCAATTGCGTTAAACAAACTCGAAATATGGATATACAACCCATAGAACACGATGAATAATACTCAATAACATCAAACGATTCCTCAAAATCGGGCGAACAAAGAAAATCAAGAAGGAAATCCCGAAAGTCAACCCTAGGAGATTTCAAGAATTTACCTCGATCCGACGAAGAACAAGGATTAGATGATTATTGACACGAACTAAGCTTCCCAAAATGATGCACGACGATACCTCCGATCACCACCCAGGAGTCCCATCCGAAAATCGCGGAAGAAGAAGGAGGAAGGGTGAAAAATGAACAAAACCCGCCGGCAGGCCTATATATAGCCGCGCATGTTACGGCCGTAACAGGCAGTACCTTACGGCCGTAATTCGGCCATTACGGACGTAATCAACACCTCCCAGGCCACTGCCCAAAACGCTCGGGCATATTACGGCCATTACCAGGCAAAACCTTGCGGCCGTAACAGGGCATTACGGCCGTACCCGGACACTCGTTACGACCGTAATCGATCCTCCTGGGCTACTGCCCCACATGTGCGGGCGCCTTACGGCTGTAACCGGCAAGGCATTGCGGCCGTAACCGGCCCTGCATTGCGGCCGTAACTCGGCCAGGGCTTACGGTCGAAACTCGATCGTTCCGACAGTCCGGTTAGACGTTCGACAACGTCTCGGTCACCATAACGCACCAGATATGATTCAAAACAATAACGATCAAATTACGAAACATAACAGACCACACCACACGCACACATTTAATCAAAGAAACGCACGTAACAACAAGTCTCACCCGATGAACACTGTCATACCGTTCATGACAGGAAAATGAATCCCCCATAATCATAACAAAACAAAATGACCGGCACCAAACGACAAATAATTCAGGTCAACTGGAAATAAAAATCTCGGGTATTACATTCTACCCCTCTAAAAATAAGTTTCGTCCCGAAACTTAAAACAAGGTCATCACAGTGATACAAAACAAAACACAACGACAAATATAAAAATACCAAATCCATGACCCCGTGGTCTACTATCACGTCTCCGTGGTTCAACAACCACACGGAACTTATTCAAAATAAAATATCAGCCATCGAGCTCCAAACATAAAAACATCACATAATATATCTCCACACGAGAAATAATCCGCGAAACGAGCACAAAATACCATCATTGGACATCACTGGGCCCTCCAGAAGTAGGAATGGAACTCTGGTTCCCTACCATCTTAGCAACGATCTCGCAGTACTAAACTCGATGCCCCCCGCGTCCACAATTATAACAAGTCACCGACGGTTTCTTATAATGCGTACGTTCATGAACCAGAACATTACAGTTGAAACACCTTAAAGAACTACCAGAACTCAAATACACCGGCTTGAGTCTTTTAGATTCTCCAGTTGACCGAAAAGGTACCATACTCAACTAGTACGAGGGTTGAGGTTTAGGAATCCCAAGTCCCTTGCCTCCCGAGGCATCATCAGCAATCTTCCGTTTCTTTGCTACAGATACCGGCTCGGTAAATAATACAGCCATTTCAAATGATAAGGCTCGATCCTAATAATCCTTCAACGTTGTACACATAAAAAGGGCCATACACTGCCGAACATGAGGTTTCATACGCATATAGAAATAATGAACTTTATCTGCCTCACTTCTCACTTGATCTCGAACATAACAGAGCTGCCAATTATAATCGACTATTGCCTGACATATCGACACATCTTGGGGCGTAGCCGAGAAAAACTCGACAATCCTACACTCTTTAACAGGCGGCAGACAATACTTGGCCTCCATGGCAGTCTTGAATTCAGCCCAAGTAGTTGTACGATCACTGGGCGCTACGGCCTCCCACCAGTCTGCAGCTTCCTTGTCGAGCAGGTACTGAGCAATAGGTACTGTTCTTTCATTGGGATAAGCTACAACATCAAATGTTCTATCCAACTGGAAAAGCCAGTTCTCCCAACCTAACGATCCCGAAAAACCTACAAAACGGGGCGGGTGCATTCCCATCACACCTCGTAACCACTTACTAGCTCCATTATCCTCATCTGGGATCCCATACCGGTGTACGGTCTTATTCATATGCACCAACTGGTCAACCACTTGACGAAGGATGGCGGCGGCGCCAATGTCAACACTACCTCTGGTTGATTGCCCCTGATCACGCGATTGGTCATCCCGACCATCTGTACTGAACTGATTGGCACTCGACAACGAGCGAGTCGCCATCTCATGCTCCTCATTACGACCACTACTATGACCACGTCCTCGGCCTAGACCTCTCGGCATACTGAACAGACAACCATTTAGAATAACACAACAAAACAAACATCACAAAATCAACATAGGACAACAAACAGTAGCATGATAAAATCTTAACTCCAATCCATTACACGAATACACGAACTAATACTGCAATAATAGAACTTAAATTCAAAAGTAATTCACATGGTCACATCAACAGATATGTACGACCTTTATCTCAGCACACACGGTTAAAACATTGTACATATCATTGTGTTCTAACATGGGTAATATTCTTAAAAATAAGTTTTTTGAGGTATTTGTTCGAATGATAATATTTTAAAATTCATGAGTTTGAAAGATTTTGCTGAAATGAAATTTTCGAAAACACTATAAATACCTCGGTCGTTTAATCAAAACCATGAACCCATTATCAAAACTGTTTTGTTTGAAATTATTTACAAAACAACACGTTAAAACTTCAATCTTCTCGATAAACGATATCATCAAAATGACCTTATCAATGTATATCATTATCACCGTGAACGACATACAGGGTAACCAAATGTTACCACGCCAACCATCACGAATAATAATGCACATGATAATCCGCGGCCATGCCTCTCGGCATCGACCCCCAAAGGTTTCGCCAAACCATTCCTGGGTAGAAAACCTCTCGTACACGCACTCGACATTTCCACATATTAATTACCACATCAGGATAATGTCATAGAATAATAAAATCAAACCATACTATGCAGTAGTAACACTTAAGTGCACAACCAAAATTTTCTAGCAAGAATGGTAACGATCAACAACACGTCAACGATACCCATACAGGATAACCAACCGAGTGCGACATTACCAACACAATAGTTAAAATTCACAATCGTCACTGACGGACCATACGACTATGTCAACTGAAATCAAACGATTGGTAGAGGGAGCAGATACAACTATTACAGCAAGGTTACTACTGTGACAGTCAAAAGCTTACGGCCGTAACAACATGCAGTTTACGGCCGTAACGGCTTGGAGCTTACGGCTGTAACGTCTATGAGCTTATGACCGTAATGGTAAACATCTTACGGCCGTAATCACTAGCTGCAGGACAGCAGAATTGTCCCAGCAGCCCCGACACGGCTCCGAAGGTTAAGGATCGACTCCTAACAATGTATTCCGACATGTTGCGATATTTCGTTAAACGCAAGTGCACGTTATCGTAGACAAGTAATAAAGTGATGAGTGAGTTGAGGACTGAATTACTAAGTACCGATTTTTATGTATTCTAATTTTATTTGAACATTCGAAATTTGGGTTGCAATTAACAACTAAAGAAAATCAATAATAAACAGAAAAACGATCGCTCGAAGAAAGAAAATCAAATGATGAATAACTCTAGGATTGTGAATCCACCTCGGTTTATCCGAATTTACTCTCGATTATCTGAAGTTAATGATTTCCCCAATTTATTGAAGGCGAAGATTGCTAAAATAATCTACCGCCTCTCCCGAGGTCAGTAGATTTTTCTAAAGGCGAATAACGCACTCTATCCCTAGGTGAATTAATTCGACAATAGGCAAAAATCACAAAATCCTCAAAAGGCCACGTAGTTCCTATGAGTATATTCCTATCTCACAAGATAAAATGGTTCTCACCAATAGTTCCTCACCAACTCTCCTCTCCCGATTCGAGTTGCGTAATTAAAACAATCTAATTATTGGCCAGACAATTGAAAGCATTAAAATCGATTGGGAAAACTCAACAGAAGAAGGGAATTATATAGATAATCAAAAGCAAATCCGTCAAAACTTTGGTTTCATCAAAATCCTAGAACAGGGTTTTAGCCTGACATGCTAAAGGACAAAAATACAGAATTAATGAATGAAAGCATTGAAATCAAACGCAGATGAAGACTCGGATTCCTCCGTTCTTCTGGCTCTCGTCCTCTGCTCTTGGTGTCTTTTGCTTCTTATGATCGATTCCTCCCTTCCGCGATAATCCTATGATTCTAATATCATCCCCAATTATGACCTTAAACCCTTATTTATAACTCCCAGCAGCCTCCAAAACGCGTCCGTGTGATTAGGTCGAGAACCAGATTCAAAATGGCCCAAACTCGCGTGGAGCACACCAAAACCGCCCCGTGGGCCGCGACTCACTTAATCTGTGCCGCGGCTCACGGCGCTCAGCGGATTGCGTCGGCGCTATTTTTTTCTTCTGGGTCGCGGCTCAGCTTCTACGTGCCGCGGCTCACAGTACAGTGCGATCGGCGCCTGCTGATTGCCTTCGTGTGCCGCAGCTCACTTGGTTTGTGCCGCGGCCCCGGGCCAAAATTTGCTGTTTTCGCCCGTTTTCATCGTTTTAGCTTCCAGACTCCAATTTCTTGCAAAACATAAAAGAATAGGGCATTAAAAGCTTATTTATGCAGATTTAATTATGAAAAGAATACAAAATAATGATAAATAAGTGTATAAATATACGCCTAACAAATACCCCCAAACTTGAGACTTTGCTTATCCTCAAGCAAAAAGAATTGATAACAAATAAAAGAATGATCGTGAATAATCGTGCAATTTCATAGTGCTCAACCTAATCAATACTACCCCGAAAATCTCAAAGAATAATACAAGTATCGTAATAGTGAGTCACATCCAGGACACTGATTCCGCGAAGTAACCAACTTCAGTCCTAATCAATCGTTCATGAAGAAAATCAAGCTCAAAGATTAACAAGCGTGAGTTTAACCGACCGTCAATATGAAGGGTTAAAATAAGCAAGCTAACTACTTGATCCACGATCTAGTGGCCAAAATTTCAAGAGTTTCATCATCAAAAATAACCCTCGGACAGTATTCCCTTATATATGCTCGATAAGATGATTCGAGTTGACCACTAGGTTCGGATCTCGGGATGTTTCATCGGGACAATCCTAGGGTGACATTCCATTCTCATGTATTGGGGAACCGTTTGACGTAAAAGACACTCATGGGGCACATGGATGCTTCTAGTTACTAAGTTCCCCTCCACAGCGGAGAAACAACTTGAATGGCTATTCCTGCATGTCCGATTCAAGGTTGCTGTTTTACGCGAGAGTAAACAACGGGCCACGCGAATACCCCCGGTTACTGGGCTCCCCATAATCAGCACATGCGAAATCTCTAAACCACTAGTCTAATCCGGGTTGTCGTTTTACGCGAGAGTAAACAACGGGTCACGTGAATACCCCTGATTACTAGACTTCCCATAATAGAACAAATAACATCTCTACTTTTGGGGAAAAAAACTGTCCGACTCTAAACTCACATTAAGTGCCAACACGACTTATGTTACTGGACGACTAGCTATTGGGAAAAATGTAACCAAACGTATAGGCGGCGATTTGAAAACACGTATGTCTCCTCTCTTATCCGCTAAGATTTCTACAAAAACAAAAAGAATTTCGGACCTAGATGAATACTCAACAGAAACAGATATCACTGACTACAACTCACTAAAACTCAACTGTTTCTTCCCCGAGAAATCAGTATCGTAACATCAGTTTTACACAAAAAGAAGCACGAAAAATTCACGAATGCAATTAAAAACACGGCAAGCAAGGCTAGCAACAAAAATAACGAAAAATAATGAAAAGTGCATCGAATAAGTACAGCAATAAGTATAGCGACAAAAAGTAACCCCCCCCAAACTTAGGACGTACATTGACCTCAATGTACACAAAATGTAATATGCAATAACAGAAAAAGGTCAAGTACTCCCCTACAGTCTGCTCACGAAGGTAGTCGGCGTTGTCCGCAAGCTCGCACGCTTCTCGACACCATGCGGAATGTGAATGAATGAGCTTGCATCATCAAAGAGGAAATTAAGAATGAGCTCTCAAGTTTACATATGATGTAAGGGTCGGGAGATAATGTAATCCGATAAAACGATTCGTTGCATATAGTTTGAAAATGCTTGGCTTAACAATGTTTCATTGGTGCAATTTATCAAATACTTGGTATGCACAAGTTAAAATGAAGAACAAGAATTTTAATGGCTAACTCCAAATCCCAAAAATAATAACACAGATATATAGCCATGATAAAAGATAACTAACATCACCAATTAGTTCATAATCACAAATACCATCACAATCAAACTCCATATTCACCATATTCCAACTCCATTTTTGAGAAAACTTTGAAGAACAACTAGCAGCATATAACTTCAATTCACTTTTCGAATCATGCATCAATTATGATTAAGAATTCGAGAATTATCTGACTTGGAATGAAGAATGCAAGAAGGAGCAGAAAAAGATATCGGCCGAGTGCTTGTGTGAAGGAAGGGACTTTACCTGATGTGTGCCGGCCGATCGTTTATATGAAGGATACCTGGGCTTTCATATTTGCGTCGGGGGCCGCGGCACAGCTTAAGTGAGCCGCGGCCCATAGTACAGTCAGCCTGGGATTTTTTTGTTCCATCGCCATGTGCCGCGGCTCGGCATATGGGTTCCACGGCTCAGAGTGTTAGTGTGCCGCAGCTCAGCACATATGTGCCGTGGCCCGTAGTACAGATCCGTGGGCATATCTGGTGGATCTGGTGTGCCGCGGCTCAGCATCAATGTGCCGCGGCTCAGCGATCAAGTGTGCCGCGGCTCAGTAAGGTTATGCCGCGGCACAGAGTACATCAAGTTTAGCCTTCTTTTTCGACCTGTGTGTGTCGCGGCCCAATGCTGATTTTTCCCAAAGGATAATTTCTGCACAGAATTTTCAACATAAAACAACAAGAGCGTGAGAGATAAGCATGTCCAAGCTAAAATTACGAAAAATAAAGATCCAAAATGCAAGAAAATACTGAAAAAATTAGCAAAGCTACAACTAATGCTCAGGTTGCCTCCCGAGAAGCGCTAAGTTTATAGTCTTCAGCCGGACCTATTGAAAATCAGTTCGCTTTTCGCAAACACCATTTGAACTCCGCCCCGTTCATCGAACCGTTAAAATGTGTTTTAAAATTTTGACCATTGGTCTTTAACGATCTGATTTTTGGTTTGGACATCAAATGTTCTTTGCGAAAAGATTTTAACGAAAACAACTTTCCGAAGCACCCATTTCTCATATGACTTGGCGCCCGTTTGACATCCGTCTTAATTTTCAACTCCACGGGCGAATTTAGGACAGATTGAGAATTTTCCGATTGTGGATGAACGGATGTTGAAGACGGCATGTTCAAATGCCTAAGATATGCGACTTGCTCTTCATTCTTATTAGGCGTCGGGGCAGCTGAAACGGATTCTGAATTTTTCGACCAACGATTCTTCCGGTGTGTGTCTTTCGCAACGGTATCCACACTTTCAATTTGCTAGCTCTTCTCAACACTACTTGGGCACGGAAAGGATTTAAACACTTGGACAGTGACATGCTCGTCTTGAACCCATAGAGTTAGTTCCCCTTTTTCCACGTCGATTAAAGTTCGGCCGGTTGCCAAAAATGTTCTTCCCAAGATAATTGGGATGTCGTGGTCCTCCTCCATGTCAAGCCCAATGAAATCGGCCGGAAAGATGAACTTATCGACTTTGGCTAAGACGTCCTCTATCACTCCCCTCGGATATTTGATGGATCTATCAGCTAATTGTAAGGAGACCGTAGTAGGTTTCGCTTCCCCAATTCCTAGCTTCTTGAAAATAGACAGAGGCATGAGATTAACACTAGCGCCGATATCGCACAATGCCCTTTCAAAAGAGAGGTTCTCTATGATGCACGGTATATTGAAGCTTCCTGGATCCTTCAATTTTGGCGGAAGCTTTTTCTGAAGAATAGCGCTGCACTCCTCCGTCAATGCGACTGTCTCATACTCCTCGAGCTTTCTTTTGTTTGACAAAATTTCTTTCATGAATTTCACGTAACTCGACATTTGCTCCAAGGCGTCGGCAAATGGGATGTTAATATGCAGTTTCTTGAAGACGTCTAGGAACTTAGAGAATTGCTTGTCCACCTTTTTTCTGTTGTAATCGCTGCGGAAATGGGATGGGTGGTACATATGCCTTTGGATTATCCGGAAAAAGTATCGAGGGTCTCAAATCTTGTGATTCCTTAGTCGCTGATTTTTTCTTCTCCTCATCCTCACTTCTCTTTTTGTTCTGCCCGGGCAGCTCGCATAATTCCTTCCCACTTCTCAAACCAATGGCATTGACACTCTCTCTGGGATTCGTTTCAGTCGTACTTGGCAAGGTACCTTCCGGGCGGGCTGTTAATACATTAGCAATGTGGCCCAGTTGGACTTCCAAGTTGCGGATAGAAGCGGAATGGTTCTGCAAGGCCGCCTCCGTGCGGGCCATGAATTGACTTGTGTTCGCTGCCAATTTCGCCATTGCTTCTTCTAGAGAAATTTTTGGAGCAGAAGAAGGTTGTTGTTGGTGTTGAGCGAACTGAGGCTGGTTTGAGCTTTGTCCGTTCCTCCATGAAAAGTTAGGATGATTTCGCCATCCCGGATTATAAGTGTTGGAGTAAGGATTATTTTGCCGGTTCCCGTTCCCCACGAACTGAGCTTGTTCCATCGAAGGTTTCTCGAAAGGGTTTCCGACTTGGCATTCTGCGCTAGGATGAGATCCATTACACCAATTGCACGATTCAATGGTAACGGGGGAAGGAGCATGTGAAAAGGCTTGAAGTTGCTGCGTCAAGGCGGCGACTTGAGCTGATAATGTAGAGATTGGATCATTATTTGAGATTTCCATTACTCGTTTCGGGTTTACTCGTTCGGACGGCCATTGATAAGTATTCGCAGCCATAGCTTCCAATAAAGAGTGTGCCTCGACCATAGTTTTTCCCATTAAGGCTCCTCCAGCGGCCGCATCGACGAGAGTGCGTGTAGAAGCACTCAATCCGTTGTAAAATGTTTGTATTTGGAGCCAATCCGGTAGGCCGTGGTGTGGGCATCTTCTCAGTAAATCCTTGTACCGCTCCCAAGCCTCGTGAAGCGACTCCATATCAAATTGCCCAAAGGTAGTGATCTCGTTCCTTAACCTCGCCGTCTTTGATGGTGGAAAAAACTTAGCCAGGAAGGCTTGCGCTAATTCCGCCCATGTAGTGATCGAGCCCGGCGGTAAGGAATTCAACCAAAATTTTGCTTTGTCCCTCAAAGAGAAAGGGAAAAGCCTTAGACGGATGGCATCATCGGTGACACCGTTGTTCTTGAAGGTATCACAAATCTCGAGAAAAGACGCAATGTGTGCATTGGGGTCATCATTCGGCAATCCACAAAACTGGCTAGCTTGCACCATCTGAATTATAGCCGGCTTGATTTCGAAGTTATTGGCTTGGATTGTCGGACGCCGGATCCCCAAAAAGTTCGCATTGATTTGCGGCATAGCATAATCGCGGAGTGTTAATGCCGGTTGAATTTGCTGAATGGGATTGTCTGCTTCGTGATTTCCCGTATTATCGGCCATAGTGACTTTTGCTGGTAGCTCTCGTTTCTCCTTCTTGCTTCTCCGAAGAGTGCGCTCGAGTTCGGTATCCAAAGGTAGTAGGCCTTCGTTACCGAATTTTCTCATGCACTAACCGGAAACTCCTGAAAGGAAAGACAAACAAATAAATAAAATTACACAAAAACAATAAAAATGTTCAAACTAAGACTAGAAATACTGAAATCGATATTATTAGAAAAATCAGTCCCCGGCAACGGCGCAAAAAACTTATTGCGATATTTCGTTAAACGCAAGTGCACGTTATCGTAGACAAGTAATAAAGTGATGAGTGAGTTATCGTTCCCACGAGGACTGAATTACTAAGTACCGATTTTTATGTATTCTAATTTTATTTGAACAGTCGAAATTTGGGTTGCAATTAACAACTAAAGAAAATCAATAATAAACAGAAAAACGATCGCTCGAAGAAAGAAAATCAAATGATGAATAAGTTTAGGATTGTGAATCCACCTCGGTTTATCCAAATTTACTCGCGATTATCTGAAGTTAATGATTTCCCCAATTTATTGAAGGCGAAGATTGCTAAAATACTCTACCGCCTCTCCCGAGGTCAGTAGATTTTTCTAAAGGCGAATAACGCACTCTATCCCTAGGTGAATTAATTCGACAATAGGCAAAAAGCACAAAATCCTCAAAAGGCCACATAGTTCCTATGAGTATATTCCAATCTCACAAGATAAAACGGTTCTCACCAATAGTTCCTCACCAACTCTCCTCTCCCGATTCGAGTTGCGTAATTAAAACAATCCAATTATTGGCCAGACAATTGAAAGTATTAAAATCGATTGGGAAAACTCAACAGAAAAAGGGAATTATATAGATAATTAAAAGCAAATCCGTCAAAACTTTGGTTTCATCAAAATCCTAGAACAGGGTTTTAGCCTGACATGCTAAAGGAAAAAAATACAGAATTAATGAATGAAAGCATTGAAATCAAACGCAGATGAAGACTCGGATTCCTCCGTTCTTCTGGCTTCCGCCCTCTGCTCTTGGTGTCTTCTGCTTCTTATGATCGATTCCTCCCTTCCGCGATAATCCTCTGATTCCAAGATCATCCTTATGACCTTAAACCCTTATTTATAACTCCCAGCAGCCTCTAAAACGCGTCCGTGTGATTAGGTCGAGAACCGGCTTCAAAACGGCCCAAACCCACGCGGAGCACACCAAAACCGCCCCGTGGGCCGCGGCTCACTTAATCTGTGCCGCGGCTCATGGCGCTCAGCGGATTGCGTGGGCGCTATTTTTTTCTTCTGGGTCGCGGCTCAGCTTCTACATGCCGCGGCTCACAGTACAGTGCGATCGGTGCCTGCTGATTGCCTTCGTGTGCCGCGGCTCACTTGGTTTGTGCCGCGTCCCCGGGCCAAAATTTGCCGTTTTCGCCCGTTTTCATCGTTTTAGCTTCCGGACTCCAATTTCTTGCAAAACATAAAAGAATAGGGCATTAAAAGCTCATTTATGCAGCTTTAATTATGAAAAGAATACAAAATAATGATAAATAAGCGTATAAAAATACGCCTAACACGACATTTAGAAAACACTGCAACATTCTCCGACGAGCATAACAACATAACAAATATCATAATCACTGTTGCTACCCAAAATATTATCTGAAGATAGATATTGCTAGAATGGATGGACAGCAAACAAATGCAAGAACACTTCCGTGAGAAAGATAAATAACACAAGATTTGCCGGGGTTGTTAGTCCCGGGCTGAATGCTCTCGCGAGATATTATTAATACTAATATTCAGGGATACAAGTACTACTGTAAGAATACAATTACAATGAGTGTAAAGATTCTTGTTATCTTAGCTAGTGAGCGTGTAGATTGCCGGAAGAACCAGATGTGATGCTCTGTGAGTTGTTGTAACAAAGGAGATGAACAGTCGCGGCGGTGAGAGATCGACAGTCTCTCACGGCGAGTATTAGCTGGATGCTTGAGCTCCTGGGCTTATGAATCTCCTGGAATCTGTCTTGTGGAGACTTCTTGCCTCTGCCGATCGTCTTCTGGATGAGAGATTCGGAGAGAGAAATCCTAAGATGGATTCCGGCGAGGAAGCTGGGAGCTTGATGGTATGTATGTTCTTCTATATTTCCGTGAATGAATTCGGAATGTAAGTGAATGAGTTGGGAACCTTTTTCCAGTAGGAGGAGGTTCTCTATTTATAGGACTTGGATGTGCCGGGCGATCGCCTTTGCTGTATTATAATAATCGGGCGATCATCTTTTAGCACATGGGCTTGTTCCCTTAAAGTCCGCGGCTGGCAAGCCGGTACCAGACGGTCCAATGGGAGCTCGCACGCGTCCCGAGTCGGCCACGGCGGTCCCACTTCGTTACTTTCGGCGGATTTGTCAGTAGGTGAGGTAGGTGACAGGCTGGAGTCAAAGGTCTTGTCTGTCAGCGCCTTTTGTGGATCTGCACGTGGGTGCTGTTCTGAGATCCAGTCTTCGATGACTTTGACGGACGATCGTCTCTGTTCGAGGCATAGGCCGGTTGTCCTTAGCCGGGCACTAGAGTCGATCACCGGATGCCAAAGGGCGATCGCCTTGGGAGTCGATCGCTAGGTACCTGACGGTGGTCTGGTACCTTCGATTAGGCGAGCTAGCCATAGTTTGACTGGAGTTGACTCGGTCGCTCGGCCTTATAGTCGATCGCCTGTCGGGATGAATAAATCTTGACACAACAATTGCCCCCCAGCTCGCTCCTATGTTGGAAACGTGGGGTGAGGTGGTTCTGCTGGCGATCGCTGAACTTTTGACGAGCGACTCTGCGTTTGACTGAACTGGCGATCGTCTTTGAGCTGATTGAAACTGAGTTTGGACAACCTTGTTGGCCGCTAAAGTGCGCGGGAAATGGCAATGGGCGTGGAAAAGTCTCCACGCACGTGTCGGGCTTCTGTTGGAGGATATCAACGGTCATTAATGACTCCTCGACTGACGCGTCCTTGAAAAGACGCGTATGCGGGTCTCGAGGGAGTCAATAAATGCGACGACTGCACTTCCGACCCCTGAGATTCTTCTTATTTGCACAGGAGTCCTTTTCGCCTCCTATAAAAGGACGTGAAGATGCAGCGTCAAAACTCTTATGCGCTTCATCTCTGGAGAAAGAAGGACTTTGCTGAAGAACGCTTCTGAGAGATTCGACTGCCGATCGTCGATTAATTTCATCTTTGGGTAAGAAAAAAATCCTTTTCTCCTTTCTTTCTTTGAGAATGGCTGGAACGTCATCATCACATGGAGTGGGTACCAGTTCCGCCGCCGGGACATCGACTGTCCGGGGAGGGCCTTCTTCTGACTTCCACCTGGAGACGGCCGCTGAGGCTATTCGGGCCGGAATTGACCCTACTGAAATCGAGGCTTTATTTAATGAAGCCGACGTCGCTAAGGAAACGGCTGCTGAAGACAGACGATCGCAGATGAAGAGAGATCTGGCGATTAGGGCCTACTGGGAGCAGCATAGCGCTTTCGGACGGGCCTATCTGGCTTTTGCTGAGATTATGGAGAAGTTGGCCGGTCCGACTCTGAGATTCGACTTCCGGGGTTACTCGATCGCCTATCCCTATCAGCTTGCCAAACGGTCGCAGTACCGGGCTGCGTAGCGATCTTTGTGGTCGCTTGGCCAAATCCGGAGTTCGGCGACCAGGAGAGATCTGGCCGTCTGGAGGACGAGGTTCGACGTTCCTTCAGATGTGGAAATAATAGCGCCGGCGGAGAATGAGCGTGCCGATCAACCCCCGATGGGTATGGTCGCCATGAACGAGGCGATTATGGAGGTCGGGCTACGCTTCCTTCTATCTTTTGCTGTCTCCCACCTGCTGGCCGCTTGGAACGTGGTGCCACTTCAGCTGACGCCGAATGCTTGGCTCCAGATTATCTGCACTCTCACTCTTTTCGGCAGTCACCGCCTGTACCGCCTCCCATCGCCTTCGAAGATGAACCATTTGTTCAAGCTGACGGATCAGAAAGGGTCGGTCGGAGGTTACCATATTCAGGGCCGATCTGGTCGGGTAATTCTCGGAGTCCCGAATAAGGCGCGGGGCGATCCGACGAAGTGGTTCTGGGTCGCCGGCGCGTGGAGGGCTTCTGCGAGCGACAATCCTTCGGGCGAGCTGGAGATCCCTACTGAGTTTCGGGAGAGGAATCCCGGTAATGGTTTAGACTCTCCCTTCGTTTGGATGTGTTTTGAACTGATCTAATTTGATTTCGACTTCGCAGGTTTTCATATTCCGGCGGTCGAGGAGCTGCCCTTTGATTTCCTGGTTGTCTGGGAGCGGATACGGAGCTTGTCGGACGACGACCTTGACGCTAGCCGAATCAATAAGGAGAGTCGTTGGTTGTCGGCTCGGCTAATCCGTTTCCCGAGACATCTCTCGGTACTAGGTATGAGTTTCTGCGACCTTCACTTTCTAGGCGATCGCCTTATTTGAGGAAAATATCTAACTGTTGATCGATCGTCTTTAACTGTAGAGGTTCGCTTTCCTCGCTTTCTGGAGCCCCCGCCGGAGATCGCCATGTCGAATCCTGGAGTTCTGGGCCGTCTCCGCCATAAGAAGTCGTCTCGGGCCCCACCTGTTGCGCTGCCAATTGTTCCGGAGGCGGAGCCGCGCGTGGAGCGGTCGGGGAGTACGATGCAGGCTGTTCTTGCCCTTTCTCTCCAGACGGCGACCATGGCTGTCCAGGCTGCGCAGGAGTTTGAGGGGCGACCTTCCACTATTCGCCTGCAGGTGGATCTCGAGGCAGCTCAGAAAGAGAACGCCGAGTTCGCCGATAATATCGTGGCAATGGAGAAGGACTCTTTGGAGGCAGCCAAGCGGGCGAGCCAAGAGCTTGAGCTGGCGAAGAAGGAAACCGAGATGTCTCGTTTGGCGGTTAACCGATTTCGGGACAGGATGATGAATGCCGTCCGGGCGCAGAAGGTTGCTGAGGAGGAGGCCGATCGTCAGAAGGTGACGATCGCTAGGTTGACTAGCGAGCTGGCGGAGTTGAGGGAGAATGTAGCTGCGTGGGAGGCCGAGCTCCAAGGGTCGCAACAGGCGATGACGGAGCTGAAAAGAGAGGTAGAGGCGACCAAGGCTGATCCCTTTCAAAACTTGGAGTTTGTCAACGAGTTCGCCTATTATATGGCGTTCGCCGACTCGATCCGAGCAGCTAAGAAGATAGGGCTGGAGGTCGGCCTTCTTGCAGAGAATTTCAAGGCGTATGCGCTGGAGCATCCTCTCCATCCTGCTTTCTCCTTGCCGATTTTGGATCTCTCGGAGCTTGGCGTGGATCTGAGCTGGTATCCGACTCCGGCGAACCTCGTTCATCCTGACGATCCGTAGGACGGGGAGTCCGCCCCGAAAACTGGGGAAGGGTCGCAGGTCGGGCCGGCGACTGAAGGCGAAGGCTAGGCGGGGGCCCGAGGCTCTTTGCTCTTGCTTGCTTGTTTTAGCTTTTTGTCTCGTGGTTTTGTAGTTTTCTCTTTGTAGCATTTTGGCCTTCGGGCGACCATGTATTTTGATCCTTCAAGCAATGAAATGAATGTTTGATTTTCTGACTTATCACTTGAATGATTGCTATTTTTGAGTCTTTGTTTGACTTTGTACAAATGTGTGAGGAGAGATCGTTGCGAGGGTAGTTCCAAATGAATTGATAAACTCATAAAGATAACTTTTACAACAAATTCGATCACTGCACAACATTTGAAAAATGACGACCTCCGTATGTGGTTGAATAGGGACGATCGTCGTTTAGGTAGTCCGCACTCTTCCCCCTTGTTTTTATTCACTTAGTGAAAGTAAGGGGGTGAAAATAATTCGTTGAGTGAGCGGTCTTCAACTTTGTCGAATCCTCGAGGACGGTCGTCCGTCTTGAGGAACCGTGCACGATCGCGGAGTTTGATGGACCGACTCCCTGATCATGTCTTGTGCGCGAACGACATTGTCTGTCTCGTGACTCATTTTATTGTGAGGGTCCTCTGTTAGGCTGCGCCTCGCCTCGTATTTAAACGAATGGCGTGCGGTCTTGGTCTAGAGGAGTCCTTGCGCGGGGCAGCGTCGGATGATTCAACTCCACTCCCGCGGCTTGTTAGCTCTGCTTCCACCTCGGGTCGCCATGACGATGGCGACCCTCGACGGTGTACGTTGAGACGGGGGTAGTGACGCGTCGCATTGTTCGGGTTCACCACGTTAAATGATGAACCTTTGAGGGTGGGCGATCGTGTCCACTGATTAGTTTTGGAGGGCCCTCAGACTACGCCGGCCTCGTATTTAAATGAAGGGCGGGCGATCTTGGCCCAAAGGGACCTTGCATGGCCTAAGCAGTCGGTTCCATCGACCACCAGGACCATGGCTGCACTCTTCTACCTTGGATCGTCATGTAGATGCCGACCTTCGACGGTGTACGTTGTGCGGGGGAGGCGATCTCGTGCCTTAGTCCATCATGTTAGATGGTGAACTGTAGATGGCGAGCGAGTCCTCCAGTTTCCTAAATAAGGATGGAGATCGGGGAGACTTCCGAGGTTCCCTTCTCTTGATTGAAGCATGTAGAAACGGTCGCCCAGGTTGATCTAGGGTTCGGATCGTATGAGCTTCCCAACCTGTTTGTGTTCGACTCGGACGATCGTGTATAGAGATTGGTTAGGGCTTCGGCTAAGCCAATAAGCTGTCCAACTTGCCCTCCTCGAACAATCTCCAGAGCTGTTTGAGGAGGTCGCGGCATTGGTTGGTGCTGTGGCCGGGACTCTTATGGTAGGCACAATATTGATTGTTGTCCAGGTGACCGTGGTCCCTTATCGCCTTCGGCTTGTTTAGCGGTTCGTGCTCCTTGATGGCATAGAAAATGTGGGCCGGAGTTCGGTTGAACGTATGGAGGAGATGGGCTTCCATGTCCTCGAAGGCCCTGAGATCTCCGGGTGGCTTGGCGATCGCCTTCTTTGATTTGGCGATCGCCTTCTTTCGGGCAGGAGGTGGCGCTTCTTCGCCTTGGTGGAAGGTGAGTAGCATTTGCCTGGCCAGATAGTCGGCAGCCTTAGCGCGGAAGATCGCGTAGATTGGGGGAATATCCTTGGTGAGATGTCTAAACATGGGTGAATGACCGTAGAATCCCCCCAGGACCGAATAGAGAGCGAGCTCGTCACTGACGGGTTCGCCGGTGAGGATGATTTCGTCTACTCGGTCGATGTAATCTGCGTCGGTTTCGTCTTTCCCCTGCCTGATTTTCATCACGCGGTGGGGGCCTTCTGGTCTGGAGACCTTAGTGGCGAAGTATGACGTGAAGTCATTCGCCAGTTTCTCAAAGGAGATGATCGATAGTGGTGGTAGTTAGGCGTACCACCTATGGGCCAGCTCGCCCAATGTTAACGGGAAGATCCGGCATTTGGTTGCATCAGATGCCCCACACCCAGTCATGCAGATTCGGAATTTACTCAGGTGGGTTTCGGGGTCCGATCTACCATCATACAGAGGTGTTTTGGGAGGAGCGATCGTTGGTTGCACGGGGGCATGCTCGATGTGGACCGCGAGTGGCTCGGTCGGCCCGGTGATCTTCCTGCTGGCGCTTGCCCCAGTGTCCAAGAGTGATTTCATCTCGTCGAGTTGGCGTTGCATAGCGGCCATCGCCGTGGCCTGGCTGCTTGCGGCTCGGCGCTCGGAGCGGGAGCCGAGGCGATCGAGTACTGATCCCCTGGCGATCGGGGCGGGAGTCAGACGGCTGACCTGCGTTCAGCTGTGAATTGGGTAGGCTGAACTCCTAGTGACGGATTCGGATTCCGTCTTCTCGTGGTTGGAAACAGAGTGCCCCGGTCGCCAGGATGGGTCGCGCCCCAAGCGATTGAATACGGATCCGTCCGGTCGTGCGAGAGCCCTTTCTCGCGAATTGGGGCTTTCTAGTGATCGCTCGCCCAGTAGCCCGTTGAATTTCCATTTTCCCATGCGGCGGACGATCGAGGGAGTTATTGCGGGCGACGCGCATGCTCTCCGTCGCTCCTCTAGGATGGCCATAGCCTCCTCGATCTGTTCCTCGGTTTGGAACTGGTCGAGTGAGAGGTTGGGGCCATCCCTGAGGCGCGGGATCGAGAGTCTCGCGTTGCCGCGGCTTCCCCCGGTCGTCGGCTGGGGTTCGGACTAAGCCGGGATATGGTGTACGGCGGTTCGGAGAGCGGCTCTCTTCGATGTACCGGCAGATGTCATGATTCTGAAGGTTTTCTTTGAAGCGCAGTGAGTGTCACTTCAAGTATATGCCCCGAGAACAGTGAGTGTTCTTCGGGATGTTAGGAATGAAAAAATGAAGGTATAGATGCCCCTTCCTCTAGCGCCAATTGTTGCTACCCAAAATATTATCCGAAGATAGATATTTCTGGAATGGATGGATAGCAAACAAATGCGAGAACACTTCCGTGAGAAATATAAATAACACAAGATTTGCCGGGGTTATTAGTCCCGGGCTTGAATGCTCTCGCGAGATATTATTAATACTAATATTCGGGGATACAAGTACTAATGTAAGAATACAATTACAATGAGTGTAAAGATTCTTGTTATCTTAGCTAGTGAGCGTGTAGATTGCCGGAAGAACTAGATGTGATGCTCTGTGAGTTCTTGTAACAAAGGAGATGAACAGTCGCGGCGGTGAGAGATCGACAGTCTCTCACGGCGAGTATTAGCTGGATGCTTGAGCTCCTGGGCTTATGAATCTCCTGGAATCTGTCTTGTGGAGACTTCTTGCCTATGCCGATCGTCTTCTGGATGAGAGATTCGGAGAGAGAAATCCTAAGATGGATTCTGGCGAGAAAGCTGGGAGCTTGATGGAATGTATGTTCTTCTGTATTTCCGTGAATGAATTCGGAATGTAATTGAATGAGTTGGGAACCTTTTTCCAGTAGGAGGAGATTCTCTATTTATAGGACTTGGATGTGCCGGGCGATCGCCTTTGATGTATTATAATAATCGGGCGATCGTCTTTTAGCACATGGGCTTGTTCCCTTAAAGTCCGCGGCTGCTGCTGGCAGCCAGCTGTACGGTCCAATGAGGAGCCTGCACGTGTCCTGAGTCGCTGTCACGGGCGGTCCCACTTCGTTACTTTCGGCGGACTTGTCAGTAGGTGAGGTAGGTGACAGGCTGGAGTCAAAGGTCTTGTCTAACAGCGCCTTTTGTGGATCTGCACGTGGGTGCTGTTCTGAGATCCAGTCTTCGATGACTTTGACGGACGATCGTCTCTGTTCGGGGCATAGGACGGTTGTCCTTAGCCGGGCACTAGAGTCGATCGCCGGATGACAAAGGGCGATCGCCTTAGGAGTCGATCACTAGGTACCTGACGGTGGTCTGGTACCTTCGATTAGGCGAGCTAGCCATAGTTTGACTGGGGTTGACTCGGTCGCTCGGCCTTATAGTCGATCGCCTGCCGGGATGAATAAATCTTGACACAACAATCACCACCCAGGAGTCCTAGCCCAGAATCGCGGAAGAAGAAGTAGGAAGGGTGAAAAATGAACAAAACCCGTCGGCAGGCCTATATATAGCCGCGCATGTTACGGCCGTAACAGGCAGTACCTTACGGCGTAACTCGGCCCTTACGGCCGTAATCGGCACCTCCCACGCCATTGCCCAAAACACACGGGCATATCGCAACACCCCCAAATCCTATTAGGTTATTACCGTGCCATGGACCCTACACCAGGAGATTCACCAGGCGAACACGACTAAAATACATCAAATTAACCAATAAGGGAAATCACAGTCCCTACTATGATATCCGACACAATATTCCGACAAGGAATTTCAACGACAATGATGGGCCTACATGGCCAAAAATGAAAATACAACAACACCCACGAGCCTTGCTCGGGTAATACATAATGACAACGACTGACAAATTGGAGAACACCTCAAACTGACTGGCCAGCATGAACACCGAACAACTCTGAACTAGTATCGCTCGGATGCCTCGGCGCCATCGTCATGCCCCTATGTCTCAACTCTCTCCTCGCAAGCACCTAAAACATGAAAACATGTTTTGCCCCCATGGGGTCAGTCATCCATATAATGAACATCAAATACATGTATAACATGATATGCATCCAAAGGCATAATGAAAAGGGACAATAATAATAATACGAGATGCTCACAACCCGAGGTAAGAACCGAGCATTCGTGAAACACTATGCCCACGGCATATGATCAATACCTGCTCAACAAGTTGGGACATAAGTGCCCAACGGTGAATCATCGATATAGAACACCACAATGAATTACACGAAGATGAACCAAAACATAACTGAATTAAATATGAATCACAATGCCCAAAGGCTCCAACGAAAATACCAAGACATCACAAAGACCTGAAAGCCGCTCAGCTGAAGCTATCAAATATCACAATCACCTGAAAGTTACTCAGCCGAAACTGTCAATCATCACATGGCCCGAAGCCAAACCAGCCCGAAGCTATATCACATGGGGGCCGAAGATGCGGCACGAAGCCGTATCACAATGAGGGCCGAAGCCACGACACAAAGCCGTATCACAATGAGGTCCGAAGCCACGGCACGAAGCCGTATCACAATGAGGGCCGAAGCCACGGCACGAAGCCGTATCACAATAAGGGCCGAAGCCACGACACGAAGCCGTATCACAATGAGATCCGAAGCCACGGCACAAAGCCTTATCGCAATGAGACCATCCAATGGCCGTGACCTACTGAATTATAGGTGTTGGGAAACAAACCGCGAAGGTTCAAGCCCCAAACTTACCCATAATGAGATCACCCAGTGACCGTGACCTACTGAGCTATAGGTGTTGGGAAACCAACCGCGAAGGTTCAAGCCCCAAACTTACCCATAATGAGCACTAGCCGAGACTAGCCTCCAAAACACAATTAATCACAAACGGCAATGATTCTAATAATTACCGAGTTCACAAGAATGATAGTGTGCTGCCTTGAGTTCGCCAACATGACAACAATAACTCACGGATGGACACCGTCCTTGACAGTCCCAATTCAATACCTCGATTACCTTAGAATGGTCAATCGATAACATGGACACAACAGATGGGAACTATCCTCGACAGTCCCAATTCAATACCTCGATTTCCTTAGAATGGCCAATCGATAATAATGATACAACGAATGATTCAATACCTCGATTGCCTTAGAACGGCCAATCGATAACAATGATACAATAAATGATTCAATACCTCGATTGCCTTAGAACGGTCAATCGATAACAATGATACAATGAATGCCTCGGCACCTTAATCAGTTACCGATGGCAGAGATGAGGAACGAATACGCCAATGCCTTCAATCGGACAATACAACATCAATGACAAAACACCAATATTAATAGCAATGATTACAACAATGTCTTAGATCGACATAAATATCAACAACAACAATCGATACATTGATACCGTGAACCGGCTATCGACAATAACAATAACAACAAGTACCTCAATGCCTTGAACCGGCCATTAACGAACAACAATAATTATTTGACATAATTGCCGAAGAGTATCGTATCAAACGATCCCTTAATATCAATGAACTCATGAAGAGACTAAGTGTCGGAATGATACAACACATTTATATACATATATGATAAAATTAATCTCATTGACTAGTATCAGTATAAAACTTGCCTCAAACCGACGGCGAGAAAGTCCTTCCACGATTAACGTCCTTAATGGAATTATCGGTCGCTCGAACAACCTTGAATAACACAATTACCAACAATACGCTTAATATGCATATCCATGTATAATCAAAATCAACTCAAAAGGTCGATACAACAATACCCAACTCATTGTGGCAATTTAACAAACACGTTGTAAACAATCTTCAATTGTTTACAACTAATCTCAATTATATCGATTCCAAACCTCCAAATGAGTGATTCAATCCAACAAAACATCATCAATACAATCAATAATCCAATAGGAATACTCCATTCGAGGTTACAACAACATCTAATCGAAACCCCAAATTCCAAAGTCAACACTCAAGGTGTTCTTGAACAATTTCCCCAAATACTCAACAAATCTGAAAAATACACCAATAAATATGTAGGAAAAAATGTATCCAAGGTAGATAATCAATATTCAGAATATTCCAACATAATAGCAAGATAGCTTGAAGATATCGGAAGGAAAACACTCAAATCCCGAAATTCTAGATTCAAGAAAATTTTACCTTGATTTGGTGTGGTGAGGAGGATTAAATGTTGATTAATGTGAACTAGGAGCTTGAAGATGATGCTAGATGATTGCAGCTCGAAGAACTCTTCGCGAATCTCCTAAAATCGCCCGGAATGATTGAGGAATGACGAAATGAAGAGTGAAGTGTCCTATTTATACCAAACCCACCTTAGTGTGCGCTATCTCCTGCGATTAGCGTGCGCTAGCGGGTTTACTGGGTAGTCCAGTGAACTCTGCCTGCCGCGTTAGCATGCGCTACGTACTTGGTAGCGTGTGCTAACACCTTCCCTCCCCAAATCCAGAAAATCTAAAATTTCAGTGGGCCCCCCAAATCCAGAAAATCTTAACGTGCGTGAACCAGATGTTAGCGTGCGCTACCTGATGGTTGGTGCCCAGTACTGGAGTCCAGGACCTACTGTCCTCTGCCCTGCTCGCCTTAGCGCGCGTTACTACGACGACTTAGCGTGTGCTACCAATGCAGTTAGCGTACGCTATTTCCACTCATAGCGTATGCTACGAATTCTCCAGTTCAGTCCAGTGCCTTCTAGATTGTCTGCCTAAATTGCACTAGCGTGCGCTAATGCTGAGCGATAGCCTGCGCTACCAATACTCAATTAGCGTGCACTAAAAAGAATACGTAGCGTGCGCTACTCTCCACACACAGACTATCAAAATAAGATGATAATGACAATAATCTCGTCTCGATCTCGAAGAGGGTTGAAAGAAGAATAATAACTGGTATACGATTCAAAAATATGCCGAAACAGTGAGCACAAATGATTGAATATGAATGATTATTAAAGAGTGAAAAAATTACTAAGTGCCAATGTCCAAATGATAATGAATGAATTCACAAGCGGGTATTACATACCCCCCTTAAAAAGAGTTTCGTCCCCGAAACTAAGGGTACACAACTCGGGATATGAATCAGTATCTGAAAACAACATCTCCAGGAATACTCCTCAATATGGACCATGAAGAATTAACAACAAATAGAATCCGACAAAGGTCAAGAATGACTCACCGAGGTGAACTAATAACGCAATGATGGATGGCTCAAATGAAATGATTGGAACCGTCGTTTCTCGTGAATTAAATGATTAGTTTGATAATTATAAGTCTCAACATGATTGATATATTATGAATGAATTATATGAATGAATGAACAACAACGAAAGGAATGATTATCCTTTTAACCGAGCAAGGATTAACTTGCTTCAATACCGGTGATGAAATGTCCTTACCTCTGGCTCTCGAAGCCTGATAGGACCCCTTGGATGACGTACGAGCTGGAGTAATAAAATCTCTCGAGGCTTGTGTTGTTGCCCAAAATATTTATCCGAAGATCAATACTGCTGGAAGACGGACAACAAACAACAATTTGCGGGAGCACTTCCGAGAGAAAATGAATAAACACTAGATTTGCCGGGTTTGTTAGGCCCGGGCTTGAATACTCTCGCGAGATGTTATTAATACAAATATTCGTGGATACAAGTATTAATGAGAGAAATCTAAATATAATGAGTGTAAAAAGACTCTGTTAATCCGGCTCTTGAGCGAAGCTAGGTGCTCTTCGTCCCTGCCGATCGTCTGCCTGATGAGAGAGGCCGGGAGAAGTAAGTACCGAATGATAGCTATTGCCAAGAGTTGGAGATAGCCAAGTGCTGGGTGAAACAAGTGCTGGGAGCCTTGTATATATAGGGGCAGCCGAGTCTTGTCCTCTGGCGGACGATCGCCTTCCGGCCATTATAATAATGGGGCGATCGTCTGCCGGCCGATATTATAACGGGGCGATCACCCGGGCTGTCGGGCTAAAGTCCAAGGTAGATGCTGGCAGCCAGCTGGGCGGTCCAATGAGGAGCCAGCACGCATCCGGAGTCACTGTCACATGCGGTCCTACTGACAACTTTCGGCGGGACTGTCGGCTGGTGGATGGATGCTGACAGGCTGTGGTCAATGATCCGTGAATTGCGGATCTTGTCCCGGCTCTTGCACGTGGTATCTGTCCTGAGGCTCGGCCTTTGCCGACTGGGTGACTATCGGCATGATGCGGTCGTCTCTAGTTGGTCACTGAGGGTCATCATCGGTCGGTCACCAAGGGTCGGTCGGCAGGTGCCGAGAGATGATCGTCCGCTAGTCGGTCGCCAGGAGTCGGTCGCCAAGTACCGAGAGACGATCGTATATGATGTCGATCGCTCGGCACCGGGACTTGTCCTGGGACCTTTGGTTGGCCGATTTATCTTGTCCGCGGGGCTTATGCTAGGCCGCACTGTCGCCGGGTCAGCCTTCGCTGCCGCCGGCGGTGGCTAGGTCGCCCGGTCTCCGAGGCGATCGCCGGTCGGAGAGTATAAATCTCGACACAACAATTGCCCCCCAGCTTGCTCCTATATTGAAGACATGGGGCGAGGTGGTTCTTGCTGGCGATCGTGTAAGATGAGGACGGGCGAACTGTTGAGCTGACTTCGGATTCGGACTTGGGCTATCATGGTCGATTGGCTAGCTATCTTTCGGTCTTTTACCTGCAAAAAACAACATTGGCCGATCCCCCTCGGAAACTTGATGGTTTCGCTTGTTTGAGGAATCGTGCACAGTCGCGGAGTTCGATGTACCGACTCTATGACCGTGTCTTGATGCGCGAAGACATTGAGTGTCTCGTGACTCACTTTATTATGAGGGTCCTCTGTTAGGCTGCGCCTCACCTCGTATTTAAACGAAGGGCGTGCGGTCTCGGTCTAGAGGAGTCCTTGCACGGGGCAGCGTTGGATGAATCAACTCCACGCCCGCGGCTTGTTAGCTCTGCTTCCACCTCGGCCCACCATGAAGATGGCGAACCTCGACGGTGTACGTTGAGACGGGGGTTGTGGCACGTGTCACATTGTCCGGGTAGATCATCTTTAGATGGTGAACCTTGAGGGCGGGCGATCGTGTCCACTGATTAATGTTGGAGAGCCCTCAGACTACGCCAACCTCGTATTTAAATGAAGGGCGGGCGATCTCGGCCGAAAGGGACCTTGCATGGCCGAAGCATCCGGTTCCATCGACTACCAGGACCATGGCTTTATGATGTGAGGTGGAGGCGATCGCGAGCCTTAGTCCCTCATGTTAAATGGTGGACTGTAGACGGCGAGCGAGTCCTCCGGCTCTGCTGGATAATAGTGATCGGGCTGGGAGACTGGAGGTCGTCGCTCGGGCGCCGATCGCTCTACTCCTAGGCTAAGAAGAAGCCTTTGCCTGGCCAGGAAATCTGCGGCTTTAGCTCGGAAGACCGCGTAGGTCGTGGGCTGGTCCTTCGTAAGATGCCTGAACATAGGCGAAAGACCATGGAATCCTGCTAGGACCACGTGGAGGGCGATCTCATCGCTTACGGGCTCACCGTTGAGGATGATCTCGTCTACCCGGTCGATGTAGTCCGAGTCGAATTCTTCTTTCCCTTGCTTGATTCGCAGCATGCGATGGGGATCTTCCGGTCGAGCGACCTTGGCGGCGAAGTACCTTGTGAAGACGTTCGCCAGTTCGTTAAAGGAGCCAATGGACCGAGGTGGCAATGAGGTGTACCACCGGTGGTCGAGGTCGTCCAGCGTCATAGGGAACATTCGGCACCTGGTCGCGTCTGATGCCCCACACCCGGTCATGTAGATGTTGAACTTGCTCAGGTGCATTTCGGGGTTCGATCGCCCCTCGTACAAGGGTGTTTGCGGAGGAGCGATCTTGTGCTGCACGGGGGCGAGCTCGATGTCGATCGTGAGCGGCTCGCTTGGCTCGGCGATCGTCTTCTTGGCGCCTGCCCTAGATTCCAGGAGCGCCTTCATATCGTCGAGCTGACGTTGCATCGCAGCTATCGCCGTGGCTCGGTTGCTTGCTGATCGGCTTTGGGAGCGGGAGCCGAGGCGATCGTGTACCGATCTCCGGACCCCGCTGCTGCCGACCTCGGCTATTTGGCGAGGGGGAGCCAGACGGCTGGGCTGCCTTCTGGGAGTCGGGTATGCCGAGCTCCTGGTGACGAACTCAAACTTCGTCGTCTCGTAGCTGGGTCCGGACGCCTTGGCCGCTGTGTCGGGTCACCGCCTGTGCGATCAGCAGAGGTGCCTGACCGCGAGCGCCTCTTCTTGCGGATGAGAGCCTCCTGGCGATCGCTCAGCCAGTAACGCCTTGAGCTTCCGTTTGGACTTCCGGCGGACGGCCGAGGGGGTGATAGCAGGAGGCGCGTCGAGAGCACTCCGTCGCTCCTGTAAGACGGCCATGACCTCGTCGATCTGTTCCTTGGTTCGGAGCTGATCGAGCGAGAGGCTTGGGCCGCCGTCCAGGGATGGGATCGAGCGTTTCTGACTGCGGCGGCTACCTTCCACCATCGGCTGTGGCTCGGACTGGGACGGAACGAGGCGTCTGGCCGGCTGGTCAGCAGCTTTCTTCGATGCGGAGGCGGAAGACATGATTTCTGAAAGATTTCTTTGAAGCGCAGTGAGTGTAACTTCAAGTATATGCCCCGGGAACAGTGAGTGTTCTTCGAGACGGTAGGAATAAAAATTTGAGGGTTAGATCCCCTTCTTCTAGCGCCAATTATTGTTGCCCAAAATATTTATCCGAAGATTAATACTGCTGGAAGACGGACAACAAACAACAATTTGCGGGAGCACTTCCGAGAGAAAATGAATAAACACTAGATTTGCCGGGTTTGTTAGGCCCGGGCTTGAATGCTCTCGCGAGATGTTATTAATACAAATATTCGTGGATACAAGTATTAATGAGAGAAATCTAAATACAATAAGTGTAAAAAGACTCTGTTAATCCGGCTCTTGAGCGAAGCTAGGTGCTCTTCGTCCCTGCCGATCGTCTGCCTGATGAGAGAGGCCGGGAGAAGTAAGTACCGAATGATAGCTGTTGCCAAGAGTTGGAGATAGCCAAGTGCTGGGTGAAATCTCGTGAGAATTGTAGTATTTCCGTGTGTTCTCCAGAATTTCGGATCCTTTGGACAAGTGCTGGGAGCCTTGTATATATAGGGGCAGCCGAGTCTTGTCCTCTGGCGGACGATCGCCTTCCGGCCATTATAATAATGGGGCGATCGTCTGCCGGCCGATATTATAATGGGGCGATCATCCGGGCTGTCGGGCTAAAGTCCAAGGTAGATGCTGGCAGCCAGCTGGGCGGTCCAATGAGGAGCCAGCACGCATCTGGAGTCACTGTCACATGCGGTCCTACTGACAACTTTCGGCGGGCCTGTCCGCTGGTGGACGGATGCTGACAGGCTGTGGTCAATGATCCGTGAATTGCGGATCTTGTCCCGGCTCTTGCACGTGGTGTCTGTCCTGAGGCTCGGCCTTTGCCGACTGGGTGACTATCGGCATGATGCGGTCGTCTCTAGCTGGTCACTGAGGGTCGTCATCGGTCGGTCACCAAAGGTCGGTCGGCAGGTGCCGAGAGATGATCGTCCGCTAGTCGGTCGCCAAGTACCGAGAGACAATCGTATATGATGTCGATCGCTCGGCACCGGGACTTGTCCTGGGACCTTTGGTTGGCCGATTTATCTTGTCCGCGGGGCTTATGCTAGGCCGCCTGGTCGCTGGTCGGCAGTTCTGCCTTGGCTGCTCGGCGGTGGCTAGGTCGCCCGGTCTCCGAGGCGATCGCCGGTCGGAGAGTATAAATCTCGACACAATAGCTTGTGAGCCCTCTCGAGATCTACCGGCACTATAGCTCCTGCAGTATTTCTGAAGGTGTTCCTGCCTCCCACATGAATGACAATTAAAAGCTGGCACCGTACAACGAGTGCTAATGTGCCCCACTGAATCACAGTTAAAACAAACAACAGTTGAACTCGTCGTCTAAGATGAAGACGCTTTCCCAGCACGAAGATGACTAGAAAATGACCTCTTGGACGTCGGAGCCCGATGTCCCTCTAAACGAACCGGCATACTAGTCCTCCCACCAGAAGAAGCTGAAGGGTGCTTCCGAGCAAGCTCCTTAATCAAAAGCTCTGCTCCAAGGGCCTTCTCGATGAACTCACTAAGTGAATTACAATTGTGATTGAACAAATACATCCTCAACTGCGGGTTTAGCCTCTTGCTAAAATACTTGATATTATCCGCCTTAGTACGGATAAGAGAAGAAGCAAACTAAAGAAGTCCCTGAAACTTCTCAGTAATGACAATAACACTCTCGTCCTCGACAGATTCGGGGTTCAAAACCTCTGATAACTTGGCTTCACGAAGTGGAGCCGGATAATACCTCTCTAACATGAGAGTCTTGAATTCGCTCTAAGCACAACCACGATCGGTGGGTTTCACAAAAAGCCACCAAGAATAAGCACCCTTACTCAAGTAGTAAGCCGCTACTGCCACCTTACTCTCTTCCGGACACTGAACCATGTCGAAGAGTTTATCAAAATGCTCAATCCAATGAACAATATCAGCTGGTTCCGACGAACCCTCAAAAGTAGGTGGCCTATGACGAGAGATATCGCCAATAATCTGGTTCACTCTTCCAGTATGCCCAAGAAACGCACCCGGGAACCTTGCTGCGGTGGACCACGAACCATCGAGGTCTGCATGGTCTCCATCAGACGTGCCATTTGAGTCATCTGGGACATCATGCCCTGCATACATATGAATGGGTCCACCGAACACCTTCCGATTGAGCTGCATCTCGGATATGACTCCCTGACAGTGAATGATTATCTGTCGGTGAATGAGTAGCATCGCTACCTGTTGAACTAATGTTATCCCTCGCGTTAGCGCGGGTATTCACACGAGATCCCGGGTTTCGGCCCGCACCGCGACCTCTTCCCCTGCGTCCTCTGACAGCTCTATCCATTCTGAAGCAGGAAGGTCACATGATAATTATAGATCCCGCATGAAGATCGCATTATGATTACGTTACGGAATGATAATAATGAGCATACACGCTTATCACAATGAATGAATTAATAATGTAGTAAAATGATCGTCAACATGACGCCGGAATATGATAAGACCGCATGAAAGATCAAGTGAGGTAACATGATTATCTGATGAAATTCGTGAAATGATTATCTTGAACAAGCTAACAAGATTGAAAATACGATCCACAAGATCAACAACTGAGCAATGAGATTGACTGAGTGATTAATGAATTAACATGATCGACAAGATCAAAAATGATGATTGAGGATGACTGATGAATGAGTTGATCCTTACCGCTTGCACAGGTCACACGTGCTCCAAAACAATTAGTCATGAATCAATTGTAACACTAATATCACATATAGGTTTCAACAAAACACATATAATCAATTACATAATGAATGTATGAACATAAAGAGAATCGAGTCCTTACACAGGTCATACGAAGCATCGAGGTCTTGCGATACTTGTAATACCCGTGATTTCGATTTCCGGTAATTTCTTTTTTTTTCAGCGGAAGTCCGTTTTGACGACTCCCTCATGACCGTTTCGTCATTCCGAGAATGATTAATTCTACACTTTTTGTCATCCGAGTTCGTTTCGGTATCGTTTTGCCGAGTTCCGTGCTTTTGGCGACTTTTCCGCACTTGAGTTCGATTCTCGCGAATCTCGTTCGAAACTGCTGTTTCGAGTTTCCCGTAAGTCCGTTTAACTTTTATAGACGTGTTGTGAACTTCGGTTTGGTTATTCGATCACGTATCGTGATTTTCGGACGTTTTGGGCCATTTTCGTAATTTCTCAAAGTTTGGGGTAATTACTTTCCGTTGTCGAATTTCGAGCCTTCGGGTGGTCGGAATCGTGTGTTCTCTTGGTGCTCGAATTCGTCTTTGCGAGTATTTCGTAACCGTATCTTCGATTCGTATTCAGGTTCGGGTTTCGGGGTCGTTCGGACCGTCGGAGTTGGCCCCGGCCGAGTCATGGCCGGCATCTGGCCTGTGCCGATCGACGAGTCACGGCCGTAGTGCTCGCTTGTACTGCGGGCCGTGGAACATGCCGGCAGGCCGCAGACACCGCCGAAGTCAAGCCGCGCGGCACACTCGTGGCATCTTCGGCCAAACCCGATCGCACGGTGCCGCGGCACACGCCGGCCGGCCATGCACACCGCCGACCACTGGGAGCCATTTTGGGCTCGTGCTGCACACACTGCACCTATTTAAGGTCCTGCAGACGGGTTTTTGGCCATTTTTCTCCTTCTTCTCCTTCTCTTCCGCGGCTGAGGGTGTGCTTACCATGAAGCCATGTTGTTTAAAAACAAATCCTCAAATTTATTGTGGTTATATCATCAATCAATCATCCGTTATCATCCTTTGATCCAGCGAATCAAGGTAATCTTCCTTAGAACCCTAATTTCGCGAATTTGGGGGTTTTTTGCATTTTTGTCCGATTCGTTCCGTGTTGTTGATTAATTCATGATGGGTATGATTAATCTTGGTAGTATTCTTGTGTTTAACATCATTTAATCCATTGTTCTTCGTCGAATCGAAGTATATTTCTTGATTTCCTTCGAATCGACTTTTTTGGGGATTTGTTCTCGATCTCATTTTTCATCCGTTTTTGATGGATCGATTGTGGTTAAATGATGTTTTTAAACATATTCTACGGATTTTATATCCATATATCGAGTTTGTTTAACTCGATTGGCGATTCGAGTGTTCTTGGGGATTATCGAACATTTAGTGTTCGATTAAATGCCCCAATGAGTTCCTTTCGATAGTTTGTTGGGATTTCCGTTGTTTTCGGCCTTGATTCTCGTCGTAATCATGTTTTATTTTTCCTTACGTAGGATTATAGGTGCTCGATGATTCCGATGTTGAATTCCGTTGGTGAATGATGATTCGTGTGGTGCTCTCCCATAGTAATTTCGGTGCTATCGCGTTCTTGCTAGTGTTCGGGAGTTCGGGGCTATTCGACCATATTTCATCCGTCGTCTTGTTGCGATCGTGGCTTCGAGGCAAGTACCTTGCCCATACTTTTCTTGTTTTGTGGATATGATAATTGGTGATCATCTTGGTGTGTTTGTTTATTTGTTTGAAATGAGTTTTCAAAGGATTCGGCTAGCCTCGTTAAAGGCTCACTTTCAAAACGCGTGTGTTTTGTAAATTGTGTGGGTTGTAAGTGGCTACGTGAATCCTTTGGATATATTTGGTGTTGATGTTGCACTTGATAATTGATGGATTCAAATTAAATACTCGCAAGTGTACGAATCGCTCTTGTAGTAAGCGGCAAGTAACTCCGAGGTCGATCTCTCGAGGAATTGGAAACGGTTTAAAATTCGATAATGTTCGGCAAATAGTCGAATGAACAAAAGTAAATTAAATTAAAATACATCATTGGTTGATTATGATTACAATTACTAATGCACAAAATTTAAATTGAACTAAGTGATAACAACACCAATTTGATAGTCGGATAAATGAGAGATAACAATAATGAGATTAATATGGGAATTTAGAGTCACCGACACACACGTAATCAATTATTAGTTCCGATACTCAAATAAATAAGGTTAGGAATTATCGATTGCTCACGATTAAAAGAAATCCGTTTGATGGCGGAAATTCTAAAAATCACGATTGTTCTCAACGAAAATTAAGGGATACTCTTTTGATGGGGATGAAACCTAGCTAACAATCAATTAACCGACTACTTTTGATGAGGTAAATCGTTAAAAGATCGCGCGAAAAGCTCGAGAACATTCACAATCGTTTCTTCGGTCGCTTTGATGGCGAACACCGATAAAAACCCTCGATTCGAATAATTAAAACAACAATCAAAAAGGTTTGATGATATAATTCTAAAGTTCTTAAACGAAGAACGAACAAGAGGAACAATCCCAAACTTTTATCCGGAAAATCAAAAGGAACTAACAATCAAAAACATGTGTGTGGCTATATCTAAAAACCCATATGAAGTGTTTAGCCACACATGATTAATTCAACAACAATAATGGAAATTGAAGAACAAAACATGGTAAAAACTTCCCTTGTAAATGCCGAAATCGAATTCCCGATGAAGGTTTGATGATCTTCTTACAAGAACTCACAACAAATTTATACAAGGAATTATTATATCTCACAAAAGTATTTTTCTCACTCCAAGAACACACAAGGAAGATGATGAAAATCTCTCTCTTTCCCACTCTTTTGGTGTTTTTCCTCCCTAATCTTGTGTTTTTCCACAAAATATCTTCTTCACAAGACAAGCACACCTCACCTAGGGTCTATACACTTTGTTTTATAGCCAAAAAAATCAAGACAAAGGCTTAAAGGTGTGCAAAAATGTCAAGGAAAGTGACATGAACCGAAAAGTGACACGGCCCGTGTCCTGGGACACGGCCGTGTCGCACTACGCTGGGCAGGAGAAAATGTGCTCTGTCAAGAGGCTCGGCCGTGTCCCGTGACACGGCCGTGCAGCACTATGCGGGAAAGGCAAAATGGCCGATAGTGACTCGGCAGTGTCCCAAAAGGCACGGCCGTGTCGTACCCTTCTCAAAATAGCAGTTCGCGCTGGAATGAGACCCGGCCGTGTCCCATGGCACGGCCGAGTTACCTGATGCAGCCGAGTTGAGTTGCCTGATGCAGCCTAGTCCGGTTTTTGGTCTTCTTCGGCTTGATCCTTCGTTCTTGTATCAATACACCTCGGATTTTAGCATATGATATACCGTTTCGAAGCTAATTTCACGAGGAATTTATATCAAAGGAGAATACATCACAATTCGGAGTGGAATTTCTGGGATTTAGTAGATTTGACCGATACTGCTTAAATCTTTCGTCGTTTTAGGCCCCGTTTTAGCTCTTGATCGTCGTAAACTCCAATATTAGCCATAAAAGCGCATATTTCACCACAATCTTCGTCCGGATACCTACAGAACAAAAACACAACATACCACGCGTAAAAAGAGCAAAAACACTTGAAAACAAATGAAAGTGCGATTCGAAAGAACAGAATGAGATGATCAAAAATCGACTCATCAATAATGCGTGTGTACGTGTATTTCGCGTTATGGTTGACGTGCGTGTTGTTATTTATTCGTGTGGTCGTGGACTGACGGATGAATTATGTGAATTGGTGTATCGATTTGATAATTGTTACAACGATTGACTGTGTGCTTGATGTTTGTGATAATGTGGATACTTGTTGTGAGAAACGTCGTATCCGGGAACCTCTTAGGGCGGGGCGTGCACTCCGGCCTGGTGTATGCTGCAATGTGCGGCTCCATATGGGTGGTGAACGCCAGTTTTACCTAATGCGCGCGCAAGGGGCGGCTCTTGCGGGAGTGACGCCGGTGCGGTGACATGTTCAATGAGCGGCCAACATGATGGAAGTGAACGCCGGTACACAGGTGCGCAAGGGAGGCGCCTGGCAGGCTTATTGGTTACGGGTATTTGAGTGATATCTAAGACCCCGTTACCGAACGATGTTCGTATCTCAAATTCTTTCAACTCACTTTTAAATGTTTGTCTTGATATAGACCGCGATTCGTGTTTTTGAAAGCTTGTTTCAACTTGTTTTTAAAGCGTTGGTATCAGGGTTAATTAACCAAGGAGGTTTGACGAAATCTTTGAGGGTTAATTAATTGGGGGTCTTGAGTAGGATATGTCGAATGAGAGATTGTACCTTTGATTGTATTGTGGTGTTATTCTGTGTATTGGGTCAAGGACCCTGCGCAATGTTGAGATGATTGATCTCGTGTTGATATTATTTGGATTTGGGTCGAGAACCCCGTGTGATGTTGAGATGTTTGATCTCGTGTCGATATTATTTGGTTTTGGGTCGAGAATCCCGTGGAAATATTTGTGAAGACTCGTCTGTGTTGATTGAGTGGCTTTCTTGCAAATTGTTTTCTATTAAAACTCTCGATGGCATCTTTAAAACTGTTTTATAAATGGTTTCCCTTTGTTTGTGATCTTTCGGTTTTGAGAAATGTTTACCAAACTCTTGCCTCGGGAAGTACCTTTCGTTACTTTTGGATTTTTGAGGATTCCCGATTATTGTTATTCGTGGAATGTGAATTGTATGGCTCGTATTTGCACTTTGTTCTTGCACTAGCAAAACAGTGGAGTTTTGCTAACCCCCGAGTATTCGGGGGGGTGGATGTCTGTTTTTGCATTCAGGTTTGGGATCATAACACAGAGTCGACACGAAGGATGATGAAAGATGAACGATACTAATCACACGAGGACCCGTTGATGTCGTATTGGTCTAGTTGTATCTTCTTTTCCGCTGTAGTATTCTTTCCCATTGTATGGGAGTGTATTGTATTTGACCCCTGCGTGGACATGTAATGAGTTTGAGTTGTATGTAATCACTGGAAGACCAAATCGGTCTACTGAGTCATTTTGGCCTTAAAGGCATTTTTGAGTTGATTCATGTTGTTACCAGCCTGGTAGATCCTTGAGGAAAGGGTCTACAGCGTGTAATATCCCTGAGCGGATTGGGGGTGTTACATTCATTTATGGTATCAGAGCTTAGGTTGTGGAAACCTAGGCTGTCGGGTTAGTGGTGTCTGTTGAGTTTTGTCCCGTCGGATTTTGTCTGACTGAGTCGTGTCGCGATGCGTCGTCTGAATTTGTTGGTCGTGATTAGTATCGTAGGGCGATCATCATCTTCGTGCGACCTGTGGATGTAAGTCTCCCTTCTTTGCATTGTGCCTCGTGTGACACGAGCTATTTTTATGATTATTTATAGGTGATGGAATCCTTCGGTGGATTTTGATTTCACGATACGTATTTAGTGGACTCTCGTATTTGGTTTATACGAGCTAATGTCTTTTTACTGTTGTTGTTGTCCGTTGCTTTTGGTTTTCGAATCGATTTGCTCGTTTTACAAGTTCTCTTGTGGAAGCTTTGTGCTTATAAGCGTTCGACTTGTTCACTAGCCAGAGCGGGAGGGTCCTTAGAGGCCTTGAATGGGGTCAGTGGTTTTGTTCTGAATCCTTGGAGGTCTTCGACTGTAGTATTATACCGTTTATTTCCGTTAAAAGACATGTATGGTCTTGACTTTAAACGTTTTGATGTGTGTACTAGAAGGTGTTTTAGTGTACGTCGGTATGCGTGAGTTTTGGGCATTCTGTCCTATTGGATTTTTGAAAACCTTGAGTATCTTAGAAAATTAAATTTCGAGACGTACTTTTAAAACGAATTATTTTCTTGCGGTGTTTTCAAGGTGCTTTCTGGTGCCGCAATATATTTCAGAACTTTTCCAATTGAGGACCAAAAATACTTCGAGATATTTTCAATTATTTAGAAACACCTTTACTTAGACCCGAGGGTCGAATATTCTGAAAGTCTTTCACTAAGAGAAAGTGTCCTCATTTTTATCAAATGCGAAATGGTTCTCCAAAGTCTCGATAACGATGTCTCACGTGGTGCGTTTTTTTTTTAAAGGTGATACTCAAGATCAACCGGTGTTTTTCTAAATTATTTTCAAAAGGTGATTTTCGTTTTTAACACCCATCATTTCCTACTTATGGTCGGAGAAGGTGTGTATGATTGTGTACATACGTGCTTGTTTTGTGATGTTTTGTGCTGGTGTGCTGGTTATCATTCGGGCCGTTGTAATCGTCGAACGACGCCGTGGTTGTTGTGATTTTAGTATATGTTGATATGTTATGCCAAGTCGGCATCTCTGGTTCGTTGTTTTGCGACGTTATATTCCATTGTACCTAGCAGCTGTATTTTCGGTATGCCGAGTCGAGGCGTTTCAACCGCGATGTGCTGGGGCATGCTCGTGTAAATTGTCCTTCTCGTCACTAACGCGTTTCAAGTGTGGACTCGAGGGACACCGAATTCAGTTTTGCGAATTGTCTACCGAGACTTTCGGAGTTCGCGCTTCAGCGCAGTCATCGGAATCGGCTTTGAGAAGCCTTCGAAGGATGTTTCTGTCAGTTGCTTGTTGTGTTGTCACCTTGATTTCGTGTTGTGAGTTTCGGGAGCGACACTTCTTTTAGAAGGGGTCGAATAAAATACCCGTATTATTTTTAGCTTCTGCATTTTCTCTTTCTCAATTCTATCGACTCGCTCGTATTCGTTGATACTTACGAAACTTAATCTGTATTTCGGTTTCATCGTTCGGACGAGCTGTGATCTTGTTTTGGGTCAATTTGGTTATTGCTGTGACTTTTCCGAGTTCGGTTCGATTCTTGTGAACCTTGTTCGGATGTAACATCTTTTGGTTCTACTAGTTCTTTTATTCGAAGTGGATCGAATTTGGAACTCTTGTATTTTCGACTCTGTCGACTCGTTTATGTTCCTTAACATTTTCTGAGCTTGCCCTGTCCCTTACTTTTGTTAATCGAACGAGGGTGGTATTGTTTCGGAATTACTCGTTTGTCGTTGCGACTTTTCAATTGCTATTCCCTTTCCTGTGGATCTTATGTGAGTGAGCATCTTGTTGTCTTCACCGGATCATGTGTTGTCTCGAGTCGAGATGTGAACCTCGGAGTTGTCGGTTGAACCTTATTGTTCTTCGTGATCCGAACATGATTATTCGATTTTTGTTGTCTCGATCGTTGTGGTTCGATCATTGATTGTTCGGTTTTTGTTGATCTCGTTTCGTGATTGTTGAACGTTCAGACTCCTTCGTAATTCCCTTAAGTTCGGGAAATTAGTCTCGTTTTCGATCTTCCAACCCTTGGGTGGTGGAATTCCGTATTTGTTCAGCGATTGGCTCGCGTTTTGATTGATGTACCGTTGGGTTGCTCAATCGTATTGATTTTCGTTCATTCTATTTTGTGATTGTTCGGATAATTGACTTGACTATATTATTCGTTTGATGAAGCTCATCATTTGTGGGTTTTATTATATCCCTAACGGCGACGTTGTGTTGGTCGCCGTGGAGCGTGTTTTCACACCGTATGTTCCTTTGCGTTTCTTGCAGCGTTTCGCCGTCGGGCGCGAGTTTTCGGTTTTAGGTATCTCGTCGAGTTTTCCTGACAGTGGATATTACTTCTCCCTACTTATTTTAAGTTTCGGGACGAAAATTCTTTTAAGGAGGGTAGAATGTAATACCCGTGATTTCAATTTCCGGTAATTTCTTTTCTTTTTGGCGGAAGTCCATTTTGACGACTCGCTCATGACCGTTTCGTCATTCCGAGAATGATTAATTCTACACTTTTTGTCATCCGAGTTCGTTTCGGTGTCGTTTTGTCGAGTTCCATGCTTTTGGCTACTTTTCCGCACTTGAGTTCGATTCTCGCGAATCTCGTTCGAAACTGCTATTTCGAGTTTCCCGTAAGTCCGTTTAACTTTTTTAGACGTGTTGTGAACTTCGGTTTGGTTATTCGATCACGTATCGTGATTTTCGGACGTTTTGGGCCATTTTCGTAATTTCTCAAAGTTTGGGGTAATTACTTTCCGTTGTCGAATTTTGAGCCTTCGGGTGGTCGGAATCGTGTGTTCTCTTGGTGCTCGAATTCGTCTTTGCGAGTATTTCGTAACCGTATCTTCGATTCGTATTCAGGTTCGGGTTTCGGGGTCGTTCGGGCCGTCGGAGTTGGCCCCGGCCGAGTCATGGCCGGGCAATCTGGGCCCAGGCCGGCACTGGCCGAGTCACGGCCGGTAGTGCTCGGCAGTTGTACCGTGGGCCGCGGCACATGCCGGCAGGGCCGCGGCACACTGCCGAGTCAGTGCCGCGGCACACCCGTCCGGGCCGCGGCACACTCGTGTGGCATCTTCGGCCAAACCCGACTGTACCGGGTGCCGCGGCACACGCCGGCCGGGCCGCGGCACACTGCCGACCACTGGGAGCCATTTTTGGGCCTGTGCCGCGGCACACTGTGCAGCCTATTTAAGGTCCTGCAGACGGGTTTTTGGCTATTTTTCTCCTTCTTCTCCTTCTCTTCCGCGGCTGAGGGTGTGCTTACCATGGAGCCATGTTGTTTAACAACAAATCCTCGAAGTTATTGTGGTTATATCATCAATCAATCATCCGTTATCATCCATTGATCCAGCGAATCAAGGTAATCTTCCTTAGAACCCTAATTTCGTGAATTTGGGGGGTTTTGCATTTTTGTCCTATTCGTTCCGTGTTGTTAATTAATTCATGATGGGTATGATTATTCTTGGTAGTATTCTTGTGTTTAACATCATTTAATCCATTGTTCTTCGTCGAATCGAAGTATATTTCTTGATTTCCTTCGAATCGACTTTTTGGGGGATTTGTTCTCGATCTCGTTTTTCATCCATTTTTGATGGATCTATTGTGGTTAAATGATGTTGTTAAACACATTCTACGAATTGTATATCCATATATCGAGTTTTTTTAACTCGATTGGCGATTCGAGTGTTCTTGGGGATTATCGAACATTTAGTGTTCGATTAAATGCCCCAATGAGTTCCTTTCGATAGTTTGTTGGGATTTCCGTTATTTTCGGCCTTGATTCTCGTCGTAATCATGTTTTATTGTTCCTTACGGAGGATTATAGGTGCTTGATGATTCCGATGTTGAATTCCGTTGGTGAATGATGATTCGTGTGGTGCTCTCCCGTAGTAATTTCGGTGCTATCGCGTTCTTGCTAGTGTTCGGGAGTTCGGGGCTATTCGACCGTATTTCATCCGTCGTCTTGTTGCGATCGTGGCTTAGAGGCAAGTACCTTGCCCATATTTTTCTTGTTTTATGGATATGATAATTGGTGATCATCTTGGTGTGTTTGTTTATTTGTTTGAAATGAGTTTTCAAAGGATTCGGCTAGCCTCGTTAAAGGCTCACTTTCAAAACGCGTGTGTTTTGTAAATTATGTGGGTTGTAAGTGGCTACGTGAATCCTTTGGATATATTTGGTGTTGATGTTGCGCTTGATAATGTGTGTGTACGTGTATTGCTTATTTCCGTCGCGTTATGGTTGACGTGCGTGTTGTTATTTATTCGTGTGGTCGTGGACTGACGGATGAATTATGTGAATTGGTGTATCGATTTGATAATTGTTACAACGATTGACTGTGTGCTTGATGTTTGTAATAATGTGGATACTTGTTGTGAGAAACGTCGTATCCGGGAACCTCTGAGGGCGGGGCGTGCACTCCGGACTGGTGTATGCTGCAATGTGCGGCTCCATATGGGTGGTGAACGCCGGTGTTACCTAATGCGCGCACAAGGGGCGGCTCTTGCGGGAGTGACGCCGGTGCGGTGACATGTTCAATGAGCGGCCAACATGATGGAAGTGAACGCCGGTACACAGGTGCGCAAGGGAGGCGCCTGGCAGGCTTATTGGTTACGGGTATTTGAGTGATAGCTAAGACCCCGTTACCGAACGATGTTCGTATCTCAAATTCTTTCAACTCACTTTTAAATGTTTGCCTTGATATAGACCGCGATTCGTGTTTTTGAAAGCTTGTTTCAACTTGTTTTTAAAGCGTTGGTATCAGGGTTAATTAACCAAGGAGGTTTGACGAAATCTCCGAGGGTTAATTAATTGGGGGTCTTGAGTAGGATATGTCGAATGAGAGATTGTACCTTTGATTGTATTGTGGTGTTATTCTGTGTATTGGGTCAAGGACCCTGCGCAATGTTGAGATGATTGATCTCGTGTTGATATTATTTGGATTTGGGTCGAGAACCCCGTGTGATGTTGAGATGTTTGATCTCGTGTCGATATTATTTGGTTTTGGGTCGAGAATCCCGTGGAAATATTTGTGAAGACTCGTCTGTGTTGATTGAGTGGCTTTCTTGCAAATTGTTTTCTATTAAAACTCTCAATGGCATCTTTAAAACTGTTTTATAAATGGTTTCCCTTTGTTTGTGATCTTTCGGTTTTGAGAAATGTTTACCAAACTCTTGCCTCGGGAAGTACCTTTCGTTACTTTTGGATTTTTGAGGATTCCCGATTATTGTTATTCGTGGAATGTGAATTGTATGGCTCGTATTTGCACTTTGTTCTTGCACTAGCAAAACAGTGGAGTTTTGCTAACCCCCGAGTATTCGGGGGGGTGGATGTCTGTTTTTGCATTCAGGTTTGGGATCATAACACAGAGTCGGCACGAAGGATGATGAAAGATGAACGATACTAATCACACGAGGACCCGTTGATGTCGTATTGGTCTAGTTGTATCTTCTTTTCCGCTGTAGTATTCTTTCCCATTGTATGGGAGTGTATTGTATTTGACCCCTGCGTGGACATGTAATGAGTTTGAGTTGTATGTAATCACTGGAAGACCAAATCGGTCTACTGAGTCATTTTGGCCTTAAAGGCATTTTTGAGTTGATTCATGTTGTTACCAGCCTGGTAGATCCTTGAGGAAAGGGTCTACAGCGTGTAATATCCCTGAGCGGATTGGGGATGTTACAATACTAGTCTTCACTGTCGACGACTCGATGAATGAATGACTCATGCAGTCGTACAAAAATCACGACTCACAAAACCCGAGTGTCCAGATTGTCATAACCTGACAGTCCCACTACTACTGCGTCGGTAGAGCCACATAACTCACATATCAGGGTATCTCACAGCCCAACTCTCTGATACCATCTTCTGTAACACCCCCAAATCCTATTGGGTTATTACAGTGCCATGGACCCCACACCAGGAGATCCACCAGGCGAACACGACTAAAATACATCAAATTAACCAACAAGGGAAATCACAGTCCCTACTATGATATCCGACACAATATTCCGACAAGGAATTTCAACGACAATGATGGGCCTACATGGTCAAAAATGAAAATACAACAACACCCACGAGCCTTGCCCAGGTAATACATAATGACAACGACTGACAAACTGGAGAACACCCCAAACTGACTGGCCAGCATGAACACCGAACAACTCTGAACTAGTATCGCTCGGATGCCTCGGCGCCATCGTCATGCCCCTGTGTCTCAACTCTCTCCTCGCAGGCACCTAAAACATGAAAACATGTTTCGCCCCCACGGGGTCAGTCATCTAGATGATGAACATCAAACACATGTATAACATGATATGCATCCAAAGGCATAATGAAACTGTACAATAATAATAATAATAATAATACGAGATGCTCACAACCCAAGGTAAGAACCGAGCATTCGTGAAACACTATGCCCACGGCATATGATCAATACCTGCTCAACAAGTTAGGACATAAGTGCCTATCGGCGAATCACTCGATATAGAACACCACAATGAATTACACGAAGATGAACCAAACCAGAACTGAATTAAATATGAATCACAATGCCCGAAGGCTCCAACGAAAATACCAAGACATCGCAAAGGCCTGAAAGCTGCTCAACCGAAGCTGCCAAATATCACAATCACCTTAAAGTTACTCAGCCGAAACTGTCAATCATCACAATGGCCCGAAGCCAAACCAGCCCGAAGCCAAACCAGCCCGAAGCTATATCACAAGAGGGCCGAAGCCACGTCACGAAGCCGTATCACAATGAGGGCCGAAGCCACGGCACGAAGCCGTATCACAATGTGGGTCGAAGCCACGACACGAAGCCGTATCACAATGAGGGCTGAAGCCACGACACAAAGCCGTATCACAATGAGGGCCGAAGCCACAGCACGAAGCCGTATCACAATGAGACCATCCAATAGCCGTGACTAGAGATGTTAAACGGGCTAGCCCTAGCGGTTCCGGGCTAGCCTAGCGGGCTTCGGGCTAAACGGTCCGGGCCAAAAAAGCCCGGATTTAAACGGGCTAGGAAATATCGGCCCTAACCCTAACCCTAGCGGGCTTCGGACTAAACGGGCTAAATATTTAAAAAAATATATTTTTTATTTTTTATAAGTCATAAACAAAAAAAAATAACAATATATATATATATATATATATATTAATAAATATACTATAATAAATATAACAAAAATACACTTTTATGTATATACATATATATACACACTATATTGACTAATACAGTAATAATATATATTATATATAATATTAATATATATTACATATATAATAGTGATATATGTTATATATAAATATAGTATTACTGTAAGTTGAAATTAACAATATATATATATATAGCGGGTTTTGGGCTAGCCCTAGCGGGCTTCGAGCTAAACGGTCCGGGCCAAAAATCCCGGATTTAAACGGGCTAGTAAATATTGGCCCTAACCCGGTTTTTTGGCGGGTTAAACGGGCCAGCCCGCCGGGCCCGAGCCCGTTTAACATCTCTAGCCGTGACCTACTGAACTGTATGTGTTGGGAAACCAACCGCGAAGGTTCAAGCCCTAAACTTACCCATAATGAGATCACCCAGTGACCGTGACCTACTGAGCTGTTGGTGTTGGGAAACCAACCGCGAAGGTTCAACCCCCAAACTTACTCATAATGAGCACTAGCCGAGACTAGCCTCCAAAACACAATTAATCACAAACGGCAATGATCCTAATAATTACCGAGTTCACAAGAATGATAGTGTGGTGCCTTGAGTTGGCCAACACGACAACAATAACTCACGGATGGACACCGTCCTTGACAGTCCCAATTCAATACCTCGATTACCTTAGAATGGTCAATCGATAACAACGACACAACGGATGGGAACTATCCTCGACAGTCCCAATTCAATACCTCGATTGCCTTAGAACGGCCAATCGATAACAATGATACAATGAATGATTCAATACCTCGATTGCCTTAGAACGGCCAATCGATTACAATGATACAATGAATGCCTCGGCACCTTAATCGGTTACCGACGACGGAGATGAGGAACGAATACGCCAATGCCTTCAATCGGCCAATACAACATCAATGACAAAACACCAACATCAATAGCAATGATTACAACAATGTCTTAGATCGACATCAATATCAACAACAACAACAATCGATACATCGATACCGCGAACCGGCTATCGACAATAACATTAACAACAAGTACCTCAATGCCTTGAACCGGCCATTAACGAACAACAAATCATTTCACATAATTGCCGAAGGGTATCGTATCAAATTATCCCTTAATATTAATGAATTGATGAAGAGACTAAATCTCGGAATGATACAACATATTCATACACATATATGATAACATTAATCTCATTGACTAGTACAAGTATAAAACTTGCCTCAAACCGACGGCGAGAAAGTCCTTCCACGATCAACGTCCTTAATGGAATTATCTGTCGCTCGAACAACCTTGAATAACACAATTACCAACAATACGCTCAATATGCATATCCACGTATAATCAAAATCAACTCAAAAGGTCGATACAACACTACCCAATTCATTATGGCAATTTAACAAACACGTTGTAAACAATCTTCAATTGTTTACAACTAATCTCAATTATATCGATTCCAAACCTCCAAATGAGTGATTCAATCCAACAAAACATCATCAATACAATCAATAATCCAAATGGAATACTGCATTCGAGGTTTATACGATCTCTTGATTACAACACCAAGCCCCTACAAGATCCAATGACGCTAAGCGGTCCAGGCAGGAGGGATTATACGCAAGGAGTTGAAAAAGGTACAGCACTCTACCCAGAAACAGGAATAAAACTCCTAAACGTTATAAACCGATTGCAGAAAAAAAAATACACAGTGGAAATCAGAATAAGCAATGTGCCCAGATTAATCACACAGATTGTAAAAAAACACAATAACCAACCGCGGCAAGCGGTATCCACGAAAACAGTAAAAGAGTGGAGTTTAGCGAAAATACCAGAGCGGAAAACTCGGATGGGTTATTCCGTATCACCAAGATGCCACAGGACCCGACATCGGACAAAACGGCTCTCCGATACCACTGTTGGGTAATGGGTCGGATACTCCAAAAATTGAACAGGATCGATTATACAGCGGATTACCGAATATAACTATTACAAGATATATTCTTACTGGATAGGGTTTAAGGATTACAGGCCAACTAAATGAACCTTTAATTATAACCAATATAATTAAATCAAAGAACCCGAAAACCTGATGCTGCCGGAACTGATTTTACCGCCCAGAATAAATCTGAAACACAACACTAGCAACAGAAAGCAAATTATGAATGCAAATATAATGAATATATTTATTATAATATATATATATATAAAATATATAATATATTATAATAAGACAACATATATATATATATATATATATTAATAAGGAAAAGATAAGGATCGGAAGAACCCCCTTTAAAAACGTGATGAGTAGGCTCAGGTCTTCCGAAACACCTTTAGCAATTGACACCAATACGGACTTATTCCACAGAGGAAAGTCCGAACCACCGTCGGCCGGAATAGGGACCGAAAAACCACAGTCGGCCGGCAACAGGAACCCGGTAGCACCTTCACACTAACCCAGAAACCCCAAAAACCTCTTCCCGATCTCACTCACAGACATCACAACAAAGATATCACAAGATTTCACTCGGATTCTCAAGATGAAACTAGGTATTCAAAAATTTTGGTGTGTCGAACTCAGCTCCCCGGCCGAGCCTTATATACACACTAAGGTGGGCCAAACAAATCCCGAAGATCCATTGCAATAAAAGCTTAGCGGGGAAATAAGGTAAGAAGATCGGGAGCAAGATACCGAGAAGAGAGGAAAGGAATCTCACGGGAGAGAAGGGTGAGAATAGAGAGAAGGGAGGCTGCGCACGAAATGAGAAGGGAGAGGGGTAGGGTTATGTATTAATAGGGATTGATGGACGGTCCAGATTAGAGGTATTTTAATACATCTGATCGGACGGTCCCTATTAAAGAGGGCTGCCATGGGGCCGGGCCGGCTCAAAGTGGTATGGGCCATACTTAGGAGATATATATTTGGGCCTGGTTGGGCCAAAATTATAACACATGCTGCTCCGGATCACGCCAATACCGCACAGGCTGCACCATCTTCGGCGTATCATTTATTAATTGGGTGGTCGAAGTGGGTCTGGTGGTTTCTTTTGCGTGGCCATCGATGGCTGGACGAAGATGGACGGTGTTGGAATCACGATGGTATTTTAGACGTCTTACTTGTGGCACATCACCGTGTGTATGAATGAGTTAATCGACAATTTCTTTGTAGCACTTTTTATAGATGCGATTAGTGGATAGAGATTTAAATGTCAGTTATGAAATGAGATGGAACATGTCAGTTATGAAATGAGATGGAACTTGAAGGGTTGCGGTAATTCTTTAAATGAGTCACCAAATGTGATGAAGTTGAAAGGGGTGCAAAAATTCTTAAATAACGTATGAGTTTAGTGCTCATATATTTGTGTTTGTACTCAATTTACATTTATGTCGTAGAGATTTAAATGTCAATTATGAAATGAGATGGAACTTGAAGGGTTGCGAGAATTTTTTAAATGTAAATTAGTTGTCAATATTAGTATCAATTAAAAGTGAGTCATCAAATGTGATGAAGTTAAAGGGGGTGCAAAAATTCTTAAATACCGTATATGAGTTTAGTGTTCATATATTTGGCTTTGTACTCAATTGACATTTATGTCAAAAAACTCCACAATTAATTATTGGACTTAATCTTTATATATATAAGATATATATATATATATAGGTGCGTGTTACATGCGATCTTAATATTAGATGCGATCTTTCTGATCTTAATTTATGCATGAGTTTTGTACTAATTATGCATGAAATATATGCATTTCGTCCATCAAAATTTCAATGCATTAAAATATGCAATATATTTAATGCATATAATTTAATATTTTAATACATCGATATTTTGATGCATATATTGCATATTTTAATGCATTGAAATTTTGATGCACAAAATGCATATATTTCATGCATAATTAGTACAAAATTCATGCATAAATTAAGATCAGTAAGATCGCATCTAATATTGATCGCATGTAACGCGTCATATATATATATATATATATATATATATATATATATATATATATATGTTTGGGTTATTCTAAAAAGGGTCTTATAATAAAAAGTGTAGGAAGGATCGTGAGAGTGACATGTGTCATCCCCATTCCACTACACATGACACATGTCATATGATGTGGAATGGAGATGACACATGTCACTCACACAATCCTTCCTACACTTTTTATTATAAGATCCTTTTTAGCATAACCCCACCATATATATATATATATATATATATATATGACCTACAAAGTACACATAATTTTTAAAATAATTTGAAAAATACAAGTAAATGAAATATAAGAATTATCAATATCCCATCGTATCTTAAACACATGAACCCAGAACATGAATAAAATGGGTTTATGATTGCTCGCATCGTTTCGTAAAAGTAATGGAGAAAAAATATTGATATTGAAGAAGGATAAATCCAACAATGAGCAATTCCATATTTAATATTAAAAGAGAGTCGCAAAAAAACGGAAAGAGACAAGTGTCATCTCCACATTATTTCTTATTTTAAAAATCTTAAAAAAAATGGATATTTAGTTTGGGAGGAAAATTAGAGGGTTATTCCATATATAATATCTACCAATTAAAAATTTTCTCTCATTTTATTCTTTTTATTCTTAACTTAATAGTTTAAACAATTATAACTTTTTCGTATCAATTTTATTTTTGATAAAAAATATATCAAATTAATTCTTACTTCGTGCTTTTAATTTGACATCCATACAATATATATATATAAAGTAATTTAAATATAATAATGATTATATTAGATGATTAAAATATTTCCATATAAAAATATAAGAATATTGAAGAAAATATATATTTTCAGTTTATTTTCATACTTTTGTACTTTAACAGTTATTTGATTTTTCAGAATTATTTTGTTCTGATTGTAAAATAATAAAATAGTTATATATGCCAAATCATATGAAAAAATTATATTAGTAAGAATATGGGTTGGATACTTTTAATGGAAGTTGATAATAATAAATCTAATTTAGTTGATTATTTATAAAATTAGATATAAGACTCATATTGTCCTATATGAAAAAATAAATGTCTATGCTTAATTAAATTATGGTTTTTCTATCATGTGCCCTTAGATCATATGATAAGAATTTATAAATTAAAACAGATCAAATAATAGTTTATGTGTATATGTGTATATTGACTCATGTATATTTTATAATAATTTTATAATATTATTGAAATTCAATCACATATTACTAATATAATAAAATATTTAATATTTTACATCGTGCATCGCACGGGAAGACATCTAGTAATTTATAAAAATGGACTCATATGTGGAAATTTGCTAAAAAGTAATAAAAAATACGCTGCTCCGTTCGTTGAGTCAGAGACGCGTACCGGTACCGCCGAGTCGTCTGCCAAATTACTTATTTACCTCTTATCTGTCCAAATACAAATGTGCAATTTTTTTTATATTGGCCTTAATATATAAATATTAATTATACGATTAGCACACAAAATATTAAATTTGTTAGTAGTTGGGTATATACTTCCATCCCTCCAACTATTTTTCCCAAATTAATTAATATATATATATAATATAGAATTATATTACTATAATTAATTATTTACTTATTTATTACGTGAAATATTACAAGTTGTGCAACGCGTTGGTGAAATATTAATTAAATAAAATTATTTTACAGATTTAGAGGAGAGGGAAATAGGCTCCCATGTAGGGCTGTAAATGAGTTGAACTGTACCAAATCTTTATTGAGTTCGGTCCGACTCGAAATGATTCGAACTTGAAGTTATATTCGGCTCGAAAATTTCGAACCTCAGAATTTGAGGTTGGATTTGATTGCAAGACTAATTTTATTTAGAAGGAAATAGGCTCCCTTGAAGAAGAGTAGTGGGCATCATCAATCTTGTTGCAAATCTTTGTTTAGTCAATATATATTGTTGGGAAACACAATCACAAAGGGTTGGCTTACTCACAAGTACCATGCTCCTCTTACCTGCTACATCATAATTATCAATCATCATTCCAAGGAAATAGCTGTTTTTTTTAATTTAATTTGAGTACAGTTCATTTCGATTCAATTCAGCACGCTTCAGTTCAGTTCATGTTATTTCAATTCAATTCAATTTTCAAATTAATATTAATAATTATTACTAGTATTATTATTACTACTATTATTATCATTAATATTATATATTTCATAATACGATTAATTACTATGAGTTATTATTGATATTAATTAATATTTACAACAATATTATATCTAATGATTATTATTAATATTAATCATATTATAATAATTATTATTATAATAGTTTTCATGTTGTTGTAAAATAAATAATAATTTTTTTATATTATTAATGATTTTATTATTATTATTGATATCAATATTATTAGTAGTATTATGAATAATTTTATTATTATTATTGTTGTTGTTGTTGTTGTAATGTAAATAACTTTTTTGTTATTGCCTTCATTTTTTATATGATATTATTATTCTCTATATTAATATTATCAATAATATTATATATAATAATAATTATTATTATGTATTATTATTATTATTATATATTATTATTGTTATTATATATATTTGTTATCTAATATTATTCATTATTATTATTCACTAATTTGATTGGTTGATTCGATTGATGAATTCATTGATTCAATTCAATTCAAAGAAAATTCGATTGGATTCATATTATCAAAATACAACTCAAAATAACAGTCTTAGATGAATTTTTCCATGTGCCCTAAAAAACTTACTTGAACTTTTATAGTGCGAAGGCCCCAATTGAAAATCCGAGTTGAAATAATATAAATTGGATCATATTCAACTTCAAATTTACTGCTCGATTTAAGATGAGCTCGTAACTGCGTCAAAACTTCAATACGAGATTCGGGTATATGAAATTGGCAAGGACCAAAGCGAATGTTTGGGCTAAGGTTTTAAATAACGGGTTTGAATTTTAATTTTAATATCCATTTGTTATAAAAATATAAATTTCAATACCCAACCAAAAAATTATTAATCATTTTAATACATTCTCTCTCTCTCTCTCCTACTTTTACATTTGAATACAACTATTCATCTCTCTCTATTACATGTAGACCCGGCCATTTACCACACGACACGAAAACGACACGAAAATTTAGACCCTGTTCTCTTTACTGTTTTGAGGTCATTTTCTGTTTTTATTTTCGAAAACACTAAAAACGCGTTCTTTTTATCATTTTCGAAAATGCATTTTAGAAAACAAATAAAATATTTGTACACAAAATGCAAAATGCCGAAAACCTCGTTTTGAGTGTTTTGTGTGTATTTCAACAAAAAATCTTCAAAATGCTCAAAATTCATTTTGAGTTTTTTTTTTCTTTTTTTGGATTATCCTAATTTGAAACTAAGTCTAAAATAAAGATTTATGAATTTAATATTAATATTACAAAAAAAATATTTTGCAAAATAAATTTAACAGAACGTGTTTTCAACAACTTTGAAAACAAAAATAAAAACAGAAAACATAAAACAATTTGCAAAATAAAAATACAAAACAAAATACAAACAGAACGCCTTAGTGTTTGGGTTTGCATTTTGAGTACACGACACGAAAATACACGAACACGAAAGTACACGACCGAGATTTAGTGTCGATTTTGTGTTTACCTTTTGGGTACACGACACGACACGAGGTACACGAAATAAATAAATAAATAAATATAATATTTTATATTTAATTTAATAAAAATATATATTTTATGAATTCTGTTTATACTAAATTTAAAATTTAAAAATATAATGTGAATTTTCATAAATTTCGTGTAAACATTCGTGTTTTCGTTGCCATTCGTTGCATTTCTAATAAAACCTATAAAAATAATATTATAATATTAAAATTATTATTTTTTATAATACTTTAATATTTATTTTATATTATGTGCCTGACACGAAAATACGACACGAATTTGCGCGGTACACGACACGACATAACACGAATTCATTTAGTGTATGGGTTTGGACTTTTGGTACACGAAACACGAAAGTACACGATACGAAAATACACGACACGAACGAATTGCCAGGTCTAATTACACACCTTCTGTTTTTTTTTTTACTTTAAGTAAATACGACTATAAATTATACAATAATATACAATCTTTCACTTTTTCCTTCATAATTTAACTTCTACAACAAGATGTACGGATTCTCAATCCTACAACGAGCACTATTATCGCTATTTGCAGGACTCTATGTTAGAATGATTAAGATTTTGTAGGAAAACTTGTATTGATGTAATTGTAGTCTTCTGTTGTGCATCCAATTTTTCTCATATAGTGACGCCAAATGTGGTTATTGTTGCCCTTAGATGTATTTGTAAATATATTTTGCACTTTTCTAACATAGAATACATTGCAAAGTATTGAATAAATATCATATTTGGAGCATACTCACCTTCCAATATTTTTTTTATAAAGTTTGATTGTTCCAATAACTAACACATTTTTATTTGACAAATTCCGTAAGTTGGTAATTGTTGTGATATTTCATTCAAATTGAACTAAATATCTCCACATGGCCTCCTGAGCGAACATTCATCGTGCATCGTGAATTGTTATATTTCATCTATGAAAATCTTGCTTTCATTTTGTGTCATTTTAATGGTCATTCTATCGTGGTCCTTGTAGATATACAATGTGATACTTCATTTTGCTTTTTAAATATCTGATATTTTGAATATTGTAATTTTGCTCGGAATGCTTTATCAGTTGAATCTGGCTGATTTTGTGATTGTCGGCCCTCTAGTTTTTTTTTTTTTTAATTTCTTTACATTTTGAATTACATATCAGTTGGAAAAATAGATCTAACTTTCAAACATTTGGACTCACGTCAAAGTGCCAAATACTTTTTGTACATATCTCTTGGCCACCAGTAAAAGATATCAGAATGATGTGCTCCAAGCGGCACTGTGGGAGGTCTGATCTCAATTGGAACATGCGGTTGGATTATGGAGACCCGGCAAATCTATCTATCGGGGTCCAGTATGGAACAATCACCTGGGGGATAACTCTTTGTGCGCGGAAGTGGAGTATATTTAATTGTTAGTCAGGTACATTATCTCGCGGTTTAACTGAAAGCTGTTCTGAGGAGCCGGAACTGTTTCTCATAGGATTAGTCATATGAAGTATGAATCACCTGTGTATATAAAAAAAAAGTAAAGATATAGAAAACTTTTTGACCTTTTTTGAATACTTTTTGTCCAAATCTTGAACTTTCCATTTTTCTCTAATATTTTGTACAAGATAGTATATATATATTAATTATCCCTAGGTGAATGTTTGTTAGAGAGAAAACTTGTTTTGCCCTTTTATATATAGTAATATTTTTTTTTGTCCCGAGTTTAGTAACAACTCTTTTGATACCCAAATTGTCGAATTTGACCTTTACTCGAATATATTCGAGTCATTTGTTATAATTTCGAGTAACATATTTTCGAGTCAACCTTAAAAAAATACAATATTGAGGAAAGTTGGAATATATTCGGGTTACACGAACAAAATGGGTGACTCGAAAGACAATTAATGAGATTCGGGTGACACGAAAAAATTCGTGTAATTAATTCGGGCCACACGAAATACATCATTGCAGGAGGGAGTTCGGAGTTCGGATTACTCAAAACGAATTCGTGTGACCCGAACTGCATGAGTAACCGTGTTCGAGTGCATGAATTTTATTGCCCGAAAACACAGAAGGATCGACTGAATTGCACGAGGGAGTTCGGAGTTCGGATTACACGCCAGTTCGGGTTACTCGAAAGACAATTAATGAGATTCGGGTGACATGAAAAAATTCGTGTAATTAATTCGGGTCACACGAAATACATCATTAACCGAATTGCAGGAGGGAGTTCGGAGTTCGGATTACTCAACACGAATTCGTGTGACCCGAACGGCATGAGTAACCGTGTTCGAGTGACACGAATACATGAATTTTATTGCCCGAAAACACAGAAGGATCGACCGAATTGCACGAGGGAGTTCGGAGTTCGGATTACATGCCGTGTTCGGGTTACTCGAAAGAAAATTAATGAGATTCGGGTGACACGAAGAAATTCGTGTAATTAATTCGGGTCACGAAATACATCATTGACCGAATTGCAGGAGGGAGTTCGAGTTCGGATTACTCAACACGAATTCGTGTGACCCGTTCGTGTGACCCGAAACATCCATAAAATTTTGAATTATAAATACCATGCTCAGCACGCCACAACATCCATTGAATTGAACTATTTCTCAGCAATATTTTCACCTTTCTTTTCTGATATTATCTCACCGATATTTTTTTTCCTTTCTTCTCTGATTAATTATCTCGAGCTCTCTCACATCGAAGAAGAAGGATTATTTCGACTGCAAAAAATAAAAGGTATATTTATCGCTCAATTTCCAATAATGTTTATACTTGAAATATCAAAAATATTCAAATACTATTTAATTGTGTAAATTTTTAGTCAATAACCTAAATTTTTTATATTATTTGACAGATGAGTTTTTGAAAAAAAGTTATCATTCGTTTTAATGGCAAGTGGCAAGATTTGGACTATCACGGTGGAGAAGAACAAATATTGCCTGTGCATGTTGGTGTGAGCTATGCAACATTAGTAAATAATGTCCACTCTATTATTGAAGTTGATAGAACAAAACATGTTTATGTTCTATTTTCAATTAATTTTGATGGGAAAAAAAGAAGAAATATGAAGATAAAGAATGATTCTGATATAAATTACTTGTTCCAATTCAATGTTGAGCTTGTGATTTTTGTTAGCCTTCAGAATGCAACTAGCATTCCTCCAAAAGCTCCCTCATTTGGTCCATAATTTGACTTACCTGGATCCAGCTCTTTTCCGATACCGTACAATTCTAATCGTATGGATTATTTGACTGATTGGGATTCAAGCATGCAAATTCCGCAGGAATTTGATGGTTCTCGATTTGATGGTTGCGGTCCTTCAAATAATGTATGTGATGTTGGTGGTAATTGTGGTGGTGGTGGTAGTGGTGATGATGGTAGTAGTGATGATGATAATAACGACATAAATATCGATGATATCGATCTCGAAGATGTCGAGGTTCAGAAATATTGGCTTGAAAAATTTTGCAAATATTGTGAGAAAAAGGACATGTTCAACAAAAGATTGGTAAAAGAAGCGGTAACTGCAACTGCAACTGAATGGAGACGCTTTGATTTCGATCAATTAGTAGATGAAGAAGGTGCTCCAGCTCCTCCCCCTGGTCTTGGGTGGAAAATTCCAGGTAGACCTCCATATGTGTCTCCTTCTGAAGTTGATGATGATATGGACGAGAAATTTCATCCTGCAAATATACTATCTTTACAAAGAGGGTCTGTATTTCTCTCCAAAGATAGGTTGAAAAACGTTGTTGGGCGATATCATTTGGAAAAGATGTCTGACTATCGTATTCTAAAATCTGATAAGCAGCGCTATTCTGCCGTTTGTACAGATAAAACCTGTAATTTTTTGTTGAGCGCCTCCGGGAGGAGTTTTGGAGAGTGTACTTACTGAACGAGCATACGTGTCATTTTGACCCAAATCGCAAGGCACCTAAGCAGTTGCCTTCTAAGATGCTCGGTGAATACATGTCCGACAAACTATTAGTGGAAGGACAGATTATGACTCCGAAGCTAGTGCAGGGTCAACTTAAGAATGACTATTGTTTGACAGTCCGTTATGGCTTGGCATTGAGCATTCGCAACCATGCTATCTCGGTGATATATGGAGACCATCAGGATTCTTTCAGAATGATCCCATCGTACTTGCATATGTTGGAGGTGACGAATCCAGGTACCATAACTGATTATGTGGTTGATGCAAATACTGGAAAATTTAAATACATGTTTTATGCTTTGGGGGCTTCGGTATCTGGATTTCGTTATGCTAGACCAATTATTGTTGTTGATGGGACACACCTTCGGGGTAAGTATCGAGGAGTATTATTTGTTGCTGTTACAAAAGATGGTAACAATCAGATATTTCCACTTGCTTTTGGAGTTGGCGACGTCGAATGCGATGAGTCGCGGAAGTATTTCATGTACAAATTGAAAGAGGCCTTTGGTTGTCCAAAGGACCTCTTGATTGTTTCAGACGGGCACAAATCCATAGCAAATGCTATAAGAGAGGTATTCCCACTTGCGCATCACGAGTTATGTTGTTACCACGTTCAGAAGCATTTGGTTAAGTATGGTCAACATGTGGTTGCAATTTTCAATGTGGCAGCTTACAGCTATCGTATTGAGGACTATAATAAGCATATGGAAAGTTTAGAAATAGCATGTCCATCTGCAGCTACCTACTTGAAAGAAACTGTCGGTGAAAATAAATGGGCTCGTGTGAAGTGCCCAGTCCGGCGACTCGAGGTTATGAATTCAAATGCCGTTGAAAGCATGAACAACCGTCTTCTATGGGCTAGAAGGCTGCCCGTTTCTGCACTTCTCGAGGTATGTCGAACCATGGTTGAAGATTGGATATCTGATCGACATAAAAATGCAAATGAGTGTCCTGGACCTTTAACGAATCATGCATACGAGATATTGATGAAGGCGGTCGGATATGGATCGAACATGAACGTTCAATTTCTTAGTGATGGGGTGTTCAAGGTGACCTCTAACAGGAAAAATTATGTTGTGGACTTGAGAGAGCAAAAATGCAGTTGTATGATGTTCTAGTATGATATGATCTTGTGCAATCATGCCGCTGCAGCTATAAGGTACCTAAATCACGACCAAACTGTGTATATACATGATTACTATAAAGTGTCCACGCTTCGCCAAATGTGGGGACGGTCTGTGATTCCAGTACCTCACCCAAGTGATTGGTTCATTCCTGCTAACATCAAGGTAAAAGTTTGTGAACCACCAGACAATCCGAGGCAGGCAGGGCGACCAAAAGAAAGGAGACACACATCAGGGATTGAGTCCTCGACTCATACCCGTAAAATTCAAACATGCCTTAGATGCGGAGGCACAGGGCACAATAGAAAAACTTGCACTGCAGTTATTTCCCAACTATTTGAGGATTTCACAATGCAACCAACTCCGTCTTAAAAGGGACGTGCAAAAAAAAAAGTATAGTATATGTCATTCTGTTGACCACACTGCTCCAAAATGTCCAACTAAGCATCGTTTCGACCTAAATGAGCCCCCAGTTTAAAATTAGTTACATTTATTTAAAGTATTTATATGAATCAATTACGTTTTATTTGAACCGATTAAGTTTAATTTTAAATTGATTAAGTTTAATTTCAAATTGGTTAGGTTCAATTTCAAATCGGTTAGGTTCAATTTGAACAAATTATGTTCAATTTCAATCGACTAAGTTCAAATTTCAAATTGATTAAGTTAAAATTGAATCGATTACGTTTTATTTGAACCGATTAAGTTTAATTTCAAATTGATTAAGTTTAATTTCAAATTGATTAAGTTTAATTTCAAATTGGTTAGGTTCAATTTCAAATCGGTTAGGTTCAATTTGAACAGATTATGTTCAATTTCAATCGACTAAGTTCAAATTTCAAATTGATTAAGTATTTATATGAATCAATTACGTTTTATTTGAACCGATTAAGTTTAATTTTAAATTGATTAAGTTTAATTTTAAATTGATTAAGTTTAATTTCAAATTGATTAAGTTTAATTTCAAATTGGTTAGGTTCAATTTCAAATCGGTTAGGTTCAATTTGAACAGATTATGTTCAATTTCAATCGACTAAGTTCAAATTTCAAATTGACGGTGCTCGTAAAATTGAATCAATTACGTTTTATTTGAACATATTAAGTTTAATTTCAAATTGATTAAGTTTAATTTCAAATTGATTAAGTTTAATTTCAAATTGATTAACTTTAATTTCAAATTGGTTATGTTCAATTTCAAATCGGTTAGGTTCAATTTGAACAGATTATGTTCAATTTCAATCGACTAAGTTCAAATTTCAAATTGATTAAGTTAAAATTGAATCAATTACGTTTTATTTGAACCGATTAAGTTTAATTTCAAATTGATTAAGTTTAATTTCAAATTGGTTAGGTTCAATTTCAAATCAGTTAGGTTCAATTTGAACAGATTATGTTCAATTTGAATCGACTAAGTTCAAATTTCAAATTGATTAAGTTAAAATTGTATCAATTACGTTTTATTTGAACCGATTAAGTTTAATTTCAAATTGATTAAGTTTAATTTCAAATTGGTTAGGTTCAATTTGAATCAATTACGTTTAATTTGATACACAATAATCATTATAAAAACGAATTCAGTATCTACATCATCGCTAATCCTATCACTAATCTCTATCATCCCACTACACTACAGTATCTATATCATCGCTAAACCTCCATATAGATCGGGCCATACGTCCTCTAAATGCATAAATATCCGCCTCGGTCTTTCCATGAGAGAAAGACTGCTGAACGAGAGACTCTGTAGTCCGTATAGAATATGCACCACAAGAGGTCGAATCATCCTGTACATAGCATAAATCCTTCCTCGCTGTAGCAACTCGAAACGGCAGGGCGGCGCTCGTAAAATCCAGAACGCTGTAGAATGGTAGGAATTAAGCGACATATACCCGATGCCTGCCGTAATCTCAACTTCCAATATGCATCGTGTTCCTGCGCCATAGAATCGTGCATGATGATGATACCCTCTTCGAGTATAATGCGGAGAACAACCCAATGTCCGCTCCGGAGACGTATTCCAGATGGTCAACACCTGGATTGTTCAAAAAGTACATTGTCAGTACAATATCACACGAATAACTAATACAAATAAATAACAAAACATGCCATAAATTATCACCTCGCGTAACTCCCACCATGGGCGATGATCTCCCCAAAATGGTCTCAGACCGTGAATGTGGCTGATCAAGAAATCGAGATCATCATCGTCAATACTCAATGAACCTCCTCTCCTATTGGAGTTATTCCATACATTGATACACGTAGCCTAATATAAAATAATTTTGCCACTAACGAAGCACTCAATTAATTTGGAATAAATTTATTAATATTTTTTCATTACCAAGAAGCTTGTATGAACCAAAACCCTATGAGCGGCCCAATCATCGAGCCATCGCACGCCAACAAATCCGGGATCAAACCGTAGGATCCCCATATATACATCCAGATGCTGGATATCATTTAAATTTCAAATAATTTAAACATTTTCAATAACTACATGTTTCAATAAGAGATTACGTACATATAAATTGAAAGACTTACTTTTGTATCTATCAATCTGGATCCGTCCTGTAGCATCAAAAACCAGGAGGCACTAGCTCCGAATGCAGCACCAACATTGACACTACAATTTACTTTTTGTTGAAGTACGGAAAATTTTAGTAAATAATATTGGATTTACAATTTAACTCACCTCTCGCCGCTGTCCAACCACCTGTTATACGCGTCCTCATCCAAGTCCTTCCTCTTCCGAACTACAGTGGTCGAGAAGGGGGGATGCGGTTTGTATGACCTATACTGCAGTCTAGGCACATCACACGCATATGCTCGAATAGGAATAGGAGAGTACTCAAGCGGGATAGGGCTCAGATCCACAGTGGAAGAGGATGGTCGAGACCTAGGGGCAATCTCTCGTGGTGTCATCAACGTCTCAGCAGGAAGAACCGGGGGGGTAACTGTCGGGACCGAGGCTCCATCAGCATGATGATCGAGACTCGCAGTGTGCTCTACTGGGACCGAGGCTCTCTCAGAATGAGTACCGAGACTCGGAGTGTGCTCTACCGGGACTGATGCTCCGCCGGGGCTAGGGACACCCACAGTCTGCTCGGCGGGAGACGACACTCCATCCACACGAGTCTCTATCGGCAACGATGATCCGCCAGCGTCGGGGACTCTCTCAGTCTGCTCGGGGGGAATAGGGGCTCCGTCAAATCGAGGCTCTGTCGGAATCGAGGCATGAGAAGGAAAATCGCGCATAAGATCATTAATACCTCCAAAGTCCCATGCCGGCGTATCAAGAGGAGCAGACTGACCCACTACCTCATCAATATGTCGACATAACTTGCCCACTGCGTCATCAACATATCGACGCATCTGCTCGACCGATGAATCCATATATGTACGCATATGGGTGACAAGAGTATCAAAATCAGTAATCGGTGCAGTCTCCTGAGTACCCCGTGCCGAAGAAGATGCTGTCTGGTGAGAACCCCGTATAGGAGAACTATGGAGCGGCAAATCAGTATGCACAGGCTCACGAGGCTCTACTGATGACTCACGTCCATGAATATGATATAAAGGGTCAGAAATAACCGGACCAGATGTCCGCTATCGGGTAATACGCTCTCCGGCTAGATCACCGACAGAAGCATCACCATCACGAGCCCTCCCCTTCCCCTTCCCCTTACCCCCACCCTTCTTGCATAGGGCCATCCTGTGCGTATACTGCAGCCGCTCGCTCGCAGCATCACTAATGGACTGCATATACAGCTCCTGCTCCTCCTCAGGTGTCGGAGATAACACCTCAAAACAATCAATATAAATACAATTCAATGATTCATTTTCGGTAATTATTACCTTAAATATCTACAAAAGTTTTTACGTATTGAAAACCTATAATTGATTACCTCATCATCGAAGAATGTGGTAAAATCAACATGACCCGGCTTCTTCAACTTCCAGCGTGTACAACGAGGTTGCTGGATGAAAGAAGCTCCGAGCATGGTCCCACATTTGGAGCCTAACGAAGGTATAGCCTCGCAAGCCCATATCTGAAAATAATAATTGAATCCCAACATAAGAAACAATAACAATATTTATTCTGAGTTTGAGTATATAATTAAGTTAATGAATGCGAGAACGTACTATAATAGCGTATATGTTACCATAAAAATGGTAACTCGGATCCAGACCAGCGGGGACCTCAGTGGGAACATCGCTCAAATACGTAACCAAAATCTGATATGAATATAAGCCTCATGGAAAGCTCTCCCACCGAGTCTGGTCCTCAACCAACGTCCACAACCACCGGTCAGCAATACGCTTGCCACTATCCACACCGAATATCAAATAGCAGACACACAGCACCTTAGCGACCTTCAGCGCATCACCGGGATGCTCTCTAAAATATCCAGCAGCAAATCGATCACGAATACGGTCTAAGATCTACCCCCCACGACTGAGCAACGGATACCGATCGTACACGCTCCCCTCCGGTGGAACATCGTCCCCGTGTACTTCAAAGTCGGAGTCTCCGAATCGCAAGCCGGTGACTAACGCATACTCATATCTAGAAAATCGAATAAATCGATGACCGAGCCTAAACCAAAACTCATCGGCCTGTGCATCCGGTCTAATCACCTCGTTCGAGAACAAGGCATGCAATGCGGCATTAGATACAACCACCCACCCCCACCCCCCACTCCTCCCGGACAAAGTGTCCAAGACACGACTCTCTAAACTCCCTAATAATGTCATCACCTACACTCCGCAGCTCAGTAACAATCGTCTTAACAATCCCTAACCTAACATACCCATTTATGGAGCATTTCGAACCTCGCATATTCGGCCTCTTCCAAACAACCTGCCGATTCAAATTTATCTTAATTTTAGCTTCATGCGGGTGTATTGAGGTAATATGTAATCGGGAAAAAGTAAGTGGACAATTCGAGTAACAGTGGGATTTATTCGATTTATTTCCATCGAGTTATTCTAATTCAACTTGAGACATCATAATTCAATTTCAATCATCTAATGCAATTCGAGACATTCTAATACAATCCGAGTCATCCTAATTCTAGTAGTTTTATGTCAATTCGAATAATCATAAATCAATTTGCGTCATTCTAACTGTGGAAGGACATTAGTCTTCTAAATTAATTTGAGAAATCCTAATTGGTCAATTAGTCCAATTTGAGTAACTTATAAACTATATTCGAGTAAGACAAATAAAAAAAACGAAATAAACTAACTAAACGAAATAAACTAACTAAATGAAGCAAACTAACTAAATTCGACAAGATATCCATATTTATAACATTCCCAAATTCGAATTGAAACTCGAATACGAATTACCAAGGTTACATAAATAATCAATTCAACACGACATCAATTCAATCGATATCAATTCATACATAAAGAATACGATATCAACACACGATAAGTATTTAGGGTTGGCCGGCGCTATTTAATTCTCAAATTCAAATTTCTCTATTTTAATTTATTTTTTTCATCGTGTAAATCGAATGCAAATCTTATAATTCGAATGCAAATCGTGTAAATCAAATGTAAAACGTGTAAACCGAAATCGTGTAACGAGAATACTCGAGTGACACAGAAATAAAATCTTACCTGGTTTTTGGCGGCGGCTTCGGCGGCAGCGGCAGCGGCGGCGGGCTCGGAATCGGCATTACCGTCGGCGGCGCTATTCGGGGAACGCCTTAAATTCAGGGAAGTCGAATTCGCCATCGAGGAGGAGGAAATAATTCGGATTCTTGAAACTAAGATTCGTGAAACTCGAATTCGTCAGATTCGTGAAACTCGTGAAGAAGGAAGAAGACGACCGGAGTCTTGCTTGATATTGCGATATTTCTTACACGCAAGTGCACGTTATCGTTTACAAGTAATAAAGTGATAAGTAGAGTATCGTTCCCACGAGGACTGAATCTCTAACTACCGATTTTTATGTATTCCAATTTTATTTGAACAATCGAATTTGGGTTTTGCAATTAATAACTAAAAGAACTACTAAAAAACTAAACAGTAGAAAACAATAGCTTGAATAAAGGAAATCAAATGATGAATAAGTCTAGGATTCTGAATCCACCTCGGTTTATCCAAATTCACTCTCGATTATCCGTAATAAATAATTTTCCCAATTTATTGAAGGCGGAGATTGCTAATATATTCTACCGCCTCTCCCGAGGTCAATAGATTTATCTACAGGCGAATAACGCACTCTATCCCTAGGTGAATTAATTCGTCAATAGGCGAAAAGCATAAAATCTCCCAAAGGCCACGTAGTTCCTATGAGTATATTCCTATCTCACAGAATAAAACGGTCCTCACCAATAGTTCCTCACCAATTCTCCTCTCTCAATTCGAATTGAATGATTAAATCAATACAACTATTGGCCAGATAATTGCAAGCATTAAACACAATTGGGAAAACTCAACAAAAAGGTAATTAATTGGATAATCTCAAGCAATTCGTCAAAACATAGGTTTCATCAAAACCCTAGATTAGAGCTTTAGCCTGACATACTAATAATTGAAAATACAGAATAAATAAATGAAAGCATAAAAATCAAACGCAGATGAAGCTCGGATTCCTCCGTTCTTCAGCTTCCGCCCTCTGCCTTTGAAGTCTTCTGCTTCCCTCTTCTTCTGCCGTCTCCAAGCTTAAGCTCCAAAAGATAAAAGATCCAAAGATCCAAAAGATAATTAATTAGGGTCTTAAACCCTATTTATAGCTCAGCACATCCTCTAAATCGCGTCCGTATCAGTAGGTTGAAAACTGGCTTCGAAACGGCCCTAATCCGCGTGGACATACAAAAACCGCTAAGTGTGCCGCGGCACACTAAATCTGTGCCGCGGCACATCACCTTCAGCTGGATGCCAGGGCGTCCTTAAATTCTTCTGTGCCGCGGCTCACCTGGGTTGTGCCACGGCACAGAGTACAGTTTACTCTGCGCGTGCTGGGTGTCTTCCTGTGCCGCGGCCCTGCTTCCTTGTGCCGCGGCTCATAGCCTATATTTGCCGTTTTCGTTCGTTTTGCCTCGTTTTAGCTTCCGGACTTCAATTTCCTGACAAATATACCAAATTAAGGCATTAAAGGCTCATTTAATCAATTTCACTCTCCAAATTAATACAAAATAATGATAAATAAGCGTATAAAAATACGCCTAACAAATACCCCCAAACTTAAGCCTTTGCTTGTCCTCAAGCAAAAAGAATTAATTTCAATAAAATAATGCCGTGAATCATCGTGCGACTCGTAGTGTTCAACCTAATCAATACTATCCTGTAATTCTCTCTAAATAATACGAGTGTCATAATAGCGAGCTGCACTCAGAATAATGATTCCGCAAAGTAATCAAGTTCAGTCCTAATCACTCGTTCATGAAGAAAATCCAGCTCAAAGATTAACAAAACGTGAGTCAAATCGACCGTCAATATGAAAGGCTAAAATAAACAAGCTAGTTCGTCCCGTTCCACAGTCTAATGGCACAATTTTCACGAGTTTCATAACAAATAAACCCTGACAAGATCCCCTTATATATATGTTCAAGAATTTGATTCGAGTTGACCACTAGGTTAGGATCTCGGGATGTTTCATCGGGATAATCCTAGGGTGGAACTTCCATTCTCATGTATTAGGAAACCGTTTGACGTAAAAGACACTCATGGAGCACATGGATGCTTCTAGTTACTAAGTTCCCGTCTACAGCGGAGAAACAACTCGAATATATAATTCCGCATGTCCGAATCAAGATCGCCGTTTTACGCGAGAGTAAACAACGGGTCACGTGAATGCCCCCGGTTACTAGGCTCCCTATCATTGGCACATGTGAAATCTCTACATCACTAATCAGGGTCGTCGTTTTACGCAAGAGTAAACAACGGGTCACGCGAATACCCCCGGTTACTAGACTTCCCTTCATAGAACAACATTATCTCGACTTTTGGGAAAAACTGACCGACTCTAAACTCACTCTAAGTGCCAACACGACTAATGTAACTGGACGACTAACTAACCGAAAAATGTAACCAAACGTATCGACGGTGATTTTAAAACAAGTATGCATCCTCTCTTATCTGCCAAGACCTCTACAATCACGAAAAAATTTTGGACCTAAATGAATACTAAGCAGAAACCGAAATTACTGCTACAACTCGACTAGAACTCGACCGTTTCTTCAGAGATAAAAACAGTGTCGTAACATCAGTATCACACAAATAGAAGCATGAAAAAAAATTCACGAATAGAGAAAAATTAAGACAAGCAAGGCTATCGAAAAAAATAACACAAAGTAATGAAAAGTGCAACGAAATAAAGTACAACAATGAATGTAGCAAATGAAAGTAAATCCCCCCCCCCCAAACTTAGGACGTACATTGACCTCAATGGACAAAATATGATATGCAGTAAAAGTAAAAGGTCAAGTACTCCCCTCCAGTCCTCTCACGAGATGGTGCCGGCATCATCCGGTGAGCTTGCACGCTTCTATATCATGCGGAGTGTGAATAAATGAGCTTGCATCATCAAAAAGGAAGTTAAGTACGAGCTCTCAAGTTTAACATGATGTAATGGTTGGGGATAATGTAATTCGATAACATGATTCATTGCATATAATTTGAAAATGCATGGCTTACCAATTTTTCATTGCTGCAATTTATCAAACACTTTGTGTGCACCAGTTAAAATGAAGAACAAAAATATTGATGGTTAAGTCCAAATCCCAAAAATAACAACACAGATAATAATCCTGAATAACGACAACAATCACCACCAATTCGTTCATAAATATCAATTTCATCACAATGTCAAATTCCCCATATTCCAACTCCATTTTAGAAATAACATTGAAGAACAACTAGCAATATATAACTTCAATACTTTTCACATCAAGAATCACTTATGATTTAGAAATCAAGAATTACCTGGAGAATTTGAGAAGGAGACTAATATAATGGTATCTACTGACCTCATTGTGCGAAGGAAGGAAGGGAAGGAAGGAGGGACCTTGTGCAGGCCGATCGACTGTATGCACCCTCCCTGGGAGCTTTTATTTTGCGACGGGGGCCGCGGCACAACATAAGTGAGCCGCGGCCCAGAGTACAGTCGGCCTGGGGCGCATTTGTCATACTTCCGGGTGTCGCGGCTCAGTTTGGGCGTGCCACGGCTCATTTGCCCCGTGCCGCGGCACAAAGTACAGCCTCCTGGGCGTTTGTTGGACATTTGGTGTGTCGCGGCTCAGGGTTAGTGTGCCGCGGCTCAGTGACCTGGTGTGCCGCGGCTCAGTCAGATCGTGCCGCGGCACAGGGTACAGTTTGATCGGCCATTTTTCATCAGCTGGTGTGTGCCGCGGCTCACTTTTGTTGTGCCGCGGCCCATCATTAAATTCCTCCCCTTTGCTGATTCCTGCACAGAATTTTTACACGAAAACATCAAGACGAGAGGGAAGGACGGATCAAAGAAGAATGACGACAAAGAAAGACTCTAAAAATGCAAGAAAACAATAAAGAATCTACAACTAATACTCGGGTTGCCTCCCGAGGAGCGCTAAGTTTATAGTCTTCAGCCGGACTTTTCTCGCATTCATCCGGCGGTGGATAAGGCGACGCTCGTTTTCTGCGTGTCTATTGGATTTCCCAAGTATGCCTTCAACCGTTGTCCATTAACTTTGAATTTTCGGGCATATTTTTGAACTTCTACTGCACCATGTGGAAACACTTGAACTACGGTGAACGGTCCCGACCATCGTGAACGCAATTTCCCGGGAAATAACTTTAAGCGAGAGTTAAATAGCAACACCTCTTGTCCCGGAACAAATTCTCTCTGCGTGATGTGCTCCTTACTGCACCATGCCAAATCTTTGTCCGCTCCTTAAAAAGCATTAAGAACAGTAAGAAGAATCCAATTCAATAGAATAACGAGTAAATCGAAATAATAAATAATCAAACCATCATGAAATTGGCTACAATCAAAATCCTACTCGAATAAATCTAAAAACTAAGATGCAGAAAAACAATAGGGATCCGTGGTCTTATCGTCGCCCCACAAATTTACACCTTCTTTTCCCCTTGATTTCTTCCGCCGAAAACTGTCGCGAATTTTAGGGAATTGAAAAAACCCCGTACAAGGAGAATAATACTGTATTTATAATCCCCCCTCTTTTCTCATCTAATTGCTGTGCCCTTTTTTTTTTATCATTTCTTTTCTCCACCCAGTGCTCCTCACGGCACCCACCAAAAAAAAACCCCTGCGGCCCAAAGCTTACATCCGCGGCCCAATTATCAGTCAGCATATTTACTTTCCTCCCACACACCACAAATATTTGTTAGAAGCAGTGGCGTCTTTTTGGGCTTTCTGTGCCATTGACTCACTGTGTCTTGCACACAGACTGACAGTGCGCACATCATTGGTTGTCTTCGTGCATATTCACTTGCCACAGTGGCCATGACTAAAATCGCTATTTTTGCCCGTTTTTCATCGTTTTGGCTTTCGAACTCCGATTTCCTGCAAAACATATAAAAATAATACATTAAAAGCTCATTTATGCTGATTTAGGCTCACGATGGATATAAAATAATGATATAAAAGCGCATAAAAATACGCCTAACAAATACCCCCAAACTTGAGCCTTTGCTTGTCCTCAAGCAAACAATTTTCAATTTTAAACAAAATGTATCGTGAATAATCATACAAATCCATAGTGCTCAACTTAATCAATACTACCCTGAAAATCTCAAAGAATAATACAAGTATCGTAATAGTGAGTCACGTCCCGGACACTGATTCCACAAAGTAACCAATTTCAGTCCTAATCAATCGTTCATGAAGAAAATCAAGCTCGAAGATTAACAAGCGTGAATTTAACCGACCGTCAATATGAAGGATTAGATTAAACAAGCCAATTCGCCCAGTCCCACAGTCTAGTGGCAAAATTCAAGAGTTTCATTATCAAAATTACGCCTAGGAAAGCATTCCCTTATGTATGATCAATAATATGATTCGAGTTAACCACTAGCTCGGATCTCGGGATGTTTCATCGGGATAATCCTAGGGTGGAATCCCATTCTCATGCATTAGGGAACCGTTTGACGTAAAAGACACTCATGGGGCACATGGATGCTTCTAGTTACTAAGTTCCCCTCCACAGTGGAGAAACAACTCGAATAGCTATTTCCGCATGTCAAGGTTGCTGTTTTACGCGAGAGTAAACAACGGGTCACGTGAATACCCCCGGTTACTAGGCTTCCTATCATCGGTAATGTGATATTTCTAAATTATTAATCTATTCAGGGTCGTCGTTTTACGCGAGAGTAAACAACGGGTAACGTGAATACCCCCGGTTACTAGACTTCCCATCATAGAACAATCAATAACTCGACTTTTTTCTTGGGAAAAACTGTCCGTCTCTAAACTCAATCCGAGGGCCAACAAGACTCATATTACTGGACGACTAGCTACACGAAAAATTTAACCAAACGTATAGACGGTGATTTGAAAACACGTATGTCTCTTTTCTTATCTGCTAAAATTTCTACAAAAACGATAAAATTTCGGACCTAATTGAATATTCAATAGAAACAGAAATCATTGATCGCAACTCGACCAAAAGTCAATTGTTTCTTCAAAGAGAAATCAGTATCGTAACATCAGTTTTACACATGGAAGCACGAAAAATTCACGAAAAATTCAAGCTTGCAAAAACCATCAACAGCATGCAAAATAAAGTCCACTACACATAACATTATCAATAATAAAACTCATGTGAAAATAAAAGAGATAAGGAAAAGTGAAACTTATTCCAAATGTCTTCTTGAACACCAGCACATGTCTGAGTGGAAACGTCGGTCAATCCATACTTCAAATAATGCCCAACATCACGAGGGACCCCCAAACTTAGTCTCTAGTCATGAGATAACAATAAACATTAAATCAAGAAAGACTAGAATATGAAGAGTAATAACTCATAGGGTTATAAAGAAATATCAGAGAAATAAGGGCCAACAAGAATACACGAATCCAAACGAAATACAAAACAAAGGAAAATAATTAATAACGAAAAATCAAATAAAAACAACTAACTAGAAAGCAAGTAAAAATGATGGGTTGCCTCCCATCCAGCGCTCTATTTTACGTCTTGAGCACGACGTGGCGAAAAAATTTAACGTGGCTTTTTTCTTGGGAGATTGCCAAATGCCCCCTTCTTGCAATCTATAAGCCTCTTATTCCATAGGGGAGGCTTTGACTCATGCCCGGTTGCCAAAAATAATGAATAAGAATAATTATGCGGACAACCAAAAAATGATGGAAGAATATAATAATGATAAAGCATGAAAAAATAAGTAGAGTTCGAATGGGCAAATAATAAAGAATTATCATGCACAACCTCATTAGAACTCGAAAAATCAGCCTCAACAAAATCATGAGTAATGGGGTCAATCTCTCCCATTATGTATTTAGGAAAAATTATGCGTGGCACCGTTAATAAAATTTTTGGCACATAAGTATTTACCTTATTAGTCGAAGTTTGATGACAATTTAATGGAATTTCTTTGGAAACATCATCAATGATAACTTCTTCTCTAGGCTCATCACACTTTATGAAATTATTAGGTGCTGGGGGATCGACCCTAAAACTCAACATGTCATTCTTCTCAACCTCCCCCTCAACTTCACTACTAAATATATGAGCTGGAAAATAACCATAGTGAATCTCAAGACCACGACGTGCACATTCTAGCTCAAAAAGAGTACAATCAGGATTTTTAAGAGTGTCTACACATTGTTCAAGCATGGTCTTTTGTTTTGGGGAGGGAAATTTGACCCTATTTGGCAAATTATTAAGAACATCGAAATTTATGAAATGCCAAGGGCCACGATACTCATAGGAAAACATAATGAATAAAATAAAAATATAGAGACTAAACAAAGAAAAAAAAAACTTCAAATTAAAATTAGAGTCGCTTGGTATTGATATTAGCGAAAAATCAGTCCCCGGCAACGGCGCCAAAAACTTGTTGCGATATTTCTTACACGCAAGTGCACGTTATCGTTTACAAGTAATAAAGTGATAAGTAGAGTATCGTTCCCACGAGGACTGAATCTCTAACTACCGATTTTATGTATTCCAATTTTATTTGAACAATCGAATTTGGGTTTTGCAATTAATAACTAAAAGAATTACTAAAAGACTAAACAGTAGAAAACGATAGCTTGAATAAAGGAAATCAAATGATGAATAAGTCTAGGATTCTGAATCCACCTCGGTTTATCCAAATTCACTCTCGATTATCCATAATAAATAATTTTCCCAATTTATTGAAGGCGGAGATTGCTAATATATTCTACCGCCTCTCCCGAGGTCAATAGATTTATCTACAGGCGAATAACGCACTCTATCCCTAGGTGAATTAATTCGTCAATAGGCGAAAAGCATAAAATCTCCCAAAGGCCACGTAGTTCCTATGAGTATATTCCTATCTCACAGAATAAAACGGTCCTCAACAATAGTTCCTCACCAATTCTCCTCTCCCGATTCGAATTGAATGATTAAATCAATACAACTATTGGCCAGATAATTGCAAGCATTAAACACAATTGGGAAAACTCAACAAAAAGGTAATTAATTGGATAATCTCAAGCAATTCGTCAAAACATAAGTTTCATCAAAACCCTAGATTAGGGCTTTAGCCTGACATACTAATAATTGAAAATACAGAATAAATAAATGAAAGCATAAAAATCAAACGCAGATGAAGCTCGGATTCCTCCGTTCTTCAGCTTCCGCCCTCTGCCTTTGAAGTCTTCTGCTTTCCTCTTCTTCTGCCGTCTCCAAGCTTAAGCTCCAAAAGATAAAAGATCCAAAGATCCAAAAGATAATTAATTAGGGTCTTAAACCCTATTTATAGCTCAACACATCCTATAAATCGCGTCCGTATCAGTAGGTCGAAAACTGGCTTCGAAACGGCCCTAATCCGCGCGGACATACAAAAACCGCTAAGTGTGCCGCGGCACACTAAATCTGTGCCGCGGCACATCACCTTCAGCTGGATGCCAGGGCGTCCTTAAATTCTTACGTGCGCGGCTCACTGGGGCGTGCCGCGGCACAGTACTGATTACTCTGCGCTCGGTGTCTTCTGTGCCGCGGCCCTGCTTCCTTGTGCCGGCTCATAGCCCAATTCTTTATTTTCACCCGTTTTGCCTCGTTTTAGCTTCCGGACTTCAATTTCCTGACAAATATACCAAATTAAGGCATTAAAGGCTCATTTAATCAATTTCACTCTCCAAATTAATACAAAATAATGATAAATAAGCGTATAAAAATACGCCTAACACTTGAACCTCGAATTCAGATTCGTGAAGAAGGAAGAAGACGACTCGAGTCTTTGTTTTCGTTAAACTCGTTTCAGATTCGTGAAGAAGAAAGCCAGCCTCGAGTATTGTTTTAAAGATGAACTCGAGTATTTCGAGTAATGTTCTTACCCGAATTCGGGTAATATTCTTACTCGGATTCGTGAAACTTTGTATTCGTGAAACTCGAATATTCGAGTAATGTTCTTACCCGGAGTCGTGAAGAATGAAGCCAGCCTCGAGTGTATAAAGAGGAACTCGAGTACTTCGAGTAATGTTCTTACCCGAATTCGGGTAATATTCTTACCCGGATCCGTGAAACTTTGTTTTCGTGAAACTCGAATATTCGAGTAATGTTCCTACCCGAATTCGGTTTTCGTGAAGAAGGAAGCCCGCCTCGAGTATTTCGTGAAAATTTGTTTTCGTGAAACTCGAATATTCGAGTAATATTCTTATCTGAATTCCTGACACGAAGTCTGTATTCATAATTACCCAAATTCGTGTGACACGAAGTCATTCGGGTAATTATGTTCGTGTTACACGAAATAAAATATTGTATTTTTTTAATATGACTCAAAATTTTATTACTCGAAATTAAAATAAATAATTCGATTATATTCGAATAAAGGTCAAATTCGACAATTTGAGTATCAAAAGAGTTGTTACTAAATTTGGGACAAAAATGAATATTACTATATTTAAAAGGACAAAACAAGCTATTTATGCATGTTTGTTATAACAATATATAAATGTGCTCTTAACAAAGTAGGTCTTTTACCGTTGAGTTTGTCGATGCTCAAGAAGCATTATCTTCCTTTGAGGGATATTCTCTGCTGAAACCTTTTCTTCTTGCAATAATTATAATATAGTTTAATATATTAAATAAGATATTGCATATTATTCAATTTACTTTGTAAATTATTTGCTTTTCCGAAATATCGAACCTCCAAATTTTTTTTAATGACTTAAAAAGGATAGAATTTATCAAATTTAAAGGGTATTACTAAACACCGCCCTAAATTACTAGACACCGCCCTATAATATTATTTTTTTGTCCATTTCACAATATTTTATTATTTCTACCCAACACACCAACACAAGTTTTTCGAATTGAAATCTAGAAACAATTTTTCATTTATTCTACAGAACACACAATCAAATATATATCGTCAATATCATCGACAACTACGAAAATGGACGAAAATTCACATCTGGAGGTAATTTTTCGGAGAAAATGACGCAGGCGTCTGAATATTCCGCTTGTTCCATGGTACAGGCGTCCACAGATTCCGCCTAAACCATGGTGCAGGCGTCTGATACGGACGCTCCGTCCTAGGTCTAGGCGTTTAAACCAGGCGCCTGAACCATGGTCTGGACATCCGATTCAGACGTCTGTGCCATGGCTAGGCGTCCGATTCAGACGTCTGTACCGTGGCCAGGCGTCCAAGCCAGACGCCTGTACCATGGTCCAGGCGCAATTTTTGGACGCCTGGACCCTTTTTTAGCATGATTTTAAATTTTAATAATAATATTATTGGTATTATTATTAACATTCTGTCAATTAAAAATTTCAGGTTATATTGGAAGAATTTGAAGGTGACGGCGTTGATTATAGTGGTTATTTCGTTAATGACGAAATATTCGCTAGTGATTGTGATGCGATTGGTTGGGCGAAAAAAATTGCTCTTCAAATTGGTTTCGAGTTGATCATTTCCTCGTACAAGAATAAAGGAAAGACAAAACTATTGAGATGTAACCGTGGTGAACGGTACATAGAGGTATTAAGATATTTGGATGTCGCTGTTCGAAAGGACACAAAGACGAAAGCATGCAAGTGTACATTTCAGATAAAGGCCGAACAATTCTATGACTTGAGTGGTTGGATAATCAGACCGATCTCTGGGAGTAAGGGTATGCACAATCACTCATTTATTGTATATCCGGAGGGGCATCGTCAAATGAGTGGACTGAGTAAATCGGCCAAACAAGTTGTTCGTGAGATGAGTGCTGCTCAAGCCAAGTCGTGTGCCATCTTGGCGGCCGTTCAGAATAAATTTCCCGAGGACAAACCGACTAGACGACATATCTATAATTATAGAGACCACTTGAGGAAGCATGATTTTGAAGAAAGAGATGTCGTCGGTCAGTTTCACCATTTGGCTGTGACGAATAACTACGTACATTGGACGCAGGCCGACCCAGATACAAATGCTGTTACCCACGTGTTCATGGCACATCCAACATCAATCAACTTAATCCGGACCTACAGATGGTTCATTGGCATGGATTCTACCTACAAAACGAATAAGTATAAGATGCCATTTCTCGAGATAGTCGGGATGACTCCATGTAACATAAACTTCCTAATCGCCTATGCAATTATAAAAGATGAGACCGAATCGAGCTATGCGTGGGTGTTGGAGAAGTTGAAAATTTTACTTGGGTTTGATGTTCATCCGACGGCTATTGTTACGGATCGCGAGTTGGGATTGATGCGTCCTATTGGAGAGATATTTCCACAGAGTGCCCACTTGCTTTGCACATGGCATATTAATAAGGATGTTGAAGACAAGGTCTACAGAATTTGTGGAAAAGATAAAGAAATGGGCCAAAAGTTTAAAAATGGGAAATTAAAGAAAATCATGGAAGCGGCGACCGAAGAGGAATACGATCAAGCGGTGCAACTCATGAAGGATATATGGAGATGTAATCCTAAGGTGATATCCTACGTTGAGGGTACATGGCTGAAATACAAGGAGATGTTCGTTGTTGCGTGGACGAATAAAGTGCTTCATTTTGGAAACACAACCACTTGTAGAGTAGAGAGTGCACATGCCGAGTTAAAGCAATGGCTTAATTCTTCCACTGGAGCCCTCGATACCGTCTGGACCAAAGTGAACCAGGAGATTGAATCACAACTTACGCAGATCAGATACACACTTGAACAGTCTAGGTGTCGTACAGGCGTGGTGTACTCTGGTTTTCCGTTCAACTACTTGCGCTGTCGTGTTTCCCATCATTGTCTGCGGTTACTGTCGAATGAATTGACACGTATGAGAGAATTAAGTGATCAAGTGTACCATCGTTGTGGTTGTGCACTCCAAACCACCCATCAGATTCCTTGTGCGTGTGAGCTCAAGAGACTTATGGAATCGCGGATCCCATGTAGTGTTAGTCGTCTTCACATATTTTGGCAAACACTTATTATTAGTGATGGTGTGGACACGACCGAGTTTGTCGATTCTTCTATCGGTGCTTAATCGGAGGACCAGCGGTACTTCCAGGACCTTGTCGATGAATTTGTTGTATGTTCCTTAATTATTAAAATTTTCGTTTTTGTTGATCTTTATAGTTGATAGTTGATTTACTTTTTTGTTGATCGTGATAGTTGACAGAACGTTTTCGTAAGCAGAAGAGAAAAAAACAAACAAAAGTACAGTGCCAAATGCAAAACGAAAGTGCCAATCAATATACAAAATACAAAAAAAAAAACGAAAGTGCCAATCAAAATACCGTCTTACACAAAACAAACAAAATACAAAATCAGTTGGTCAAATGCCAATCCCTCATGTACTCCTCAAGCATCGTCGTCGCTTCTTCCGCCTGGTCTGGGGGAAGGTGTCTAATACAGTGCTGGGTAATACCGGCCAATCGACTCACCCGCTGTAAAAAATATAGACAATATAATACAATGAGTAATGTATGATGAAATCAAACAAAGTGCAAAGTTAAAGAACATACGTAATCGCTGCTGGAACGAGAAGGGATCACTGATCCAGGTGCCCTACACTCGACCTCCATCGCGGCATGACCTGAAAATCGAGTCCATAAGTACGCCGCCACCCCCCAGTGAGTACTCAGTAGCTCCAACCGCGATACTCCAAGAACCTCCATCACATCCACCTGCAACTGTGTAGATGTGCTATCGGCATCAACCAATCGCCCCTCGACAGGAATGCGAAGGATCTGCCACACATCATGTAACATGATGGTCATCTCTCCGAACGGCATGTGAAAAGAGTTCGTATCGGGCTGCCACCGCTCAACGAACGCAGAAATCAACGGGGAGTCAATATGTCTGAACATGGCGTCCGTCAGGTGGGATAACCAAGTCCCACTGATCCGACTCACTAAAGAGGGTGACATCACTGAGCGCCACTGACTCAAGCTCTGACAAGCAGCAGTCCTGGTGTGACACTTCAGCAAACCTCTCATATCTCCAGTCCAGATATGCGCGGCGACATGCCCACCGAAACTCGAGATAACGCTGCCGTCGATAGGACCACCAGGCATCTCCTCAGTAACCATTCAAGATGTGTCATCCTCTGCCCTACGTCGTTTACTACTGGTAGACCCAGAAGTGACAAACCTCCCCCCTCTCCCATTCCGAACCCGGCACGAAAAGGAAGAAGAATCATCACCGCCCTCCTGATCGTCGGCCTCATCGTGCGAATAATACTCGCTCGAATCCTCAGTACCAAAATCAGTATAAGGTACGTCCTCGAATCCCTTACGCTCTGCCACCCGCCGTCTACGAACGGAAGCATCAACACCACGAGCTCTGGTGTGACGCGTTCCAGAACCCATCAACTCTGTGACTAGCGGCATAGATCTGCATTAGCAAACAATACAACTAATAAGTAATAATCATACAAACAATACACATTATTAATTATTCATTGAAAATTTTATTTTTTTCCAAAAAAATGACCGGCGCGTCCGGCCAGGACGCCTGAACCAAGGCAGGGGCGTCTGGTCTGGACGCCACAACCATGGTTCAAGCGTCCGTCACAGACGCCTACTCCAGCGGCTAAGCGTCCGATCTGGACGCCTGTGTACGGTTTGGACGTCCGACTTGGACGTCTATACCATGGTTGGGCGTCCGCCCTGGACGCCTGCGCCACGGACAGGCGGAATCGGCGGACGCCTGTGCCATGGCCAGGCGTCATCGTCGGACGCCTGTGACAAATTAACGGCCGCAGCCTCTGTCGTGCACTCCGACACGGCGGCTGCGGCCAAAACACCAGTGAAACGAAAAAATATAGTTACCGGAGCTTTTCCTTTTCCGGTCATGCCGGCGGACGGTGGCGGTGTGGCGGCGGAAGGCGGCGGTGCGGCTAGTGGGGTATTTACGATAGGTCGAGAGAGAAAAGTATTAAGAAATTAGGATTACAAATCTGTTTAATATGAATTAAGGGCAAAAAGGTAATATTATAGGGCAGTGTCTAGTAATTTAGGGAGTGTTTAGTAATTCAAAATTTAAACTAAAAGGTGTATCTTGCTCTGCCTTTTTGATTGTTCCCTTCACATTTATTCTATTAGTATTTTGAGGGATGGGGGTGGGGGGATTTTTTTTTTTTTTTAAAAAAACTCAGATATTCCAAAACATAAAAAATAATGCCATCGACGGATATCTTCAAAAAATCCAACTTATGAATTTTTGTCCAATATTTTTATGAGTTTCTTTGCAACCTCTTCTAATACATATGGATATTTAGTTTCATTTTTCTGTTGACTTCATTTTTAGTTTCCACAAAATAAAATTGGAAGCATTTGGGAATTTAATCATTCATTTTCAATCTTGAAAATTCACGAACCATTTCTCGTACATGAAAATAAAAAATTCCTCATCTGGAATATATAGTTACTTATCTAATGGTGTAACTCTGGTGTGTGAGCCGGTCTAAGACCGAGTATCTCTGTTGTAATTTTAGTGGTGCGGCCAACGATGAAGTAGCAGAGGTTATGATTGCGGATCAGATCGTACCCCGTACGGATAAGTTCAAGTATTTGGGTTCGATCATTCAGAAGGAAGGTGAATGTGAAGATGATGTCACTCATCGTATCAAGGCGGGATGGCTAAGGTGGAGAGCAGCGACTGGGGTCCTGTGCGACAAGAAAGTCCCTCTTAAGTTGAAGGGTAAATTCTATAGAGCGGCAATCAGACCTGCAATGTTGTATGGCTCCGAATGTTGGGCGATGAAGAAGTCGCTTGAGAGCAAGTTGGAAGCGGCTGAAATGAGAATGTTACGTTGGTCGTGTGGTCGCACAATGTTGGATAGAATCTCGAACGGGGTTTTCAGGAACGCGCTCGAAGTTGCGCCCATTTCAGCGAAAGTTAGGGAAGGGAGATTGAGATGGTTTGGCCACGTCCGCAGGAGGCAGGCTTCTGCTCCGGTGAGGAGGGTCGAGAGTTTATTTGTTGTCGGGGAGAGGAGGAGAGGCAGACCGAGGAGGACGTGGGAGGAGAAGTTGAGATTAGATTTGAAGGCCTTAAACCTTTCCGAGACCATGACTGGTGATAGGCGTTCTTGGAGGCGCTAGATCAGAGTTGTTGATTCTTTTCTAGGGAGCGGTGCTATAGTTGAGAGCGTCAGGGTTGGTTTGTCTCGGTTAGCTTTGACCTAGAGCATTGCACTTTTTACTTTTACTGTATATTTGATCATATTGCCTTCTGCGTGTGGTGTTTTTTGTGACAGGGAGCTGTGCGCAGAGTCAATCTCTCTTCGGTTAGAGCAGCGTTCATCGAGAGTGCAGTTGCCAATGTCCCCTTAAGTAAGTCTCATGTGAATTAAACCATGGGCTCAGGTATGGTCGTGAGCTTTCTCGTATCATATGCTTCTTTGTATATACCACTCTATACTTTGCTGTGCACTAAGCTGGGGGTCTTCACGGAAACAGCCTCCCTACCGTAAAAAGTAGGGGCATGGTCTGCGTACATCTTACCCTCCCCAGACCCTGCTCTGAGCGGGATATACTGGGTATATTTGGTTTGGTTTGGTTTGATTTTTATCTAATGTATCTCTCGCGAAGTAAAAAGAATATAAAACTATATAAGTAAATATATCCGTAACTCAGCTACCACTTTCATTTTTAGGCAAATTGATCATATAATTTAGAGTAAAATGCAAAAATTAGGTTTGTGTATTTTCGCAAGAATCATTCCTATCTCAAATCTTTGGCATTAAACATCCACAAGTTCTCAAACCTTTGGCAATAATCATCCCTGAGCACTAATGTCGTTAGTTTTACCCGTTAAGTATTAAATAATAGAGTAAACTGCAAAAATCATCCCTGTGATTTGTGTATTTTCGCAAGAATCATCCCTATCTCGTCTGCTTTTGTATGTTTCGTTCATTTTTTGCCAAAGATAACGAACTTCGGATATCCGAAGTTCGGATATCCGTAACTTCGGATTCAGATATCGGATAGTACTTTTCAAAAAAAACGGATATTCGGATATCCGAAAAATCTGAAAAATCCTAAAAATTTTATTTTTTTATATTTAAATAATAGATTGTATTCGGATATTCGGATATCCGATATCCATATCCGAAGTTTTTTTGGATATTCAGATATCCAATATCCAAATCCGAATATTTTTTCGAATATAAGGATATCCGGATATAATTTATATTTTTTTCCAAATATCGGATATCAAAATTTACTATCCAAATTTTCGGATATCTGGATATCCGGTTTTGAACACCCCTATCTTCATCTACGAGAGTGCAACTTTGAAAACATTAAACCCATTTAAAAGAGTGGCCTTCTGTTCCAATTAGTAGAAAAATGTTGTCGTTTAGAAAATAAAATATATAAATAATTAAGATAGACTTTCTACCGTCAAGTCGGGAAAATTTAATTTGATGTTAGGCCAATACTAAAATTAAAGATTTATTTATATTTTTTATTCCAATTCGTACCATTCAGTTCTAATAAGAAAGAGATACGAATTGGAATCAACAAATATGAACAAAAAGTAATTTTAGCATCGGCCTAACGTCAAGCTAAATTTTCCTGACTCCGTCGTAAGAAAAACCCAGAAAACTATTGATAATGTGGTACTTCTATAATTAGTGCACCGAAAAAAAAAAATGGTAAAGTAATAAGAAGAAGACATTCCAAATCAATTAGAAACTATATAAGTAAATATATCCGCAACTCAGCTACCACTTTCATTTTTAGGCAAATTGATCATATAATTTAGAGTAAAATGCAAAAATAATCTATGTGGTTTGTGTACTTTCGCAAGAATCATCTCTATCTCAAACCTTTCACATTAAACATCCACAAGTCCTCAAACCTTTGGCAATAATCATCCATGAGCACTAACGTCGTTAGTTTTACCCGTTAAGTGTTAAATAATAGAGTAAATTGCAAAAATCATCCCTGTGGTTTGTGTATTTTCGCAAGAATCATCCCTATCTCGTCTGTTTTTGTATGTTTCGTTCATTTTTTGCCAAAGGTAACGAACTTCGGATATCCGAAGTTCGGATATCTGGAACTTCGGATTCGGATATCGGATAGTAGTTTTCAGAAAAATCGGATATTCGGATATCCGAAATATCCGAAAAATCCTAAAAATTTTATTTTTTTATATTTTAAATAATAGAATGTATTCGGATATTCGGATATCCATATCTGAAGTTTTTTTTTGGATATTCAGATATCCGATATCCAAATCCAAATATTTTTTCCGGATATCGGATATCAAAATCTACTATTCGAATTTTCGGATATCCGAAACTCTGGATATCCGGTTTTGAACACCCCTATCTTCATCTACGAGAGTGCAACTTTGAAAACATTAAACCCAATTAAAAGAGTGGCCTTCTGTTCCAATTAGTAGAAAAATGTTGTCGTTTAAAAAATAAAATATATAAATAATTAAGATAGACTTTCTACCATCAAATCGGGAAAATTTAGTTTGATGTTAGGGCAATACTAAAATTACAAATTTATTCATATTTTTTTATTCCAATTCGTACCATTCAACTCTAACAAGAAAGATATACGAATTGGAATCAACAAATATGAACAAAAAGTAATTTTAGCATCGGCCTAATGTCAAGTCAAATTTTCCTAACGACCGTAGAAAAACCCACAAAACTATTGGTAATGTGGTACTTCTATAATTAGTGTACCGAAAAAAAAAAGGGTAAGTAATAAGAAAAGGAAATTCTAAATCAATTAGAAACTTGCATCGATTACCATTCGACCCAAACTCAGATAACACAAACAAAAGTATACAAATAAATGTATTTGTTCCACAAAATAGACACAAATGTTACACGTGCATTTAAAAAACAAAAAACTCCTGAAATCGTCCTTCTGTAGTTCTTCCGCTAAAAGATACACTAGAAAATGCTTCAATTAATGGAGAGAACAAGTTTGCTCGTATTTATTTATCTTAAAAGATGAACCACAGTGAGTGAATACAAGTGGTCGGTCTTCTTGTTTATACATGAGTAAATACTATTATGACCAAGGAAGCCACAGCATCATTGTTACATGGAATTTCCAAGAACACAAGCTCTATGCACATACATGGAAAGGAAAATGCCGTAGCTGCTGGGCTTAAAGATGTTTATGCCGATCAATGTAAATCCAATCCTCTCCATATAGATCAGGTGTTTGAGAAAGGAGATACAAAACAAGCTAGCTTACGTTTATTTCCCCGGAGATGCAAGCCTTGATCGATCTCTTTGTCGATTCAAGATCCGATCCTTGGGAGATGATGTTTTAGATGCACCTGCTTGACGCATAAGCTCTGCATTATGCAAATTCCGTCAAGGGCTGAATTGACAAGAGCATATATGCCCAGATGGCACAATCAAATACTATATGAGAATGAAATATTAAGTCGTATGACAATTAAAACACCAGCAGCAACGAAGATACCATATTTGTTGCTTTGGAGGTTTACTTTGACTTGAACAACATTTTGTAGGGAATTCCAAGAAGTCTTGTAGGGATTTCATTACCTTTGGTTTCACTTGGAAATTTTGGTCCTTTAACTTCTTGATGTGGCAATTAAGCCCACCCCCGTTCCCGACTACTGTAAATATTGCCCGACTACTGTAACTATTGCGAATAGTAATAGTACTTAGGGGTGAGGTGAGTGGCCCGGATTCAATGCGGATCGAAGCATATGGTTGCCCAGTTGGTTAAATGCAATAGTTATAGTAGTAAGGGATGGGGGGTTCGGACTGTTTTGCCCTCAGTCAAAATAGCAAACTTCTTCGGTCATGTAACTTTCACACGCATTTTGGATACTTTTGAACTTAAGGTCATTTTATACTGCATAGAACTACAATGGACCAGTCTTGCCGTTAAGCCTATCTCAAGTAAATTACATTTATGCATTCGTAGACTGTGTAGGAAACATGCAATTTCGCTTCAAGATAATTGGATTCTTAGGAATACTGGATCCCTCAATCTGCGGAAAATGCGTCTAGTAATAAGCCAAGATAAAGACCGACACATTAATTAATATGTAGGAAATTGAACATGACTTGCCTCTAGTCCTTTCAAGCTCTTCATCAAGTTCTTCCTTCCATTTCCTTTGTATCTCACTAAACCTCGAGCTGGAGGGGAAACATGTTTTCAAAATATCAAGTTAGGAGGAAATATATTTCTGACAAGACATATGGCAATTAACGAATTTGCATACTTTGGAGTAAGTGGCTCTTGTTGATAATCAAAAGGCAGCTCTCTGACATCCTCAGAAGCTCGAGAGTTTACATCACGTCTTCCAGGACTTGAGGTGTACTCATCAACATCAATGGCAGTTGAAAGCCTTCTGCTTCCCACCTTGTTCGGCGATCTACTTTTAGGGGGTAAGTTGCAATTACTGGAAATGTTTTCCTTGTTGCCAATAACAACAGAACTTAAACGGCGAGAAACATTCAAGGAATTGTAGAACTCATAAAGAGGTGTTTGCAGTTTCTTCAGATCCAAAGCCTGCAACAAATAGTAGCATTGCTAATTCAAACAAGGCTCTATATGAAGAAAAAAGAAAAGGGGGGGGGGGGGGGGGTAAACACAAAAATCACTGCTGAGGTTTGACTTAATTACAAAAGAAAAAACATCCAACTTTCAAAATTGAACAATATATACCTTGGATTTAACACTGAATCAAATGTCAGGAGTATTTTGTATCTTTAAAAGTTAGTTGGGTGTTATTTGTAATTAAGCCAAACCTCAAGGGTACTTTTTGTAAGTATTCCCAAATTTAAATTATGTTAATGTTAGCTGTGTCAATTTTTAAAAGATGCAAACAAAAGAATAAAAAAAAGATAAATTAATTGTGCAATCTACATGTCGGGTTTCATTGGTGTAACCTTTTCATCCAGGAATGCCCTAATCTTTGATTCCGTAACTTCGTCATCATCTTCTGGTCCTGATTGCTCTCTTGGAACTGTGAAGCCACAATCCACCTCAACAGAACCAAACGATCTATTTCCAGATTCTTCAATTCGACCGGAAAGAAGCTCTGTTCCACCTTTTGTCAATTCAGGACTTCCGTCAAACTTGCATGGCCAATCATCATTAGGCTCACACATAGGATTAAAGCTCTGCACAAAGAAGACCAACCACAAGTTCAAATTAGCTAGTCCTCTACCACAGTGCCACTCCCACTGCAAACATATCATGTGAGATTTAAGACAATATATTGGTACTCCTTAACCTGAATACAATCGGTAGAAATAAGAGTCTGCTTGAATTTCGTGGATGCGCCAAGCACGAGATCATCGTTGTCATCAATTCGACACATATCATCATCATCATCAAAATTGGCGGGCTGCCATAGGGATTCTTGTCCAGAAAGGTGCTCAGGATGAATGGTGGAGCAACTAGCACCACCCAACTGACCAACATCTTTGAGACCCTTGCAAGAACTCCTAGCCTCTAGGCTAATTCTGCAGCATGAATATATCCACAAAACGTAGAGCAGCTTATTAAATAAATATTGACTGCACAAATCATAGGAGGATATTCAAATAAATACTTGAGAAGCACTCACGAATTTTGAATATGGACCCCATGTGCTGCCATCCGCTTCTCAGAAGTGTCCTGTTGATCAGGGTAGCAACTTATTAGTAAGCATGTATCTAGATGACTAAAAAGTAGATATCAATAAACAAACATTCACTAACCACAAGTGACGGGCGAAGGACGAGGTGGGATCTCCGACTTTCTTCAGTGACAAAGGGATGCTGAAGATAACAACAAGCAAAAGAAAATGCCATAAATAAAATCTCACAAATATACGGATTCAGCTATGGAATAAGAAAACGTAGTTGGACCACAACATGAAACTGTTAAAGTCTGGAGTTCCATCTCAAAACCAATTGACAGTGAAAGGAGTAGTCCAAGATCTTTATATATTGATTGCAAGGCTTGTATTTTCCCAATTTTCCAAGATCTTTATCTGTCCACTGGACTTTTTGATTCGGGTGGCGCGGAGCTAAAACATCGTGGGCCGTCGGGCTCGCACGTGTAGAGAGCCTGCTCCGATACCATGTTAAAGTTTGGAGTTCCATCTCAAAACCAATTAGCAATGAGAGGAGTAGTCCATGATCTTTATATATTGATTGCAAGGCTTGTATTTTCCCAATGTGGGATTAATGCTTCAACAGAAACCCTGTAATATTAAATTCAATGTCTCTTGCATGTAGCATACAAAGAATGCCTAACTAATGTAACTCTTGGTACCACCTTTAACAACTCCGATGCAGTAGGCCTCAGGTCTGGCTCCCTACAAAAACATATGAAATTAGACAACGAATCAAGTAAGTTGTGAACAAAACCAATTGAAAGAATCCAAGATCAGTATAATTCTTCTTCATAGTAACAACTATCCAAAAGGACAGTTCCATTTAAGAAAAGAAGACATTACGAAAAAGGTAAATGAAAACAGATACCAAACATACTTATGCAAACACTTTAACAGGAAGTCTTTTGCCTCAATAGAAAGATGATCTGGTATTGGTGGATGAGATTTGGTTGTTCCGACATAAAAGAGAGCAGCAACCTAAAATGATACCAACTGTTATATTCGAATTTACAGAAAACTAATAAAATTTACAAAACAGTAAATTTTACAACCTCCTGGTACTGCTGGCTCCAAGGAGCCTTTCCAGTAGCCATTTCAATTACTGTGCATCCAACACTCCAAATATCTGCTGAGCTGTAGGTTTTTAATCATGAATATAAATATAGATTCAGTTTAGGTAGTAAAATGACAGACAATCTCAAGGGGGAAAAAGAAAGAAAAATCTCAGTGAACAAGCAACAATGGTTCTCTATGCATTAACTTCCACGTATAAAAGGTTGTACCTTTTTTTGTAAAAGTACAGCTTCTGATGCAATAAGTGCTAAACAGAAATAGGAAAAGGGAAGCGACAGTAATAGCTTTTCCTAGCAACAGTTATGATGTAGGGTTACTTAACCAGCTAGATAAACTGAGCTATCTTCTTTGTTATTTTTTTTTCAACTTACTAGCTGTGACCACTCTGAACAATAACTTCCGGAGCCATCCAATAAGGCGTACCCTTCATTGATTTGGCACCAGTTATAGTGGCCTGCAGCAACATCAGATCCCCAGTTATGATGCAATGTCTGCTAATCAAAATCGGAAAGGTTATTAACACAACAAACAAAAACATACCAATGCTTCAACTTTCTTGGATGCTCCAAAGTCAGCAAGTTTGATGCAACCTTTATTGTCAACAAGAATATTTGCTCCCTGATAAGAATCCACAATCGTCTTACTTAGGAATTTATCGTGTAAAGTACTTTAAAAAACACATACACACACATAGGGCTGTAAACGGACGGAACTATACCGAACTATGGTACGTTTGAGTATACATTTGAAAATGTCGAACCTTAGGTTCGAACACGTTTGAAAGTGTCGAATTTTAGAATTTTACATTTGAGTATACGTTTGAACACCTCGAACCGAGTCGAACTTTTGCGAATCGAGTCGAACCGTTTGACTAAACGTTTCAAATCTTTTACGAGTGACTGAATTAAATGGATGAGAGTTGATAAGAAATGAAAAAAATGAGATAAATGATGATAAATTTGTATCTTTATCAGATTTTGAACATAGGTTTACATCATATCTAAGGAATAATTGATCAAACGGGCTTCTAAGCTTTTTGAAGATCGGACCGAACTATTTCGCACTGTTTGATCCGGTCCGCGGAATTATCAATTTTAACGTTTGCGTATACGTTTGCATGTGCGAACCGAGACGCGAGCCGAACTTTTTCGAACCGAATAATGCGAGCCGAATCGAACTTTTTACGTTCGCTCACAGCCCTACACTCACACACACGCATACAAAATTTAAAGATGAACATATGATATAGAAAAATACCTTTATGTCCCTGTGCATAATTTTATTCTTGTGCAGGTACTCTAATCCTAACAATAATTGTTTCGTGTACATTCTAATAACCTGGAAAGCAAATTCAAAGCATATTAGAAAATACTGTACATTCTAAGGATCCACAATAAGTACCAAGTTCAGTAACCACTTTTTCTAGTATACATTGCACACCCTAAACAGATAGATTGTAGGAAAATTGATATATTATGGTGTCAATGCATGAATTTTAAGAAGCTGGTTCCATATCGTAAGACAGGCCTCGTATCCGAGGTAAAAATAGAGAAATGAGGATTTCAGCCCGAATATCATTAATTTATAACATTGGTGTAGATGTCTAGAAAATAAGTCAAATATATCTTTAGTTTCCTGATAATTTTGTATAAGGATAAAGGTAACCACTCACAGATTCTGGGAAAGAACCAAATTTTCCCAAGAGCGATGAAATAGATCCACCTGGCACAAATTCCAGTAATATATTAAGTGAATCCTCCTCCCTAGCAGTTCCTAAGTATCTCTGCGCACCAATTTGAAATATGACTTGATGAGAGGTTATACAGCACTCAACACAAACTAATTGATTAAACTAAAAATTCATTTTTTTTTCTCACCACAATATTTGGATGTGAAAGATTTTTCAGTAGGTTCACTTCCCTTTCAAGCTCCCCTATAAATTCCTGACAAATCAATTACATCAATGCTCCATTAGATTATTGTTGTGATAGAAACATGAATATGTGTATGGCATTTGTGTACAGAAAGGTTTTCTTAGAAAACTGGCCTTCTCTGCATAAGATACATTATCCTGGAACAATAAACTATAAAACGTAATGAATTTTGTGCACAAAATTAATACTGTAACTCATTCGCATTTACTGCCATATCCACTTAGAATCAACTGGATCTATACAAAACGAGCATGTGATACATAGAAACCAGCTCAATATAGTGCACGTTACTTGTGTTTTCTTTGAAGAATTATTCGCCGCAATAGCAACCTGCGATCAGAAAGAATAAAAAGCACAAAGATATGAGTGAACCTTTTTACATCTCCATATGAATAATATATTCACATATGTGCAGGCCTTGACGATACTGACCTCTTTCACAGCGAGTAACTCTCCGGAATCTAGGTTCATCCCCATGTGAACCCTCCCAAACGCGCCGCACCCAATCAATTCCCCTTTCCTCCAGCGGATCGGAGCCGGCAAAGAAACCTCTTTTTTGTTCTTCACTTCTTCCTCTCTTACGGATTTTGACTTCAGCATTGCGTCGTCTCTATTCCTAATCAACGGTGGCTCATCCTCAGTAGCTTCTTCCATCGGCGGTAGTGGCTCCTCCTCCATCAGCGGCACTGCCCTCACTCTATCTCGCGGAGGCGGCGGCGGCGGCGGCAACGCGTGAACAGGAGGCTTGGCGAATATTCCGATTCGCGATTTTCGGATGCTCGTACCGACTTTTTCCACAAATCCCCCAAATCCGGCGGGATCTTCACCAGAAGGCTTGAAAACTAGGGATCTTCGAACGGAGCCTATGAAGTCGTGCATCTCCGGAATGGTACGAACACTTTCCGTCGGGCGAAGATTGAAGTATAATACTGTAGTGACAGAAAATCTCAGGGCTTCTTTATGACTTTATTCATTTCAGTGAAGAGGCAGAAACTGAAGAGGGAAACGAAGGTTTGAAAACCAAACAAATGGAAGATTAAACTGTGCATTAGTTTTGATTTATTCTCCCGACAGTTTGATGTATTTACATTTCGACCCCAAGGAAATTTAAAAAGTATCCAAGGATCGAGCCGTTGATATAGCAGCATTGTCAACGTAATTTATTAGTAGAATCTATCGTTAGATTTGTTAGTTATTCTCATAGGCTTAGGCCCAAAGCCCAAGGACCACAGCCCAAAGAAGTAGTCCACTTTTAAGTAAGAGTAAAATTGCTTAAATGATGCGGGTTAATAGTAAATTCATGTGAAGTAAAAATAATATTGGAGCGAAATATTTAACTTGATAACAAATTTATTGATATTATTATAAATTAGTTTCTTTTATTGTATAGTGTAAAATATTGATCTATAAATTGGCCATTTGAGTAGAATTTTGTACTACACATTCATCCTAAATATAAATTTATATATTTCCTCTTTCTCTTCATCTTCTATTATGCTCTATAGTTGTGAAAGTATAATTTTATTATTATTAAAGTTATACTTTTATAGTTCATAGCTTTATCATCATAGTCTTACGTATGTTTTAGGGTGACAAAAAAATTCAATTTTACAACATGTTATTTGCGCGAATTCTAGCAGCTCGACTCCATTCCACAATTCAATTTATATAATAAAATATGGATATTATGTTAATGTAATAATAACATATAATAATGATAATTACAACAAGTAAAACCTATGTAACTTTGTTAGTAAATATGATGATTATATAAATATCATGGCTTAAATTAAAATGTGAAATGACCCGAGCCCAACTACAGTAAAACCTCGATAAATGAATATGATCGGAACCGGAGAATAATATTCATGTAGCAAAATTATTCATTTATCGAAAGAAAATTTGAATATGTTATAAATAGTTGGGACCGGAGAAAATTATTCATTTGACGAGGTTATTCGTTTATCGAGCATTCATTTATCGAGGTTTAATTGTACCTTGTTTTAGCCTTTAGGATAATTGTGGGACTAAAGTATATTCACGACTCGATATTATTTTGTGTGAAATGTAAACTTTTCACCTCTTGGGGGATAAATCTTCATTTATTGTTCATCTTTTTTTATGGAGAATTAGAATCTCCATATTTTTATTAATGGATGAATTGTTAGGGTTGTATACTGCTAGGGGTGCGCAGAAAAATCGAATTCGAAAATCCGAATCGAAATCAAAAATTCGATCTGAACCAGTCCGATCTGATGTCTTCGGATTGGATTTTGGATTAGAATTTTATAGATCCAAAAATTTCGGATCGAATTGGATTAAATCCGCGGATTTTTGGATTAATCTGATCGATCCGAAATATATAAAAAAAACAAGAAACTTTTTATTATTTTCAAGTAAAACACCAGAAATTTTTTTGGATCGGATTAAATTTGCGGATTTTCGGATTAATTCGATCGACCCAAAATATATAAAAAATAGAAATTTTTATTATTTTTGGAATAGGAATTTTTTATTAGTTTTTAACATTTTCAGATTTTTGGATCAAATCCAAAAAAATTGATCCGAAATCGGATTGATCCGAATCCCATCCGAACGATCGATTCGGATTTCGCATTGAGCAAAAGGTGGTCCGAAATTTCGGATCAATCCGAATTCGGATCGATCGGATCGGATCAATCCGAATGCACACCCCTATATACTGCAAAGCATACTTTATGCTTGTATTACCTTATTTTCCTGTAACTACCTATGAGAATTTTAATTATATTTTATCACATATTTTGCATATTAATTCACGTTATGGTTATGCAAATGTAGTGTCTATTTAGTTTATATTGTAGATAATATTGTGTGTTTGTGTCACACTGAAGATCATATTATCCGTGCCTTATAAAATAATATAATAGTTCACAACCTATATAATTACTAGACGAATTATATGAAAGGTTGTAATATATACTTGAGATTTGTTGGTCTTGACTATTAGCATGCATTAGCGCATTTGCATATGTTGAACTGGATCGCACTGAGATAAAGTCTTTTGTAATGACTGAAAGAACGTAAATCTCGGATAATTATTATTTCTTAGTTCTAAGTATATATTATTTAATTGTGTATTTATAATAATTATTGATTTGACTTACTATGGGTGAGAGTCACAGTGATTGACTCAATATACTTCGTATATTGGGCAATAATATCATTTATATGATGACTATTATTATAACTAGACATCATGTCCCCACTCGTACGGGTTGATGATGTCCTCGTGAGGAGCTCGATAATAATTATTATATTAAACTCTACATGTGGATTTAATTCTGATATAATAATAAGATTCGAGTGGTACTACTCTTGGATAAGAAATTAATTAATTAAAGCTGTCAGTTGCTTAAATTAATTAATGGACATTCGATATCTTAAACACGGAAAATAATATAATTAAATAAGAAGCCCGATTTCATAAATTGAGATTTGGGTTGGAAGTGCTATATTAATTCTTTAGTGGGATTGAATTGATATTAGTGAACTCAACCATATTAGAAAGGGCTTAATATGGAAGGTTGGGTTACAGTAGACTTCCTAACCCTAAGATCCCTATGGTAGTCCAAAGCCTATAAATAGGACATAGTGAGGGATTCGGACGTGACACATTATCATACACAAGGGTTTCGATTTTTTCTTCTAAGTGTTATTGTGGATCTTGACTTGTGTCGTTGATTCCTGTTGGGATTCGGTCCAGCATCCTGCCTGCATGGGCTTAAAAATGCGCGAGGCCCGGCTTGCGATTCGACCTGTGAGATCTGCACTAGAAAGTGGTTAAATGAATTGATTTGGACTACTCATACCAACAAGATGCATCTTATTTTTTGGTATCCATCTCATAGAAACTCGAAAGTTAAGCATGCTTGACCTTGAGTAGTTATGGGATGGGTGACCCCGTGGGAAGTTTCCCAGGTGCGCGTGGGTGAGGACAAAGCGCGCTAGAAAAAGACTCGTGTTGGTACAGTGAGGATAGTCTTCATCATTTTTAGGGACCAACAATTGGTATCAGAGCAGGTCACGGGTGCGGATTCCCTCGAAGTATCATATAGTGGAGGCTGCCAGAGTGTTGGAACTAAGAGGCGGGCATGTAGCAAATGCAAATGTTGCCAGTTGGCCGGAACTAAGATGTTGGCACTGTGGAGGTTGTCAGGTACTGGAGGGCTATGTGATCAAATCTAGTATGCTAGAACTGAGATACTGGCGCAGCAGAAGTAAATGGAGCTGGAACAGATATTGATGTCAAGTGTTGGAGGACTGTGTGAATGAATCCAGCTGCTAGATGATTGTGTGATCAAATCTAGTTCGCGGAGGTTTCCAGACTATGGGGCTGAGATGCTGGCAGGTACTGGGAGGGGGATTGTTGGGATTCGGTCCAGCATCCTGCCTACATGGGCTTAAAAATACGCGAGGCCCGGCTTGCGATTCGACCTGTGAGATCTGCACTAGAAAGTGGTTAAATGAATTGATTTGGACTACTCATACCAACAAGATGTATCTTCTTTTCTGGTATCCATCTCATAGAAACTCCAAAGTTAAGCGTGCTTGGCCTGGAGTAGTTATGGGATGGGTGACCTTGGGAAGTTTCCCAGGTGCGCGTGAGTGAGGACAAAGCGCACTAAAAAAAGAATCGTGTTGGTACAGTGAGGATAGTCTTCATCATTTTCAGGGACCAACAATTTCACAATTGAGATAACACTTTAATTCTTGCTATCAATCGGAATTACTTGAAGAAAAAAAATCGAGAGTTGTGAGAATATTGGTTTCGGCTGATCCACTTCAATTGTCAAACAAGATTTGGTAGCTCGTTCCCTACACAACGTCCGGATTAAGGCGGGATCACGCTCTAGAAAGTTTTGAGGAATAGATCAAAAGTAGCAACTACTTCACTTCAAAAGGTAATATCCTATGATATCTTAACCTAGATTAGGATATTAGGTTCACCAATAAAATTATTTAATAAATAATCAATTATATTTAAATTGCTTATTAATCTTAGTAATCAATTAATTAGCTTGCATAAATAGATTTTGTGCTCGTGGATGCGTAAAATGCTTTATTCAAGTCTTTCGAACTTCACTTTCGCTACATTTTAATTCCAACAATTGATATCGGAGCCAGAATTTTAGGCTTTTGCTATTTTAATTTGTAACATCCCCAAAACCGTATGGGAATATTACACGCCGTAGACCCCTTTCCACAAGGATCTACCAGGCTAAACATCCATAAACAACCAAATGCTTGCCCGACCAGGGTCAAACAATAAAATGATACAGACCGATATGGTCACTTACACGTGAATACAGGCCAGATGAGGTCACACAACCCAATCGATAAAGCCGACTTAAATAACGTTACCCACACAGGGGTGAAATACAATACTGCGGAAGGCGAAATCAACTCGACAACACAACAAAAATCAAAATAACTCTCGATGATTAGTATCGCGGCTCGTCATCCTCTTGTGCCAATCCTGTTGCTCCCCGAATGCATGTACACGGACGCAAAGCAGACATCCACCCCGATTACTCGGGGTTAGTAAAACTCCACTATTTTACTAGTGCAAGTATCAAATCATACGAAATGTAACAAGCAATTAATAATCGTGATCAAATATAATAATCAAGTATCAAATATTCCCGGGAGGTTTTCACAAGAGAAGATAAGCTATGAAGCATTCGAAAATAAGATTATCATCTCGGGAATTTTAGAATTTCAAAACCTTAAGACCTCAAGTCTGATTCACAAAACCTTTCGAAAAACTTAAGGGCCTTAACCCAAAACTTGTTTCATAATTCAGCAGTTACAATACGGGAACCTTTCCATAAATCTCGTGGGGCTCGGCCCAACATTCTTTCTTAAAACTTTTCTGTAAAAACTTTGATTTGAAAAGTATCATGCTCATGACACCGTGATCTACTGTCACGTGTATCCGTAGGTTCAACAACCCGCACGGACTACATCACGCAAAATAAAACAAACACAATCAATTACGACACCGTGATCCACATCACGTGTCTCCGTAGGTTCAACAACCCACGGACTATTAACCAAACATAACCAATTCCGACACCGTGATCCATCATCACGTGTCTCCGTGGGTTCAACAACCCACACGGACTATTAACCAAACATAACCAATTCCGACACCGTGATCCATCACGTGTCTCCGTAGGCATAACAACCCGCACGGACTATATCAATCACAACAATCACACACACAGTCCTGACACCGTAGTCCACTGCCACGTGTCACCGTAAGCCCCGTCGAGCTCACCCGGTTGGACGCACTGTGTCCGAAACTCATGGTCCAATGCCATGCGTTATCGTAGGCCTCGTCAGACCAGCACGATTGGACCTCACTACCTCACTAAGTTCTGATCCCGTAGTCCACTGCCACGAATCCTCGTAGGTCCCGTCGAACCAACACGAGTGAACTTAGCGGTCACACACATATTCACATTCACATTGCATACAACAATGAGCACAATTAATCAATCACCTTGATCACCACAAAATCGTACATTGCACGCACATAACACAACCTCGACACTCGCAACTATCATCAATCAACGACATTTAACCAACATAACACACATTCGGTACACAATACATTGTACAACCAAGTGTACAACCATCCCATATGTACGTCGCATTCCTGCACAAATGGCACAACGCCTAACACGTATACTGATATAACACTATTATCACAAAGCCTTCAAATTGCGGAAAACACAACCAACTCAAACGGAACATATTTACGAAGGCAAGCAAAGTCATCATACATCTCATACGTAATTACTAGTCGCAAGATACAAGTCATATAGTAAGATACTTGCCTTAATAACCGCTACCGAATGCTCCGAAGAACACGATTCGACCGGGAAGCTCGAACCCCAAAGAAGGCAACGAACGGAAGGGTTCCGACTCGAGTTCTTCACAAGAATTCGCTCCTTCGATCCGGGTGGAAGATGATGTTAATCCATGATTACAACTTCCAAAACATGTTGCTCTATGTCATATCTATCCAAATCCATCCATTATTGACGAAGAAACGCGAAGAAACGAAGAAAAAGGGTGAAAAATGGCCGGATGACTCGGTCCAGGCCCTTAAATAGCTGACCCTGGCCGGCAGGGACTCGACCGTGTCCTGCTAGACACGGTCGCGCCTTCCGATAGTGACCCGTCCGCGGCGCTCGTCATTGACTCGACCGTGTCCTGGAACACGGTCGGGCCTCTGGGCAGTCGGTTCCGGCTTATCCGGAAGAGTTTGGCTCGGCCGTGCCAGACGACACGGTCGGGTCTGGCGAGAGATTTACGCTTATCCGGACGAGTACGGCACGGGCCGTGTCGGACGACACGGCCGAGTTCGGCCGGCAGTGATCGGCCAATAACGAGCGGGTGAGCTAAAACGACCATAACTCTCTCGTCCGGACTCCGATTGACTCACCGTTTGAACCATTGGAAAGCTAACTCGATGCTCTATAATATTGCAAAGATTCAGAATTTTTTGGAGTTACCAAAAATTAATGGTGATCTAACAAAGTCGAACTCATACTTAGAAAAGTCGTTTAGTAATCCTGAATTCGACAAAACGACACCGAACCTGAATACGAACCGAAGATACGGTTACAAAGTACTCACAAAGACGAATCTAAGAGCTAGTAGAACACACGATTCCGACCACCCGAAGGCTCGAAATTCGACAACGGAAGGTAATTATCCCAAACTTTGGGAAATTACGAAAATGGCCCAAATGCCCGAAAATCACCATACGACAACGAATAATCAAACCTAAGCTCACAACACGTATAACAACGTTAAATGAACTTACGAAAAACCCCAAACGACAGTTTCGAACGAGATTCGCAAGAACCGAACTCAAGCGCGGAAAAGTCGCTAAAAAGCACGGAACTCAACAAAGCGGCACCGAAACGAACTCGGATGACAAAAAGTGAAGAATTAAATATTCTCCGAATGACGAAACGGTCAAAAGCGAGTCGTCAAAACGAACTTCGGCCGAAAAAAGAAATTTAGCAAAAATCGAAAATTTGCAGATATTACATAATTAATGTTGGTGATTAATTAATAGCAGTTAAATATTCATGCAATATGATGTTGAACTATTTTGCTAGACGTTTTTTGGCAGGAATATGATCCAATTATCATGGTTATGTGAATGGTTATTTTTTATTATTTATGCAATTATCATGGTTTTTTGAGGCATGTAATGATTTTTCTCGTGAGAAAATCCACGAGTAGATCTAGTGTTCGATTTTTTGTGTAATTTTGCTGTAATTTGATGTATTTTATTTTTCATGAAATTGTAATCGAATTCGGAAAAATAAAATCACGAAGAAATAGAGCGGCAGGACACCGATTTGCTTTGACGGCCCGCGTCAGGCGTGTGTTGTCGGCGGCGCGCCCTATTTGCTGCCGAGGGCCACGGGCGGGCTGTTCCAAGCTGGTTCACTGGTTCGAGTCCGATCGTCTAGATTTTGGTCCGGTCCGTTACACAGCCGTTCGTTGCGTCCGTCGTAGATTTGGGATTTTAGATTTGAATTTTTTTATGTAATTAAATTTGTATAAAAGTGAAAATTCTAATTTTATAAATCCACGGCCCGGACGGGGAGGAGTGACGAGATGCTTGATCCAGTGAGAGATATCGAGTCGAAATTTCTTCCGGATTCAATTCGGGGACGAAGACCATGATAATTAGATAATTTTATTATCCTTGCATTTATTTTTTGTTTTTAGTGTTTTGAATGTATGACATGCATAAATTATGCATGATATTTTTCTTGCATGCTAGGACGAGAAAATTAAAAACTTTAAGGCTAAAAGAGCTAACTGATTCAATTGATTTATTTTTTTAAATAAAACTGAATTAGCCTCCATAACTAATTTGAATTGTGAAGTAATCAGCATGCGCGTTGACGTTAGGGTCTTCCTCCATATCGGATGTGCTAATTATAGGTTCACTAGTTTTAAGTTTCAAATAATAACAAAAGTTAAATATTATTTTTTATGATAGGACATCTCCTATTATTTAAAAGATAACATTTTAAGGTTGTTAAATTATGGTATTCACTTAGGTGTATTAATTAATAAATTCCTCATCAGAATCTATATTAATTAATACATGGCCAAAAAGAACCAACTATTAATTTTATGTGTCATGATGTAAATTGACTAAATAGTGAAATTAAAGACGTAAAATTCTACTTGAAAAATATGCGTGTAAACGTCCACACAAACGTGGCTTGCATATACGGACTTTTCGAGTTGTTGACTGCTAGCATATATATTGTGTTTTGAGGTTTTCCAATAAATTTTGCTATGCATTATGTGATGAATGTTTTAATTTTTATCTCATATGTATTTCAAACCACTTGCTGTAATTCTCAAAGAAAACAAACTTGATGGCACTAATTTTGCCGATTGGAAACATGACCTTAATATTGTCCTGACTACTCAGGAACACAAGTTTGTTCTAACAGAGAAATGCCCATTAAAACCGGATGCAGATTCGACACCTGATGAGGTGAAAGAATACCACAAATGGAAGAAATATGATGAGATGGCTCACTGTTATATCTTGACTTGTTTAGCAAATGTATTGCAGCATCAGCATCAGAGTATGGGCACGACTGCAGAAATGATGAAAATCTCGGCAAGATGTTTGGTCATCAGGATCGAGCAGCTAGACAAAATACTATGAGGGTCTTGATGATGACCCAAATGCCTGAAGGAACCTGACAAGCTTTTAGTGTAACTATCGCAAGTGCACGATATCGTATCAAGTAGTAAAGTGGACTTTTTGAGTCCGGTTTATCGATCCCACAAGGAAGTTTGGTTATAATTTGAATTATACACTATTAGTCTATTTTTATAGATACTTAAGATGAGTGAAACACACAATTAAAAAGTTTGGTTTAATAATTGCAAAGAAATTACAATAATAGTTCTAATGTTATAAGGAAATAAAAAGATAGCAATAATAATAGATTGATTATCGATAAAATAAAATAGTTGGGATTACAAACTTAGTTCGTCATTAGTTATAAAAGATGTATTGGAGATCATAAGATGAATTTACTTATTATGTTGTGTAGATTCGATTTTCCTTAAAAAGACGGTTTCTCTTTCGAACTATAAAACGCCCCTTACATATTGAATCAATCCACTATATTTCTATGTTGATTGGCTTTAATACATAGCATTAGGATTTATGAAAATAACTCAAAGAATCATCTAAGGATTAGGGGTATATTTCTATCCCCTAGAACAACTTAGAGTGAAGATCATTTGATCTAATCAAACATATTTTCTTTCGAAACATATGAAGACCATAAATATCGTCATTTATTGGCCAAATAAATAAAGATTGTTAAAACAATGAAAATCACACACAATAATAAGTAATTCACAATATATCTTTATACAAATATAAATAATATGACTAACCTTGTTTATAATCCCAACTAAAGATTACTAAGCTCATGAAGGGTTTATTACACATATTACAAGCTTTTGTGGTCATTTTTAGTTGAATCAAGAGAAAGAATTGATCCTAACTCCCTTAGTAGATAAAGGAGATAGAAGCAATAAACTCTCTGAACAACATATACTATACCACACTTACAAAGATCACTCAAGAACACAAGTGTGTTCAAAAAGAAAAGTTTACAAAAAATGGAAAGTTATAAGATGAATGATGAATGATGAAGGATCTAAGGGGTCTATTTATACACCTAAAGTCATCTAATAGCTCCAAAACTCTAGCATTATTACATTAGATCGGATCAATGCCAGCCATCCCCTCAATAATACACAAAAAGTATAAAAAATTAGACAAATCATAGTAATCTGTCAAGAGTTACGGCCGTAACATTCAGGAGTTACGTAGTAACAAGTGACTTACTGGCCGTAACTCCTGAATGTTACGGCCGTAACTAACCGTAAATTTGTTCACTAGATGCTTTGAAAGTTGCATTTTCAGCCCAGAATTCCTCAGACTTTGCGTTTTTGCCCCAGATTTTCTTCGGATGATAACTTTTGATATATAACTCTGATTTTGAATCCGAAAAGACTGCCGAATTCGTCTCGGAAAGCCCTACAACATGAATATATCAAATTTCAATAAAGAGAATATTTATTAAACATGTTGTTTCTTGAGTAATTCAGTTATTTAATCCGATCATCATCCGATAAAAATAAAATTATTAAAACTAATAAATTAAAAGCAAAAAACGAGTAGACTAGCTCAATTATGGGTGAATTTTATCGATACAAACCATGGATAAGTGTACAAAACTGACACTTATCACACCCCCAAACTTGAATTCTTGCTAGTCCCGAGCAAGACTCTTTATTATTCACACTCCAAAAATAAAATAAAAAATAAAACAAAAAATAAGAAAATTAATACACACATAAATTAAAATATAAAAAGAGAAAAGGAGATCAAAATGCCATTAATAAACAACAACCAGCTTTATACAGTAGATAGAAATGAATCAAGATTCAAAATAAATCTACAAATGTTTTTGAAGTTAAAACACGGTTTTAGTATTGTAATTCCAAAATGTAAGGTTTCCCCCCAATAGGTTGATTATTTCTTTCCCACTCGTGATACACACGACTCCCTTTAATGGTTACTCTCGATCACTCGTTTATTTTTTGACTCAATATGAAGAAGAATTTTATTGGCGTCATCAAATATTGTGATTTTCACAAAATTGAGTGTATTGAAATTCAACTGCTAATTAATTCAAATCTGTTCATAAACTATATCCCTTTTAGTGATAGCTTTCACACCGTTATTTGCTAACGTGTAGCTCTTTTCACTAACACAATTTCTTTCTCATTATTTTTCTTCGTAAAAAGGTGATAGCTTTCACACCGTTATTTGCTAACGTGTAGCTCTTTTCACCAATTTTTCTGAGACGGCAGCTACGCACCAACAATGGTTAGTACTTTATTTTTAGCAAAATTTAAGACTTCCAAAATTAGCATTTATTCTTTGCTCAACACTTCTCCTTTTCGTCATTTATTTTTTTAGGTGATAGCTTTCACATCGTTATTTGCTAACGTGTAGCTCTTTTCACCAATGACTCCTTTTTTTTTTTTAGGGAATAGAATTTTTGTAGAAAATCATTTTTTAGTTAAGCATGAAAAATCAAAAACTCCACAAATTAAGTAAATTTCAGTTTTATTTTTTATCAACCAATTGATTCTTCTTTTCTCAAGGTAACGAATGACTCGATTTTATATGATAATTACAAGGCTTGGAAAGAGAGATTAAGGCTCAAAAATTTTTGGAATATACAATTTTTTTACCGGTTAAAACGATTTTAGAAGCTTGTATATAGCTAATTTATTGGTGTTATGGCCAGATCTAGAAATCTCAAAAATCAAAATACTATATATATATATATATATAAATAAATAAAAATTAAGGCAAATAACCAAATCAATCAACACACACCAAAATTACAACACACCAAAATACTATAACAAACCACCCCCAAACTTGAAAATAAAACTGTCCCGAGTTTTAAAAAAAATAATAGCAAGCGAGAAAACAGAAAACTCCCTGAAATTTTAGCTTTGTGATCCTCCAGGTGTGTCGTCAGGGATGTTTAGAAAACGGAAAAGCTTTTCAAAGCACTTCTCCGTTTCTAATTGTCGCTCGAGTATTTCATTCTGATTTCTCATAATTTCAGCCTGGGATGTTTCTAATCCCTGAACTCTTTCAAGCAAATTTTCCTCAAAAGGCGTCAACTCATACCCGGCATCCTCCTCGGCCTCATATTCCTCCTCCTCGCTACTATCCTCTTCCGGTTCCAAACGTGCCCGTTTGCTTCTCAATTGAGTACTTCGAAAAATACTACTCCGTAGTTCGGTCGATCCCCATGTGTTAAAATATCACCCCCTGCCGAAATTTTGACTCTCGGCTCCTGCAAATACCGGTGATAAGGCGGGGTATGGCATCTTACGCCTAGTCGGGACCATGCCGGCATAGTGACAAATAGTATTGTAAATGTGAGTACCCAAATCCATTTTTACCCCCCGACGGATAGCAAATAAACCTCGCAGGTGGCCAATGGAAACCGTCATCAGAGTCGAAGTCGGGTAAATACTCCATTGCCCACATCCATAAATACCAAGCATCATCCATTAGGTCCGCTGGTTGTATCGGGGTTTGATCATCCCAATCTTGTCATGCAACTCGCTCACTAACGCCCAGCGTAAAACTCTATCATCCGACACCTCTTCATTAGGTAAGATAGAAATGTCAACCGCGTTAGTACAATTAACCCCCAAAAACTTGTTAATGACATCCGGTGAAAAATTAATCGATTTCCCATTCACAGTAGTCTGATGATAAGTAGGTGACCCTACACGATGGATTTGTTGAAAGAATTGTAAAAGTTCGGGGTCAATGTCGGGTTACAATTTGGGAGATCGGAAGCGAACTTTTCCACGCCGTTCTCACAGTATTATTGGATGAAAGGGTGAGTGATTGTGTCTCTATACGAATCGCCGAAGAAAGCATCCACATTGAACAATCTTTCCTTAATGCACTTTGTGTTTTGATTTCTTTGTGTCGGTGCCGGACCTTGAGATGACGAACTGACCTTTTCTTTTCCTTTTGTTGATTTCTTCGGTGCCATCCCTGAAATTTAACAAAATCAACTTCTTTTCATCACACGACTATAATCATCAAGCAAAACCAATAAAAACATAAAAAAAAATTCAAAGATTTTCGTTGTGGCATTTCGTCGGACACCTTGAGTTCATAGTTTTTTAACAAGTTTTTCTTATTCAAACTCAAATCCATAAAGCCACCACAAATCAATGAATCAAATAACCACACAAATATCAACAATATTCACAAATGAACAGCATTTAATCAACGAATCATACGGAAATAAGTATCGAAAAACAAATATGAAGAGAAAAACTAAAAACTAAAACTCAAGAATATATAAATTGAAACAATGATTGAAAGAGAACCTGATGATTATGTGTTAATGTTGATATGTTAATGAATTGTATTGAGGAATTTGAGTTTTTAGAATGTAGGGATTGATAGGGGGAAAAAATCGCACTCCCGGCCGCTTGTGTCTCGTCTGGTGTGTGAAAGTGTTGTAAAGTCCATTTTTTTAAATACAGACTAGTAGTTACGGCCGTAACCTATCCAAGTTACGGCCGTAAGTTGCTTTCGTTTTTCAAACAGATTTTTATGTTACGGCCGTATCTTTCCAGACTTACGGCCGTATGATGGTTTCGTTTTTTTTTTTTGGAACCTGTTTTAAGATACGGCCGTAACATGTAGGAGTTACGGCCGTATAAACCATTAGTTAAAAATCATGATACTACTTACGGCCGTATTATTTAGGATACGGCCGTATATATATATTTTTTTTTTAATTTTTTTTTAATATAAACAAAATTATAATTATTATATGTGTGAGAATAATGAAAGAAAGACTTCCTGGATTTTATGAACGATCTGATCCTTGCTCTTGTTGTTGAATCCTTCCGTGTTACCCCCAAACTTATTTGCGAAATAATAGAGATTGGGTTGCCTCCCAATAAGCGCTTTGTTTAACGTCCTTCGCTTGACTTCTCGTCAGATTAATTAGGTATTTCCAGCATTATAATTGACTTTGCTGTTGAGAATTCTCCTCCCAGATATGGCTTTAACCGTTGACTGTTTACTTTGAAACTCCCGTCGGTTGTATTATAAATCTCCACAGCTCCATGAGAAAACACATCTTTGATCGTGTAAGGGCCTGTCCATCGTGATCGCAGCTTACCCGGAAACAGACGCAGTCGTGCATTAAAAAGCAGAACTTGGTCTCCTGTTTTAAAATCTCTTCTTAGAATTCTGTTGTCATGCCATCTTTTCGTTTTTTCTTTGTAGATTTTGGCATTTTCATAGGAGTCGAGTCGGATTTCATCCAACTCATTTAAGCTATGACAACCTTTTCTTTCCGGTATTTGTTCGTCAAAGTTTAATTTTTTTATAGCCCCAAAAGCTCGATGTTCAAGTTCTACTGGCAGGTGACAGGCTTTTCCAAAAACCAGACGAAATGGAGACATGCCTATCGGTGTCTTATAGGCTGTTCTGTAAGCCCAGAGCGCATCATCCAACTTTTTCGACCAATCTTTCCGAGATGAGTCGACTGTCATCTCAAGTATATGTTTCAGTTCACGATTGGAAACTTCGACTTGTCCACTGGTTTGTGGGTGATAAGAGGTAGCGACATGGTGTTTTACTCCGAATTTGGTCAATAGAGCCTTAACCTGGTGATTGCAGAAATGAGATCCGCCATCACTGATAATAGCTCTCGGAGTTCCGAAGCGAGTGAATATATTTTTCTTTAGAAAATTTACCACGACCTTAGCTTCGTTTGTTGGTAATGCAATAGCCTCCACCCATTTGGATACGTAGTCTACAGCTACAAGGATGTATTCATTAGAGAATGATGATGGAAAGGGTCCCATGAAATCAATTCCCCAAACGTCGAAGATTTCAACTTCAAGGATGAAATTCATTGGCATTTCATTTCTTTTTGACATGTTTCCATGTCTTTGGCACCGGTCACACTTCGAGACAAGTGTATGTGCCTCTTTGAACAGAGTGGGCCAATAGAATCCTGCTTCAAGAATTTTTGTTGCTGTTTTTGAACCCCCAAAATGTCCTCCATAGTGAGAGGAATGACATCTTTCTAATACCTTCTCCATTTCTTCTTCCGGTATGCATCTCCGGATGATTTGATCAGGTCCTCGTCTGAACAACAGAGGATCTTCCCAGTAATAGTATTTCAACTCGGAGAAGAATTTTTTCTTTTGATGATGGGAAAAATTTGGGTGAATTATGTAACACCCCAAATGGCGGTTATTACAGTGCCGTGAATCCCACACTGGGACCCACCAGGCGATATCCAAAACAGGTTAAATAAATATTATTTGTGATACCGAATCACAATGAATAGTCATTTCTCCGATTAGGAGTTTATTAAAATATGGCCAACGGCCTTACAACACCCAGGATCCGAAAAACAAGTATAAACCATATGGAGATGGAGAATACTTCAAATGTCAAATACAACCAAAAAGTAATTTAAATGAAACAGGAGATAACATAACGCGGTTTAACATAACCGGACAACAAGAGATGTGGGGCCCCCGAACTAGTATCCTCCGAACCCTTCGCCGTCGACATGCTCTTCCCGTGTCTTGCCTTTGCCTCGACCTAAAATACAATACAAGTATTTCGCCCAAAACAGTCAGATATACATGATAATCAATTCTTCCGACATTATACAATTCACATATATAGATCTCAAGAAAATCATTCCGACTATTAATCATACCCCTCGGGCGTATGAAACAATCGATCACAAAATATCGAACACATCCAATCAAACATGGTACGTGAGCGATTAACATTATGGCTCAAGATGGACATCACAAGACGCCCGATCCGGAAATGTGTCCGTGCACATGTCCACCCCATTATCTGGAATCCGAAATATACGTGGGACAATGTACCTAATTAGCCTCACGAACTAACGTCTCGTGTGCACGGTCCAATGCGGAAACATCCACGCATGACCATCGTGTGCACGGCTAAAAATCCTACACAATAACCAATCGACGCAGATATGATTCCGGATATGTCACGATACAACATGACAACGAAACTCAAAGGATAACACATCGATTAAGGATCAAGAAAAACTCACCAAAGTGAAAATAAGGACCAACGAGATCAACGATTCAAAGCGTCGTACTTGGAATGTAATCCCATAACGTCAAGGACAATATCAAATCACGACAAGCGTCACATGGACAATTCATACACATGAAATATATATAATCATCACAAGAATCTAATCATCATTATAACCAAGCAAGATAACTTGCCTTAATACGGAGACGAGAATAGTCCTCTTCTTATCGGAGCAGACGGACGGTCCTCGACAAGTTTTACTCGAACAACCAACCTTAAACGAAATACATTTTACTCAAAACATATTCGTATAATTATCAATATAGGATTAGTAAGGCGTCAACCTACAATCCTTTAGAATAGTTTGTTACTACAAATTATTGAAGCCTTATGCCAGAGTCCTTCTAAAATCAATACAACTAAAAGAAACGGTTTACAAAAATAACCGAAAGTTCGCATGGTTCAACATAAACAAGAGATCTAACAAGGCTAAGTTGAATAACTAATCATAATGTTAATATCATCTTATGATGATTAAACTTTCCAAAACATTAAAAGGTTGAAAGGTAAAATCGCACATTATGATTATTCTCCTCTCATTTAAATTGACTTTTAAGCTAACAACAAGTTCATAAGTTACGAGATTACACCATACTCATGAAGGTTATCAAGTCTTTGTTACAAGGCTGGAGGATTCATTAACATGATGGTGAATTCACCAATTTTAGTATGATGATCAAAATATTCTAAGTTCTCAATACATTAGATTAATGAAAAATTATTGTTGAAATTATCAAGATCCTTATCAATCTTCAAAGACTTGTGGCGAACAATCATGATTTGTTAAAGCTTCTAAGATTCTGAACTAGATCATCTAATCTCATCTTTAACATCATCAAGTTCCTCTCAAGGTAATTAAATACCTAAAATGGTGTTTAATCACTATATGATATCAAGTTCTTGACTAAGTCCGATTATGATGAAGCTAACCGATCCAACAATGTCCTCTTGAGCTAAATTCGTCCGAGAAGATGAGTAATGACTACAAACATGGTTACCATTACTACAATATCAAGAACTCCTCTAAACTAAACCCTCATTTAACATATTCATCAAAAGTGTTAAAAGGTTGGATTAGAACTATGTTTTACTTGCTTAATCTAACTCTAGGTGAAGTATAATTCATCATTAACATCAACATAAGAAAATAATGCAGAAGAAAACACACCAACCTCCGAAATGAAGAACAACTTCAATGCTATGAGAGAATATGTTCCAAGCTTAAAAACAACTCCAAATCTCCAAGGAAATGAGCTCCACTCCGAGATTCAAGGATTAGAAACAAGTTGGTGTAGGTTGATATCATTTTTAGAGTGCAGAGGGACGATAAAATGGAGAGAGAATCGGTTTAGAGTTGTGAAGAAATGAAAAAGCAGTGGCCTATAAATAGATGGACATCCTTAGCGCACGCTATCGGGACGATTTAGCGTACGCTAATGCCCTTACGTACGCTATCCGGTCGATATTACATACGTAAGCGGCTTACAGTGGCTACTGTCTTGAATTATCGCAGGCCGTTAGCGCACGCTAACGAGAAATGGGTTACGCACGCTAATAAAAGTAGATTCTCACCGACACGCCACTCGATTTAGATCTCATGCATGCTAACGGTTAAAAGGGTTCACGTCTTTGAAGTCAATTGCGCGATTCCTTCTTAGCGTACGCAACCGAGGAAACCTTACGCACGCTAAGTCACATGATTAGCGTACGTTAATAGTACTGTGTAGCGTACGCTACATTAACAAAAATTCGAAAATGTAACACTCTAATAACATCGAAGCATCACATATGAAATAACAACGATATGATATTCAAATCTATAATACCTCAACATAATACTAAATGCAATGATTTCTGATAATCAGATTATCCGAATAATACAACGACAGGTAAAAATGAAAAGTTACAGTCGGATATTACAAATTATTCCACTAACAAGGAAATTAACGATGTCAGCATACCATGGTGCATTTTGTTTTTCCTGGATATTAGAGATTTGGAACAGTTGTTCATCCGGAAATACTTCATTTATTTCCTTCTCTTGAGCATTGTTTTGGTCGAGTCTAGAGAGATGATCCGCCACTTGGTTTTGTTCCCTTCGTCTCTGATTTCTATGTCGAATTCTTGCATAAGTAGAACCCATCGGATTAGCCTTGACTTTGCATCTTGCTTTGTCATTAAATATTTCAAAGCTGAATGATCAGTGTAGACTATGACCTTTGATCCCAATAAGTAGGATCGAAATTTGTCAAAGGCATAAACCACTGCAAGCATCTCTATTTCGGTTGGTGTGTAGTTGGTGAGCATCATTCATAGTCTGCTAGCATAATGGATCACTTGCATCATTTTGTCCTTCTTACGGCCCAAGACGGCCCCTACGGCATAATCACTTGCATCGCACATTAAAATGAAAGGAATAGTCCAATCTGGAGAAATGATGATTGGAGCTGATGTAAGCTTATCCTTCAAAGTTGCAAAGGCCACGTGGCATTCATTTGTGAAAAGGAATGGTGTATCTTTCTCAAGCAAAGAACAGAGAGGTTTTGCTATTTTTGAGAAATCTTTTATAAACCTCCGATAGAATCCTGCATGTCCGAGAAAACTCCTTACTCCTTTCACCGAAATTGGTGGAGGAAGTTTTGCAATCACTTGGATCTTTGCCTTATCGACTTCAATTCCATGTTATGAGATTCTATGGCCAAGTACGATTCCTTCCTGGACCATGAAGTGACATTTCTCCCAATTGAGGACTAGATTTGTGTCTTCACATCTTTCCAAGACCATGCCTAAGTGAATTAGGCATTTATCAAATGAATCTCCAAAAACCGAGAAATCGTCCATGAAAACTTCAATGAATTTTTCAACCATGTCTGAGAATATTGACATCATGCATCTTTGAAATGTGGCTGGAGCATTGCACAATCCGAATGGAATTCTTCTATAGGCAAATGTTCCATAAGGGCATGTGAATGTTGTTTTCTCTTGGTCTTCTAGGGCTATTACGATTTGGTTGTACCCTGAATAGCCGTCGAGAAAACAGTAGTAAGAATGTCCCGCCAATCTATCTAGCATCTGATCAATAAATGGGAGTGGAAAATGATCTTTTCTTGTCGTCTTGTTTAGTTTCCTGTAATCAATGCACATTCTCCATCATGTGATCGGTCGTGTTGGTATAAGTTCATTGTGCTCGTTCTCTATGATCGTGATTCCACTCTTTTTTGACACCATATGTACAGGGCTCACCAATTTGCTATACATGTCTCAAGAGGATCTTTAGATAGAATTTTCTCTAAAGACTTGTTCACCATGGCTTCAATTGTGTCTATTTTTAGACAATACTCATCTGTGGAGGGTTGATTCAAAGTTTTTAAGACATCGAAGATGACATGTTCGTCTTCCACTCTGAGAATTAGCTTTCCTTCATAGACGTCAATAAGAACACGTCCGGTTGCGAGAAATGGTCGTCCCAAAATAATGGGAATATCCTGATCTTCTTCCATGTCGAGGATGATAAAATCTGCTGGAAATATGAATTTATCAACTTTAACGAGCACATCTTCAACTATCCCACGTGGATATTTGATTGACCGATCGGCTAATTGTAGTGAAACTGTTGTTGCTTTTGCTTCTCCCAAGTTCAATTTGTTGAAAATTGACAGGGGCATCAAGTTGATACTTGCCCCTAAATCACAAAGAGCTTTGCCAAAATTCACTTCACCAATTGTACACGGGATTGTGAAAGTTCCCGGATCTTTTAGCTTGGGTGGCAACTTCTTTTGTAGTATTGCGCTACATTCCTCTGTTAGCATGACAGTTTCGTATTCTTCAAGCCTTCGTTTGTTGGAAAGAATATCTTTCATAAATTTGGCATAGCTTGGCATTTGTGCTAGAGCATCGGCAAAAGGAATGTTGATGTGTAGCTTTTTGAAGATTTCCAAGAATTTCTCGAATTGAGCATCGAGCTTGTGATTCTTCAACCGTTGAGGAAATGGGATAGGTGGAACATAAGATTTTGTTGCAATTGGACCTTTTTGAGATGAAGGTCTGTGTCGATTCTTTTTCGATTCTTGATTTTGTTTAATTTTTGTTTTTCCAGATGGTTTTCCATAGAAATTTCGGGCAACTGCACTCCACTTCTTGTTGTGATAGCTTGTACATTTTCCCTTGGATTTACCTCGGTATTGCTAGGTAACATGCCATGAGATCTTTCTAAAAGTATTTTGGCCATTTGGCTAACTTGTGTCTCCAGATTTTTAATTGAAGCATCATTTCGTTGTTGATACTTCAGTTGTTGTTCAGCTAGCTTTGTGATTGCTTCTTCCCATCCGGGCTTCTTTTCTTGATGCGTTGGATTCAACACATTGTTGTTGTTTGCATAAGAAAAATTTGGATGATTTTTGTACCCTGGATTGTATGTTGGCCCGTAAGGATTGTATGCTTGCCTTTGGAAATTCTGAGCATACGCCACTTGTTCTGGTGGTGGTGTTGACTGCTCTTGTTGCACTAAGGGACAGATAGTGCTGTTGTGAGTTGCTCCACAAATTTCACATGAAAAAGCTGATATTTGTGGAGTTTGCACCGTCTTCATAGATTGAGGAGTTGAAAAAGACATTTCCTCGACTTTCTTTGATAGAGCTTCAATTTTTGCCAACATAAGTGAATAAGAATCCACTTCAAAAACACCTTTGGTTTCTTTTGGATATTTAAATACGGCCATCTTGCACTTTGTTCACTTATAACCTCGGAAAGATTATAAGCCTCTTTCATAGTTTTGTTTCCCGGTGAGCCATTTGATGATGAATCGACATTGGCTCGGCATGAAGGTAAAATTCGAATAGAAGTAATTGACTTGTGCTCCCAAATTGAAACCATGGTTAGGACATTTTCGTAGCATATCTTTGTATCTCTCCCATGCTTCGTGGAATGATTCTGAATCTTGTTGACGAAATGTAGAGATTTCGTATTTGAGTTTCGCCACTTTTATTGGTGGAAAGTATTTAGTGGTGAATTTCTGGACAAATTCGGGCCAATTTGTTATGCTTCGTGGTGGCAAAGTATCTAGCCACTCTCTTGCTCTGTCCTTCAAAGTGTGCACGAAAAGTCTCATTTTGATCGCCTCGTCATTTACATTTGGATATTTGAAATTTCCACATATTTCCACAAAACGGTTAATATGGAGATATGGATTTTCGTCGGTTCTTCCATAGAATGAGTTGTTGTTGGAGAAGAGATTGATGACATCTGGGCAAATTTGAAAATTATCCACTCCAAATGGTGGATAGATTACACTTGATTGAACGCTCAAAGATGGGGGGTTCATGAATTCCCCAAAGAGCATGTTGTCTTCATCTATTTCCGGCACAATAGGATATTGTTGATGTTGAATGTTTTGAACATTAGGTATTCCCCCCACCAGATGAATTCTTTCGTTATCATTTCCTTGGGGGAGACGTGGATTTAGTTCGTCCGCCATCGATGGTGAAGAAATAATATTTTTCTTTTGTTCTCTTCGCCTTCTTCTGAATGTGGCTTCGATCTCGGGATCTAGTGAAACTAAATCGCGATTGTATGTCCTTCGCATAGACAAGAGAATCTACAACAAATAAAAAGTTGTATTTACAACAATAGTTAATAATGTAAGTTTTCAAATATAACTTATACTTCCCCGGCAACGGCGCCAAAAACTTGACACGCTTTTAGTGTAACTATCGCAAGTGCACGATATCGTATCAAGTAGTAAAGTGGACTTTTTGAGTCCGGTTTATCGATCCCACAAGGAAGTTTGGTTATAATTTGAATTATACACTATTAGTCTATTTTTATAGATACTTAAGATGAGTGAAACACACAATTAAAAAGTTTGGTTTAATAATTGCAAAGAAATTACAATAATAGTTCTAATGTTATAAGGAAATAAAAAGATAGCAATAATAATAGATTGATTATCGATAAAATGAAATAGTTGGGATTACAAACTTAGTTCGTCATTAGTTATAAAAGATGTATTGGAGATCATAAGATGAATTTACTTATTATGTTGTGTAGATTCGATTTTCCTTAAAAAGACGGTTTCTCTTTCGAACTATAAAACGCCCCTTACATATTGAATTAATCCACTATATTTCTATGTTGATTGACTTCAATACATAGCATTAGGATTTATGAAAATAACTCAAAGAATCATCTAAGGACTAGGGGTATATTTCTATCCCCTAGAACAACTTAGAGTGAAGATCATTTGATCTAATCAAACATATTTTCTTTCGAAACATATGAAGACCATAAATATCGTCATTTATTGGCCAAATAAATAAAGATTGTTAAAACAATGAAAATCACACACAATAATAAGTAATTCACAATAGATTTTTATACAAATATAAATAACATGACTAACCTTGTTTATAATCCCAACTAAAGATTACTTAGCCCATGAAGGGTTTATTACACATATTACAAGCTTTTGTGGTCATTTTTAGTTGAATCAAGAGAAAGAATTGATCCTAACTCCCTTAGTAGATAAAGGAGATAGAAGCAATAAACTCTCTGAACAACATATACTATACCACACTTACAAAGATCACTCAAGAACACAAGTGTGTTCAAAAAGAAAAGTTTACAAAAAATAGAAAGTTATAAGATGAATGGTGAATGATGAAGGATCTAAGGGGTCTATCTATACACCTAAAGTCATCTAATAGCTCCAAAACTCCAGCATTATTACATTAGATCGGATCAATGCCAGCCATCCCCTCAATAATACACAAAAAGTATAAAAAATTAGACAAATCATAGTAATCTGTCAAGAGTTACGGCCGTAACATTCAGGAGTTACGGCCGTAACAAGGGTGACTTACGGCCGTAACTCCTGAATGTTACGGCCGTAACTTGGCTTCGTAAATTTGTTCACTAGATGCTTTGAAAGTTACGTTTTCAGCCCAGAATTCCTCAGACTTTGCGTTTTTGCCCCAGATCTTCTTCGGATGATAACTTTTGATATATAACTCTGATTTTGAATCCGGAAAGACTGCCGAATTCGTCTCGGAAAGCCCTACAACATGAATATATCAAATTTCAATAAAGAGAATATTTATTAAACATGTTGTTTCTTGAGTAATTCAGTTATTTAATCCGATCATCATCCGATAAAAATAAAATTATTAAAACTAATAAATTAAAAGCAAAAAACGAGTAGACTAGCTCAATTATGGGTGAATTTTATCGATACAAACCATGGATAAGTGTACAAAACTGACACTTATCAGAACCCCGGTGAGGGATCATGTTCTAAAGATAATTTCCCATCTAAACGAACTTGATATCTAAGGGGCTAATATCGATGCAGAAACGCAGGTCGATATCATCCTAGGCAGCTTACCTAGAAGCTTTGAGCAGTTATGCCTAAACTACAACGTGAATTGTAGGGAATATACCTTGGCGGAATTGCTGACAGAGCTTCAAGTTGCATAGTGACTCTTCAGACAAGGGTATCAAGCTCTTGCGGCAACTGGAGTACTTTCAACTTCTAAATCCAAATGGGGGAAGAAAGAAGAAACAAGTGGGACAGAAACAAGTGGCAACTCTCAGGGTAAAAGACAAGGCTCCTCAGCCTGAGGCGAACAAAAAGCCAAAGGGAAAGTGCTACAAGTGTGGTCAGAAAAGATATTTTAAAGTGTACTGCCCTGCTCTTAAGAAAGGTATGTCTCATGCACTAGCAATCAAAACATAGTTGGCAGCTTGTTCTACCACTTCGTGGATAGTAGATTCAGGCTCCACTGATCATGTTTGCTCTGACTCGCATGGTTTTTAGGTAACCAAGCGGCTTAGTGCGGGCGAGATCACTATTAACTGGTAGGGGTGTTCAAAAATATCCGATATCCGATATCCGATCCGAAATATCCGAAAATCCGAAGTTCTGGATATCCAAAAATTCGGATATCCAAAGTTCGGATATCCGGAACTTCGGATTCGGATACCGGATAGTACTTTTCAGAAAAATCGGATATTCGGATATCCAAAATATCTAAAAATCCTAATTTTTTTATTTTTTTATATTTTAAATAATAGAAGGTATTCGGATATTTGGATATCCGATATCCATATCCGAAGTTTTTTTCGGATATTCGGATATCCGATATCCAAATCCGAATATTTTTTTTTGTATATTCGGATATCCGAATAAAATTCATATTTTTCCGGATATTTGGATATCCGATATCCGTATCCGAAATTTCGGATATCCAAAAATTGGATATCTGAAATTTCGGATACGGATATCGGATATCAAAATCTACTATCCGAACTTTCGGATATCCGAAATTTCGGATATCCGAAAGTCCGGACATCCGGTTTTGAACACCCCTATTAACTGGGGCGATTATTCCAGGCTTATGGTTGTAGCAATGGGAGTCGTGCAGTTGAAGATTAGTGATAAGATATTTGTCCTAAATAACGTATTATTGGTAGCTAATTTTAGAATGAGTTTAAGTTCGATCTTTAAATCGAGTTCTGATGGTTATTCGGTTTCTTTTTATGGTGATGTTATTATTAGAAAAAATGGCGAATATATTTGTAAAGGTATCTACATTGATGGACTGTATGTCATTAATACTGCACAAACTCCACGTACAAACAAAAATCACTTAACTCTTTGTCCAAACCTAAAAAGAGAAAAAAACCTTCAAGCATAAACCAAACATATCTGTCGCATTTACGGTTAGGTCATGTAAACCTTAGAAGGATTCAGAGATTGGTAGATGATCGCCCATTGGATGAACTCCAAATTGAGTCATATCCAATTTGTGAATCCTGTCTGGGAGGTAAATGACAAAAAGGCTTTTAAACCAAATGAAACTATGCTCAGAACGTGTTAGAATTAGTTCATACTGATGTATGTGGTCCAATAAACAGCCAGGCTAGGGGTGGTTTCGATGACTATGTCACGTTTATATATGATTATACGAGATGTGGATACATTTATTTGATGCGACATAAATGAGGCCTTTGACAAGTACAAAGATTTCAAGGGTGAAACGGAGAAGCGTCATGGAAAGAGTATCAAGTCACTACGATCTGATCGTGGTACTAGTGGCGATTACCTTAGTGTAGAGTTTTTGGATTTCTGGCAAATGAGGGGATTACGTCCCAACTCACTGCGTCGGGAACTTCACAACAAAATGGTGTTGCTGAGAGAATAAACATAACTCTTTTGGAGATGGTTAGGTCAATTATGATTTACTCAGATTTACCTATTTCGTTCGGGGGGTACGCCTTGGAAACAGTGGCATACATACTAAACCTGGTGCTTTCAAAATTAGTTCCAAAAATACCCACAAAACTAGGGGTGGGCGTAAAAAATCAAAATCCCGATCCCGTCCCGATCCTGTAATACCCGGTTGTAATTCAGTAATTGTAATTCAGTCATTATCATTCAGTAATTTCATTCGATAATGGTCACTCAGTGGATTTTCACTCAATTATAATCATTCATCAATCATGTTCATTCACTGTGTTCACCGTTCGTATAAACTTCGAGTTGAGTATCGTTATTGTTCATCGTTTCAACTTTCCTCATATGAGTTCGACTTTGTTAGATCACCATTAATTTTTGGTAACTCCAAAAATTCTAAATCTTTGCAATATTATAGAGCATCGAGTTAGCTTTCCAATGGTTCAAACGGTGAGTCAATCGGAGTCCGGACGAGAGAGTTATGGTCGTTTTAGCTCAACCGCTCATTTTTCGATTTTGGCGATCACGCCGAGCGAACTCGGCCGTGTCGTCCGACACGGCCGTGCCGTACTCGTCCGGATAGTGCCGGGCGTCGCCTCGGGGACCCGACCGTGTCGTGCAGCACGGCCGAGTCGAGCTCTTCGGATTAGCTGTAGCGCCGCCCGAGGCCGGCCGTGTTCGGGACACGGTCGAGTCATTGTCGGCGCCGCGGGCGGGTCAGCTGTCGGTAGGCCCCTTCGCGCCTCGGCCGTGTCAAGCGGGACACGGTCGAGTCCCTGCCCGGCCAGTGCGCGCCACGACCGTGTCGGGCGGGCACGGTCGAGCTTTGTTGGCCGAGTCAACCCCTATAAATTGGTTTTTGAGCATTTCGGCTCATTTTTTCCATCTTCTTCACTGCAACCGAGAGAGAATAACTTGAGGGAGAGATTTCTTCATCAATTATCATTTGAGTGTGTATTTTTCATCACCTTCAATCATCCGGGAAGCTTGGATAGTCATTTTCACGCGTTTTCATCGGATCGAATTGGTTGGATCTTCAAGAGGTAAATTCTCAACACTTTGGACTTCGATTTTGTGTTGAGATATGATGTTTCGACGTTATAATCATGTTATATGAAGGGATATGTATATGATTATGAGTTTGTATAAGGATTCATTGGATTATTGAGGAATTATTCAAGAACACGTTGAAAATCGAGTTGGAATTGGGGATTTTCGACTAATTGTTGTTATAATCACATTTTTGGATATTCATAACGGATTATTGATCGTATTGGAGATGTTTTGTTGGTTTGAAACACTTCTTGGGAATTTTGATATTGGTATATCGAAGTTTGTTTGTAAACAATCGGAGTTGGATACAACGTGTTTGATTTAATGTCTCTATGGACTTGGTTTAGTCGTATCGACGTCGGAATTCGTTATATTCGTGTATTGATCGGATTGTTGGTAATTGTATTGAATTAAGGTTGTTTGTGCGACCGACAGTTCATTTAGGACGTTGTTCGTGGACGGACATTCTTCATCTGTATTGAGTAAGTTAATTCTTAGTATGTTATATGTATACTCATTCCTGTTGTTGTTGTTTGGTAATAATAATAATTCATTCATCATAATATTAATCATTTTGAGACTTGTAATTGTCGAATAATCATTTCATTCACGAGGAGCAGCGGTTCCAAATCATTTCATTGGGTTATCAATCACGTCATTATTACTTTCATATCGGTGAGTCATCTTGGCCTTGTCTAATTATTATTCATTGATATTCATCATGGTCATTCTCGTTCATGTGACCTTAGGGTTCATATTGCGTGGCGGGTGTAGGCGTGTGGAATTTTTAGTCGGGCACACGATGGTCATGTATTGGGTTCACCGATACATCGGACCGTGCACACGGTAACGCTTACCTCCGTGAGACTAATTAGGTACAAGGACGGGTGTGTCGGTCATTCGTCTTGTACACTTGCACAGGACATTACGGGTGTACTATGATACTCCTCTTGGCGTAATTCATAATTAAGAATATTTCATAACCGGTTAATTCATGATTGTGTAATTTCAACTCTTGAGGATTGTTGTTCTTTATGGCCGACCCGTTTGGGGATTTTGTTTTTCGTCATGGCAAGGCAAACGCACGGGAATAGCATGTTGATGTCGAGGAGTCCTAGTGATACTAGTAGGGGCCCCGATCTTTGATTATTCATGTTATTGTCCTTTATTTTCAGCATGCAGACTTTCATTTGAATACTCCGTTTCATTCGGTGTTGTGTATTTTATCTTCATATAAAATACACTAGTATTCGTATTGTCTGGTGTGTTGTACTTAAACACATCATCGGAGTAATTATTGTTGTAATGTAGTTCGGTACTACATTTATCTTGTGTAATTCATTCATTTTCATTTGCACAGTGGGTCCCGGTTGGGGATCTACGGCCGTAATATCCGCCTAGTTTGGGGTGTTACGAGTTGGTATCGGAGCGTGGTTTTGAATACTACCCTCCAAGTCATGTCTCATTTGAAATCATCATCATCGGACTAGTATCATTGGACTTTCGCGTCACGTGTGACTGTGCGAATGCCGAGCCAATCGATCAAAGAACTGTAATACTTCTAACGCCATGGTATAATTTCTCGCAATAGTCATTCATTCATCATTCATCATTTGACAATCCTCAAATATCATCAATCACTATGATCGGCACGATCATATTAACTCATTAATCACTTAATTCATTTCATTACGATTAATAATCGTGACGATCACGTTAACTCATTAATTACTCAATTCATTTCATTACTCGGTTGTCAATCGGAAGATCATATTATCAATCTTGTTAAGTTATTCAAGATAGTCATTTTAAGAATTTCATCGAGATAATCATGTAACTTCATAAATCATTCATAAAATCACTAAGTTAGAGCATGTATACTCATTTTCATCATCTCATGACATAATCATAACGTGCTAATCATGCGGGTAATATAATCATTATGCGACCTTCCTACTTCCGTATGGAGAAAGCATCGGGGATGCACGAGAAGAGGCGCGGTGCGGACGAAACCCGAGAAATAATCACTGGCCGAGAAATCGTGCCTGGACTCGGCTCGATCGAGAAGATGTTCGGGTTGATCCACTTACTTTTATACGAGCCATGATGACCCATGTGCGGTTGCTCAATCATCATTGCGCCACTCGACCGGATTAATCGAGAGAACCCTCCCGTATGAGCATTTGCTAAGGAAAGTGCTGAACAACAACCTTCATCTCGGCAAGAAATCAACGGCGTAATCAATCCGAAGGCGGTCATCAACCTTCAAGAAGCCTCGTGTGAGTCCTATCATTTCGAGCGACCTCCTACGGTGCGAGTTGCGCGGGATCTCGATCTCGGCGGCGATTCAGCCGTCACTGTTTCAAGTGAAGAACAGGTCATTTCAGCACCAAATGTCCGAAGCGGATCACGTGCCATAATCGTGGAATTTTGGGCATAGGGCCCGTTTTTGCGAAGGACTCCAAGTCGGCTCGGCGGCATCCCAAGCCCGAAGCAACCGGCGTTTTAGAATCGATCGCTTTGTCATCGTCGTTTAAGATAATGGAAGCAAATAGAGTTGGAGCTCGTATTTATCGACGGGAGCGTCCGGTTCGGGGACCGGCAAGTTCCAGATTCATATGATGAGGAGGATCGACGATCCGGTGGTCCGAATGATTTCAGGTATACTCGTAATTTTATTTCAACTTGTGTGTACCTTTTGATGCTGGTACACCGCATTCTTTCATCTTCGAATCATGCTTGAATAGACTTATTTCGGGATAGTCCTATTGCTTGTGGACCTCATACCATCGGTCTACCTGACGATGGAAGAATTTTCGGAATCATACCTAAGTAAGCTTAATGACCGCGATTGGTTGATGGATCTAATCGTGGTGAACTTATCTTAGGACGATGTAATTTCGGTATTAGCTGGTTTAACCGTCTTAATACTATCCTCAGTAATTGTTAGCGCATGGTCACTATCATTTTCGTCGTTGGTCGTCGAATGTGTACTTGTGGAGGTAATCCCCGTTGTCCCAGAAGGATTACTATTATGATGGAAGCAGAGAAATTCCGCAAGCAAGTTGTTCAGTCATTCATTGTATCATTTTCATCGATTGGCCTTTCTAAGGCAATCGAGCTATTTCATCATTCATTGTATCATTTTCATCGATTGACCTTTCTAAGGCAATCGAGCTATTCAATCATTCATTGTATCATTTTCATCGATTGGCCTTTCTAAGGCAATCGAGCTATTTAATCATTCATTGTATCATTTTCATCGATTGACCTTTCTAAGGCAATCGAGCTATTCAATCATTCATTGTATCATTTTCATCGATTGGCCTTTCTAAGGCAATCGAGCTATTTAATCATTCATTGTATCATTTTCATCGATTGGCCTTTCTAAGGCAATCGAGCTATTTCATCATTCATTGTATCATTTTCATCGATTGACCTTTCTAAGGCAATCGAGCTATTCAATCATTCATTGTATCACTTTTTTTCGATTGACCATTCTCGGGCAATCGAAATGTTCAATCATTCGTGGTATCATTGTCATCGTTTGACGATGTATTCCAGACGAGTTATCTGGTTGCTTTCTCATAGAGTAGTGGAATTCGGAGTGAGTTGGAGCCGGTACGTCCCCATTATCGAAGACACCGTATCGGATGGCCCCGACCAAATGCAGGAGTTGAAGATTCAACTTGAGGATTAGTTCGAGAAAGGTTATCTCCGACCGAGTGTGTTCCCGTGGGGAGCACCAGTGTTATCTGTCAAGGAGAGGTATGGTTCGTTCGTGTGTGTATTATTATCAGGAGTTGAACAGGGTGAGGATCAAGATTAGTATCCTCTAGTCCGTATCGACGATCTTTTGGATCAACTTCAGGGAACTTGAGTATTTGCCTAGATCGACTTAAGATCTGGATATCATCAGTTGCGGATTCGAGAGTCGGATATCACGAGGACGGCTTTTCGAACACGCTATGGTCGCTATGAGTTTGCGGTTATGCCGGTTGGGTTGATCATTGCACCTGCGGTATTCATGGAGTTAATGAATCAGGTTTTCATCGACTTTTGGATCAGTTTTGTTGTTGTCTTCATCGATGACATTTTGATTATTCTCGTGACCGGGAGGAACACGAGGTTCATTTTCATCGAGGTTTCCGACGTGTTAAGACGAGCAACTTTATGGGAAGTTTTCCAAAGGTGAGTCTTTGGATGTCGAAGTGACTTTTCTCGGACCTGTAATTTCATCAGATGGAGTGCGTGTTGATCCTCAGAAGACAAAGGCTATCCAAGATTGGTCACCTCCGAAGAATGTTAAGCAAATCCGAAGCTTTCTCGGATTAGCCGGCTATTATCGGCGGTTTGTGGAAGGATTTTCTAAAAATTGTTCAGTCAATTCATTCATCACTCACTCAATCTCATTGTTCAATTAATTCATTCATCACTCAGTCAATCTCATTGTTCAATTAATTCATTCATCACTCAGTCAATCTCATTGTTCAGTCAATTCATTCATCACTCAGTCAATCTCATTGTTCAATTAATTCATTCATCACTCAGTCAATCTCATTGTTCAGTCAATTCATTCATCACTCAGTCAATCTCATTGTTCAATTAATTCATTCATCACTCAGTCAATCTCATTGTTCAGTCAATTCATTCATCACTCAGTCAATCTCATTGTTCAGTCAATTCATTCATCACTCAGTTAATCTCATTATTCAATTAATTCATTCATCACGGAGTCAATCTCATTGTTCGATTAATTTATTAACCATCCAGTCCATCTCACGGTTCAGTTGTTGATCTTGTGAATCAAATTTTTCAATCTTGTGAACTTGTTCAAGGTAATCATTTCAGGAATTTCATCAGATAGGCTTGTCACCTCACTTGATTTTTCAGGCGATCTTCTCATATTACGGCGTCATGTCGACGATCGTTTTATTGCATTATTAATGCATCCATTTTGTTAGAGCATGTATGCTCATTGTTATCATTTCATCTCGTAATCATAGTGCAATCTTCATACGAGATCTGTAATTATCACGTGACTTTCCTGCCTCGGTATGGAAGGAGTTACGAGGACATCGGACTCGACGTCCAAGAGATCGTTTCTAGTCGTATTCATCTTTGGGAGAGCATCGTCATCTCAGACAACTAGTTCGACTGTAGTTTGATTAAAAAGTGATACAACGGGACATTCAACACCTGTGTTGAGCAAGTTAATAATACCTCATAAATAGGATAATCATTCATTTCATCGTCGTTCAATTGTTCGCATAGGTCATTCATCATATATCAATCACGTTAAGACTTATATTTATCAACCAATCATTCACCTCACGGGGAACAATGGTTCCAATAATTTCATTTGAGTTATCACTCATTTCGTTATTAGTTCACCTCGGCGAGTTATTCTTGATCCTTGTCGGATATCTAATCATTTATCATTCATCTTAGTCACTCTCGTTTTGGTAACCTTTCGGGGTCATATTAAGCGGTGAGTTCAGGTTTGGGTCTTCGTCGAATCGTTGGGATCGAGGAGATCGATGGTATGGAGGATATCGATGTTGGGTACATTTGATATATAGCCTTGTCTTTCGATGACTATATAACTCAATCCGTATTAATGTGTCATGGTTGTGGATCATTTATTGTTGATCTATCTTATAATGATCGTATTTGAGAATCTTGAGATTTTGAGATCGTTTGATGCATTCCTTTTGGTGTCATACCGAGACTTCGTGATATTTTTGGGAAATCGTTCATTGTGATCCGAGACGTCAAGACTTGGGGACTTGGGCGTGCGATTGATTTGGTCCCGAGAACTATTTGGACATTATTGTTTGCAGATCGTGATGGATAGTTCATGTCCCGAGTTATTTACCCTTAGTTTCGAGGACGAAACTCTTTTAAGGGGGGGTGTATGTAATACCCGGTTGTAATTCAGTAATTGTAATTCAGTCATTATCATTCAGTAATTTCATTCGGTAATGGTCACTCAGTGGATTTTCACTCAATTATAATCATTCATCAATCATGTTCATTCACTGTGTTCACCGTTCGTATAAACTTCGAGTTGAGTATCGTTATTGTTCATCGTTTCAACTTTCCTCATATGAGTTCGACTTTTTTAGATCACCATTAATTTTTGGTAACTCCAAAAATTCTAAATCTTTGCAATATTATAGAACATCGAGTTAGCTTTCCAATGGTTCAAACGGTGAGTCAATCGGAGTCCGGACGAGAGAGTTATGGTCGTTTTAGCTCAACCGCTCATTTTGATTTTGGCGATCATCGCCGAACGAACTCGGCCGTGTCGTCCGACACGGCCGTGCTGCACTCGTCCGGATAGTGCCGGAGCGTCGCCTCGGTGACCCGACCATGTCGTGCAGCACGGCCGAGTCGAGCTCTTCGGATTAGCCAGGCGCCGCCTGGAGGCTCCGTGTTCCGGGACACGGTCGAGTCATTGTCGAGCGCCGCGGACGGGTCACTGTCGGTAGGCCCCTTCGCGCCTCGACCGTGTCAAGCAGGACACGGCCGAGTCCCTGCCGGCCGGCTGCGCGCCACGACCGTGTCAGGCGGGCACGGTCGAGCCTGTTGGCCGAGTCAACCCCTATAAATTGGGTTTTTGAGCATTTCAGCTCATTTTTTCCATCTTCTTCACCTGCAACCGAGAGAGAATAACTTGAGGGAGAGATTTCTTCATCAATTATCATTTGAGTGTGTATTTTTCATCACCTTCAATCATCTGGGAAGCTTGGATAGTCATTTTCACGCGTTTTCATCGGATCGAATTGGTTGGATCTTCAAGAGGTAAATTCTCAACACTTTGGACTTCGATTTTGTGTTGAGATATGATGTTTTGGACGTTATAATCATGTTATATGAAGGGATATGTATATGATTATGAGTTTGTATAAGGATTCATTGGATTATTGAGGAATTATTCAAGAACACGTTGAAAATCGAGTTGGAATTGGGGATTTTCGACTAATTGTTGTTATAATCACATTTTTGGATATTCATAACGGATTATTGATCGTATTGGAGATGTTTTGTTGGTTTGAAACACTTCTTGGGGAATTTTGATATTGGTATATCGAAGTTTGTTTGTAAACAATCGGAGTTGGATACAACGTGTTTGATTTAATGTCTCTATGGACTTGGTTTAGTCGTATCGGCGTCGGAATTCGTTATATTCGTGTATTGATCGGATTGTTGGTAATTGTATTGAATTAAGGTTGTTCGTGCGACCGACACTTCATTTAGGGCGTTGTTCGTGGACGGACATTCTTCATCGGTATTGAGTAAGTTAATTCTTACTCGGTTAAAAGGATACTCATTCCTTTTGTTGTTGATTGCTCATAATCATAATTCATTCATCATAATATTAATCATTTTGAGACTTGTAATTGTCGAATAATCATTTCATTCACGAGGAGACGGTTCCAAATCATTTCATTGGGTTATCAATCACGTCATTATTACTTTCATATCGGTGAGTCATCTTGGCCTTGTCTAATTATTATTCATTGATATTCATCATGGTCATTCTCGTTCATGTGACCTTAGGGTTCATATTGCGTGGCGGGTGTAGTCTGTGTGGAATTTTTAGTCGGGCACACGATGGTCATGTATCGGGTTCACCGATACATCGGGCCGTGCACTGCGTAACGCTTACCTCCGTGAGACTAATTAGGTACAAGGACGGGTGTGTCCGGTCATTCGTCTTGTACACTTGCACAGACATTACGGGTGTACTATGATACTCCTCTTCGTAATTCATAATTAAGAATATTTCATAACTTCGGTTAATTCATGATTGTGTAATTTCAACTCTTGAGGATTGTTGTTCTTTGTAATCGACCGTTTGGGGATTTTGTTTTTCGTGTCATGGCAAGGCAAACGCACGGAATAGCATGTTGATGTCGAGGAGTCCTAGTGATACTAGTAGGGGCCCCGATCTTTGAGCTTATTCATGTTATTGTCCTTTATTTTCCGCTGCAGACTTTCATTTGAATACTCCGTTTCATTCAGTGTTGTGTATTTTATCTTCATATAAAATACACTAGTATTCGGTATTGTCCTGGTGTGTTGTAATTAAACTCCTCATCGGAGTAATTATTGTTGTAATGTAGTTCGGTACTACATTTATCTTGTGTAATTCATTCATTTTCATTTGCCTGGTGGGTCCCAGTTGGGGATCTACGGCACTGTAATATCCGCCTAGTTTGGGGTGTTACAGATCCCGTCCCAAAATTACCTGGGATGGGACGGGATCCAAAATTAAAAACACTAGGCCCATCCCGTCCCGTCCCATTAGACTAACTACGGGACGGGACACGGGACAAAAAATCTGAGGCCCGTAAGGCCCGTCCCGTCCCGCTAAGTTTTTAATCCTTTTTAAAACCATATATTTTTATTATTTGTAACCCTTTTGTAATTAATTTTTAATAATAAACTATTTTTATTTTTTACTATCTATATTTTATAATTATACACAAACCTAATTAACCGATATAAAGTTAGTAACTGATATTTTTTAAAAAAAACTTGATATGTTGTATTCAATGTTAATGATTGTTATTTTAAAAGTTTAATTTAGGCTATTAAATTAGTTTGTTGGATATTTTTCCCGAATTTAGATGTATAAAATTATAGATTTTCTTACTTTTTTCTAATTTATATTTTGAACTTTTTTATGCGGGACTAAATGTAATATCCGGGGATAATTTTTTTTTCGTGTTACTGTTGAGTTGTACGTATTCATTTGGAATTGTACAAGTGTTGTTGTTTTGGACTGATACAATGTATATTGTATTGGAATATTTCGGGATCGAAATATTATACTTGTCGTCGGGTTAGTTTCGTCGTTTGAATGTTGGTTGGAGAGTTTGGATTTTTTTGGCTAAGTTCATAGCCTTAGCGTACGCTATGGGTGTAGTGTTACGTACGCTAACGTGTTGCCATTACGTACGTTATGCCTGTAAGGTTACGTACGTAATGCTTGGTAGGTGGCAGGAACCTTCCTCGTGGTTAACTTTCGGCCGGTGGGTCCCGAGCATCTTCCGATCGGATCTCACTATTGCATTCAACGGACCCTTACGTACGTTAAGAGGTGAGTTCTACGTACGTAATGCAGGTCTTGTTAACGTACGTAATAAGTTCTTGTTTACGTACGTTAAGGCCTTCGTATTTTAGTCCAGTTAGTTCTGGATTTTTCATTACGTACGTTAATGTCTTAGCATAGCGTACGTAATGCCTCTTACGTACGTTAACCTTAGTGTATAACGTACGTAATGAATTGGTCAGTCTATTTATCTTGGTTTCGTCTTTCATTTCCTCACGAACCAAAACACATTTTCTCTCCTTAATCGTCCGTCGACTTGTTATTGATGTTTAGCCTCTTCCAACTCGATCTTGATCATCCTAGCTTGGATTGAAGCTTGAAGTTGGAAGCTTGTTGGTGCTCCTTTGGTGTTTGGAGGCTTCTTCTTGTCCTCCTTTGGTAAGTTTCCTCAATCTCTTGTTCTTCAAGTGATTTTCAAGCTTTTGTTGTTGTTTTCTTCGGGTATTGTTTGATTCATGGAGTATATCATGATTCTTCATGGTTTTGATAAACTTTTGATGAAGAACATGATAGTATTACTTGAGTTGGATCATGTTCTTGATGTTTTAGATTGTTTGGAGGTTTTTAATCATGTCTAGGAAGGATTATGTTAAAATTGTTATATGATTAACATAGCCTTGAGATGATTATTGTTGGTGGTGGTGTTCTTGAAAGATTTTAACCATTTTAGTAAGGATTTATGATGATTTAGGAGATGATTATCATAATTCGGAAATGGTTGAGTGAATCTTGTTGTTTAATCCGAATTCATGAGGTTATGATGAAGGATTTTTATTTCAAACATCATGGTTATTGAGTTGATGATGTTCTTGGGGTGATAATGATAATATTGATAATATTATCATTGTAGGAGGATCAATTTGATGATATTGGTGATATTATCACTTTGAGATGTTTGTTTTGATGATTGTTCTTAAGTGAATCTTGTTGAATGGATTTCACAAGTGTTAAGAACGTTACGATCATGTTAATCGATCATCGAGGTGTTAGAAGATGTTAGAATTCATAGTTGAAGAACTATGATATCAGTTCGTGCGGTGTGATCGATTCGTGTTTGAATCGGGCTTTGTCTTTGTCGTTGTTTTCTATTGATTTTGTGTTTTTGAATGAATCGTTTTCATTCAAGGTTGTTCGAGTGTTTGTGATCGTCGGGAGGCGCCGTTCGTCGTTTCTTGCCAGGACGTTGATCGTGGAAGGACTTGTTCGCCTTCGGTTTGAGGCAAGTTTTATACTTGTACTGGTCAATGAGATTAATGTTATCATATATGTGTATGAATGTATTGTATCATTTCGAGACTTAGTCTCTCCGTGGTTTGTTGATATTCGGGAATTGTTTGATGCAATACCCTTCGACAATTATGCTAGATGTTATTGTTATTCGTTATCGGCCGGTTTAAGGCATTGAGATTCTTGTTGTCGATAGCCGGTTCGCGGCATCGATGTATCGATTATTATTGTTGACGTTAATGTCGTTCTGAGGCATCGTTGAATCGTTATTATCGAATTGGAACTGTTGCTATGATGTTGCATTGGCCGATGGAAGGCGTTTGATATGTTCGTTTATCATATCTGTTTCGGTGGTCGGTTTAAGATGCCGGGACATCCATTCTACCGTTCATTGTGTATCGATTGACCGTTCTAAGGTAATCGATGTATTTAATTGGGATTATCGAAGATAATTCCCATCCGCCGTATCATTGTGTATCGATTGACCGTTCTAAGGTAATCGATGTATTTAATTGGGATTATCGAAGATAATTCCCATCCGCCGTATCATTGTGTATCGATTGACCATTCTAAGGTAATCGATGTATTTAATTGGGATTATCGAAGATAATTCCCATCCGTTGTATCATTGGTTATCGATTGACCGTTCTAAGGTAATCGATGTATTTAATTGGGATTATCGAAGATAATTCCCATCCGTTGTATCATTGGTTATCGATTGACCGTTCTAAGGTAATCGATGTATTTAATTGGGATTATCGAAGATAATTCCCATCCGTTGTATCATTGGTTATCGATTAACCGTTCTAAGGTAATCGATGTATTTAATTGAGATTATCGAAGATAATTCCCATCCGTTTTATCATTGGTTACCGATTAACAGTTCTAAGGTAATCTATGTATTTAATTGGGATTATCGAAGATAGTTCCCATCCGTTGTATCATTGTGATCGATTGGCCATTCCAAGGCAGTCGAGGTATTTGAATTGGGACCGCCGTGGACGGTGCCCATCCATGAGTTGTTGTTGTCGTGTTGGCCGACTCAAGGCAGCACGCTATTATTCTTGTGAATTTGGTAGTCTTGGGACTATTGTGATTGATTGTGTTTTGGAGGCTAGTCTCGGCTAGTGCTCGATGGGTAAGTTTGGGGCTTGAACCTTCGCGGTTGGTTTCCCAACACCTACAGTTCAGTAGGTCACGGTCACTGGGTGATCTCATTATGGGTAAGTCTGGGGCTTGAACCTTCGCGGTTGGTTTCCCAGCACCTGCAATTCAGCAGGTCACGGTCATTGGATGACCTCATTGTGATACGGATTCGTGCCGTGGCTTCGGCCCTCATTGTGATACGGCTTCGTGCCATGGCTTCGGCCCTCATTGTGATACGGCTTCGTGCCGTGGCTTCGGCCCTCATTGTGATACGGCTTCGTGCCGTGGCTTCGGCCCTCATTGTGATACGGCTTCATGCCGTGGCTTCGGCCCTCATTGATACAGATGGCCGCTTTTGGCTTCGGGCCATTGTGGTGATTGACAGCTTCGGCTGAGTGACATTCAGGGTATTATGATGATAAACGGCTTCAGGCTGTTCGGCTGTTAAGGCCATTGTGATGTATCAGTATTCCTGTCGGAGCCTTCGGGCATTGTGATTCATATCTATTTCAGTGTTTGGCTTGGGTTACCTTCGTGTGATGTATTGTTGTGTTCTGTATTGATGATTCGCCGTTGGGCACTTGTGTTCTAACCTGTTGAGCAGGTATTGATCGGATGATGTGGGCATAGTATTCCACGAATGCTCGATTCTTACTTTGGTTTGTGATCATCTCGTATTACCATTACTATACTATTCATTCTGCCCTTTGGATGCATATCATGTTGTACATGTATTTGATAATCATTATCTGGATGACTGACCCCGTGGGGGCGGAACATGTTTTCATGTTTTAGGTGTTTGAGAGGAGAGAGTTGAGACACAGGGGCATAACGGTGGCGACGAGGCATTCAAGCGATACTAGTCCGAGATGTTTTGGTGTTCATGTCAGTCAGGCAGTTGGAGTACTCCAGTTTTGTCAGTTATTGCCATTTTGTATTATCCGAGCAAGGCTCGTGGATGTCGTTGTATTGCATTTGGGCCATGTAGGCCCACTGTTGTCATTGAAATTCCATATCGGAATATTATGTTGGATGTCAGTGTAGGGATTGTGATTCCCCTTTTTGGTCAGTTAGTTGTATTTTTGGTCGTGTTAGCCTGGTGGATCTCTTGGTGTGGGGTCCACGGCACTGTAATAACCCAATAGGATTTGGTGGTGTTACAGAAGATGGTATCAGAGAGTTGGGTTGTGAGATACCCTGATATGTGAGTTATGCGGTTCTACCGACGGTAGTAGTGGGATCGGTGTTATGACAACTGGACAAATGTGCCTTGTGAGTCATGGTAGTTGAACGACTGTATTCTTTCATCGAGTCGTCGTCGGTGAAGACTAGTATCGCAAGACCTCGAAGCTTCGTATGACCTGTGTAAGGACTCGATTCTCTTGTATGTTCATACATTCAATATGCCATTGATTATGCATGTTTTGTTGAAATTTGTATGTAACATTGTGTTACGACCCATTCATGATTAATTGCTTTGGAGCGTGTCGGCCCAGTATTGACTATAATTAGCATATATATAAAGTGATTGTTTATTTGTTGGGTATGTATATTCATGTTTGGCTAATGACTTAGTATTGTGGATTGGCCGTTGAGGCATATTTGAGCTTTGTTCATGATCGAACACTATTCTTTCAGTATGGAAAGAGGAATCCGAGGACGTAGCAGAGGGGGTAAAGGCTGCAGAGCAGGCCGAAACCCCGAACCTCATGTTTATACGCGTACGGGTGCCGATATGGATCAGAATTCAGCCGGAGATGTGACTTATGCGACCGGTTCCCCTTCGGAACGTCATACTCGAGGAGTCGACCAGACTGAGAGTGATCACATCGACCCTTACTTGCTTATGAGGGGCATGATGACCCAGATGACTCAGATGACGCAGATAATGGAAACCATACAGACCTCAGTGGTTCGTGGTCCACCGCAGCAGGGATCCCAGGTGCCGTTTTATGGACAGTCCAGGAGAGTGAGTCAGATTATCGGCGACATCTCTCGTCAGAGGCCGCCTATTTTTGAGGGTTCGTCGGAACCAGCTGATATTGTTCATTGGCTTGAACATTTTGATAAACTCTTCGACATGGTTCAGTGTCCGGAAGAGAGTAAGGTGGCAGTAGCGGCTTACTATTTGAGTAAAGGCGCTTATTCTTGGTGGCTTTCTGTGAAACCCACCGATCGTGATTGTGCTTGGAGCGAGTTTCAGACTCTCATGTTAGAGAGATATTATCCGGCTCCACTTCGTGAAGCCAAGCTGTCAGAGGTTTTGAACCCCGAATCCGTTGAGGACGAGGGTGTTATTGTTATTGCAGAGAAGTTTCAGGGACTCCTTCAGTTTGCTTCATCTGTTATCCGTACTGAGGCGGATAAGATCAAGTATTTTAGCAAGAGGCTGAACCCGCAGTTGAGGATGCAGTTGTTCAACCATAATTGCAATTCACTTGGTGAATTCATCGAGAAGGCTCTTGGAGCAGAGCTTTTGATCAAGGAGCTTGCTCGGAAGAACCCTTCAGTTTCTTCCAGTGAGAGGACTAGGATGTCGGTTCGTTCAGAAGGACATCGGGCTCCGACGTCTAAGAGGTCATATTCTAGTCGTCTTCGTGCTGGGAAATCATCTTCTTCTCCGGCAACGAGTTCGACTGTTGTTTGCTTTAAATGTGATTCAGCGGGGCACGTTAGCACCCGTTGTACTGTGCCAGCTATTGTTTGTTTTCTGTGTGGGAAGCCGGGACACCTTCAGAAATACTGCAGGAGTTCTAGTGCCAGTAGATCTCAAGGAAGCTCACGGGCCTCGAGAGATTTTGTTGCTTCAGTCCGTACTCCATCCAAGGGGTCATATCGGGCTTTGGGAGCCAGAGGTATGGACACTCGAGGAGGAGCGGCGAGCTCAGATTTGGGTCTTCCTCGAGTCGATGAGATCGATGAGTTCGATGACCCGGAGGGTGTTGATTTCGGATACATTTGAGATGTGGCCTTGATTTGTATTTTCCTTGTTTTCGGACCGATGTTTTGACTCGATCAGTATTAGTATTGTGGTTGTGAACCACTTATTATTGATCTATCTTGTTATGATAGCTTTTGAGAATCTTGAGATTTGACGTCGTCTGATGCGTTATTCTTTCCTTTCGGTATTATACCCAATATTTTTGTGGTGATCTGGGTAAACGTTCATTGTGATTCGAGACGTCAAGTTGCGAGGACTTGAGTGTGCATTGATATGGTCCTGAGGACTATTTATGCGTTGATATTTTCTTTTGTGTCGTAAGTCAGTGATTGCTTTGGCGTCCGATGCTGATGAGAACGGGGGAGTGTACACCGATGATTGTAGACATGTACAATGGGCGGCACCCGCGGGGTGTGTACGCCGGTGTTACGAGTCTTGCGGGTGGTGCGACTTCCTGGCTGGTCTCTGACGGAGGAGTTATGATTCGATTGATCTCGCACTTGATTGAGTATTTTATCCCTTGTTTTTTTGACGTGTTCAGGCAGAGGAAACGCGGGAACCCGTGGGGTTGGCCCGATTATTCAGGCGAAGTGGTTCGTAGTGAGGAGTATTCCTGGAGATGTTGTTTTCTTATCCTGATGGATAGTTCGTGCCCCGTGTTTTTGCACCCTGAGTTTCGGGGACGAAACTCTTTTTAGGGGGGGGAGTATGTAATATCCGGGGATAATTTTTTTTTTCGTGTTACTGTTGAGTTGTACGTATTCATTTGGAATTGTACAAGTGTTGTTGTTTTGGACTGATACAATGTATATTGTATTGGAATATTTTGGGATCGAAATATTATACTTGTCGTCGGGTTAGTTTCGTCGTTTGAATGTTGGTTGGAGAGTTTGGATTTTTTTGGCTAAGTTCATAGCCTTACCGTACGCTACGGGTGTAGTGTTACGTACGCTAACGTGTTGCCATTACGTACGTTATGCCTGTAAGGTTATGTACGTAATGCTTGGTAGGTGGCAGGAACCTTCCTCGTGGTTAACTTTCGGCCGGTGGGTCCCGAGCATCTTCCGATCGGATCTCACTATTGCAGTCAACGGACCCTTACGTACGTTAAGAGGTGAGTTCTACGTACGTAATGCAGGTCTTGTTAACGTACGTAATAATTTCTTGTTTACGTACGTTAAGGCCTTCGTATTTTAGTCCAGTTAGTTCTGGATTTTTCATTACGTACGTTAATGTCTTAGCATAGTGTACGTAATGCCTCTTACGTACGTTAACCTTAATGTATAACGTACGTAATGAATTGGTCAGTCTATTTATCTTGGTTTCGTCTTTCATTTCCTCACGAACCAAAACACATTTTCTCTCCCCAGAATCGTCCGTTTGGACTTGTTATTGATGTTTAGCCTCTTCCAACTCGATCTTGATCATCCTAGCTTGGATTGAAGCTTGAAGTTGGAAGCTTGTTGGTGCTCCTTTGGTGTTTGGAGGCTTCTTCTTGTCCTTCTTTGGTAAGTTTCCTCAATCTCTTGTTCTTCAAGTGATTTTCGAGCTTTTGTTGTTGTTTTCTTCGGGTATTGTTTGATTCATGGAGTATATCATGATTCTTCATGGTTTTGATAAACTTTTGATGAAGAACATGATCGTATTACTTGAGTTGGATCATGTTCTTGATGTCTTAGATTGTTTGGAGGTTTTTAATCATGTCTAGGAAGGATTATGTTAAGATTGTTATATGATTAACATAACCTTGAGATGATTATTGTTGGTGGTGGTGTTCTTGAAAGATTTTAACCATTTTAGTAAGGATTTATGATGATTTAGGAGATGATTATCATAATTCGGAAATGGTTGAGTGAATCTTGTTGTTTAATCCGAATTCATGAGGTTATGATGAAGGATTTTTATTTCAAACATCATGGTTATTGAGTTGATGATGTTCTTGGGGTGATAATGATAATATTGATAATATTATCATTGTAGGAGGATCAATTTGATGATATTGGTGATATTATCACTTTGAGATGTTTGTTTTGATGATTGTTCTTAAGTGAATCTTGTTGAATGTATTTCACAAGTGTTAAGAACGTTACGATCATTTTAATCGATCATCGAGGTGTTAGAAGATGTTAGAATTCATAGTTGAAGAACTATGATATCAGTTCGTGCGGTGTGATCGATTCGTGTTTGAATCGGGCTTTGTCTTTGTCGTTGTTTTCTATTGATTTTGTGTTTTTGAATGAATCGTTTTCATTCAAGGTTGTTCGAGTGTTTGTGATCGTCGGGAGGCGCCGTTCGTCATTTCGTGCCAGGACGTTGATCGTGGAAGGACTTGTTCGCCTTCGGTTTGAGGCAAGTTTTATACTTGTACTGGTCAATGAGATTAATGTTATCATATATGTGTATGAATGTATTGTATCATTTCGAGACTTAGTCTCTCCGTGGTTTGTTGATATTCGGGAATTGTTTGATGCAATACCCTTCGACAATTATGCTAGATGTTATAGTTATTCGTTATCGGCCGGTTTAAGGCATTGAGATTCTTGTTGTCGATAGCCGGTTCGCGGCATCGATGTATCGATTATTATTGTTGACGTTAATGTCGTTCTGAGGCATCATTGAATCGTTATTATCGAATTGGAACTGTTGCTATGATGTTGCATTGGTCGATGGAAGGCGTTTGATATGTTCGTTTATCATATCTATTTCGGTGGTCGGTTTAAGATGCCGGGACATCCATTCTACCGTATCATTGTGTATCGATTGACCGTTCTAAGGTAATCGATGTATTTAATTGGGATTATCGAAGATAATTCCCATCCGCCGTATCATTGTGTATCGATTGACCGTTCTAAGTTAATCGATGTATTTAATTGGGATTATCGAAGATAATTCCCATCCTCCGTATCATTGTGTATCGATTGACCGTTCTAAGGTAATCGATGTATTTAATTGGGATTATCGAAGATAATTCCCATCCGTTGTATCATTGGCTATCGATTGACCGTTCTAAGGTAATCGATGTATTTAATTGGGATTATCGAAGATAATTCCCATCCGTTGTATCATTGGTTATCGATTGACCGTTCTAAGGTAATCGATGTATTTAATTGGGATTATCGAAGATAATTACCATCCGTTGTATCATTGGTTATCGATTAACTGTTCTAAGGTAATCGATGTATTTAATTGAGATTATCGAAGATAATTCCTATCCGTTGTATCATTGGTTACCGATTAACAGTTCTAAGGTAATCTATGTATTTAATTGGGATTATCGAAGATAGTTCCCATCCGTTGTATCATTGTGATCGATTGGCCATTCCAAGGCAGTCGAGGTATTTGAATTGGGACCGCCGTGGACGGTGCCCATCCATGAGTTGTTGTTGTCGTGTTGGCCGACTCAAGGCAGCACGCTATTATTCTTGTGAATTTGGTAGTCTTGGGATCGTTACTATTGTGATTGATTGTGTTTTGGAGGCTAGTCTCGGCTAGTGCTCGATGGGTAAGTTTGGGGCTTGAACCTTCGCGGTTGGTTTCCCAACACCTACAGTTCAGTAGGTCATGGTCACTGGGTGATCTCATTATGGGTAAGTCTGGGGCTTGAACCTTCGCGGTTGGTTTCCCGGCTGCAATTCGAGTCACGGTCATTGGATGACCTCATTGTGATACGGCTTCGTGCCGTGGCTTCGGCCCTCATTGTGATACGGCTTCGTGCCGTGGATTCAGCCCTCATTGTGATACGGCTTCGTGCCGTGGCTTCGGCCCTCGTTGTGATACGACTTCATGCCGTGGCTTCGGCCCTCATTGATACAGCTTCGGGCTGTTTTGGCTTCGGGCCATTGTGGTGATTGACAGCTTCGGCTGAGTGACATTCAGGGTATTATGATGATAAACGGCTTCGGGCTGTTCGGCTGTTAAGGCCATTGTGATGTATCGGTATTCCTATCGGAGCCTTCGGGCATTGTGATTCATATCTATTTCAGTGTTTGGCTTGGGTTACCTTCGGGTGATGTATTGTTGTGTTCTGTATTGATGATTCGCCGTTGGGCACTTGTGTTTTAACCTGTTGAGCAGGTATTGATCGGATGCCGTGGGCATAGTATTCCACGAATGCTCGATTCTTACTTTGGTTTGTGATCATCTCGTATTACCATTACTATACTATTCATTCTGCCCTTTGGATGCATATCATGTTGTACATGTATTTGATAATCATTATCTGGATGATCGACCGTGGGGCGCAACATGTTTTCATGTTTTAGGTGTTTGCGAGGAGAGAGTTGAGACACGGGGCATGACGGTGGCGGCGAGGCATTCAAGCGATACTAGTCCGAGATGTTTTGGTGTTCATGTCGGTCAGCGGTTGGAGTACTCGGTTTGTCGATTATTGCCATTTTGTATTATCCGAGCAAGGCTCGTGGATGTCGTTGTATTGCATTTGGGCCATGTAGGCCCACTGTTGTCATTGAAATTCCATATCAGAATATTATGTTGGATGTCAGTGTAGGGATTGTGATTCCCCTTTTTGGTCAGTTAGTTGTATTTTTGGTCGTGTTAGCCTGGTGGATCTCTTGGTGTGGGGTCCACGGCACTGTAATAACCCAATAGGATTTGGGGGTGTTACACTAAACCCGTCCCGTCCCGTCCCAACCGGGATAAGGCCCGTGCGGGATGAAATTTTGAAATCACCAATTCCTTCCCGTCCCGTCTGTAACACCCCCAAATCCTATTGGGTTATTACAGTGCCGTGGACCCCACGCCAGGAGATCCACCAGGCAAACATGACTAAAAATACATTAAATTAAACAACAAGGGAAAATCATAGTCCCTACCATGATATCCGACACAATATTCCGATAAGGAATTTCAACGACAACGATGGGCCTACATGGCCAAGAGTAAAAATACAACATCCACGAGCATCCGCCGTAATACAAAATGACAATGATCGACAATCAAGAACACTCCAACCGATGACCAACATGAACAACTCGGACTAGTATCGCTCGAATGCCTCGCCGCCATAATCATGCCCCGTGTCTCAACTCTCTCCTCGCAAGCACCTAAAACATGAAAAACATGTTCCGCCCCACGGGTCGATCATCCAGACAATGAACATCAAATACATGTATAACATGATATGCATCCAAAGGCGTAACGAAACGGTACAATGATGATAATAATACGAGATGCTCACAAACCAAGGTAAGAACCGAGCATTCGTGAAATACTATGCCCACGGCATACTATTAATAATTGACGAGTTAGAACATAAATGCCCAACGGCGAATCATAATCACAGAATACCACAATGAATTAAACGACATGAACCAAACCAGAATTGAATTTAATATGAATCATAATGCCCAAAGGCTCCAATGAAAATACCAAGACATTACTAAAGGCACGAAAGTCGTTCAATGGAAATTAAAAATATCACAAACACTGAAGTCAAAACAAATTAAGTCAGATTAATGAGGGCCGAAGCCACGGCACGAAGTCGTATCACAATAAGGGCCGAAGCCACGGCACGAAGCCGTATCACAATAAGGGCCGAAGCCACGGCATCCAGCCGTATCACAATTAGGGCCGAAGCCACGGCACGAAGCCGTATCACAATAAGGGCCGAAGCCATGGCATCCAGCCGTATCACAATTAGGGCTGAAGCCACGGCACGAAGCCGTATCACAATAAGGGCCGAAGCCACGGCATCCAGCCGTATCACAATTAATGATAGTGTGCTGCCTTGAGTCGGCCAACACGATGACAGTAACACACGGATAGACACCGTCCTTGACAGTCCCAATTTAACACCTCGATTGCCTTAGGATGGCCAACCGACAACAATGATGCAGCGGATGAATTCATGAATGAGTAAGCACTTCGATTGGCTTAGAATGGCCAATCGCTACGAATGATACGATGAATGATTAGAATACCTCGATTGCCTTAGAACGGTCAATCGATAACAATGAGATGGTGAATAATTGAACATTTCGATTTGCCTGAGAACGGCCAATCGATGACAATGATACGAAGGATGCCTCGGCACCTTTAATCGGTGACCAACGACGAAGATGAGAAATGAATAAGCCAATGCCTTAATTCGGCCAATATGGTTTTAATAACAACCCCCAACATGAATAACGATGATCTGAACGATGTCTTAGAACGACATCAATATTAACAACAATCGATACATCGATGCCGCGAGCCAGCTATCGACAATGACATTAATAACGAGTATTACAATGCCTTGAATCGGCCGTTAATGAACAACAATAAACATTTGGCATAATTGCCGAAAGGTATCGTATCGAATGATCTCCTGATATCAATGAATTCATGAAGAGACTAAGTCTCGGAATGATACACACATTCATACACATATATGATGACATTAATCTCATTGACTAGTACAAGTATAAAACTTGCCTCAAACCGAAGGCGAGAAGGTACTTCCACGATCAACGTCCTTAATGAAATTATCGGCCGCTCGAACAACCTTGAACAACACAAATACCAACAATTCTCTTAATACACGAATCAAGCATGATCACAACCGACTCAAAAGTCGATACAACAATACCCGAAACTCATTGGGGCATTAAAACAAACGCGTTGTAAACAATCTCCCATTGTTTACAACCAAAACTCAATTACATCCGAAACCAACTTCCAATGAATGATTCAAACCCACAAAACCTCATGAATACTATCAATAATCCAAAATGAATATCCGAAAACGTGATTATAACGACAATTAATCGAAAACCCCCAATTTCAACCCGATATTCAAGGTGTTCTTGAATAATTCCTCAATAATCCAATGAATCCTTATACAAACTCATAATCATATACATATCCCTTCATATAACATGATTATAACGTCCAAAACATCATATCTCAACACAAAATCGAAGTCCAAGGTGTTGAAGGAATTACGTCTTGAAGATCCAACCAATTCGATCCGATGAAAACGTGTAAAATCGACTATCCAAGCTTTCCAATGAATCAGGATGATGAAATCCGAACACACAAGTGATTGATGATGACAAAATATCTCCCTCAAGCTTCTCTCTCTCGTATGAAGGTGGAAGAAGTGGAAGAAATGAGCTGAAATGCTCAAAAAACGAATTTATAGGGGTTGACTCGTCTGACAGACTCGACCGTGTCCGCCTGACACGGTCGCGGCCGCTGTGGCGGCAGGACTCGACCGTGTCTGCTGGACACGATCGCGCGCGAAGGGGCCTACCGATAGTGACTGTCCGATAGTGACTCGATACCGCGGCGCTCGGCATTGACTTCGGCCGTGTCACGGAACACGGTCGGGCCTCTGGCGATCGGTTACGCTTATCCGGAAGGGTTCGACTCGGACTGCCACGACACGGCCGAGTCTGTGGCAGAGACTTCGGCATTTCGGACGAGTACAAAGACGGCGTGTCGGACGACACGGCCGAAGTCTGCAGCGGTGATCGGCCAATAACTGAAAAATGAGCGGTTGAGCTAAAACGACCATAACTCTCTCGTCCGGACTCCGATTGACTCACCGTTTGAACCATTGGAAAGCTAACGCGATGCTCTATAATATTGCGAAGATTCAGAATTTTTGGAGTTACCAAAAATTAATGGTGATCTAACAAAGTCGAACTCATATGTGGAAAGTTGAAACAATGGACAATAACGATACACAACTCGAAGTTTTTCCGAACGGTGAACACGGGTGAATGAACATGATTTATAAATGATTATAAATGAGTGAAAATCCACTGAGTGACAATCACCGAATGAAATTACTGAATGATAATGACTGAATTACAACCGGGTATTACATACTCCCCCCCTTAAAAGAGTTTCGTCCTCGAAACTAAGGGTAAACGACTCTGGATATGAACTATCCATCTTGATCTGAAAACAATAATGCACATCTAGTCCTCGGGACCAAATTAACCGCAAGCCCAAGTCCCCAAGACTTGACGTCTCGAAACACAGTGAACGATTTCCTAAATTATCATGAAATCTTGAGCACAACGCCGAAAGGATGAACTCCCAACAAATGACCCAAATCTCAAGATTCTCGAATATGATCATAATAAGACAGATCAACCATAAATGATCCACAGTCACGATACATTAATACGGATAGATTTACACAGTCATCCAAAAACAAGGTTACATCTCAAATGTACCCAACATCGATATCCTTTATCTCAACGATTTAAGGTATATACGAAGATCAACTCGCCGCTGCATATGATCTCAGAAGGTCACGAGAATGAAAGTGACTAAAATGAATGATGAATGATAATTGACTATAAATCCGACCAGGATTAAGAATGGCTCACCAAGGTGAATTAATAACGTCATGAGTGATAGTTCAAGTGAAATTATTGGAACCGTCGTTCCTCGTGAATTAAATGATTAATTTCATGATGACAAGTCTCAACATGATTGATGTATGATGAATGAATTATATGAATGAATGAACGACAACGAAATGAATGATTATACTATTAACGAACAAGAATTAACTTGTTCAAACCGGTGATGAATGTCCTTACCTCGGCCCTCGAGGCCCGATAGGGTCCCTTGGATGATGCACGGATGGAGTAACGAAGTCTCTCGAGGCCCTTGAGCTCTCTTGAGATTTCTTGGCGCTAGAACCCTGCAGATTTACGCCGGTGTCCCGCCTCCCACACGAGAAAACAAACAATAGCCGGCACCATACACCGGTACTAACGTGACTCTTTGAATCACAGTTAAAGCAAACAACAGTCGAACTCGTCGCCTGAGAGGAAGATGCTATCCCAGCACGAAGACGACTAGAAAATGACCCCTTGGACGTCGGAGCCCGATGTCCCTCTGAACGAGCCGACATTCTAGTCCTCTCACCTGAAGAAACTGAAGGATGCTTCTGAGTAAGCTCCTTGATCAAAAGCTCTGCTCCAAGAGCCTTCCCGATGAACTCACTAAGTGAATTACAATTGTGATTGAACAGCTGCATCCTCAACTGCGGATTTAGCCTCTTGCTAAAATACTTAATTTTATCCGCCTCAGTACGGATAATTGACGAAGCGAACTGAAGTAGTCCATGAAACTTCTCGGCAATGACAATAACACCCTCGTCCTCGACGGATTCGGGGTTCAAAACTTCTGACAATTTGGCTTCACAAAGTGGAGCCGGGTAATACCTCTCTAACATGAGAGTCTTGAACTTACTCTAAAAACAATCACGATCGATGGGTTTCACAGAAAGCCACCACGAATAAGCGCCCTTACTCAAGTAATAAGCCGCTACTGCCACTTTACTCTCTTCCGGACACTGAACCATGTCGAAGAGTTTATCAAAATGCTCGAGCCAATGAACAATATCAGCCGGTTCCGACGAACCCTCAAAAGTAGGCGGCATCTGCCGAGAGATATCGCCAACAATCTGATTCACTCCTCCAGTCTGTCCTTGAAATGGCACCTGGCATCCCTGTTGCAGTGGACCACGAACCATCGAGGTCTGCATGGTCTCCACTATCCGCGTCATCTGAGTCATCTGGGCCATCATGCCCTGCATAAATATGAATGGGTCAACCCGAACACCTTCCGAGTGAGCTGCTTCTCGGGTACGACTCCCTGACGGTGAATGGTTATCTGACAGTGAATGCGTAGCCTCGCTATTTGATGAATTAATGATATCCCTCGCATTCGTGTGGGCATGCACACGAGATCCCGGGTTCCGGCCCGCACCGCGGCCTCTTCCCCTGCGTCCTCTGACGGCTCTATCCATCTTGAAGTAGGAAAGTCACATGATGATTACAGATTCCGCATGAATATCGCATTATGATTACGTTACAGAGTGACAATAATGAGCATACATGCTCTCGCACAATGAATGCATTAATGATTTAATGAAATGATCGTCGACATTACGTCAGAGTATGATAAGATCGTATGAAACATCAAATGAGGTAACATGATTGCCTGATGAAATTCCTGAAATGATTTCCTTGAACAAGTTAACAAGGTTGAAAATTCGATCATCAAGATCAACAACTGAACCGTGAGATGGGTGAATGATTAATGAATTAACTGAACAATGAGATCGATCGAGTGATGAATGAATTAAGCGGTGATGAATGAATTATCCGAGTAATGATATTGGTCGAGTGAGGAATGAATTAACTGAGTGATGGATGAATTATCTGAGTGATGATATTGACTGAGTGAGGAATGAATTAACTGACTGATGATATTGACTGAGTGGTGAATGAATTAACTGACTGATGATATTGACTGAGTGATGAATGAATTAACTGAGTGATGAATGAATTATCTGAGTGATATTATTGACTGAGTGATGAATGAGTTAACTGAGTGATGAGGTCAAAATGATGATTGAGAATTATTAACTGATAAATGAGTTGATCCTTAATGCTTACACAAGTCACACGTGCTCCAAAACAATTAGTCATGAATCAATCATAACACTAATATCACATATAGGTTTCAACAAAGCATGAATAATTAATGACATGATGAATGTATGAACATAAAAAGAATCGAGTCCTTACACAGGTCATACGAAGCTTCGAGGTCTCACGATACTAGTCCCAACTGACGACGACTCGATGAATGAATGACTCGTGCAGTCGTATTAATATTACGACTCACAAAACCCGACTGTCCAGATTGTCATAATCCTGACAGTCCCACTACTACCGCATCGGTAGAGCCACATAACTCACATCTCAGGGTATCTCACAGCCCAGATCTCTGATACCATTTCTGTAACACCCCCAAATCCTATTGGGTTATTACAGTGCCGTGGACCCCACGCCAGGAGATCCACCAGGCAAACATGACTAAAAATACATTAAATTAAACAACAAGGGAAAATCATAGTCCCTACCATGATATCCGACACAATATTCCGATAAGGAATTTCAACGACAACGATGGGCCTACATGGCCAAGAGTAAAAATACAACATCCACGAGCATCTGCTCGGGTAATACAAAATGACAATGACTGACAACTGAAGAACACTCCAACCGACTGACCAACATGAACAACTCGGACTAGTATCGCTCGAATGCCTCGTCGCCATCATCATGCCCCTGTGTCTCAACTCTCTCCTCGCAAGCACCTAAAACATGAAAAACATGTTCCGCCCCCACGGGGTTAGTCATCCAGACAATGAACATCAAATACATGTATAACATGATATGCATCCAAAGGCAGAACGAAACGGTACAATGATGATAATAATACGAGATGCTCACAAACCAAGGTAAGAACTGAGCATTCGTGAAATACTATGCCCACGGCATACTATTAATACCTGTTCGACAGGTTAGAACATAAATGCCCAACGGCGAATCATAATCACAGAATACCACAATGAATTAAATGACATGAACCAAACCAGAATTGAATTTAATATGAATCATAATGCCCAAAGGCTCCAATGAAAATACCAAGACATTACAAAAGGCCTGAAAGTCGTTCAGCGGAAATTAACAAATATCACAAACACCTGAAGTCAAAATAGCCCGAAGCTGTATCAATGAGGGCCGAAGCCACGGCATGAAGCCGTGTCACAATAAGGGCCGAAGCCACGGCATCCAGCCGTATCACAATTAGGGCCGAAGCCACGGCACGAAGCCATATCACAATAAGGGCCGAAGCCACGGCATCTAGCCGTATCACAATTAGGGCCGAAGCCACGGCACGAAGCCGTATCACAATAAGGGCCGAAGCCACGGCATCCAGCCGTATCACAATTAGGGCCGAAGCCACGACACGAAGCCGTATCACAATAAGGGCCGAAGCCACGACATCCAGCCGTATCACAATTAATGATAGTGTGCTGCCTTGAGTCGGCCAACACGATGACAGTAACACACGGATAGACACCGTCCTTGACAGTCCCAATTTAACACCTCGATTGCCTTAGGATGGCCAACCGATAACAATGATGCAGCGGATGAATTCATGAATGAGTAAGCACTTCGATTGGCTTAGAATGGCCAATCGCTACGAATGATACGATGAATGATTAGAATACCTCGATTGCCTTAGAACGGTCAATCGATAACAATGAGATGGTGAATAATTGAACATTTCGATTTGCCTGAGAACGACCAATCGATGACAATGATACGAAGGATGCCTCGGCACCTTTAATCGGTGACCAACGACGAAGATGAGAAATGAATAAGCCAATGCCTTAATTCGGCCAATATGGTTTTAATAACAACCCCCAACATGAATAACGATGATCTGAACGATGTCTTAGATCGACATCAATATTAACAACAATCGATACATCGATGCCGCGAGCCGGCTATCGACAATGACATTAATAACAAGTATTACAATGCCTTGAATCGGCCGTTAATGAACAATAATAAACATTTGGCATAATTGCCGAAAGGTATCGTATCGAACGATCTCCTGATATCAATGAATTCATGAAGAGACTAAGTCTCGGAATGATACACACATTCATACACATATATGATGACATTAATCTCATTGACTAGTACAAGTATAAAACTTGCCTCAAACCGAAGGCGAGAAGGTACTTCCACGATCAACGTCCTTAATGAAATTATCGGCCGCTCGAACAACCTTGAACAACACAAATACCAACAATTCTCTTAATACACGAATCAAGCATGATCACAACCAACTCAAAAGTCGATACAACAATACCCGAAACTCATTGGGGCATTAAAACAAATGCGTTGTAAACAATCTCCCATTGTTTACAACCAAAACTCAATTACATCCGAAACCAACTTCCAATGAATGATTCAACCCACAAAACCTCATGAATACTATCAATAATCCAAAATGAATATCCGAAAACGTGATTATAACGACAATTAATCGAAAACCCCCAATTTCAACCCGATATTCAAGGTGTTCTTGAATAATTCCTCAATAATCCAATGAATCCTTATACAAACTCATAATCATATACATATCCCTTCATATAACATGATTATAATGTCCAAAACATCATATCTCAACACAAAATTGAAGTCCAAGGTGTTGAAGGAATTACCTCTTGAAGATCCAACCAATTCGATCCGATGAAAACGTGTAAAATCGACTATCCAAGCTTTCCAATGAATCAGGATGATGAAATCCGAACACACAAGTGATTGATGATGACAAAATATCTCCCTCAAGCTTCTCTCTCTCGTATGAAGGTGGAAGAAGTGGAAGAAATGAGCTGAAATGCTCAAAAAACGAATTTATAGGGGTTGACTCGTCTGACAGACTCGACCGTGTCCGCCTGACACGGTCGCGGCGCGCAGCTGGCCGGCAGGGACTCGACCGTGTCCTGCTTGACACGGTCGCGGCGCGAAGGGGCCTACCGATAGTGACCTGTCCGATAGTGACTCGGTACCGCGCGGCGCTCGGCATTGACTCGACCGTGTCCTGGAACACGGTCGGGCCTCTGGGCAGTCGGTTCTGGCTTATCCGGAAGGGTTCGACTCGGCCGTGCCAGACGACACGGTCGAGTCCTGTGGCAGAGACTTCGGCATTTCCGGACGAGTACAGCACGGGCCGTGTCGGACGACACGGCCGAGTTCGTTCGGCAGTGATCGGCCAATAACTGAAAAATGAGCGGTTGAGCTAAAATGACCATAACTCTCTCGTCCGGACTCCGATTGACTCACCGTTTAAACCATTGGAAAGCTAACTCGATGCTCTATAATATCGCGAAGATTCAGAATTTTTGGAGTTACCAAAAATTAATGGTGATCTAACAAAGTCGAACTCATATGTGGAAAGTTGAAACAATGGACAATAACGATACACAACTCGAAGTTTTTCCGAACGGTGAACACGGGTGAATGAACATGATTGATAAATGATTATAAATGAGTGAAAATCCACTGAGTGACAATCACCGAATGAAATTACTGAATGATAATGACTGAATTACAACCGGGTATTACACCATCCCGCTTGTTATAACATGGGACGGGATGTGGGATGACCCCAGGCCCGTCCCATCCCGTCCCATGCCCAATCTAGGACATATTCAGATTTGGGGGTACTCCAGCACATGTGCTGAATACGAATGCTGATAAGTTGGCATCTCGTACACAGGTACGGGTGTTTGTTGGATACCCTAAGGGAATGAAGGGTGGTTTGTTCTATAGTCTCCAGGATCAGAAGGTCATTATTAGCACCAATGCCCAATTCCTGGAAGAAGATTATGTGATTAGTCACAAGCCCATGAGCGAAATAATTCTGGAAGAGTTGAGGGGCGAGACTCCATCTATACCAATCATGCAAGCACCAACTAACACTGCACCACGTATCGATTTTGAGACTTTTACACCAACTCAAGATTTATCTCGTCGTAGTGGGAGGATTGTTCGTCAACCAGAATGATTCATAGGCGTGGAAAAGTCTCCAAACTTAGTCCTAGACAAAGATGAATTAAATCCTTGAACTTACAAGGAGGCAATCCAAGATAAAGATGCTGACTCCTGGAAAGTAGCAATGGAAATCTATGGATTCCAATCAATTGTGGGATCTAGTAGAACTACCTAATGGGGTACAAGCCATTGGGAGTAAATGGGTCTACAAGTGAAAGAAAGAAGATAATAGGAAGGTTGAAACCTTCAAAGTGAGGCTTGTAGCGAAAGGTTGAACTCATAAGGAGGGCATCGATTACGATGAAACCTTTTTGTCAGTAGCCATGCTTAAGTCAATCTGGATTCTTTTAGCTATAGTTGCGCATTTGGATCTGGAGATTTGGCAAATGGATGTCAAGACTGCATTCTTGAATGGAAGTCTATACAAAAAGATCTATATGCGTCAACCAGAGGGATTCATTGCTGAAGGAGAAGAGCATTTAGTGTGCAAGCTTAAGAGATCAATTTATGGACTTAAGTAAGCATCTTGATCTTGGAACACTTGATTTTATGAGGTTGTCCAGTCATATGGATTCGTTAAATATCCGAGTGAGAGTTGTGTGTATAAAATGCGATGGAAATGTGTTGGTGTTTCTTGTACTCTATGTAGATCCTTATGATTGGAAACAACGTGAAGGAGTTGTTGGACGTACGGGTATGTATGTCTGAGAAGTTCGATATGAAGGACTTGGGAGAATCATGATACATCCTTGGGATCAGGATCTTTCATGATAGGAAGAAAAGGATGTTGTGCTTATTTCAGACATCATATATCAATACAGTGCAAAAGCGAATTAGCATGGAGAATTTCAAGAAAGGTTTTCTGCCTTATAGGCAAGGAATTCATATATCTAAGGATATGTGTCCTAGGACACAAAAGGACATAGATGACATGAAGCTGGTCCCTTGTGCATCAGCAGTGGGAAGCCTCATGTATGTTATGCTTTACACTAGACTAGATATCTGTCGTGTCGTATGTATGGGTGCTAGATATCAGTCGAATCCTGGACCATGACACTGGATTGTTGTGAAGCACATATGCAAGTACCTGATAAGGACTATGAAGTACATGTTAGTATATCGATCGAATGATTTATGTCCAATGGGTTATACTGACTCAGATTTTTCATGAGACAAAGAAAGTCCAAGTCTACTTCAGGTTATGTGTTTCCTTTGGGAGGTGGAGCCATTAGTTGGAGGAGTATGAATCAGAAATACGTCTCGGACTCTACCATGAAGTCGAGTACGTGACATCCTCTGAGGCAGCCAAAAATACAGTATGGATAAAGTACTATGTGATTCCCGATTTACCGAAAGGTATTACACTTTAATGTGATAATACTGGTGCAGTCGCAAATTTGAGGGAACCACGAGCCCATAAGGCAAGTAAACATATAAAGTGCAAGTACTATATCATACGACACTTTGTAAATGAAGGAGATGTAGTTTCAACTAAGGCTGCATCTGAAGATAATCTTGCCGATCCTTTCACAAAAGGCGTATCCTCAAAAGTTTTTGAAAGGCAAACGGAAGAAATGGGATTACGGTGTATGACAACATTGCTTTGAGTATAAGTGGGAGATATGATATACTATGTAATAGAGTAATATACTTAAAAGCATGCTTTGTGTCTAAGGGGGAGATTGTTAGGGTTGTATACTGCAAAGCATACTTTATGCTTGTATTACCTTATTTCCCTTTAACTATTTATGAGAATATCAATTACATTTTATCACATGTTTTGCATATTAATTCACGTTATGGTTATACAAATGTATTGTCTATTTATTTTATATTATAGATAATGTAGTGTGTTGGTGTCACACAGAATATCACATTATCGGTGCCTTATAAAATAATATAATAGCTCACAACCTATATAATTAATAGACAGATTATATGTATTGTTGTAATGTATGCTCGAGATTAGTTGGTTTTGACTATTAGCATGCATTAGCGTATTTGCATACGTTGAACTGTATCGCAGTGAGATAAAGTCTTCTGTACTGAATGAAAAAATAACGTAAATCTCGAATAATTATTATTTCTTAATTCTATGTATATATATTATTTAATTGTGTAACACCCCCAGAATACGTCCGGAAATGTTACACGCCGTAGGCCCTTCTCACAAGGATCTACCAGGCTAAACTCCACTAGTCTACACAATGATCAACCGACCGGGGTCAATCTAAATACAACGCAGACCGACAAGGTCATTAAACAATTCAGAAACTAATAAATTTAATATCTCCATGACAAAGAATAAACTTTCACACAAAAAGGGATGACAACTCCATTTAATAAAGGAAAACCTACACCCGTGCAAGGGTGAGTACTCAACCAAATGGAAAATACCGACCCCGATGGAATAAATGCAAAAGACTCTGACTCTTGTGTGATTAGCATCGTCGTCTTCCATCTCCTTCCAAGCTAATCCCGTGACTGCTCCCGAGCCGCCAAAACCCGAGCGCATAATGCACTCACCCCCCGAAAACTCGGGGGTTAGCAAACTGGAATTTTGCTAGTGCAAGTACATAATATACAAGATATACGAACAATAACAACACAAAATTCAACCATCGTGAAGCCTTAACACAAGCCATACATTCCAAAAATCAACACAGTATAGCACTCGTATACACAAGGTGAAAAATAATCACATAGTTATATTCTCTATATGGAACATAACGCCAATCAAACTTTGGACGAGCCCAAGGAGTCAAAAGATTAAGTTCGAAAATCCATTTTTATAAAAGGAAAAGTATTTTGATAAGATAGTTTAAAAAATATTATTAATGACTCGGGCCGTCTTGGGATTTTGGAAATTGAATGGGAATACCTTTAGAAAATAATTTCAAAAGCTCTCGGGTCCTCGACCCAATTTATAGAACACTGTCACAAACGAAATTATTACAACATCTCACGGGGTTCTCAAACCAATCCAAATAACATCATCACGACATCAATCATCTCAGCATTTCACAGGGTCCTCGACCCAAATCACAGAATAGCACCACAATACAATCAAGGCACAAGCTCTCATTCGACATATCCCGCTCAAGACCCCGACATTAATTAACCCTGAGATTTCGTCAAACCTCCTTGGTTAATTAACCCTGATACCAACGCTTCAAAAACAAGTTGAAACAAACTTTTCAAAAACGCGAATCGCGGTCTATATCAAGACAAACGTTTAAGAGAGAGTTTGAAAGATTTTAGATACGAACATCGTTCGCAACGGGTCTTAGCGATCTCACAAATACCCGTAACCAATAAGCACGCCAGCGCCTCCTTGCACTTTTGTGTACCGGCGTTCACTTCCATCATGTTGGCCGCTCATTGAACATGTCACCGCACCGGCGTCACTCCCGCAAGAGCCGCCCCTTGCGTGCGCATTAGGTGACATCGGCGTTCACCACCCATATGGAGCCGCACATTGCAGCATACACCAGGCCGGAGTGCACGCCCCGCCCTCAGAGGTTCCCGGATACGACGTTTCTCACAACAAATATCTACATTATCACAAACATTAAGCACATGGACAAACGTCACAACAATTTTCAACTCGGTACATCAAGTTACACAATTTTCTCCGCCAATCCATAACCACACAAATAAACAATAACACACACGTTATCAATCAAACTCAATCACAATAAGCCTTCAAGCATAACCAACCAACACCGCACATATATCCCTATATTGCGACTCAACTGAATATATATATATATATAACCTTACTATATTATAAGAGTAAATATAGTTTACCCATCAATCCAGGTCGAGTACGTCATCTAGTGTTAGTATTCATCACTCGTCATTCACCAATATAGGCGCTTATATCAATATATGTATATACATACATATATTTAACATATAAATATATATATACATATATAAAACTAGACATATATATACATACACACATATATATATATATACACACATTTATACATCCGTATAAATTCATACACTTCGACAACAATGATTTCACGCAGTTACAATTCGTATATCAAGGTACTTGCCTTGGAAATCTCTCACGAATACTTCAGAAAATGCGGTTGATTGGAGAAATCCGGAACTCCAATGAAAACGGCGATCGGAAAGGCTCAACACTAGATTTTTGTGGGGAAATCGTCCCTAGTATCCTATCATCAAATAAACAACAAATCACATGAGGAAAACATCGCAAAACGACCAATTTTCTCTCTGCGGCATTTTCCCGGACACCTTGAAGGCGTCAAACGAAAGTTCATATAAACGACGAATCGGAAATGGTAAAACCGTGGAAAGATGATGAAAATGATAGAATACTACTTAATCTACAATTATCCATCAGAAATATGAGTTAAAACGATCAAATCAGACAAAATCAACTAAAACCCCCAAAACTAGATTTCTAGAAAATCTGACTGATTCGATAGATCGGAGGGTGTTATAGGATGGATGATTGATGATATGAACTCCAAAACTTCATGGATTGATTGTCCAACAACATCTCTCCATGATTTACCAAGCTCCGGCGCGGAAGAGAAGAAAAGAATGAGAAAATGGTCAAGAAAACGTGCCGGGCCTTAAATAGCCGACAGACTCGACCGTGTCCGCTGACACGGTCGTGGCGCGCACTGGCCCGGAGGACTCGACCGTGTCTGCTAGACACGGTCGCGCCGCTGAGGGGCCTACCGATAGTGACCTGTCCGCGGCGCTCGGCATTGACTCGACCGTGTCCTGGAACACGGTCGGGCCTCTGGGCAGTCGCGTCCGGCTTATCCGGAAGAGTTCGGCTCGGCCATGCCAGACGACACGGTCGGGTCCTGAGGCAGAGACTTCCGGCTTATCCGGACGAGTACGGCACGGGCCGTGTCGGACGACACGGCCGAGTTCGGCCGGCAGTGATTGGCCAATAACGAGCGGTGAGCTAAAATGACCATAACTCTCTCGTCCGGACTCCGATTGACTCACCGTTTGAACCATTGGAAAGTTAACTTGATGTTCTATAATGTTGCGAAGATTCAGAATTTTTGGAGTTTCCAAGAATTAATGGTGACGTTACAAAGTCGAACTCCCACGTGAAAAAGTCGATTAAGGACACGGAACTCAACAAAACGACACCGAAACGAACTCGGATGACAAAAAGTGCAGAATTAATCATTCTCGGAATGACGAAACGGTCATGATAGAGTTGTCAAAACGAACTTCCTCCGAAAAAAAATTACCGAAATTCGAAATTGCGGATATTACATTCTACTCTCCTTAAAAGAAGTTTCGTCCCGAAACTTAAAACAAGTAGGGAGAAGCAATATCCCGCCAGGAAAACTCAATGAGATACGCAAGAAACGCGTAACTAATGCCAAACGGCGAAACGTTACATACAACGCAACGGAATATACGGTGTGAAAACACGCCCCACGACGACTAACGCAACGCCACCGACCATGCTTCAAACAATAACGAGCAATTAACGATGCATCACATACCACATCACATGCACACATTTAATCGAAGAAACGTACGCTACAACAAGTCGCACCCGACTAAAACGGCTATGCAATAGAAACAAGTACGGGTAACAATTGAATTACCAACAATGAAAGGTCACACAATACTGAAAATATCAAGAAAAGTACGGGTAACACATTCCCACATACTAAAAAGATATTACGACCCCGAAACTTAGAACAACAAGAGTTGGAAACGTAAAGCAATGAAACGAAATACGATCGAAGTCACGATTGGTTGAAACAACAACGTTTAAGACATAGTACAAAATCTTCATTCTCCCATGCTAGGATCTTGAAGGAAACATAGGGTTTCGAGACACTTCCCGATCACTAGCTCTGCTCTCTCTTAGGCGGCATTCTTTGCCAATTCGAAACCTGTCTCACGGTGTTTCTCCCGATGACCTTCACACCCACCGGTAACAAGTCAAGAGTGGGGAGGGACAATTTGCACGAACATGTCCCGACGATTCTGATTGAAACATCTTCTCTTCTTACCGCGAGTCACCGTCTTTGGTTTGGGATTTCCAGCGTTCACTCCCGACCGCGAAGATGACGCTTCGAACAACGTGAGGGCTTGGGAGCCTTAGTCTCCTCACCGCCCGTAAATTTTCCCGATACCCTCGGTCTCTTTGCTTCGCTCGTGGGCTCGACACGAGGAGATTTCATAGGATATCGTTTGATCTCGATACTCCTTCACCGTAGCATGGATAGTTGTCGCACGAACCACCTTGTCGTTTCCACTTCCGTCATCACACTTACGTCCGCCAAGGCTCGACATACTAATACGAGATAGTACCATTCGGCATTATCAAATAATCGTTAAAAGATACCACCCTTATCAACACAAGGTTTAGTTAACATCTATAGAATAACGGTAATATCGTAAAGCATAGAGTTTTATGAAGTTAACTCCGGTCCTTTGACTAGGATGATCATTATATATATATGTGCTTAATGAAAACAAATTTTTGAAAAAGAGAGCGAGTCACGTTACACCCAAAGCTTGTAAATACATCGCTTTATTTCGAAGAGGAAGTTTATACAATGACTCTAAAATTTATTTTCGAGTGATGTATAAAAGAAAATTGGAAATGAATTGTAACTAATTTGAAGTATTTCAAAAGTGTTGAGTCCCAAATACCACAATTTTGAAAATCTACCCTCTCCTACCAAAACGTTTATTTTGAAAGAATTTACCACCGAGATACGTGACGAATTGACATGACGACATTAAATCGTGGCTTTCCACAACGTTAGAAAATTTCAAAGCACCACTTTAAAATATTCGTGATACTACAGCGCCGTGGGCCGTCTGGAACCCACCGTGCTAAAAATCATTTAAGAAAATGTTCAAAATGCCAAAAAGGCCGATGTCGGTAATATTCTCAAATACTCACAAAAGTCATTTATAAAATATCAAATACCATCATAAGAATACAATCAAAACGTGCAAAATCAAAATATCAAAACTCGGTTTGCAAGACACCAAGAACCATCTCAAAATATTCACGCAATGGATAAATTTAACATTCATAAATTTATTCTAATAAAGTGCAAGAACAAATAAATATGCTCGACTTCCGAAGCATATTACATAACCATTTTTACTCGGACCGCATACGCATGTTATATCTTAAAACAATAATATCACCGACAAGTTCCAATTCCTAGTTCACATTAAACATATTAGCACAATATAATCAAATACGTATATAAGGGGACTTACGATCGGAGGCTTACCATCACGGATTGCCTAAGATGATGTCGGAACCACGATACTAATCACAACTCGATGCGCGCGACTTACACCGGACATGGACTTGACCCAACGGCCTAGGTTTTTCGCAAACCTAAGCTCGATACCATAAATGTAACACCCCGAATACGTCGGAAATGTTACACGCCGTAGGCCCTTCTCACAAGGATCTACCAAAGCTAAACTCCACTAGTCTACACAATGATCGACCACGGGGTCAATCTAAATACAACGCTTGACCGACAAGGTCATTAAACAATTCGAAACTAATAAATTTAATATCTCCATGACAAAGAATAAACTTTCACACAAAAAGGGATGACAACTCCATTTAATAAAGGAAAACCTACACCGTGCAAGGGTGAGTACTCAACCAAATGGAAAATACCGACCCCGATGGAATAAATGCAAAAGACTCGACTCTTGTGTGATTAGCATCGTTGTCTTCCATCTCCTTCCAAGCTAATCCCGTGATCGCTCCCATTGCCAAAACTCGAGCGCATAACAGGCACCCACCCCGAAAACTCGGGGTTAGCAACCGGAATTTTGCTAGTGCAAGTACATAATATACAAGATATACGAACAATAACAACACAAAATTCAACCATCGTGAAGCCTTAACACAAGCCATACATTCCAAAAATCAACACGATAGCACTCGTATACACAAGGTGAAAAATAATCACATAGTTATATTCTCTATATGGAACATAACGCTAATCAAACTTTGGACGAGCCCAAGGAGTCAAAAGATTAAGTTCGAAAATCCATTTTTATAAAAGGAAAAGTATTTTGATAAGATAGTTTAAAAAATATTATTAATGACTCGGGCCGTCTTGGGATTTTGGAAATTGAATGGGAATACCTTTAGAAAATAATTTCAAAAGCTCTCGGGTCCTCGACCCAATTTATAGAACACTGTCACAAACGAAATTATTACAACATCTCACGGGGTTCTCAAACCAATCCAAATAACATCATCACGACATCAATCATCTCAGCATTTCACAGGGTCCTCGACCCAAATCACAGAATAGCACCACAATACAATCGAAGGCACAAGCTCTCATTCGACATATCCTGCTCAAGACCCCCGATTAATTAACCCTCGGAGATTTCGTCAAACCTCCTTGGTTAATTAACCCTGATACCAACGCTTCAAAACAAGTTGAAACAAACTTTTCAAAAACGCGAATCGCGGTCTATATCAAGACAAACGTTTAAGAGAGAGTTTGAAAGATTTTAGATACGAACATCGTTCGATAACGGGTCTTAGCGATCTCACAAATACCCGTAACCAATAAGCCTGCCAGGCGCCTCCCTTGCGCACCTGTGTACCGGCGTTCACTTCCATCATGTTGGCCGCTCATTGAACATGTCACCGCACCGGCGTCACTCCCGCAAGAGCCGCCCCTTGCGCGCGCATTAGGTGACATCGGCGTTCACCACCCATATGGAGCCGCACATTGCAGCATACACCAGGCCGGAGTGCACGCCCCGCCCTCAGAGGTTCCCGGATACGATGTTTCTCACAACAAATATCCACATTATCACAAACATCAAGCACATGGATAAACGTCACAACAATTTTCAACTCGGTACATCAAGTTACACAATTTTCTCCGCCAATCCATAACCACACAAATAAACAATAACACACACGTTATCAATCAAACTCAATCACAATAAGCCTTCAAGCATAACCAACCAACACCGCACATATATCCCTATATTGCGACTCAACTGAATATATATATATATATAACCTTACTATATTATAAGAGTAAATATAGTTTACCCATCAATCCAGGTCGAGTACGTCATCTAGTGTTAGTATTCATCACTCGTCATTCACCAATATAGGCGCTTATATCAATATATGTATATACATACATATATTTAACATATAAATATATATACATATATAAAACTAGACATATATATACATACACATATATATATATACACACATTTATACATCCGTATAAATTCATACACTTCGACAACAATGATTTCACGCAGTTACAATTCGTATATCAAGGTACTTGCCTTGGAAATCTCTCACGAATACTTCAGAAAATGCGGTTGATTGGAGAAATCCGGAACTCCAATGAAAACGGCGATCGGAAAGGCTCAACACTAGATTTTTGTGGGGAAATCGTCCCTAGTATCCTATCATCAAATAAACAACAAATCACACGAGGAAAACATCGCAAAACAACCAATTTTCTCTGCGGCATTTTCCGGACACCTTGAAGGCGTCAAACGAAAGTTCATATAAGCATTTAATCGGAAATGGTAAAACCGTGTAAAGATGATGAAAATGATAGAATACTACTTAATCTACAATTATCCATCGAAATATGAGTTAAAGCGATCAAATTGGACAAAATCAACTAAAACCCCAAAACTAGATTTCTAGAAAATCGGCTGATTCGATAGATCGGAGGGTGTTATAGGATGGATGATTGATGATATGAACTCCAAAACTTCATGGATTGATTGTCCAACAACATCTCTCCATGATTTACCAAGCTCGGCCGCGGAAGAGAAGAAAAGAATGAGAAAATGGTGAAGAAAAACGCGCTGGGCCTTAAATAAGCCGTGAGACTCGACCGTGTCCGCGACACGGTCGTGGCGCTGGCCGGCGAGGACTCGACCGTGTCTGCTAGACACGGTCGCGCCGCCGAGGGGCCTACCGATAGTGACTGTCCATGGCGCTCGGCATTGACTCGGCCGTGTCCCGAACACGGTCGGGCCTCTGGGCGATCGCGTCCGGCTTATCCGGAAGAGTTCGGCTCGGCCGTGCAGACGACACGGTCGGGTCTGAGGCAGAGACTTCCGGCTTATCCGGACGAGTACGGCACGGGCCGTGTCGGACGACACGGCCGAGTTCGGCCGGCAGTGATCGGCCAATAACGAGCGGTGAGCTAAAACAACCATAACTCTCTCGTCCGGACTCCGATTGACTCACCGTTTAAACCATTGGAAAGTTAACTTGATGCTCTATAATGTTGCGAAGATTCAGAATTTTTGGAGTTTCCAAGAATTAATGGTGACGTTACAAAGTCGAACTCCCACGTGAAAAAGTCGATTAAGGACACGGAACTCAACAAAACGACACCGAAACGAACTCGGATGACAAAAAGTGCAGAATTAATCATTCTCGGAATGACGAAACGGTAATGATAGAGTTGTCAAAACGAACTTCCTCCGAAAAAAAAAATTACCGAAATTCGAAATTGCGGATATTACAAATTGTGCATCTATAATAATTATTAATTTGATTTACTATGGGTGAGAGTCACAGTGATTGACTCAATATACTTCGTATCTTGGGCAATAATATTATTTATATGATAATAATTATTATAATTAGAAATCGTGTTCCCACTTGTACGAGTTGATGATGTCCTCTTGAGGAGCTCGATAATGATTATTATATTAAACTCTACAGGTGGATTTAATTCTGCTATAAAAATAAGGTTCGAGTGGTACTACTTTTGGATAAGAAATTAATTAATGAAAGCTCTCAGTAGCTTAAATTAATTATTAGACATTCGGTATCTTAAATACGGAAAATAATATACTTCAATAAGGAGCCTAATTTCGTAAAGAGTTGGAAGTGCAATATTGATTCTGTAGTGGATTGAATTGATATTAGTGAACTCAACCATATTAGGAAGAACTTAATATGGAAGATTGGGTTACAATATGAGTCATAACCGTAATCCTCCTTAAGATCCCTTGATTAGTCCAAAGTCTATAAATAGGATATGGATAGGGGGTTCAGCCGTGACACATTATCATGCGCAGGGGTTTCAATTTTCTCTTGTAAGTGTTTTACTGTGGATTTTGACTTCTGTCTTTAATTCCATAATTGAGATAACACTTTAATTTTTGCTATCAATCGGAATTACTTGAAGAAAAAGAAAAAACAAGAGTTGTGAGAATATTGATTTCGGCCGATCCACTTTAATTGTCAAGCAATATTCGGTAACTCGTTGCCCGCACAACATCTGTATTAAGGCGGGATCATGATCTAGAAGGTTTTGAGGAAGAGATCAAAAGTAGCAACCACTTCCCTTCAAAATGTAATATCCTATGATATCTTAATATAGATTAGGATATTAGACTCACCAACAATATTATTTAATGAATAATAAATTATATACTTATTAATCTTATTAATGAATTAATTAGCATGCCTAAATAGATTTTGTGCTCGTGGATGCGTAAAATGCTTTATTCAAGTCTTTCGAACTTCGCTTCCGCTGTGTTTCATTTCCAAAAATTGGTGTCGGAGCCAGAATTTTAGGCTTTTATTATTTTAACTAATTTTGGTGATTAATTGATTTTAATTTAAATATCATGTAATATGATGTTGGAATATTTTTGCTAGAAGTTTTTTTTGCAGGGAATATGATCCAATTATCATGGTTATGTGAATGGTTATTTTTTATTATTTATGTAATTGTTGGTTTGGCTCGATTTTGAGACATGTAATGATTTTTCTCGTGAGAAAACTATGGGTAGATCTAGATTTTATTTTTGTGTAATTTTGCTCTAATTCGATGTATTTTTTTTTATGAAATTATAATCGAATTCGAAAAACACAATCACGAAGAAATAGAGCAGAACCGGGATACTCGGATCATGCCGGGCAAAGAAGCCAGTCAAGGCTGAGCAAGACACTACTGTCGAGGAGCGCCGAGCTGCTTGTCGAGGGCCGCGGGCAGGCTGTTCCGAGCTGGTCCCCCGTTCGGGTCCGGTCGTCCAATTTTTAATCTGGCCCATTAAACCGCCGTTCGTTGCGTTCGCCGGAGAGTCGGAATTTTTAAATTAAACTTTTTAAGTAATTATTTTTGCATAAAAAGTGAAAATTCTAATTTTTGAAATCCACGGCCCGGTCGGGGAGGAGTGACGAGATGCTTGATCCAGTGGGAGATATCGAGTCGAAGATTTTTTCGGATTCAATTCGGGGACGAAGACCATGATAATGGACAATTTTATCATCCTTGCATTTATTTTGATTTTCACTGTTTTGAATGTATGGCATGTATGAATTATGCATGATATGTTTTCTTGCATGGTAGGACGAGAAAATGAAAACCTTAAGGTTAAAATAACTAAGTGATTAAATTGATTTTTTTTTAAATAAAATCATATTAGCTTCCACAATTTAGCATGCGCGTTGACATTAGGGTCTTTCTCCATATCGGATGTGCTAATTATATGTTCAGTGGTTTTAAATTTCAAATGATAACAAAGATTAAATATTATTTTTTATGATAGTACCTCTCCATCTGTAGGAATATTATTTAAAAAATAATATTTTATTAAATTATGGTGTTCATTTAAGTATATTAATTAATAAGCTCCCATCGGAGTCTATGTTAATTAATACATTGCCAAGAGGAATCAACTATTAATTTTACTTATCTAACGTGTGACTAGATAGTAAAATTAAAGACGTAAAACTCTACTTGAAAAATGTGCGTGTAAACGTCTTGCATGTACGGACTTTTCCACGTTTTGGTTGCTAGCATATATATATATATATATATATATATATATTATTTTGAGGTTTTTCAATATATTTTGCTATGAATTATATATGTGATGAATGTTTTAATTTTATCTCAGATGTCTTTCATTGCACAAGCCGACATGCTGGTCGTAGAGGGAAACAAAAATTGGTCGGATGGCGACCCGTCGGAGATCCCCGTCAGTTACAAAATTTATTTCATGATTATTGATCCTCCTTTACTTCAATACTCCAATATTATTTTTGTATTATTGTAAAATATTTTATATTATTAAATTTAACACATAAGGAGGGGTACAATAATCTTTTCAAGTGCGCACTATGACAATCAAAAACACTATTGTCCATAATAGCCAGGACCACTGAAAGCTTAAAATACATGTTACGTCATTTTTTTCCCGAGAATTATCGAGTTATTCAATTCAACAAAGTTGAACAAACTTCACACCCATAGCAATTACCCATTAGAAAATTTTTAAACACAACCAAAAAAGCTAACACTATGATGGACTTGCAGTTAAATATGATTTACATTATATCAAAAATTGCTATGAAAGCACAATCACGGCTTTGCTAAAAGTAACATCTTTTTATCAAACAAAAACAATAAAAAATAAATCCAATAAAATACCTTTTCCATAACATTGAGTCGCTCTATATCACGGCCACCACACCCAGAACTCGTCGTCGACAAAGCGCAACCACCACAACTGGAAAAAATGGTGGATTGAGTGTCGGTTTGACGTATCAAAAGCTTGGTGAACCTGTGTTATTAGAAACAATTAATGTGTGTTATTAAAAAGACAAACATGAAATATACATGAATTTGTGTTATTAAAAAATTACAAATCATAACATCCGGTTATTAGGTGCAACATCGAGAAAAACGGATATAAAAGATCATTAAAAAAACAAAAAGAATAAGCATGATCTTACAAGGAAAAGTAAAGATATATATGAAACAATCTTCTGAAATCCATCGAAGGAGCACCAATCACGTGTAGAAGATTTAACAGCCACAAAAGATATTTAAACAAAAATATCGGTCCTTATAATTGATCACTCTATAAAAGCAAATGATGTCACCAATTATTTAGAGAAAAGCAAATGAAATCACATATTATTAGAGAAAAAATCATTGGAGATTTTTTTGCGGCTAGGTTTTTAAGAGAAAGAGCGGATGAATATTGTAACTGATCCGGTCGAAAATTAGATCTAGAGGAAGATGTGCCATTTTTTTAGTGATAATACAAAATACCTAAATTGCCCTTTCTGTTTTTTAAATAATGGCCTAATCTTTTAGTTATTTACATTAATGGCACAATTAATTATAGCCATTGATCTAACAATCTAGCGGTTTAAGGGGAGTTCTCGCAGTTCTCGCACTTAAATTGGTTTTGAAAATAAAGTTACACTATATACACACACACATACACACACATATGGATGGATTCAAGTGATAATGCAATTTAAGTTAAGAAATAAAAATGAATTTCATCCATAGATCTTGATAAATGGATGGCCTAGATTTATTCTCATAAAAATTTGACGCATATAGTGCATCGATATTTTGATGCATATAATGCATATTTTAATGCATTGCAATTTTGATGCACGAAATGCATATATTTAATGCATAATTAATACAAAACTCATGCATATTCACAATTCGCAGGATAAGAACCCCTCTCTCTCTCTCTCTCTCTATATATATATATATATATATATATATATATATATGTATATATATAACTATAACTATATAGGGGCGCGTTCTATGCAGTACCAATATTAGATGCAGTACTTTACAGTACTAATTTATGCATGAAATATATGCATTTCGTGCATCAAAATTTCAATATCAAAATATGCAATATATTTGATGCATATAATCAAATATTTTATATATATATATATAAAATATATATATATATTATATATATATATATATATATATATATATATATATATATAGAGAGAGAGAGAGAGAGAGAGAGGGAGAGAGAGAGAGAGAGTCCTCACCATGGGTCAGACCTCCGAGCAATACCACTCTACCACTAAGTCATCCCGAGTGGAACTTATAATTATCTTATATTAATACTCATTAATGTATTTTATTTTATAATAATAATTTTACTTCGATCTAGATAGATTGTGTGGATAAGGAGATTGCTTGGAAATTTTTGAAGGATAGAATAAGTGATGAACAATAGAGTTGAGACATGAATTTTATTTCTTCTTTAAATAAGACGTGTTGAAGGGAAAATAACTGAACAGTAAAGTAGGGCAAAAGTTCTGTATTATTCCATTGATGACATCCCTTTAAATAGGGAGAAATAGATACAAACAGGCCTTAGCCAAACCCTAACTAGGAAAGCCCATAAACTAACAGACTTAGGCACACAATGGGTATTATTCCTTTAACACTCCCCCTTGTGCCTAGTCTACAAGCGCATGTCATGTTGCCTCGTTAAAACCTCGTCAAGCAAAAACCCAGTGGGGAAAACGTCTTGATCGTAGGGAAAAGAGTACAACATCTAGACACATCAAGTTTAGACTTCGTCCTTTGAATCTATCCTCTCATACGATCGTTACATTTGATCATAGCGCTACTAATGTGACCATTCCATCGATCCCTAAAAATCGTACATCTTGTTACCTCGTTAAAAACCTTTCCAAGTGATAAAAACCCTGTGGGAAAAATGATTCTTGGAAGGAAAAGAGTATAACGTACGGTGTGGATGAAGGACTCCACCTCAAGTCTACATCTCTCCCTAATTTGTACATCAATCAAGTAGTTGTTGTCTCATTAAAAACTTCGCCAAGTAACAAAACTCAATGGGAGAAAATGAACCTTGGTCAAAGAAAAGAGTACAACACATGTGATTAAGTTTCTTTATAAATCACCATTTTCTTGTGATCTTTACATCGATCTCGAGAGTTAGAAAAATCTACAGCTCCCCCTAATGCTTACATTCATATACCGTTGCCTCGTTAAAAACCTTGCCAAGTAACAAAATCCAGTGGGAAAAATAAACCTTGGTCTAAGAAAAAGAGTGCAACTTATGTGGGTATGTTCCCTTATATCTCACATATTTCTCGTTATGACCATTCCATCAATCAAGAGGATTTACATGTTACATCATGTTCATAAATGTAAGTATACTCATTAGTGGCAGTACTTAACCGCTAGTTCCTCACAAATGCAGAATGATAGTTCTTAATCATGTACACTCACAGACTGATTCATGCAAAGCAATAATCATGTCGTGAAGGAGGTAGCCAAAAAGGGTTTGCATAGTCGATTTCCAAAACATAAGCAAGTCATACCAACACATACTTTGTGGTAGTTGCTTCAGCACCAGCATTTATTTTAGCATTTGCCTTTTCGTAAGCAGCTTCCCTTGCCTGCTTGTAGGGAAAGAATAGTCCCAAGTCAATGGTTTCTTTTAAGTATCAGAAGATATTCTTGATACCATTCCATTAATGTTGCGTCGATGCTGAACTAAATCTAGTCAGCGAATTAACTGAGGAGTGATATCAGATCGTGTACATTGAGCCAAGTACAATAATGCGCTATTGCACTCATGTAGGGAATTTCAGCTCCCAAAGCTCTTTGTCACTTTTCTTTAGACGAAATGGATCTTTCCTCTGCATCCAAATATCCGACCTATCATGGGGTGCTAGTCGGTTTTACCTTGTCCATATTAAAGTACCTAAGAATCTTCTGGACATAGGCAGACCGGTGGAATAAATTCCACAAACTCGATGTTCTATGTCAATGCCTCGACAGAACCAAGTTTTCCCAAGATCTTTGATCTCAAACTCATTTTTCAAGTATCTGGTGGTTTCTATCATTTCATCAAGATCGATTATGTTCATGCCATCGACATACATTGCGATGATCGTGAATCCGGAACTTATTTGCAAAGACGTAGGAACTCAGTTCATCGTTCTTATATCCCTTACCAATCAAGTAGTCATTTAGACGGTTATACCACATCCTTAAGGATTCCTTCAAAATCGTAAAGTTGAACATTTCAATCAAATTGCATACGCACTCTGTGGTCTACAGTTGCTTGATTTGGGTAATAAAATGCCATCGGACACTTCCATATATATCTCCGTATCTAGATCCTCAGAGAGATAAGCAGTAACCACATCTATTTAGCTGCATTTCCAGTCCCTCGTAAATTACTACGCTAATCAAATAGCGGATACGTATACATGGGAGTACATTTCCACGTAATCAATTCCAGGGCGTTGCGAGAAGCATTACTTCGTAAACCTTGTACATTAGGACTCTATTATTCTCACTACGCTTTATGGCAAAGGTTCGTTTATGTCCTATAGGCTTTACACTTGATTAGGTTAGCACTACCTACACCAAATACCTATCTCTTTGTCGGAGAATCTAGTTCTACCTGGAATATTTTTCTTATAGGCCAATCAAATCTATGTTAATTTCATCCAACTGAGCGAGGTTCGACATCATCATACTTTATGATTCATGACATGTTATCAAAGTGGGTGGTTGATCAGGCCACACCCTCATAATTTCGTCGAGATTCTTGATTTTCTGAATCATATCTTCGGGGCGTCACCCTCGTCATGACTCATGGACATAATAAAATCAAGCATGATCTCATGAAACGAGTTCATTGATGGTTAACATGTAATTTGTGCCATACTCTACCTCTTACTTGGGTGAGTATTTAGTTGAACCATGTGGCTTCCACTCTTTCCTTCGCAGGGAGCCACGACCTCAACCACACCTCCACCAAGTGCAGTTGCATCACCCGGTTCATTGGTGATGTGCCACTTACATGGCACTTCTAACCTTACAGGCACATTTGCAGTTGTAATGTGAGATTTTGCACTTGAACGATATCAGTATATGCATCAAGCATCGAATCTGCTACATCCTGAAGATCGAGTGTTCTTTGTGCTTCAGGGTAACATTGTGAAGTTTGGGGATCATAATGAGACAGATCGGAGACACCATGACAATTCCTGTCGTTCCCCGAGAAATAACATTTTCTCTCCTCCTCCTAACGATGGGAAGGTTGTCTCATTAAAGTGACAATCCACAAATCGTGCGGTAAAGAGATCACTGTGAAGGTTCTAAATAGCGGATAAACGTTTGGAGATTCTTATCCAATGTGAATACTTAATCGTTTCTAAAGACCGATGCGATATGGGGCGCAGAATGCACATATAATGCGTAACCAAATATGCGTAATTGGCACTCAAGTCCATCTGGGTCAAAAATACAAAAAATTAGGCTATCCAGTTACCAACTGGTACACATAAACTAATTGGTTAGCATAGGGTCTAAGAATGAACGATTTAATTAAAGTTGCGTGCAATATTGCATAATCCCAGGAAAAAATATGCTGATTGGTGCACATAACCAATGACATAATCACCATACATATTCTTTCGACGGTGGTTTATGTGAGACTGTTTGTATATGCACATGGAACGAGATACTATTCATTAATCTCTATCATACAATAAACATCAAGTACTTTTTGATGTGAACTCTCCAACATCATTGAGTCCTTTAGATGTGATAAGGGAGGTGAGTCCTTATAAATTATTTTGAAAGTTCTGCAGCAGTTTGAGTGGACAGGAGAGCGACATGTGACCAACATACCGGAGAATCCATCAAAACCATAAATACATAAATGGTCCGCATATTAGGTGAGTGGATCCACAAATATCTCCTTATATTCAGTGTAAGAATAGAATGTTTACTTTTGTCTCTTTAGCGTAGGAAGGTCTCGCTCCTACTTTGGTTAAAAAGCAGGTTTTGCAACACTAAGTGGTGGGCATTTGATATGCATACGGTTCTTTGGATGACATAACACGATTAACGTTAACATTGTGCTTTATGTTGAGTTGTTGCCACATTTTCGCTCGAAAAGTAATGATGTACGTACAAGTTCTTTAGTATATGGATCATTATACTTCGACCAGGATGACCTAGTCTATCGTGCCAAAGCCTATACGAGTCTATGTCCCAAAACACATTGTTGGTGATAATATAGGATTTTAAAAACCTAATAATAGTAAGGTATGTCCACTAGATCGACTCATTAGTTATTCTAAAATGCGTTTACGTCCACATTGATTAGAATTAATAAAAGAAACTCTATTCCATTCTCACAGTGGGTTTAAATCTGGAAACCATTGCTACGTATATTATTGAAGTTAAGTAAGGTTCGAAGGGTTCTATATACATACAGAGCATCAGTAACTTAGAAGACTGTCTTTTAGGCATCAAGAATTGGGCATTACTGTGTCGTTTGATGAGTTGGGAGGACCCAATCATCGTAGTTACAGAGGTTTGGCAGGCAACTTATTCGATGAATAGATGCCTAATTCTAAGAACATTCAAGCTCTCCTCGATTCATTTCTTAGAAAAGAGTGAAATTTCGAATCATAAGCATTCAAGCATTATTCAGTACTTCGAAATAAAGCTAAGAATCTAACGTAAGCAATATTAATATCTTGTTCGTGAAACAACATTGCATACGCCATTATTGAAAAGAAAACACCAACACAGTCATCTTGAGGCAACTATACCAAATGTAAACGAGAAAGTAAACATAATACTAAGATTCAACCTATAGACTGTGGCTCGTATGACTCAATTCGATGATTGGTGGCCGTGAAATTGACATAGAGGGACTTGTCTAGATCATATTCCTCCATTTAGTGAGTTCTCCTTTCTTTGGACTCTCTATATTTCTTGTAGTGAGATGCGATTTGCTTGTTTGCATGGCAGTTCTTGTACCATGTGCAGCATCTCCACAATGATAGCACGGTTCATTGCCAACTCGAGCCTTAGAGGCGATAGGATGGGTAGGTGCTATTTGGTTTCCTTGGCTAGTAGATCCGGGAGCACCAAGTCTTCGCATTACATTGGAAGAACCCCCACGTCCTTGACCACGAAGCCTATCATGTCCAGCCCCTATTCATTGGGGTAGTTTTCATCCTTCACTTTGCTATAATTGGCCTAGGGAATTTTCGTTGTCCCAACGGGCCTGACATTACTGCTCACTAACACTTCGTTATGCCTCTCAGCTACTTGCAGTAGGTTGATTAGCTTATTGAAGGTAGTGATGCTTTTATTATCATATTTTAGCCTATACAGGTTCGCTAGTATAAAAGCGGAAGTAGGGAAGGTGGAAAGGATTTTCCAGATCATGTCATCTTCTGTGATGTCCTTTCCACGGAAATTTAGGCATGCCTTGAGTCGGAGCATACCTTTGTTGAAATCCTTGATCCGTTTATAGTCGAGCAAGCAGATTTCATTCCACTGCACGGTCAACTTTGGGAGCAAAGTGTCGTGAATGTTCCCAAATTAGCCCTTACGGGCATCCCACAGTTCTTTGAGGGATTTTCAACTGTAGATATTTCCATCTCAAGATGGGTATGTGTCACCTAAGGAATATAAGTGCACTCGCTTTTATCTTATCAGGCGGTACTTGGTCTGTGGTGTTAAGGAGCATACCACTAGATTCTTTAGTGATAAATGTGTTGGGATTCCACAGAAAATAAACGCAGCGGAAGAATAAACGGAATCCCTAAGAGGATCGATCAAGTAACGTATATACGAAAATAAAAATACGAAGATCAAGGAATCAAAGTCCCATACCTATGATGTCTCTGAAAAACCTTCGTATGATGATGATGATGATGAAGAGCCCTTCGTTCTAAGCACCTAAAGAAAGGTGCCTCTACTTTACACGCCGGAACTTGACGGAAAAATCAGCAAACTTCCTTTCTCTAAGAATGCGGCTAGGGAAGCTTGTAAGAATTTTTTCTCTCGATCTTTTCTACTAATAACTTGTCTCTAAGACCAAGTATATGCTGTAGAAAATTTTTCTCACTCTTGAAGCTCTCTAAAAAACGAAATTAAACACTTGAGGAAGGAAGAAGGAGACTTTATAATTGAAAAGACTTTCTTTTCACCATTATTTCAAGCCTCACATGTAGAAGATGCTTTTAAAAGCATCTCTACACCTCACATGACCCCACAAGTGTATAATATAATGAGAGAGAGAGAGACAAAGTAGAGATGAGGGGGGGCCTTATAGGGAATCTTCCAAGAAACGGGTCGAGTTAATTCGGCTCGTGTAATGGATGTTCGTCAAATGAATCCCTCGTGAATCGGATGTCCGTCAAACGAATCCGTTTTATTTCCAATGTGTTTATACTAATTAATTAATCCAATTAATTATTTATATCAAACACAAATATATATTTCTCTAAGAAATATAATTTATGAATTAAAGTAATCACCCACTAACCTACTTACAATTCATAAGACCGCTATTTGATTTATCCGATAAATCACTAATATCTAATATTATAAGAGAGATTATTAATTCATATTTATCCATAAATGATCCTATTGCGCGACTCCGTAGGTTCGTCTCAGCCGGCATTGGGAGGAACCAATGAGTGCGGGCAGCACTTAGCCACTGGCGGGCACATCAGAACCCCGATCGAGAACGAATGAACGAATCATTCCGTAACCATTATGTCGTGAATACTATATACGTATAGACCCTTCATCGATGTCGGTCAAGTCTTCGGGTCACGGTAAAGTCAAACCCTAATGTTGACTAAACTCTATACATGTGTTAATGCAAATCAAGACCGACTGATTAATAGTGTATCTAATACGACTATATCAGAATGCTTTGGCCAAAGACTTATGATCTTATTTGCCATTAACCATATAGGACATTCGCCGCTCACTAACGGAGATAGAATCCTTTCTTGGCGTCTGAAAGGCGCTACTGCGCCCGTATAGTCCGCACTTCGGGGTCGACTCAGCAATTAAGAAAATGAGTCTAACTACTCTAATGACAAACTAAACGTCACAGGCACATCTTCTACTGAACCCTCAAGTCAAAGGTCCACGTATACTATCACAACCTTTCGATTCGTCATCGACTCTCCGAGAGTGAATACCGTGTGACTGAATCGAGTATGAGTCATGTTCGAGTATACTGGTCCCACCAATATACTTATAACTATGCTATCAAGACGTGCACACGTCCTAGCATAAGTTATACAAGTCTTATTAAAACTTAATGTCCCGTTAAGTTTTATCGACTTGCGAACTAGTTAAGCATTCGAGCTCTAAACACTTCTAGTGCCTATCTCCTTATCTCCATAAGGAGTAGAATGTTCACTCTCAAATGCAAGGACTATTATTCTATATACCAAATCATAATGCCAGTGATATATAATAATATAGAAATAATAATTGCCTTATTTAATATAATATTCATAATTACAATACAATTGCTCTCACTCTCTCATCCTCTGAGTGGCATTCGAGGGCATATTCCTAACAATCTCCCACTTGCACTAAATGCCACAAATTATGGTATCTAATACCCATACTCTCCAGATGCCTCTCTAAGAACTTCTGAGATAGTGGCTTGGTAAGCGGATCAGCAACGTTATTTGCTGTGTCTACTCTCTGCAGTGTAACATTCCCATCCCGAACCATTTCTCTAACAAAATGATATTTTCTCGCAATATGTTTGGTGTTGTGGTGAGCCCTAGGCTCCTTAGCCTGTGCAACAGCTCCGTCGTTGTCACAAAATAGTGTCACGGGCTTCTCTGCGTTAGGAACCACTTGAATTTCCTCAGTGAACTTCTTTATCCAAAACGCTTCTTTAGCAGCCTCCGTGGCTGCCTGATATTCGGCTTGACATGTAGAGATAGCAGTCGAACTTTGCTTGGCACTTCTCCAAGAAACCGCCCCACCATTCAGAGTAAAGATATACCCTGATGTGGACATCTGAGCATCCATGTCCCCCGAAAAATCTGAGTCTGTATAACCCATCACTCTTAGTTCTCCACTGCCGTATGTAAGAACCAAGTTTTTAGTCTTCCTTAGGTACTTAAGAATGTTCTTTACAGCAGTCCAATGTTCCTGCCCTGGATTTGACTGAAACCGACTTACTACGCTCACAGCATAGGCAATGTCCGGTCTAGTGCAAATCATTGCATACATAAGGCTACCTACTGCTGAAGCATAAGGTACTTTGCTCATTTCCTTTCTATCTTCCTCACTTTGAGGACACATCTCTAAGGAAAGTTTTGCACCATGTTGCATAGGTAGAAACCCTCTTTTAGAATCTTCCATCCTAAATCGCTTCAGGATCTTTTCTATGTAGAGGGCTTGGGAAAGACCTAACATTCTTTTCGCTCTATCCCGGTAGAGACGAATACCTAGAATATAGATAGCTTCTCCCAAGTCTTTCATTGAGAACTCTTTAGAAAGCCAAGCTTTCACAGAACTGAGCATTACTACGTCGTTTCCTATAAGTAGAATGTCATCTATATATAGTATTAAGAACGCAATTTTGCTCCCACTAACCTTCTTGTAAATACAGGGCTCTTCTTCGTTTTGGACAAAATCAAACTCTTTGACTGTCTCGTTAAAACGAAGATTCCAACTCCGTGAAGCCTTTGCTTGATCCATAAATGGCACTGAAGTTTGCATACTTTATGAATATTGGTTTGAGATATGAATCCCTTAGGTACATTCCATATAAATCTCCTTCTCGAGGAATCCATTTAGGAATGCCGTTTTCACATCCATTTGCCATATTTCATAATCTAAGTGGGCTGCTATAGCAAGCATCATGCGAATAGACTTAATCATAGCTACAGGCGAAAAGGTCTCGAAGTAATTGATTCCTTCTCTTTGGGAATAACCCTTTGCCACAAGCCTGGCCTTATAGGTATCAACCTTGCCATCTCCATCAGTCTTTCTCTTATAGATCCATTTATTTCCAATAGGCACTATGCCTTTAGGACGATCTACTAAAGTCCAGACCTGATTAGCATGCATTGAGTCTATCTCAGCTTCCATAGCTTCTTGCCACTTCGTGGAGTCAACGTCTACCATCGCTTGGTCGTATGTAGAAGGATCATTCTCTTGACTACTTTCTATCATCTTATGGACACCCAGTTCCTCTTGTTGCAGATAGCCATACCTCTCAGGTATTTGAGAAATTCTACTAGACTTGCGAGGTTGTGTTTGTATTTCAGAAGGTTGGGTTCTAATATCTTGCATAGGTGTCTCATTTGGTGTTTCTTTTATTTCTTCCAAAGAAATATTTCTACCTGCCCCTCCTTCCTGAATAAACTGATCTTCCAGGAAGTGTGCTTGTATAGCAACGATGATCTTATGATCTTCGTGCATGTAGAATAGATATCCCATGGAATCCCCTGGATATCCTATGAAACGACCTTTCACAGACCTAGTTTCCAATTTCTCTACTTTAGTCTTCTTGACATAAGCAGGGCATCCCCAAATCCTAATGTGATTAAGACTTGGTTTCCTACCTCTCCACATCTCATGGGGAGTCTTAGGAACGGATTTGGAAGGACATCTGTTCAAGATATGCACTGTGATAAGGAGCGCGTAACCCTGAGATAAATCGGTAGATCGGTATAGTTAAGCATGGAGCGAACCATGTCCAACAAGGTTCGGTTCCTTCTTTCGATATACCATTTAATTGTGGAGTAGCCGGAGGCGTGAATTGTGACACTATTCCTAGTTCTTTTAAGAACTCATCAAATTCGGTACTCATGTACTCACCACCCGATCGGCCCAGAAGAGTCTTAACACGATTACTGTTTGATTTTCAACTAGGGCTTTAAATTCCTTGAATTTATCAAAAGCTTAGACTTATGTTTCATTAAGTACGAATCCATACCGTATGGTCATCGGTGAATGTAATGAAATCGAAAGCCGTCTCGTGCCACTTCAAAAGGGCCACGACATCGGTATGGATCAATCCAAGCTTTTCAGACTCTTTCAAAAGTCCTGCGAAGGGTAACTTAGTCATTTTGCCTTGAAGGCAAGATTCACAAGTTGGATAGGGATCGATCCCAATGGACTGTAAGCCCATCTTTCTCCATTTTATGAACCTTGGTACCGATATGACCAAGTATAAGATGCCACTTAAGTGCTTGGTTCGTTTCATCCCTACCACGCTTCCTAGTTATAGTGTTCACGATTGTTTTATTCTTTAAATTTAAATGGTATAAACCATTTAATAATGTAGCGATACCAACCAATTTATTTCGAAATAAATACGACATGACCCATCTCCAATAAAGAAGTGAAATCCCTTTCGGTCCATGACCGAATTGATCTGATATTCTTGTGCCCCTTGGGCAAAACAAGTACATCATCTAAAGTAAGAATAAAACCAGATTCTAAATCCAACATAAGGGATCCGATATCGAAGCCTCGACACTATGCCCACTTCCGACGGTGACCATCACCTCCCCGAATCCGACTTCCTACTTCGTTCCAGATCCCGATTCATTGTACAAATATGAGAACTCGCCGGAATCAAGTATCCAAGAAGTAGAATATACGATTCTGAGAACAATTTGTTTTTAAAACCGGTAGTTCTATACACGAAGGCGCATTACGGTCAAGCTTTGGGAGTACCTCTTCCAGTGGCCTAGCTCACCGATTGAGGCATACATCCGTTTTCTTGGCCCCCTTGCTCTTTTGAACCATTGGGGCCTTGCCCTTTCCTTGTCGATCTTGGCTATTGGACCTAATCGCTTCTTGTTCTTTTTCTTCTTATTCTTGGACTTCCAAGTCCGGAAGAAATCACAAGTGCAGCTTCCTTTCCCTTTGTCTTCATCCGAGACTAGGCGGTCGTCGGTTTGTTCATTAGCCCAGCTAAGTTACATGCAATCTCATTGCAGTTGAAGTTCATGACAAATTGTGAAAAGGAGTCAGGAAGTGACTGCAGGATAAGGTCAGTTTGGAGAGATGCATGCATCTGAAAATCAAGAGCTTCCAATCTCTCAATCACCGAGATCATCTTGAGGACATGGTCCCCAACCCTCTCTCCTTCCTTCATCCTGGCGCCGAATAATTGCTTTGATATCTCATATCTAGCAGTTCGACTATGCTCTCCATAGAGCTCAGCCAGGTGCGCTAAGATGGCTCGTGAAGACGTCATCTTTTCATGGGCACGTTGAAGCTCATTGGTCATTGAGCCTAACATGTACCCTCGCACTCTTATGTCGTCTTTTACCCATTTCTCATGGGCATCGACATCTTCCTGATTGGCTCGGGTTCTTGCAGGAGCCGCTGGGATGTCCGCCTCCAAGACATATCCCAGCATTTCCATAGTTAGGACAATCCTCAAGTTCCGAAGCCAGTCCACATAGTTCGAACGAGTTAGGACGTTCTTTTCAAGTAGTATAGCGAGTGGGTTCATTGTCATATTGAGAGTTATGTTAACTGCAGAGAATAATTTGAGATTCGTTAGTGTTTGTTTAATTATGATCCGAGTAAAGAATTTAAGGACTTTCTTTATTCATAACTCGGCTCCCACTATTTTATCGGCATTTACACACTCCCATGTTAAATCCGGAAGTCTTGGGTGACTTCATAGTGGTGATCGATTTCTTTACAAAGTTTAATAGAGGGCAACCCATACGGTTTATATTCTATTATTCTTTATAAAGTGGTGTCTAATACCAACCCATCTAATGGATGATTCGATCTTCTTTTACCCCTAGTTCACTTGCCCTCAACCCATTCGGTTTCTATGGCTCGCTGAACTATCTAAGTTTAAACCGTCAACTCCTATTAGTCTGACAATTGAATCTTACCCGGCAACCCATACGGTTTATAGGGGTTTGATTTGTCACAACCAAAGGCATCTAATGCACTCTAGGAATTTATCAATTTTCCCCAAAAATATTACCAGACATACTCGTAAGAATAATATTCCGGTTTAGATTTCAATTTTCCATGAGTTTGACGGAGGGTAGGAAACCTCGTAACCTTTATAACTTAGTGTTTGTAAGTGGGAGTATTAACGCGATTATATGTTACACTTTGCACATTAATCCGTTTATAAGCGCGGTTTGTGGTTTGTCCATCATTCAAAATGAAAAACAATAAATAGCAACCTACTTACTACCAACATAAAGCTCAAGGACTTTTCCTAAGTATTGGGCCAAGCCAAATAAAGAAAGGAAAATACGGTATTGATTCTTCGTCTTCTAGTCTCGTCTTCGGTCTTCGTCATAGCCATATGAATAATTACATCATTGAACAATACGTCCTATTATACATATTTTCTAGTAAAAATAAATAGGCTCAAAACGGCCTTTACAACCATATCGAATCGAACAAATCAACAACTAAGTCCACGAGCTATATCACCATCACATAAGGCATTACATACAACATGTAATGGTAAATGAAATTAAATAATCAATTAATATATTAATCCAATTAATATAAAAATTAATCTATTTAATTTCTACAATATTAATCAAATTAATATTTATAATCGTCATTTTAATCCGTTCAAAGTAATCCGACCAAAACAATATTCTCGTCTAATAATTTTCCTTTAAAAAAAATATTCCAAATATTTTATTAAATCCAATTAAATCCAATTTAAATTTCGGAAATTATTACAACGAAATATAAACACAAAAATGGAGTCCCGGAAAATTCGGTATCAGGCCCAGCCCACGACCCGATTCAAAATCGGGCCGAAAACCCGAGAACCGCCCGGACCGAGTCACTCTCGCCTTTGCCGGGTGGCCGAGCGGCTTCTGATAGCCTACCGAGTCACTCTCGGCGGCCAGCATGATCGATGAGGCTGCCCGGCATTTCGTCTTAAATGCGGTATTCGTGTTTAACCCCCGTTTTTCTCATTTTTTCGTCTCGCTTCCAAAACGAAAAAGTTTCTTAACTTCATGAAGAACTTATAAATCAACAAAAATCAAATTTTTCAGATTTATAATTCACATAAAATAGTCGAAACTTGACTTACTACGAACGATTAAATTTCTTCAATTATATCTATTATGATTCTAAATCATAAACATCATCAAATAACATTCCAAATGCAAAGATGATCATATATACGATATATTTGACCTTGCTCTGATACCACTGTTGGGATTCCACAGAAAATAAACGCAGCGGAAGAATAAACGGAATCCCTAAGAGGATCGATCAAGTAACGTATATAGGAAAAGAAAAATACGAAGATCAAGGAATCAAAGTCCCATACCTATGATGTCTCTGAAAAACCTTCGTATGATGATGATGATGATGAGCCCTTCGTTCCAAGCACCTAAAGCAAGGTGCCTCTACTTCACACGCCGGAACTTGACGGAAAAATCAGCAAACTTCCTTTCTCTAAGAATGCGGCTAGGGAAGCTTGTAAGAATTTTTTCTCTCGATCTTTTCTACTAATAACTTGTCTCTAAGATCAAGTATATGCTGTAGAAAATTTTTCTCACTCTTGAAGCTCTCTAAAAAACGAAATTAAACACTTGAGGAAGGAAGAAGGAGACTTTATAATTGAAAAGACTTTCTTTTCACCATTATTTCAAGCCTCACATGTAGAAGATGCTTTTAAAAGCATCTCTACACCTCACATGACCCCACAAGTGTATAATATAATGAGAGAGAGACAAAGTAGAGATGAGGGGGGGCCTTATAGAGAATATTCCAAGAAACGGATCGAGTTAATTCGGCTCGTGTATTGGATGTTCGTCAAACGAATCCCTCGTGAATCGGATGTCCGTCAAACGAATCCGTTTTATTTCCAATGTGTTTATACTAATTAATTAATCCAATTAATTATTTATATCAAACACAAATATACATTTCTCTAAGAAATATAATTTATGAATTAAAGTAATCACCCAGTAACCTACTTACAATTCATAAGACCGCTATTTGATTTATCCGATAAATCACTAATATCTAATATTATAAGAGAGATTATTAATTCATATTTATCCATCAATGATCCTATTGCGCGACTCCATAGGTTCGTCTCAGCCGGCATTAGGAGGAACCAATGAGTGCGGGCAGCACTTAGCCAGCCTAGCGGGCCGCACTGTAAACCCCGACTGAGAACGAATGAACGAATCATTCCAGAACTATTATGTCGTGAATACTATATACGTATAGACCCTTCATCAGATGTCCCGGTCAAGTCTTCGGGTCACGGTAAAGTCAAACCCTAATGTTGACTAAACTCTATACATGTGTTAATGCAAATCAAGACCGACTGATTAATAGTGTATCTAATACGACTATATCAGAATGCTTTGGCCAAAGACTTATGATCTTATTTGCCATTAACCATATAGGACATTCGCCTGCTCACTAACAGGAGATAGAATCCTTTCTTGGCGTCTGAAAGGCGCTACCTGCCCGTATAGTCCGCACTTCGGGGTCGACTCAGCAATTAAGAAAATGAGTCTAACTACTCTAATGACAAACTAAACGTCACAGACACATCTTCTACTGAACCCTCAAGTCAAAGGTCCACGTATACTATCACAACCTTTCGATTCGTCATCGACTCTCCGAGAGTGAATACCGTGTGACTGAATCGAGTATGAGTCGTGTTCGAGTATACTGGTCCCACCAATATACTTATAACTATGCTATCAAGACGTGCACACGTCCTAGCATAAGTTATACAAGTCTTATTAAAACTTAATGTCCCGTTAAGTTTTATCGACTTGCGAACTAGTTAAGCATTCGAGCTCTAAACACTTCTAGTGCCTATCTCCTTATCTCCATAAGGAGTAGAATGTTCACTCTCAAATGCAAGGACTATTATTCTATATACCAAATCACAATGCCAGTGATATACAATAATATAGAAATAATAATTGCCTTATTTAATATAATATTCATAATTACAATACAATTGCTCTCACTCTCTCATCCTCTGAGTGGCATTCGAGGGCATATTCCTAACAAAATGTGGTCTCGGCGTAGGAGATCCATCTATGGTACTCAAACCCTTTTGAGTCCAAGACGTCAAATTTGAGGCGAGTTGGATAAGCTATCTTAATACAAGAAAAAAAATGAATTTTCGTAGTTTACCATAAGTACTTTCCATGATAAAAATTTCAATAATGGGAGCGTTATTATTTTTTGGAACCAAGATATGGTCAAAACTACTTTCGATGCTATTTGAGAATTACCAATTATATTACTTCATCATGGTTCTATTTGATATGTAGTAGAAAATATATCATTAAAGTCTACTACACATGAAGCCTAATTACATGCGATATCTAAATATGCATGCAAAATATATGTATATTTATAGATATAGACATATAATCCTAGAAATATATCTATACACATACTATGCAGTCAAATATGTTTCTTATGCCGCAATATAAACTAGTTCATGTAAATTACTTTTAATTCAATTTGTTTTAAGCAATTTACTTTGATTTAATTAAAGTTATTAATGCATCATGCTTTAATTGGTTTAATTAAGCATAAACAAATTTATGAAATATAAATATGCATTTAAAGTAATCAAAGCATTAAAATTGCACGTTGCAGATAGTAGAGTTCGGATTTGTGTACCTTACAGGAAAGACACGATTCTTTCCTAGGAAATATCGCCAATTTTTTTTTTTTAGACATCAACTTCCCCATTCCAATAGCCATTTAGATCGTCTTGATTCCTTGTGGGACATGAAAAATAATAATTTAAATTTATAATTGCACCAAAAAAAAATAATTGAGTTGAGTATTCAATAATGAGAAAAGTCTATCTCTTTTTTTTTTTCTTTCTCCCGTCTGCAAGAATCAGGTCCTTTGGGATTTGACTAAAATCACAATATCCTTTGCCGGTGGATCTGTCCTCTGATCGCGTGGGTTGGATATCCGCTTCTGATCGTTGTTCATATCGGAGCACGACCCAGATGGATTGTAGTTGGTCATGGTACAAGGAGGTATAATTACGGGTCGTTTTCATCTGAGAGGGCGAGTGATTCAGCTACCGGCGACACGCGGCTATCGGGGCGCTGTGCTGTGCGTGGTGGTTGCTGGCTTTGGTTGCGGGATGGTCGGATCTGGTTTTGGCCGAGGGGGAAGGCGAGGCCGGCCGGTGGTTCTTGTGTAGCAAGCGGCGGCGATTGTTTTGGCCAAAGGCAGAGGGCTCCGATCTGGTGCAGATCCGGATTGGTGGTGGCGCGACGGGATAGGGTTTCGGGGGATGACCGCGGGTTTGCAGAAGAAAAGTGTTTTTTTTTTTTTTTGAAATTTTCAGAATTTTCGGACGAATTTTTTTTCTTGTTCAGTTGGGAGACTACGTGCTGATAACGTGTTGAAGGGAAAATATAGGGCAAAAGTTTTGTATTATTCCATTGATGACATCCTTTTAAATAGGGAGAAATAGATACAAACAAGCCTTAGCCAAATCCTAACTAGGAAAGCCTATAAATTAACAGACTTAGGCACACACGGAGTATTATTCCTTTAACAAGGCGATGATTATTTAAAAATCTATTCATTTATATATTTTATATATGTGATTTGTGTTGTGGGGGCAATTTATATGTGATTATTATTACCATTGATAAACGAGTCAATGATATAAAATTATGCTTTGCTCAAATTTTGGAACTTGTGATTAGGAGTGTCTCATGGTTCCCGATTCTCGATTATAATCGAAATCGAATCGGATCTATATTCGGTTTTTGGTTCCATATGACTAAATTTTTTGGTTTTCGGTTAAAATCGGAATCGAACGATTTAGAACCGAAAACTGATTTTGTAATAATATATTATATATTTATTAAATATTAATATATTTTATAATTTATAATTTTTAAAATTAAACCCTAAATGACTAAATCCATACTCTCTCTCTCTCTCTCTCTCTCAAGCAAGTTTTCAATTAAATTATATTTTCATTAAATAGTTTTTCGAATTAAAACAATTTATTAAATAGTATATTTTCAATTAAAGCAGATTTTTTCGAATTAAAAAAAATGATTTTTTCGGGCTAACCGAACCGGAACCGAAAATAATCGGTCCGGTTATGGTTAATCGAAATTTTATATGGTCCAGTTTTTAGTTCTCATTTTTGGGCAATTATGGTTTTGGTAACCGAAAAGTTAACCGGAACCGAATCATTCGACAGCCCTACTTGTGATATCTATATTAATAGGATGTTCTGTTTTTTTTAAACAATATAGAAGTTATCCGGTCGATTTTTTCAACAATTTATATGAATTTTGTTTTTTTCTTACTTAAAAGCAATAAAATTGTTTGATTGAGGTATCTTTACGTACAATGCATGAAAAGACTAATAACTAGTACTCTCTCCGTTCCAGAATTAACTGTCCATTTGATTTTTTTTCTGATCAAACCGACAATATTTTTGATCATGATTATTTATAATTTGTAATTATAAAAGTTATAATATTTTGAAAAATATATTTTATGATATTCATTTCTAATAACATCATACTATTAACTAAATATATATTTTCATACACTTTTGGTCAAAATTTAAAAAATTTGATAAGAAAAAATTGAATTAAACAATCAATTATGAAACAAAAGGATAGTAAATATGTAAAGTCAAATGTAGTTTAAATTAAATGATTGATGGAAGCATCATACACCATGTGTTTACTCCAATTTTTGTTCATTTAGAAGATGTATGTTATAATAATTCGACATGTTTATATTGTACAACTACAATTATGTTATTTAATATTCATCACGTATTTACTATTAGAAAATTTAATTTTTTAATTTTCATTCCAAATTCGTTATCACTACTTATAAAACTTATTATATCATATTAAATTATTTAAAAATTTGTGAAAATACAACATGTAAATTTTTTTAACTGAACGAAGAGACTTACTGTATTTTTTAACCTTTTTGCACAAACAATCGCATCATGAATTCCAAGTCCCAATGCTATTAATTGACTGCTCATTCTCGCCGGCGATCAGAAACGCCTCTTCTCCGCGGGAATCTTTGGGCCGTTTCCTTCTATTACTCCACTAACGAAATCAAGGTGCAATTTTCTCCTTTTCCGGTCATTCTTTAACTTCTCCGTTTATTTATTTTTTATGTTGTGTTCCAAGGCTGAAATTTCTCGATGGCGGTCGATGTGGAGTCGTTAGTGGAGGCGACATCGGGTGCGCTGGGCGCGCTGGTCAGCACCACCGTTTTCTATCCTCTCGATACTTGCAAAACTAAGTACCAAGCTGAAAATCGAGCTCATCATCACCAAAAATACAGGTGCTTGCCCTTTTTTTTTCCTTCCTCTTCTTATTATTTTTCAGGAAAAAGAGTAAAATTTGCATCTCGATGAGATGTTATCTTTGTGTTTTTTTTTTCTTTTTGGCGCTAGGAACCAGTACGCATTTCTGAAGCATGCGTTTTAGCATCCAATTCTTAGCTTATTACTATCACGAATGGGGCCCTTTTTCCACATTGTTTACATTGAATATGTTTCTTTGTATCAATGCCCATGTGTTCATTTTTGGATCGCTAACTGCTAATACAAGCCAAACAGAGAGAGAATATTTTTGTTGTTATGATTTGTGCATACTAAAAAAGTCTGGATACAGTTTCTTTATACATTTAAGGCTTGTGGTTGTTGCTACTACGTAACTAGAAAGCTAACTATGCTAACGAACTATGTCATATGGCATGCTATTATTGGAGCAGTCTCTCTATATGTGGTTAATACTGAATATACACTTGATACATTGAGACCAAAGTGAGGGGAAGAAAAAGACGTAATTTTTGCTGCTAAGAGACTGAAAATAAGGAAGAGACTGGTTTTGTGAGGATATCCGCGAGTTGATCCTCAGATGGAACGTAGCGCTGGTCAACTGGTTTCTTATCAACCTTTTCACTAAAGAAATGCAAATCGGTTTCAGTATGCTTGGTACAAGAAGCAGGATTGCTGGCCAAAGTAATGACCCCTTGGTTATCACACCATATAAGACAGATGGATGATGAAGTGGTATACCTAGTCTTGTAAAAAGAGTGGCAGACCATAGAAGTTTGATGGTAGTAAGAGCAAGAGATCGATGTCTGTCTTGGTGATGCTGCGAGCAACAACTTGTTGCGTTTTTTGGAGCTCCAGGTGATCAAATTATTCTATAACTAGATGATATCCACTAGTGGACTGTTGGCGTGGCAGAACCCTTCTAAAACAATTTTAATGACTGGTTTAAACATTAATCCCATGTGTTTAGTGCCTTGAAGGGAACGCCAGATACAGTTGCATGCTTGTTAATGAGGAGATAACCGGAGCCTGAAGAAATTGGCTTAGCCTGTTTACAATGTTGGAGATATCGGGTTTTGTTGAGGGTAAGGTACTGTAAAGCACCAATGATGCTTCTGTATGGACAGTTTGAGATTGGGACAGCAAGGGGATGGGGTCGGCTTGCACTGACTCGTAGAGGCCTTATGTAGAAGATCAGGGACATGTTTTGACACATTTAAAAATCAAACCGCCAGCAACTTGATGAACTTCCTACCCACGAAAATAACTGACCTCTCCTAGATTTTTTAAGGAGAACTGTTGTTCTAGGGTAGGAATAAGCTGTGAAACTTCAGAAGTTTTAGAAGTATCATCACTTGTGATTAAAATGTTATCCACATACACTAAAACCACAAGTAGTTGATTATTTGGCAGAGATAGAACTCTGCAGGCCCAAAGATAAAAGTAATGTATTGGGACAATCAAAGCGCCTGGAACGTTGGGAAGCCACTGGTTATTTTTGCCACAAATCTAATACATGATCCTGGGATCATCTCTGAAAAATCTCCCTCTGCATTGGAGTTGATCTTGAAATTTTCCCACGGTGGCCTAAAATTTGTGTAGGGGTTCCCGGTGGCTAAGTTGGCGGTAAGATTAGAGCTTCCAGGCTGAAAATTGAAAGCGTGCACGGTATGAGATAGTGATTGCTGCTGTTGTTGAATCCGGCATTCAGGAGTATGAAGAACGAACTGTAACTCAGAAAAGAGTAAGGCTCCCAATGCTTGATGTGATTACGAGTTAAGACAACTACAGATTTGAATTCAGGCCGTAAACCTTTTAGAATGTCCTAAATAAATTGATCACCAGGAAACCTTGAAAAGAAAGTGGAATTTGATCAGTAATACTGGTCATTTAGAGTATGTAATCCTCAACGCTCAACTCACCTTTCTTAAAATCATGAAGCATATGTTTCAGTTGCAGCAAACGAGATTTTGACCGTGATCTAATCAGATTATTTATCAAAAACATGTCAAATATCTGCCGCAGTAACATCGATGAATGTAGTAGCCAAGTGGATAGAAACTGATCCTTTCGCATCCAAACATTAAACTAGGAGTTAGTAATTTGATTACCAGATGGATCGCCATAGTAGGAGCTGGTGCAGTGCTATTTCCCAGTAGAAAATTCTCCAAGTCATGTGCACGTACTGTGGACACTTGTGCATGCCCAAAAGAGAATTCTCAATCTAAACGAACAGTGAATGTAGGAAGGCAGGGGAGGTTGAGCGGAGACATTTATGCACAAAAGAGATCCGATCGTGGAGATGTTGATTGGATCGAAAAAAATGACATCACCAGAGGAGATGATCGAAAATTATTGTCGGAATAATATCAGGCCAGGTGGTGGCTGTGGATACCATGCTAAGACAAGTCAAACAGGGAGGGAAGGAGGGCATCATTATGTTTTTTGCGTAAACATCCGGATACAGTTTCTGTATACATTTGGGGCTTGTGATTGTTGGAACTGCGTAGCTAGAAAGCTAACTAAGCTGCCAACTAACTATGCCATGGGGCATCCTATTATTGGAGCGGTCTGTATGTGGTGAATATAGACTTGATACCAACCATTCCTGGCTGTCATTCCTAGTTGAGCAACATGACCTGTTGGATAGCTAGTCAGATGATGCACATAAAGATAAGGTTTTAGCAAAAACTAATCTGAACGTTTGCTCGTATTTTAACAGGAACATTTCAGATGTCCTCTGGGAAGCAATTTCCAAAGGTCAGGTACTATCATTGTACCAAGGCCTGGGGACAAAGAACTTGCAGTCTTTTATTTCACAGTTCATCTACTTTTATGGATATAGCTTCTTTAAGAGGCTGTATTTAAGACAAAGCAAATCTAAGTCTATAGGAACTGCAGCTAACTTAGTCATTGCTGCCGCTGCTGGTGCGTGCACAGCCATAGCAACCCAGGCAAGTCATATTTCCATTTATGTTTTGACCGTGGCACTATTTTGCTTGTTGTACACTGAATAACACTTATTATCTAGTTTGTATGATGTTCATAATTGAATGTCATCTACTGTGTTCCCAGTTTCCATTGACCTTTTGTCCTGAGCTTTGAAGCATCTAAATTGTATTGCTTCTTTCATTTCTCTATATATGAATTTGCTTGCCTCAGGATTTTTTTTTAATAATGTATATAGTCTGTTCCATGATGTATGTGTTGATTTTACAATATCAATCACGTATTGTGACATGACAATAGCAATTATCTCAAACTCATCGCCGTCTCATGATATTTTCCATATAAATGGAAAAACCTATGATGTTGACGGTTTTGGAATTTCGTTCTATTTCTCCTTCATATGAAGGTTGCGACAGGAAGGGCATCCGGCGTAAAACTTTGCCACTTTGTTATTTGCATGAGTTATGGTGTTAAGTAATTTTATAAACGACACTATAATCTTCATGCCACCGACCCCAACATAGTTGGGATTAAGGTGCTGTTGATGATGAATGTATATAGTCTGTCTCCAGTATCCTGATTCTAGTTTTACAGCCTCTTGATACAGCATCGTCAAGGATGCAAACAAGTGATTTCGGAAAATCCAAAGGGCTGTTGGAATCCCTCTCGGAGGGATCTTGGAGTGATGCATTTGATGGTCTAGGCATTTCTCTTCTTCTCACTACTAACCCTTCTATACAGGTAAAGCTGCCTTCTCCACAAATTCTGTCCTTTTTTCTAGTAAAGATGCAAATTTTGGAGAGAGATCCCGTTACATTCTGGAATATTCACTAATACTGGGTGAATGAGAATTTTTTTATCAAAACCTATTCTTACTGTAATTATCATTGCCTGCAGTATACTGTATTTGATCAGCTAAAAAGCAGAATGCTAAAGGGGAACATGAGGAAACAAAAAGACGACGTATCATCCCAAGAAGCTCTTTCTGCCTTTTCTGCTTTTGTGTTGGGTGCAGTCTCGAAATGCATTGCTACCTGTTTGACCTACCCGGCTATAAGGTGAAGGTCTATTTCTTGTTACTGACCAGCCATTTTAGAACTCTCCCCTTTGAGACTTGCATCATGGACTGCTTTTGTGTTACCGTGAGTATTAATTACGAAAACACCATCGAGGTTCAGTGTTATGACAAAAGAACCAAGTTATCGTTCAAACTACAAACATCCCGTTGATGTTTGTTTTTACTTCACAAATTGCACCTCCAAGAGGTTTTAAGGGCTTTTCTGCTTTTGTGTTGGGTGCGGTCTCAAAATGCCTTGCTACCTGTTTGACCTACCCGGCTATAAGGTGAGGGTCTATTTCTTGTTACCAACCAGCCATTTTCGAACTCTCCCTTAGAGACTTGCATCATGGACTGCTTTTGTGTTACCGTAAGTATTAATTATGAAAATACCCTCGAGGTTCAGTGTTGTGACAAAAAGAACCAAGTTATCAATCAAACTATAAACATTCCCTTGATGTTTGTTTTACCTTACAAATTGCACCTCCAAGAGGTTTTAAGGGCGCACTTGTAATTCAGAAATACAACTGTTGAAGTTTTCTGAAGCCCAACAGTTTTCTGAAGGCCGTTGTAAAAAAAAAAAGTCTTCTGAAGGCTGAAACGTTTTGGACATGTTTACGCTAGGTTTTAAAATACTGAATTTGGATTTTGAATCTCAATACTCGATTACTTGACTCAAATTTCAAATACCAACCAAGAAATTATTAGCTTTTGATATTTAGTAAACTCCATAATTAACACATATCTACTTTGTGTCACATCACCTCTTTCTCCTCTTCTTTATATCTAAAAAAGTACAACTACTTCTCTCTCTCATCTTTTTTACATTTTAAAAAAAGGAAATACAATTTACTTTCTTCTTTCCTCTTTCTATTTTTACAAAAACACAACTATTTTCCTCTCTCCTTTTTCTGTTATTTTCAAATAATACAGCTAAATATCATATAATGATACAACATCATTCACTTTTCAGACACGATTTGACATCTAAAATAAAAAGTGAGTATTCCGAATCTTAGAGTAAACAAGTATTCATACTATTCACAGCATTCTTAATACCCCATAATTTTGAATACTATTGTACAGCTAATATCTTTTCTCAATAATGCACAGGTGTAAGGTGATGATTCAGTCAGCAAAGTCCGATGAAAATGAGGAAGGTAAGACCAAATCACAATCTCGTAAGACAGTGACCGGAACAGTATATTCCATCTGGGAAAAAGAAGGGATATCTGGTTTCTTCAAAGGTTTGCAGGCACAAATGCTGAAAACTGTCCTAACCTCAGCACTGCTCTTGATGATTAAGGAGAAAATCACGAAAACCACATGGGTGCTAATGATTGCACTGAGGAGGTTTATGTTGACAACGAGACCCAAGATAAAAAGCTCCTGAAAAAAACTCATTACAAAAAAAAAAAACTCGGCACTTATGTGGAGATGTTCGTGTAATAAATGTGAATAAAGGAAGACATTTAGGGTCTATATAATGTGACAGTTTTTGTTAAGTGCAACATATGGACATGTCGCGATTTCGAACTCTGAAGGCGCAAATTGATTCTGCTTGGTTGTATTCACGTGATGGAATTCAATTGAAATAAGATTTTGAAAATTTGTACTGTTTGTAACCCCTCCAAAAAAAATTGTATACTGTTTATTTGTAGGCAAGGTTAGACATGAGATTTGTGTGGAACCTGTTGCCCTTGGTTGAATGACATCAGAGGGAAAGCTTTGTTGATTGCTTGTCTGAAGCATGCATAGATTGCCTTGACATGGAAGGATGTGATCACAAAGTTACCTAAAAAGATGTTTAGCATATGAAACTAGGGGTGCCTAAACGGTCCGAACTGACCGGCGATTTGGGACGTTTTCCCAAACCGCAAGTTCCAATTGGGTCCGATTCGGCCCTATGGTTTTTTTTTTTTACTTTTTTTTTTTGCGGATGATCTGGATGATTGTCCATTTTGAACTTGAAATTTAAAAAATGGGGGAAATATCATACGAATTGGTGGTTTAGACGGATTTGGCCGGTTCGAAGCGACCCCCCTTCCCCGAGGAAAAAAAAAATTCAATTTTCAAATGTATATTAATACTATATATTAAAAAAAAGGAAACTGACGGCTTTGACTGTCGGATTAGTTTGTGAAAATCACAAATCATAATCGGAACACTGGGAACCGGTTGGGTTCCAGTTTAAATCATGGTCAGTTGGTTTTGGTACCGTTGACCACGACTCCAAACCACCGGTTTGAACGTGAACCTTGGGCACCTCTATATGGAAACAAAAGACAATTTTAGGGGCTCTTTGTTTTAAGACTCAAAATACTGGATTCGAATTTTGAAAAATATCAATTTTATCTATACTCAAATTTTAAATACTCAACCAACATCTACTTAGGGAGGAGGGAGTGGTCACCTAATACCCTAGGTGCCACATCACCTCTATCCAATAAAAACCTTCCAACTCAAAACTACCCAATTTTACCCTAACACTACCCTAAGTGGAGGGAGTGGTTACCTAATACCCGATTTTTTTTTCCATACATAAAATCACATACAATATTTAAAATAAAAACATAACATTTCATTAAAAAAAAACATTACATAATACTTGAAAAAAAGAAACATAACATAATACTTAAAAATAACTAGATTAAAATAAAAAACCCACTAATCATCGAGATGCGGCAAGTATTGACGTGCTACGTGCTCCGTGAGATCATATCGAAGTCGGTCATGGAGAACTTCGTCTAGTAACTCCGCTATCACACTGTCGTCGAACACTGGTTGGACCGGCTCATCCATTATATGAACCGGTGAGATTGCCCTCCCTTCGCGTTTTATAACCATATTGTGCAAAATAACACACGCATGAACCTGATTGGAAATCTTCGCTTTGGTCATAGCTCGGAGAGGCCGATCGAGAATTTTTCATTTTCCTTTGAGAGCACCAAAAGCTCGCTCGACATCCTTTCTCGCCCCCTCTTGTAACTTCTTAAATCTCTTTTCCTTTGGGTCGGTTGGATACGGGTATGCTTTAACAAATGTGGACCACTTAGGATAGATTCCATCTGTCAAATAGTAGCCGCGTTTGTAAAAGCGTCCATTCACGTTGAATGAACTGTTCATCGCCGTTCCATTTCGATCTGTAAGATACAAGTCAGACTGATTCAATACGTTGATATCGTTGTTTGACCCTGGTGGACAAAAAAAACCATGCCAAATCCACATATCTTGTGACGCGGTGACTTCAAGCATAATAGTAGGAACACCATAGTCACCTCTCGTATATTGCCCTCTCAAATGTCTAGGACAATTTTTCCATTTGACGTGTGTACAGTCGATGCTACCAAGCATTCCAGGAATGTGATGCTTCGCCTCATGGGCCTGCAAAATGCGAGCAAGGTCGTGTGCTGTCGGCCTACGTAGGTACTCTCGACCGTACAACTCAATGATGGCCTCACAAAAATAATCAAGACTTTCACGTGACGTTCTTGCAGCCATGCATAAATATTCATCATACTCATCGGGGGATTGCCGGTTGCGAGTTGCCTAACGGCCGAAGTGATTTTTTGTTTCGCCGTGAAACTTTTTTTCGAACGCGCGTCGTAGCCTTCTTGAAAATATGGGTATCTCGCTTCAATGTCGCCCACTATTTGCAAAAACATGCTTTTCTCCATTCGAATTTTTTTTTAAAGTACTCTTCGTTGTACTTTGGTGTTTCAACGAACCAATCATTCTCTAACGTTTGAAGACCTATTTCCCGTAGACGATTTACGCTAGTTCGGCTAGAGCTTGCCGTGTCTTCAAGGTACTGAGCCGCTTGAAGCATAAGTTGCAACGAGCTACCCGTGGATATCTCGTCGGACGAAGACGGAATAATGCATTCGAATTCGGAAGAATCGGAAGACATTTTAGTAATTATTTTTTGTTTTTGAGAGATTAGTGTGTGTTTTATTTGAAAATTATGAGTGTGTTATTTGGTTTTAAAAGGAATTTTTTTTATTTAATGCAAGATAGCCGTTGGGTTCTTGATTTTTTTATTTAACGGTCGTTTTTTTCAAAAAGAAAAAAAAGAAAACACACACACACACACACACACATCGATCGGGCTTGGAAGCCGAAATCATACCCGATTTTCACTACCCGAGCCCCACAGGGCGGTGTTGCCGATCGGGTATTTCTAACCGATGCACTACCCGAGCCCCACTCCCTCCCCCCTTACACATTCTAGATTTATTTTATATTACATCCTCTATTTCTCTCTTTACATTACATTAAAAAATTACAACTAATTTGCTCCCTCGTCTTTTTATTTTTAAAATAAAACTATTTCTCTTTCCTCATATTATCTTTAAATAATACAACTAAATACTACCTCATCTGTCTCCCAAATTTAGTTCTACTTCCTCTTTTCTCTATGTTCCCCAAATTTATTCATGACACTAAGTAACTAACAAATACACTAATGTGGGGCTTCTTATGTATTCGTAGTTCGCTGCACAGTACGCTCAATAATTTTTTTATTAAAATCAACGCCAAAAATTCCCAGGAACAAGTTTTGAGGACGAAAGTAGTATTTTCTCCATTTCCTTTTAAATTGCAACATTTCACTATTTTACATTATTCATATACTAATATTTGATCGTGCTTTCTTGCTACTAATATAAAATTAAATGTTAGCATCTAAGATGTTCAATTTGTCTCGATATGTATTTTTAAAATATTATTTTTTTGAATTTTTTTAAAGACAATAATGGTCAAAATTACACATTGAATTGCATGTTTTTTCTATAAGTTGCACCTATTAATGAACAATTGTTGAATATAATAATACATCAATCATTTTTCCCGACATAATTTACTATTTGTTGTTGCCCGAAATATTATCCGAAGATGAATATTGCTGGAATGGTCGAGCAACAGCAAATTGCGAGAGCACGTCCGTGGGAACGGAAATAACACAAGATTTGCCGGGTTTGTTAGGCCCGGGCTTGAATGCTCTCGCGAGATGTTATTAATACAAATATTCGGGGATACAAGTATTAATGTAAGGATGAGAATACAATGAGTGTAAAAGATCCTAGTTATCTAGCTCTTGAGCGAAGCTCAGCGTGTTTCGTCTCTGCCGACCGTCTTTCGTGTAAGAAGTGCTGAGAGAGAAGAAAGGCCGAGAGATAGTTGTTGCCAAGAGTAGAAAGCCAAGTTATGAGCTGAATCAGAGAGAGACAGAGAGAAAAATCCGAGACTGTGTATTCGTTGAAAAGCCGAGAAAAACAGAGAGTTTTTCAAGTGCAGGGAGCCTTCTATTTATAGGGGCTGAGATTCCCTGTTCTGACGGGCGATCGCCTATCTTGTAATATAATAAGGGGCGATCGTCTTTATGTCACATGGGTTGTCTGCCTTGAAGTCCGCGGCTGCTTTGGCGGCCAGTGTGTGATCGATGAGGAGCCGCACGCGTCTGATTCTTTATCCGGGCAGTCCCACTGTACAACTTTCGGCGGGTCTGTCGGTTGGTGAGAAGATGCTGACAGGCTGTGGTCAACGATCCATGACTTGTGGCGCCTTTCCCGGTTCTGCACATGGGTCCTAGCTTCGAGTTTCGGCCTTCGTCGATTGGACGGGCGATGGCTTCGCGTGGCATGAGGCGGTCGTCATTTGGCGGTCACTAGGGGGTCGATCACCAAGTACCGAGAGACGATCGCCTTAGATGTCGATCGCTCGGCACCGGGACTTGTCCTGGGACCTTCGATCGGCCAATCTGCCTTGGCCGCTGGACTCTAGCTCGGTCGCTCGGTCTCTGAGGCGATCGCCTGTTGAGACGTATAAATCTCGACACAACACTATTTACATAAAAAAATAAGGATTTTCAATTCTACAATAAATAAGTATTCTTAAATCTTAATACCCAAGATTCTACATATTATAATTCCAAGGGCGAATTTCATCCGGTACTCCATTTAAATTTCCTAATTACATTTAGGTAATCATTAATTGAACGATTACATTCAATATCACTTAGATGAATATTAACTACAACTACGTCCACAAATTTGACTTTTTGCCTTGAAAAGCCTTTCTTATCACTGCTCAAATATTGAATTTAAGACTTGACCAAACACGTTTAACGTGTGGATTTAGATTTAATTGATGTTTGTTTAATTAAATTTTTTAAGTCAACATTATTTTAAAATAAAAATAAAAATAGAAAAAATATTATTTTTTAATTCTTGTTTTTTCTATTTTTACTTCCAATTATTTTTTTCTACAATCAGATTATTTAAAAAAAACAGAAAAAAATATTTTTTTATTTCTGGCTAATAAATTTTCTTAAAAAACAGATTAAATTAAATAAAAACTAAAACAGAAAAAAATATTCTTTTTTTTATTACTTTTTTTTCTGTTTCTTTCCGGTTAATAGATAATTTAAAAACAAATTATTTCAAAAGAAAATAAAAAGAGAAAACAATTTATTTTATTTTATTTTTGCTGTTTTTTTGTTTTCGGTTAACAAAAAGATTTTAAAAAAGATTAATTTAAAATAAAAAATAAAAACAGAATTATTTTATTTTATTTGTTTTCTATTTCTAATTCCGGTTAATAAATTTTTTTAAAAAATAGATTATTTTAAAAGATAAATAAAAACAGAATTTTTTTTTTTAGTTTTATTTTTTTGCTTTTTTTGTTTTGTCAAAAACAAATTATTTAAAATAACAATAAAAATAGAATAGAAGATTAGGCACAACCATCTACTCCTTTAACAATAAGGTCAGTTTGGCAAGACTATAAATTAATTGAGTAAATACCCCCCAAAACAAGTTTGAATTCAAATGTAACTGTTGATCTATTTGTGGTCTATTTGTGCGAGACGTCTCTATGAAAAGTGGTGGATGAAATAAACACAAATTCTAAATTCCAGTAAATCCTAGCATAAACATGGTCTTAAGGTGATTGCGGCAATTGATTTGGCTAGTTTGACTAGGTACTTGCTGCTTTTTATAAAATAACAATATATTTTATATATTTGCAAAATATTTGTAACACCCTTCTTTTACAATCCATTTAGAACTTTTATCATTATTATAATTATTATTTTTATTTGACTCCATTTTCGTTATTATTATTGACATACGAAACAGGACAAAAATGTAATTGTAAAATGAAAAATCGAACATTCAATATCAAAAAAATAGTATACTAGACCTTCGATCAAGATCAAATTTGAAGATGCACAATTTTGAAAAGGTAAAAGCTCATATGAGACCAATTCATATAATGCATTCCTTAGATAAAAACTTACTTCTAACTTTTTAGTTGTTAAAATGGAGAAGTCGCACATGAGTGTTATATGATCGTAACATATCACTACGATTGAAAGGGAAGTTCGAATGCAATGTCTTAAAACCATTTTTTATTATAAGGAATAGAATTTCGTGCAACCAATAGAAGTACTATAAACAAAATGATTGTGGCGGTAGAGGTGGCTAGTGGCCCGGCCCAGTTCGGCCCAGGTTGGATTTTCTAGGTCCGCAGGCCGATCGGATCAGCCAGGTCCAAGATCGAGCCCAGCCCTCCTGGCCACCCGGGCGATCCCGGTCCCGGACTCTCCAGCCCAGCCAGGCACACCTCCGAGCCCAGACATGTCTTGCCCCCAGCCCAGCCCACCCGTAGCCCACCCCCAGCCCACCTCCAGCCCACCCCAAGCCCACCATTCAAATTTCAAAAAATAATCTACTTTTTACAAATTAATACCAAGTCCAATTTTTTCCCCATTTTCTTCCCATTTAATTTACTGTTAACATATCTTAAAAATTCAAAATCTGTTTTGAATTTTTAAAATAAATTAATTAATATTAATTAAAAACTCAATTAAAAAAAATGGTTTTGAATTTCAAAAAATTATAAAGTTTAGTAAACAAACAATTTCAATATGTTTAAGAAAATTCATTTACAAATTGCTTTTTACTTTAATATTAACATATAGATTATTTTTTTGAATTTCCGGCATGGGTCCGGGCTAGACCGGCAGCGGGCAGGCAGTGGGCCGTGGCCGCCCAGGCCCAGCCCGGCCCAACCCGCCAAATACATGGGCCTGTCTTGGACTCCTAAGTCCCATCCCGGCCCGACCCCGACCCAACTCGGTCTATGACCACCTCTAGTGGCGGGGATGCACATGCTTTATGGACGTGTCGTGAAACTAGAAGAAATAGACTGAGAGAGATTGAGAAAAGTCAAAGGAGGTTCATTTGGGGTGATAGTGAAGCTAGTCGCAAACTTCATCTTATAAGGTGGGATGCTCTCATTCTCCCCAAAAATCAAGGGGGACTTTCGCTCTTTAGTGGATATGAATAAGGCGTGTCTTATAAAATTGGCTTGGAATCTCAAGCCGGATGAGTATAAGCTTCGGAGTCAAGTTTTGATTGGCTAAGTATGGTAGAGCTGCGTGGGATAGAGGTGAGGTGGAATGCAAGTCTTATGACTCATATTTGGAAATCTATTTGTTTGTGTTGGGAGGAATTTAAAGGGCAAGATGCTTGGGCAGTTGGTAATGGTGATACTGTGTGGTTTTGGTTAGATAGGTGGCTGGATAATTCGATCACTCTTGCTGATGTGGTGGCTTCCGTCCCTGAGCAGTTACAGGAGGGAACAGTTAGTGAGTATGTGGATGAGCACATGCAGTAGAACTGGCTCATTCTGAACGATCTGCTTCCACAAAGGTACATTCATTTGTTGTTAGCTCATCCGGTTCCCGTTGCTTCGGTGGGTCCTAATGTGGCCTATTGGCCAGGCGAGAGCTCTGGCACTTTTTCGGTTAGTAGCGCTTATCATTGTATCCGTGGTTATGGTGTTGATGGGAGTGGCTCGGTCTCCTACTGGAAGGATGTGTGGCGCCTTGAAGCTCCTGAAAGAGTGAGGAGTTTTGCTTGGCAAATTTTACATGGGAAGCTTGCAACTAAGGTTTATTGTGGACGGTGGAGTGGCGACCCCACAGATTGTTATCATTGTCCCGGGGTTCCTGAAACAATTCTTCATGTCCTGAGGGATTGTCCCCTTGCTATTGGTGCCTGGAGAAGGTTATTTCCAACTCATCTACGATCTAATTTTTATGGCTCCTCCTTTGGCGACTGGGCTCTTGCAAACGTTTCCTCAAATGAGGTAGCGTATTGGAGGAACATATGGGATACTACTTGCTATTTTCTTTGGACTTGGCATAACAAGAAGGTGCATGATACTACCTTCGTTTCCCCTCACGCAACGGAGGTAATTATTCGGAAATATGTTGATAATTATTTCAAGAGCAAGGAGATGTTCAACCCGGTTGGAAACAAGAGGTAGGGGTGTATTCAGGTGTATTGGAAGCCTTCTACAGAGGGGTGTGTTGTCGTTAACTCTGATGGTGCAACAAAAAGTGTCGTTGGTGGGTGTGGTGGTGTTTCGCGATACCACCAGGGGCACTGGTTGGGTGGTTTCATGCGCCGGTTGGGGCAGGTCATTGCGTACAATGCTGAGCTGTGGGGAGCCTTGGAGGGCCTTATGATGACTCCGGATCATGGGTACGCGACTGTGGAGCTTCAACTAGACTCACAGGTAGTTACAAATCTGCTCAATAGTGACAAGAATGGGAATAATATCGGTAGAGCTCTTCTGGTGCGCATTAAAAAGCTCTTACAGCTTGATCGGAGCGTTAGAGTTATCCATATTTACAGATGTTGGAACAAGATTGGTCGGTATCGCCGTTTGGAGATAGAGTCATAAAACTCTTTCGCATTGCGGAAGCGATTTAAATGACGGAAAATAAATCGACACAGGATTTATAGATGTTCGGCCAAAAGTGCCTACGTCCACTCTTCGGTATCTTTTTGTATAGGATGAAGATCAACCTCTGCACCTCTCTTCTATCGGTCGAGGGATAACGGTTACAAACTCGTCTTCTATCGGTCTGAGTAAACCGTTCAATTAGTTGTCTTTTTGTCGGTCCAAGTTAAACCGTTTTCCTTTTTTATTGGACATGGAATCAACCAATATAGCTTTCTATGGGTACTAGATAGACCTCACGTGGATATAGATTGCGATTCTAATAATGCCGGATCCTTGATCCTAATAACACTGAATCCAATCTTATCCTTTCTTTTTCCTCTCGTGTATGATTTTGTGTATAACACTCAATCACTTATCAATATAAGCTCAAGTACAACGACTAGAATGATTACAATGATATCTCAAGTATCAATGATTTGCTCAAGGTTGTTGTATGGTTTGATAGCAAATGGTTTGGTATTTATAGCCAATTTCCTTCAACTAGCCATTACTGCCAGTCTCACGTAGCATGCGCTAGCCTTTTGCTTTAGCGTGCGCTATCGCCTGTTGCGTACGTTAATATGTCCTGATTAGGGCTGGGATAGTTCGGTTTCTTGAAAAAAAAGTAAGGAACCGAAGTTTCAAATGTGTTATGTAATTCGGGTTCGGTTCCTGACTTTCTTCTGCAGGAACCGAACTTCTAGGAACCGAAGTAATTTTACCAAAAAACCGAAAAAACCGAACCAAAATTTACAGTTCAAAATTTTCAAAAATAACCGAAAAACCCGAAATAAAATTTGTTAGGTTAGTTTTTTTTTTTAATTTATATAGTGTATAGAAAGTAGAAACACCTAAAATAAAATAACTATGGGTAGTACGGTTAGCATGGGTTTTAATTTTGTGTTCGGGTATAATGGGTTTTAATTTTTTATTCGGTTATTGTCACTAATTTTGGGTAGTACGGTTATTGAAATTTTAAAATTACAATAACCGAACCCGAACCCAAAATTTATTACAGGACCCGAACCCGAAATTTATAAATAATTTTTTTCTTAAAACCCGAACCGAACCGAACCGAACCGAAATGTCAATTTCGGTTCGGATCTTCGGTTATTCGGGTCCTAAGTCCCAGCCCTAGTCCTGATTACATACGTTATCTGCTTGCAACTTCAGTCCAGTGGCTACGTCCTCTATCAGTTAGCGTGCGCTAACATTTCCATGTAGCGTGCGCTAATATTACGTCATTGCTTGCGTCATATATCCGTTTGTAGCTTTTGACTTCTGACTTTCCACCGAATCTCCCAACGTTCATATGTTTGAATTCAAATGCTCTTTAGCGTGCGCTAAAGATCATTCATTGCGTGCGCTATGTCTTATGTCAGTGCATACGTCATTCTGTGTTGAAAGTCTTCACAACGGTCATATTCCTTCGATAGCGTACGTTATGCTTCAACTGTAGCGTGCTCTATCTTCATCAGGTGACTTTGCCTTCAGGTAACTTCGTACTCTCATCTGATCTGCAGATAGCTTTAGCGTGCGGTAGGTTATCTGCTAGCGTGTGTTAGGTCAGGTGACTTTGTCTTCTTATCTGATCAGGTAACTTTCCTCCTTGGCTGATCAGGTAGCTTTTCTTCTTGACTGATCAGGTAGCTTTGCTCTCTGATCTGATCAGGTGACTTTTGCCCAGCTTAAATGCTTTGTTGTTTTATTTTGCTCCCTTGTTATTTTTCTTTGTTTAACAAATAATCATCAAAACTCGATTAATGAATATTTGGAATAAACTATTCCAACAATCTCCCCCTTTTTGATGATTACAAAATAACAACTTGAATTGGATAAAACGTGCAAAATAATATATATATATATATATGTATATATATTTGTACGAATCAAAGTTTTCGGATTTGATCATTGCGTTAGTTCTCCCATCTTTTCTTTTTCTCCTTTTCGACTTCTTCTTTTTATTTTTCAACTTTCTTCGTTTATTCTTTTCGATTTTTCTCCTCCTTATATCATTCTTATTTTTATCCCATTCAACTGTTTTCTCACCCTTTTTGTTATCAACAAAAAGTGTGAATAAAATATAAATAACGATCGATAATAAAATGTATGCAAAAACGGGTAATCTCCCCCTGACAAAAATCTCCCCCTTTTTGAAAAAATATGATACTCCCCCTGAGTAAAATACTAATTGATAAAAATTAATTTTTGGGGATCCAACCGAAAGTCGGTCGTTTTTCATTTATGTAGACGATGTTCGGAATAGTGGTTCCTTTAAGAATCCAAATCTTTTTAATTTAAATCGTCCGACGTGGGCTTTTACAATCCGAAATATGATGCCCAATTTTTAAACATTTTTCACGTCGGGGTATTTTCAGATTTACGGATTCGTTTTTAGTATGCGGTTTGAATCCTAACCCCTGTTTATTCAAAGTAAATTTTTGAACCGATAGCATTTGTTCAAATTTATCGTTACCACATGAAAATTTCTTTGTCAAAATTTTAAGTTCGTCTTGAACTTTCAAGAGATCATTCTTTAAAATATTTTCATTTTCAAGGCATTTAGAATGATCGGTCTCGATATTTTCCCCTTGGAGAGTTCATCTCCAAAAAATTTATTTTTCGATTGAAGGGATTTAATTTCACTTAAAGCATTTTGAAAATCAGTATGCAATAATTCGAATGCTTCAAATAACTCATCGTAAGAATTGCTTACTTGGCTTTCGATGTCGCTTTCGTTGAATGAACTTCTAGCCATGAGTGCGAGGTTATTTTGATTGATGAAATCTTCGTCTTCGTCTTCATCACTCCAAGTTGCTATTAGAACCTCCTTCTTTGGATTTACTCGGCAATTCTTCGTGAAGTGTCCTGGTTTACCACGGATTCGACAGTTGTTGTTGAATTTCTTAGATTCGCCCGTCTTGATGTCTTTCTTTCTCCGGTTTAATAAGTTTTGGAACTTATTAATATTTTTGGCATAATATGCCGATTCTTCGTCACTTTCATCCACCGGGATTTATTCTTTGCGAGACATCTTTAGCTTTTATAGCTATCGTTCTTTCCTTCGGCTTCGGCTTGTTGTTCCGTAATTTTAGAACAATCTCATAATTAATTAACGAACCAATGGGGGCGCTAAAGTCGAGCGTATTGAGATCTTTAGATTCCATGGTCGCCATCACGGCGCCATCCAATTCGCTAGGTAGTAATCGTAAGATTTTCTTGACTTTCTCACTACTTGATAGCGGTTTCCCGAACGAAGCTAGTCCATTGGTGATGACCGAAAATTGGTCGAGCATGTTGGTGATGGACTCATAACCCTTCATCATGAATAACTCGTAGTCATGGAGAAGCATATTAATCTTTGTCTCCTTGACTTGAGTTGTTCCCTCGTGTGTGATTTCAGGAATTTTCCATATCTCTTTAGCACTTTCACACGATGAGATATGATTGACCTCTTCTGGATTTAAGGCACAATATAAAAGTTGAGTGGCCTTACAATTTAGATGATCGTTCTTCCAATCCTCGTCATTGTATTCTTCGAAACTCTTAAGAGATCTTTCGGATTTGATTGGAACTTTCGGACCGAGACAAATGATCTTCCAGATTTCTATATCATAAGCACGAATGAAGATCGACATCTTTTTCTTTAAAGTCATATAATTTGATCCATCGAAGAATGGTGGTCGGTTCAAGGCAAGATCTTCGACCGGGGCAAATTGAAACGCCATTTGAATCTTCTCCACGAATGTTAAGCCACTTCTAGGAGGTACCGCTCCGATACCAATTGTTGGAACAAGATTGACCGGTATCGCCATTTAGAGATAGAGTTATAAAACTCTTTCGCGTTACGGAAGCTATTTAAATGATGGAAAATAAATCGACACATGATTTATAGAGGTTTGGCCAAATGTGCCTACGTCCTCTCTTCGGTATCTTTTTCTATAGGATGAAGATAAACCTCTGCACCTTTCTTCTATCGGTCGAGGGATAACCATTACAAACTCGTCTTCTATCGGACCGAGTAAACTGTTCATTCACTTGTCTCTTTGTCGGTCCAAGTTAAACCGTTTTCCTTTTCTATTAGACAAGGAATCAACCAATCTATCTTTGTATGGGTACTAGATAGACCTCACGTGGATATAGATTGTGATTCTAATAATGCCGGATCCTTGATCCTAATAACACCGAATCCAATCTTATCCTTTATTTTTCCTCTCGTGTATGATTTCGTGTATAATACTCAATCACTTATCAATATAAGCTCAAGTATAACAACTAGAATGATTACAATGATATCTCAAGTATGAATGATTTGCTCAAGGTTGTTGTATGGTTTGATACCAAATGGTTTGGTATTTATGGCCAATTTCCTTCAACTAGCCGTTACTGCCAGTCTCACTTAGCATGCACTAGCCTTTTGCTTTAGCGTGTGCTACCGTCTGTTGCGTACGTTAATATGTCCTGATTACGTACGTTATCTGCTTGCAACTTCAGTCCAGTGGCTACTGCCTCTATCAGTTGGCGTGCGCTAATATTACGTCATTGCTTGCGTCATATATCCGTTTGTAGCTTTTGACTTCTGACTTTCCACTGAATCTCCCAACGTTCGTATGTTTGAATTCAAATGCTCTTTAGCGTGCGCTAAAGATCATTCATAGCGAGCGCTATGTCTTATGTCAGTGCATACGTCATTCTGTATTGAAAGTCTTCACAACAGTCATATTCCTTCGATAGCGTGCGTTATGCTTCAACTGTAGCGTGCGCTATCTTGATCAGGTGACTTTGCCTTCAGGTGACTTGGTACTCTCATCTGATCTGCAGATAGCTTTATCATGCGCTAGTGTTATCTGCTAGCGTGCGTTAGGTCAGGTGACTTTGTCTTCTTATCTGATCAGGTAACTTTCCTCCTTGGCTGATCAGGTAGCTTTCCTTCTTGACTGATCAGTTAGATTTGCTCTTTGATCTGATCAGGTGACTTTTTCCCAGCTCAAATGCTTTGTTGTTTTGTTTTGCTCCATTGTTTTTTTTGTTTAACAAATAATCATCAAAACTCGATTAATGAATATTTCGAATAATATATTCCAACAACAGAGAAGCAAATAAGGTTGCTGATGCTTTGGCTACTTTGGCGTGTGATGGAGGAGACGGCTTGCAAGTGTGTGATGTTCCTCCCCATTTATTTGTGCAGCTTGTGCATGATGATTGTAGTGGAGTTTTTACTCAAGAATAATTGCCTTGTAATTCGTGGTTTCATTTTGGGTTTTTAACCCCTATTTCTTTAAAAAAAAGGAGTGAAGAACATAATTATTTGTTCCATGTTAGTGTAGGAGTTATTTCGGAAATATAGGCCTCCCGGAGTCGACAGGACTCTGGGCCGCGGCACAAGCTCTCTGGGCCGCGGCACTACACATTGAAAAAAGACATCCCCAGCCACTGCACTCCGGTCCGCGGCACAAGACAGCTGGGCCGCGGCCCCCGGAAACCACCCACAATAGCCAGCCAAAAATGTACTCTGGGCCGCGGCCCCATGGGCGCATCCAGCAGCTAATTTTTCGAGTGTGCCGCGGCACACATCATTCGGGCCGCGACATCCGAAGTCAACAAGGGCTGGGCTCTTCTTTTTTAGGCAGCTGCTGCTGTTTTGTTCCTCACTTCACCATTTTGAGAGACATACACATAGAGAGAGATACAAGAGAGAAAAGAAAGTGAGAAATACTTGTTCGATTTCCCGGAGGTGTATCGATCGGATCGTCATGATACTTTGACAATAGCTTGGTAGCGATTGGGCAAATATTTTCACCGAAATAGATCGAGGATTTGAGTCCGGAAGTTCGGGTATTTTATTAGCTTTTTGTATAAGCTATTTATGGTGTTTTTTTTTCTCGATATTGTTGTTATTGTTGTATTCCAAATACTTGAAGATCTTTTTATTACCAAGTATTTGAAGATTGTTGTTGTATACCTCTAGTTTGTACTAGGGACGATTGTGTATTGTGAATTGGTGATGGTGGATTTAAGCGGCTTCGGTCCCGTGCTTTTTACTCTCGTCTTGAGGGGTTTTCCACGCTAAAATTGTGTCTCGTTATTTATCATTTTTTTGGTATATCATTTGTATTGTTTGTCGAGTTGTAATTGTTTGCTCTACTCGTCGGTAACCTCGAAGTTCCAATTGAAGATTGAGAAAGTTGTCAAACGAGGTTCCGCATTTTTCGTTGTAACGTTTTATTGTGTAGTTTTTCCCAACAAAGTGGTATCAGAGCCACGGGTTTTTTGTTTCGTGGTTGTTTATTATCTCAATTGTAAGATGGAAGCCAACACGAGTAAAATGGTGAATTTGAATGGTTCAAATTACCTTGTATGGTAGGGCAAGATGGAAGACCTTCTATATGTGAAGGATTATTATCTACCGTTTTTTAGCAAAGACAAACCGAAAGGCAAGTCCGATGCCAAATGGACTATTTTGCATCGCCAAGTGTGTGGCTATATTCGACAATAGGTGGATGATAATGTGTTGAATCACATTAGTGGAGAAAAGGACGCTCGAGAATTGTGGCACAAGCTCGAGCAGTCGTATGCTCGGAAGACGGGGAATAATAAGCTATTCCTCATTAAACAAATGATGAACTTAAAATATCGAGATGGGACTCCTCTGTCAGATCATTTGAATGTATTCCAAGGCATCATTAATCAACTTGCCGGAATGGGCATTAAATTCGAAGAGGAGGTTCATGCTTTGTGGTTGTTGGGTACATTGCCGGATACTTGGGAGACGTTTTGTACGTCGTTGTCTAACTCTGCCCCTGATGGTGTTATTTCGATGGAACTTGCTAAGGGGAACATTGTAATATCCGCAATTTTCGATTTTCGGTAAATTTCTTTTTCATCCGGAGTCCGTTTTGACGACTCGCTCATGACCGTTTCGTCATTTCGAGAATGATTAATTCTGCACTTTTTGTCATCCGAGTTCGTTTCGGTATCGTTTTGTTGAGTTCCGAGCTTTTTAGCGACTTTTCCGCACTTGAGTTCGATTCTTGCGAATCTCGTCAGCTGTTGTTTGAGTTTCTCGTAAGTTCATTTAATGATATTCTTCATGTTGCGAGCTTTGGTTTGGTGTTTCGATCGCGTATCGTGATTTTCGGACGTTTTGGGCCATTTTCGTAATTTCCCAAAGTTTTGGGTAATTACTTAGTTGTCGAATTCGAGCCTTGGTGCTCGGAATCGTGTGTTCTATTAGCTCTTAGATTCGTCTTTGCGAGTACTTCGTAACCATAACCCGATTCGTATTCGAGTTCGGGTTTGGGGTCGTTCGGACGTAATTTTCGGCCGTCTGGAGGGCTGCCAGTGCACATGCAACACGGCCACAGCAGCGCTGAAGCGCCGTGTCTGTGCCGGGTCGGCGATCTTGGCAACTGCCGAGACACGGCCGAGACACACGGCGCCTATGCAGGCCGTTCTTTGCCCGTGTCCGTGAGCCTATAAATATGGCCGGCGATCGTTTTTTCACTCATTTCATTTCCTATCCTTCTGTCCATGGTGAGTCCTTGGGAAGTCGAAGACATGTTGTTATACTATGAATCCACGAAGTTTTGGAGTTCATAACATCAATTGATCATCACGTAACATCCTTGATCAATGAATCAAGGCAAGTTTTCTTAAAATCTAGTTTTGGGGATTTTGTTCGATTTGTCCGTTTAATCCGTTTTAACTCAGAATAGTGATGTATTTATGATTGTTAAACATTATTATGTCGAATTACTTGCTGTTCCTCGGTTGAATCGCCGAGGATTTGTCGTTTTATTGAGTTTCTTATCGACGCCTTGAAGGTGTCCGATAAAATGTCACAAAGAGGATTCGAGCGTTCTACAATTATTATTCCTCGTTCGTTCGTTAATTTATTGATGGTATGATGTTAGGGTCATATTTCTCGCAAAGAATTCGAGTCGGAACCCTTCCGTTCGTCGTTTTCTTCAAGCTTTTCGATCGTGGGTGTATTCATTGTCTTCGCCGGAGAATCGTAGGTGTTAGAGGTGTCCCGACTGATCCGTGATTGTGGGAGTGTCCGGTATCGATTATCGAGGCAAGTATCTTGCCCATACATTACGTGTTTTGTGGATATTATGGTTGTTAATCGTCGATATGTGCTAAATAAATATTAATGACCATTTTTCAAAAGAATCGGTATATTTACCATCATGGTTTTTGTAAAGGTGACCCGTGTGTGTCGGGAATTAATGTGCTTAGTTGAATATGTGAGCTAGTGTCGAGTATAGAATCACCTTACTTTCTTATGATGTCATTGCATATGATTATGTCGTTGGTAAATGTAAAGTGTAACTCTTTTGTCAAATTATGTGCTTGGAGTCACGTGTTTATGGATGAATATGTGAGTTTGTGTGATATTAGTTGTGTCGTTCGGTGCTGTTGAAATCTTGTGCTTCCTTGTGAATCGTATCATTACTTGGTCGTGAGTATATGTTGGATGAACTGGCCATTCTAGTAAGGTACCTCGACTATATATCTTGATTGACCTTCGAGGCTTGTGGTTTGCAAGCGTGATTTTGGAATGTGTGTGTGTGTTGTTCCTTCCACCGGAGTGTCCGCGGGATGTCCGGGGTCGATACTAAGGGTGCGGCCACGGAAGTGGACTTGGGTGCGTGTGTGGATGAACTTCCACCGGAGTGTCCGACGGGATGTCGGGTCGATACTAAGGGTATGGCCGCGAAGTGGTTTCCCACCGGAGTGTCCGACGGGATGTCCGGGGTCGATACTAAGGGAGTACGGCGCGGGTTACGATTGTGGTTTTCATCTTGAGGATGACGTTGATGTTTTCGTTAATTGTGATATTGTCAGGAGTATCACAATGCTTTGTGCTTGGGGCGAGACATTATATATCGAGTCTTGGTGCTTGGCTAGAATGGCATAGGATTAATGTGTTATGTGTAATGTGTCCTTGTAAGTGAATTGAAGTGGATGATCGGGTCGTGGACCTGTGTTTTGTGACCGAATAGTTGGGTCGTGGACCCCGTGTTTTGTTAAACGGATTTGTATTTTGAAAAATGAACTTTGGAAATTTGTGACCACTAAATGGCTTCGAGGAATTAAGAACATTTTCAATTTTTGATGTTTTCAAAACTCGAGATTTGGAAATGTTTTCAAAATGCTTACTTGCTTCGTTTCGCTTTCAAGACTTGAACTATTTTTAACTAAATTTATCTCGGGAAGTCTTTCGTTATATTCTCGGAATGTGTTGTGTATGGCTCGTATTTGCACTTTATACTTGCACTAGCGAAACAGTGGAGTTTGCTAACCCCAGTAATCGGGGTGGATATCTGTATTGTGTCCAGGTACATGCGAGGTTTTGGGAGCAAGACACGGGATCGGTACGAGGGATGATGAAAGACGAATGATACTAATCACACGAAGGCCGAGTTTTGGGTTCGATTAGTCGAGTCCATTGTATTGTCTTTTCATTTGTCTTATTGTTCGTTGTTGCAAGTATTTTACCCTTGTTTGGGTATGAGTCTGGATGAGTTTATGTATTTTGATTTGTAAGTCGTGTGAAAGACCAAATCGGTCTGTTGGTCCGTTATTTTGATTTCGGTATGTAATGTAATGTGTTGTTTTGATGTCTAGCTGGTGGATCCTCACGGAGAGAGGGTGCTGCGGCGTGTAATATTCCGGTTTGATGCGGGGTGTTACATTTATGGTATCGAGCTTAGGTTGAGGAAACCTAGGTGTCGGGTCGAGTTTTGTGTTGTTGAGTCTTGTATTGTCGATTTTGTCAGTGAGTCGTGTCGCGACACGTCGTGCAGGATGTCGGCCGTGATTAGTATCAAGGTGCAGCCATCATCTTCGTGCGATCTGTGGATGTAAGTCTCCCTACTACATGTTGTACCACGAGCTATACGAGCTGTATGATTCTGTGTTATGTAGTAGTATTTGAAGGTGCATCGTGAGTAAGTGACATATATTTGTTAATTCCCGTTTTGTGTTAGAATGAAGAATGATAGTACCAAATGTATCCTTGTATGAACTGTTTTTCTTGCAAGAGCAACAACCTTGGAATTTTTTTAGTTTGAAGGCTTAGGGAGCCACGTAAATTTTAAAATGTTCTCGAAGGGATGAAATATTTTGATTTTTGTATGATGACCTCAAGTTCGAAAATTTTTAGACTTCAAACTACCGATATTTCATTTTCATCTCATACTATAAGTTTTCAAAACTCGAGTTTTTAACTCAAATAAGGTCTACAAAATATACTCAAGACGTGACTCTCGTTTGTAACTTTTCGGTTTCATGATTGTTGGTCAGAAGATGCGTATTGATGTTGCTCTCGTTGTTGAGCAGTGGTGCCCGTTTTATGATTAAAATAGTAACGTGAATGTTGAGTCCATCGGTATGTATGTGTTGAGGTAGTCCTCCTTATTGAGAAGTAAAATTTTCGTTTTTGTAAGATGATTTTCTTTTGATGGTTGCTTGTGAGATGTTATAATTATGTGAATCGATGACATTTAGACTCGTATGTTGTTGCTTATTTGTAACCTTCGAGTTTAGTATTACCTCGTATATGTTCGCAATCGTGTTGGTGATTAGAGCAGTTAGCACAGGCTTAATACGAGCCTAGCAGCGCTAACGTGGCGTGTTTAGCGCACGTTAATCTTTGTTATGTAGCGCTAATCAACACAGGCGGAGGCTATGGAACCGCATTATAGCCGTTAGGTCTAACTTTGCGGCCAATCACTGTAGTTGTATTCTCTACGTGGTGTCTAGTGATAACAAGCTGTTGTGCGTGAATGTGTGTTAAGACTTTTCGTATTGCTAGGTGATATTTGATTGTGTTTGATGAATTGATAAATTATATACGCTATGTGTGTTCAAAAACACTTTCTGGAAACTTCACAAAGTTTTGACGGTTCGATTAATCGGCGGCTCCGTGTATACTTTGAAAATTATTTGGAATTGGCAAGCCGGCCTTGGATTCTCAAATAAAACCTCGATGGTATTTGATAGAGTTGTTTTAAAGTACATGTAGACATTTTGTAAAATATTACCATCGTTGATGTTTGTGAAGTGTTGGGAGAATTTTGAAAATGATTTTTAACGTATTGTTGTATTTTCAAATAATTCGAGTGAATAATTTTCAAAAATCTTTCACACCATAAAAATATTTTATTTCAAAAACCAATGCGATTTTTATTTTCAAAAAATATATAGTGAAAGATGAAAAATCTCACTCGATGTAAAGTTCAAACTCGGATTTGGAAATGTTAAAGTATGTTGTTACAAGTTTTGATGAAACAACCCGAGGTACCAAAAGTACTTTTAAAGTTTATTTTAAATAGCATACAAATCCAAGGATTTTCAAAAGATTTCCTTTAAAAGGATACCTCGTGGATTTTCTTTTCGAGTTGTTATTGGTTACCTTATGTGATATGTCGTGCTGAGTTGGTACTTTAGTTTAATATTTTGCGAAGTTGTGCAATCGTATTGAGTAGGGCTGGGGGCGGGGCGGGTTGGGGCGGGGCGAAGGTAAAACCGCATCCGCCCCGCAATTTTTGTGCGGTGCGGGTTTTTGCGGGGCGGGGCATTTTTGATATTGAAAACCGCACAAAATCATAGTTTTGCGGGGCGGGGCGGGGCAAATACAATATTTATATAAATATCTAAGTGTTTTCCCTTGTTATATGCGGGGCGGGGCGGTTTTTTGCGGGGCGGTTGGGGAAAAAATAAAACCGCATTCGCCCCGCAATTTTGGTGCGGTGCGGGTTTTGTGCGGGGCGGGGCGAAATCAACATTTGAAACCGCCCCGCCTCGCTATTTTGCGGTGCGGTGCGGTGCGGGGTGGGCGGGGCGGTTTGTTTTGCCCAGCCCTAGTATTGAGTGGGAATCTGCTTAGTATGCCGATGGGCAGAGGACACAGTCGTGACCACGATACTAATGGCCTTGAAGATCGGATGTGGACCAAGAGGATATGGTCGGGAAGGTTGCTATTCCAGCACTTCGTTCTCGTTGTTTAGGTTTCGGGACGAAACCTCTTTTAAAGGTGATATGATGTAATACCCGTATTTTTCTTTCTTTCTCTTCTGTTTCGTCCAATCGTATCGACTCGACTGTGTTCGTTGATGCTTCTGACCTGGTGTTGTTTCTCACCTTTGTCATTCGAGCGAGTTCTGATATTGTCCCAAATTGAGCTATATATCGTTGTGACCTTTTCAAGTTCGGAAAATTAGTCTCGTTTTCGATCTTCCAACCCTTGGGCGGTGGAATTCCGTATTTGTTCAGCGATTGGCTCGCGTTTTGATTGATGTACCATTGGGTCGGTCAATAGTATTGATTCTCGTCCGTTGTGTTTTGTGATTGTTCGGATAATTGACTTGATTGTATTATCCATTTGATGACGCTTGTCACTTGTTGGTTTTGTTGTATCCCTAACGGCGACGTTGTGTTGGTCGTCGTGGAGCGTGTTTTCACGCCGTATATTCCTTTGCGTTGCTTGTAACGTTTCGCCGATGGGCGTAAGTTACGCGTTTCCTTGCGTATCTCGTTGAGTTTTCCTGGCGCGATATTGCTTCTCCCTACTTGTTTTAAGTTTCGGGACGAAACTTCTTTTAAGGAGGGTAGAATGTAATATCGCAATTTTCGATTTTCGGTAAATTTCTTTTTCAGCGGAGTCCGTTTGACGACTCGATCATGACCGTTTCGTCATTTCGAGAATGATTAATTCTGCACTTTTTGTCATCCGAGTTCGTTTGGTATCGTTTTGTTGAGTTCCGAGCTTTTTAGCGACTTTTCCACTTGAGTTCGATTCTTGCGAATCTCGTCCAGCTGTTGTTTCGAGTTTCTCGTAAGTTCATTTAATGATATTATTCATGTTGCGAGCTTTGGTTTGGTGTTTCGATCGCGTATCGTGATTTTGGACGTTTTGGGCCATTTTCGTAATTTCCCAAAGTTTTGGGTAATTACTTCCGTTGTCGAATTCGAGCCTTGGTGCTCGGAATCGTGTGTTCTATTAGCTCTTAGATTCGTCTTTGCGAGTACTTCGTAACCGTAACCCGATTCGTATTCGAGTTCGGGTTTGAGTCGTTCGGACGTAATTTTCGAGTATCTGCGGAGGGCTGCCCATGTGCAACACGGCCACAGCAGCGCTATTCTTGCGCCGTGTCTGCGCCAGTCGGCCAGATTGTGACTGCCGAGACACGGCCGAGACACACGGCCCATGCAGGCCGTTTCTTCTGCCGTGTCCGTGAGCCTATAAATATGGCCGGCGATCGTTTTTTTCACTCATTTCATTTCCTATCCTTCTTGTCATGGTGGAGTCTTTGGGAAGTCGAAGACATGTTGTTATACTATGAATCCACGAAGTTTTGGAGTTCATAACATCAATTGATCATCACGTAACATCCTTGATCCATGAATCAAGGCAAGTTTTCTTAAAATCTAGTTTTGGGGATTTTGTTCGATTTGTCCGTTTAATCCGTTTTAACTCGAATAGTGATGTACTTATGATTGTTAAACATTATTATGTCGAATTCCTTGCTGTTCCTCGGTTGAATCGCCGAGGATTTGTCGATTTATTGAGTGTCTTATCGACGCCTTGAAGGTGTCCGATAAAATGTCACAAAGAGGATTCGAGCGTTCTACAATTATTATTCCTCGTTCGTTCGTTAATTTATTGATGGTATGATGTTAGGGTCAGATTTCTCGCAAAGAATTCGAGTCGGAACCCTTAGTTCGTCGTTTTCTTCAAGCTTTTCGATCGTGGGTGTATTCATTGTCTTCAGGAGAATCGTAGGTGTTAGAGGTGTCCCGGTGATCCGTGATTGTGGGAGTGTCCGGTATCGATTATCGAGGCAAGTATCTTGCCCATACATTACGTGTTTTGTGGATATTATGGTTGTTAATCGTCGATATGTGCTAAATAAATATTAATGACCATTTTCAAAAGAATCGGTATATTTACCATCATGGTTTTTGTAAAGGTGACCCGTGTGTGTCGGGAATTAATGTGCTTAGTTGAATATGTGAGCTAGTGTCGAGTATAGAATCACCTTACTTTCTTGTGATGTCATTGCATATGATTATGTCGTTGGTAAATGTAAAGTGTAACTCTTTTGTCAAATTATGTGCTTGGAGTCACGTGTTTATGGATGAATATGTGAGTTTGTGTGATATTAGTTGTGTCGTTCGGTGCTGTTGAAATCTTGTGCTTCCTTGTGAATCGTATCATTACTTGGTCGTGAGTATATGTTGGATGAACTGGCCATTCTAGTAAGGTACCTCGACTATATATACTGTGATTGACCTTCGAGGCTTGTGGTTTGCAAATGTGATTTTGGAATGTGTGTGTGTGTTGTTACTTCCACCGGAGTGTCCGACGGGATGTCCGGAGTCGATACTAAAGTGCGGCCACGGAAGTGGACTTGGGTGCGTGTGTGGATGAACTTCCACCGGAGTGTCCGACGGGATGTGCGGGGAGTCGATACTAAGGGTACGGCGCGGAGTGGTTTCCCACCCGGAGTGTCCGACGGGATGTCTGGGGGTCGATACTAAGGGGTACGGCCGCGGGTTACCAGTTGTGGTTTTCATCTTGAGGATGACGTTGATGTTTTCGTTAATTGTGATATTGTCCGGAGTATCACAATGCTTTGTGCTTGGGGGCGAGAGACATTATATATCGAGTCTTGGTGCTTGTCTAGAATGGCATATGATTAATGTGTTATGTGTAATGTGTCCTTGTAAGTGAATTGAAGTGGATGATCGGGTCGTGGACCCTGTGTTTTGTGACCGGAATAGTTGGGTCGTGGACCCCGTGTTTTGTTAAACGGATTTGTATTTTGAAAAATGAACTTTGGGGCTGTGACCCTAAATGGCTTTCGAGGAATTAATAACATTTTCAATTTTTGATGTTTTCAAAACTCCCGAGATTTGGAAATATTTTCAAAATGCTTACTTGCTTCGTTTCTGCTTTCAAGACTTGAACTATTTTTAACTAAATTTATCTCGGGAAGTCTTTCGTTATATTCTCGGAATGTGTTGTGTATGGCTCGTATTTGCACTTTATACTTGCACTAGCGAAACAGTGGAATTTTGCTAACCCCCGAGTAATCGGGGGGTGGATATCTGTATTGTGTCCAGGTACATGCAGGTTTTCGGGAGCAAGACACAGGATCGGTACGAGGGATGATGAAAGAAGAATGATACTAATCACACGAAGGCCAGTTTTGGGTTCAGTTAGTCGGAGTCCATTGTATTGTCTTTTCCGCTGTCTTATTGTTCGTTGTTGCAAGTATTTTACCCTTGTTTGGGTATGAGTCTGGATGAGTTTATGTATTTTGATTTGTAAGTCAGTGACGAAAGACCAAATCGGTCTGTTGGTCCGTTATTTTGATTCGTCGGTATGTAATGTAATGTGTTGTTTTGATGTCTAGCCTGGTGGATCCTCACGGAGAGGGTCTGCGGCGTGTAATATTCCCGGTTTGATCTGGGGGTGTTGCAAACATGTTGAACGAGGGGGTTCGAAGAAATTCACAAGGATCTTCGTCACAGTCGGATGTTCTAGTTACCGAAAGATGGGGGAGAGGTCAAAGTAGAGGTCCGAATAATAGAGGGCCACAAAGAAGTAATTCTAGAGGGAAGTATGCTAATATTGAATGTTACCATTGTGGTAAGAAAGGGAATACGAAGAAATTTTGCCGACAATTAAAGAAGGAAAATCGCCAAGGTAGATAAAACTCTTAAAAGAAGGAGAGCGGTAGTAATGAAAAATCCGAAGTATATACTACTACCGAAGAATTCTTTGTATGTTGCGATTATGACATGGTGAACCTTGCTAGAGATGATTCGAGTTGGGTGGTCAACAGTGGAGCTACGTGTCATGTCACGTAGGGATTTTTATTCCTCCTATACTCCGGGTGACTATGGGATAGTCAAGATGGGTAACGATGGGTTATCTATGATTTTTGGAGTATGAGACGTACACTTGAGGTTCGACACCGGTGTGGAACTTGTTTTACAAAATGTGAAACATGTTCCGGATATGAGGCTAAATGTGATGTCCGTTGGCTTACTCGATGATGATGGTTATCATAGCGGTTTTGGCAAGAGAGTGTGGAAACTCACTCGAGGTTCCTTGATTGTCGGAAGAGAAGAGAAGACAGGGAAACTATACGTGACACTTCCAAAGGTCACGATTAATTCCGTGAATACAATTGACAATAATGACATGGCCTAGCTATGGCATAAGGGGCTCGGTCACATGAGCGAGAAAGGGATGGCGCTATTGTCAAAGGAGGAGGTACTATCCGGGGTTCACAAGGTACATCTTAAAAGGTGCTCTCATTGTCTAGCCGGGAAGCAAAGGAGAGTCACTTTTAAGAGTCATACTCCTTCACGGAAGGAAAATGTTCTTGATCTTGTACATTCCGATGTTTGTGGTCCTATGAAGACTAGGACGCTTGGTGGTTGCCGATACTTTGTCACATTCATCGATGATTATTCGAGAAAGGTGTGGGCATACACCTTAAAGACCAAAGATCAAGTTTTGGATGTTTTTAAACAGTTTCATGCCTCGGTTGAGAGAGAGACCGGGAAGAAGTTGAAGTGTATTCGGATGGATAATGGTGGAGAATACACCGGGCCTTTTGATGAGTATGCCGAGAGCAAGGAATCTGACATCGAAAGACGCCACCGAAGACTCCGCAACTTAATGGTTTGACGGAGAGTATGAATCGGACTTTGGTTGAGAGAGCTCGATGTATGCTCTCACATGCCGGATTGCCAAAGTCATTTTGGGGGGAAGCTTTAAACACGGCGGTTCACGTGATTAATTTGACGTTGTGTGTTCCTTTGGAGTTTGATGTCTCGGACAAAGTGTGGAGCGGTAAAGATATTTCATATTGCCACTTACGGGTTTTCGGATGTAAAGCATTTGTACACATTCCGAAATATGAGAGGTCGAAGCTTGATTCCAAGACGAAGCCATGTATCTTTATTGGCTGTGGTCTTAATGAGTTCGGGTATAAATTGTATGACCCGGTGACCAATAATCTTGTCCGTTCGAGAGATGTTGTTTTTGTTGAAGATCAAACGATGAAGAATGTTGAGAATGGAGAGTTGGCTTCACAACATGTTTATGATCTTATTGATTTGGACCCCGTTCCTCCACAACATGTTGAGACACCTGGTGGAGATGATGGCCAAAACAATGAACAACATGATGCCGGTGACAACGTTGAGTTGAGACAAGATGACACCGACGGAGTTCATCCCGAGCTACCCGTGACAAACATGCCCTCATTTGTTCCACTTAGACGGTCGACGAGGGACCGTCATCCCTCCAATCATTATTCGACCGATGAGTATGTTTTACTCACTGACGAGGGAGAGCCCGAATATTTCGCGGAGGCTATGGAGGATGATAACAAGAAGGAGTGGATGGATGCCATGCAAGACGAGATGAGTTCGTTGCATGAGAATAATACGTACGAGTTGGTGAAGTTGTCGAAGGGAAAGAGAGTTTGAGAAATAAATGGGTATATAAGGTGAAGTCGGAGGAGCATACTTCGTTGCCCCGATATAAAGCTAGACTCGTAGTGAAGGGATTTAGTCAAAAGAAAGGCATTGATTTTGATGAATTTTTTTCTCCGGTTGTGAAGATAGGATCGATTCGATTGGTCCTTGGTATAGCGGCTAGTCTTGACCTTGAGATTGAGCAAATGGATGTCAAGACGGCATTTCTTCATGGAGACCTCGATAAGGAGATTTATATGAAGTAACCGGAAGGGTTTGAGGTCAAAGGGAAAGAGGATTATGTTTGTAGACTCCGAAAGAGTCTATACGGTTTGAAGCAAGCACCACGACAATGGTATAAAAAGTTCGAGTCGGTTATGGGGGAGCAAGGCTACCGGAAGACAACCCTGGACCATTGCGTGTTTTTCAAGAAATTTGGAGATGATGATTTTATCATCTTATTGCTTTATGTGGATGACATGTTGATCGTTGGCTAGAATGCCGAAAGGATTGCCAACTTGAAGAAAGAGTTGAATAAGTATTTTGCCATGAAAGACTTGGGGGCCGCTAAACAGATTCTTGGGATAAGAATCACTCGGGATAGAGCAGCTCGGAAATTGCACATGTCACAAGAGAAATATATCGAGAAGGTGCTTAAACGCTTCAATATGGACAAAGCTAAAGTTGTTAGTTCGCCTCTTACTAACAATTTTAAATTGACGAGCAAAGATTGCCCTACGGCGAAGGAAGAGATTGAGGAAATGGATAAAGTTCCATATGTTGGAAGTGAAAACGCAGCGGAAGTGAAGTTTGGGAAATTTGGAAATCGTGTTTTACGTATCCACGAGCATAAGATCTATTTAGGCATGCTAATTAATTAATTACTAAGACTAATAAGCAATTTATATATTATTTATTAAATAAATATGTCGGTTATATAAATATCCTAATCTAGATCTAAAAGATCATAAGATATTACCTTTGAAGCAAATTGGTTGCTTTCGTCTTGATCACCTTGTATTTCTACCTTTAGACCTTCTAGAGTATGATCCGCCTTAACCCGGACGTTGTGTGGGCAACGAGCTACCGGATATTTCTTGGACAACTATGGGATCGGCCGAAATTTTATCCCTCACAATTCTCGATTTTCTTTTCTTCAAGTAATTCCGATATGTAGCAAGAATTAAAGTGTTCTCTCAATTGTGGAATCAAAGACACAAGTCAAGATCCACAATTAAACACTTAGAAGAAAAAATCGAAATTTCTTGTGTATGAATAATGCAAAATTGGCCAACACCCATAAGTCCTATATATAGGCTCTTGGACTACTAATAGGGATCTTAAGGAGGATTATGGAAGGACTCCCAATAAATTCATCTTACCTTATTAGGACTCTTCCCAATATAATGAATCTATTAATATCAACTTAGTCCACTAAAAGGTTGATATTGCACTTCCTACCAAAATCCCAAATTATAAAATTGGGCTCCTTATTAAATATATTATTTCCCGTGTTTAAGATATTAAATGTCCATTAATTAATTATAAGCTACTGGCAACTTTAATTAACTAATATCTTATCCAAGAGTAGTACCACTCGAACCTTATTATTATATCGGAATTAAATACACCTGCAGGGTTTAATAATAATTATTATCGAGCTCCTCAAGGGGACATCATTAACCCGCATGAGTCGGGACACGATTTCTAGTAAAAATAATTGTCGTATAAATAATATTATTGCCCAAGATACGAGGATTATTGAGTCGATCATTTTGACTCTCACCCATGGTAAATCAAATCAATAAGTATTATAAATACACAATTAAATATTATATAGTTAGAATTAAGAAATTATAATTATCCGAAATTTATGTTCTTCTTACAGTCAGTACAGAAGATACTATCTCACCTCGATCCAGTTTAACGTATGCAAATACGCTAATGCATGCTAATAGTCAAGACCAACTAATCTCAAGCATACACTACAACCTTTTATATAACATGTCTAATAATTATATAGGTTGTGAACTATTATATTATTTTATAAGACACCGATAATGTGATCTTTCGTGTGACACCAACACACCACATTATCTACAATATAAAATAATTAGACATTTAATTTGCATAACCATAACGTGAATAAATATGAAAAACATGTGATTAAATGTAATTAATATTCTCATAAGTAGTAATAGGGAAATTAGGTAATACAAGCATAAAATATGATTTGCAGTATACAATCCTAACAATCTCCCACTTATACTCAAAGCATGCTTTTAAGTATACTACTCTATTACATAGTCTCTCATTTCTCCTACTTATACTCAAAGCAATGCTGCCATACACCGTAATCCCATTCCTTCCACATGCATTTCAAAAACTTTTGAGGGTAGGCCTTTCGTGAAAGGGTCAGCAAGATTATCTTCCGATGCAACCCTGGCTACAACTACGTCTCCTTCCTTTACGAAGTGTCGTATGATGTGGTACTTGCGGTTGATATATTTAATTGCCTTGTGGGCTCTTGGTTCCCTCGAATTTGCGAATGCACCAGTATTATCACAATATAGTGTAATACCCTCTGGCAAATCGGGAATCACATTTAAGTCCTGCAGGAAGTACTTGAGCCACACTGCCTCCTTGGCTGCCTCAGAGGCTGCCACGTACTCGGCTTCCATTATAGAGTCCGAGATGCATTTCTGCTTCACACTCCTCCAACTAATGGCTCCACCTCCCAGGCTAAACACATAACCCGAAGTAGACTTGGACTTTTCTTTTTATGATAAAAAATCTGACTCAGTGTAACCCACCGTACACAGGTCGTCTGATTGATATAGAAGCATGTACTCCCCAGTCCTTCTCAGGTACTTGAGTATGTGCTTGACAGCAATCCAGTGTCCTGGTCCTGGGTTTGACTGATATCTAGCAGCCATGCCTACGGCATGACAGATATCTGGTCTAGTGCAAAGCATAGCATATATGAGACTTCCCACAGCAGATGCATAAGGGACCATTTTCATGTCATCTATCTATTTTTGTGTCTTGGGACACATATCCTTAGATAGTTGAATTCCATGTATGTAAGGTAGAAAACCTTTCTTGGAATTCTTCATGCTAAACCGCTTTAGCACTGTATCGATATAGAATGCCTAGGATAAGCACAACATCCTTTTCTTCCGATCACGAAAGTTCCTGATTCCAAAGATGTGTCCAGCTTATCCTAGATCCTTCATATCGAACTGCTCAGATAGTCATACCCGTACGTCCGACAATTCCTTCACGTTATTTCCAATCAGAAGGATATCGTCTACATACAGTACAAGAAACACCAACACATTTCCATCGCATTTCTTATACACACAACTCTCACTCGGACATTAGACGAATTCATATGACTGGACAACTTCGTCAAAACGAGTGTTCCAAGATCTAGATGCTTGCTTAAGTCCCATAAATGGATCTCTTAAGCTTGCACACCAAGTTCTCTTCTCCTTCAGCAATGAATCCCTCTGGCGCATATAGATTTCCTTGTCTAGACTTCCATTCAAGAATGCAGTCTTGACATCCATTTGTCAAATCTACAGATCCAAATATGCAGCTATAACTAAAAGAATCCGGATTGACTTAATCATGGCTACCGGCGAAAAGGTTTCATCATAATTGATACCCTCTTTCTGAGTGTAACCTTTTGCAACAAGCCTCGCTTTGAAGGTTCCAACCTTCCCGTCACCTCCTTTCTTTTGCTTGTAGACCCATTTACTCCCAATGTCTTGTACACCATCAGGTAGCTCTACTAGCTCCCACACTTGATTGGAATCCATAGATACCATTTCTGATTCCATTGCTACTTGCCAGGAGTCAGCATCTTTATCTTGGATTGCCTCCTTGTAGGTCCAGGGATCTGATTCATCTTCGCCTGGGATTGAGTTAGAAGACTTTCCCACACCTATGAATTGTTCCGTCTGACGAACAACCCTCCCACTACAACGAGGCAAATCCTGACTTGGTGTAAAAGTTTCAGAATCGATATGTGGTGCAGTGTTAGTTGGCACTTGTACGATTGGTATAGACGAAGTCTCGCCCATCATCTCTTCCAGAATTATCTCGCTCATGGGTTTGTGACTAATAATATAATCCTCCTCTAGGAATCGGGCATTGGTGCTAACAATGACCTTCTGATCCTGGGGACTATAGAACAAGCCACCCTTCGTTCCCTTAGGATATCCTACAAACACTCACACTTCTATACGAGATACCAACTTATCAGCTTCCTTATTCAACACATGTGCTGGAGTACCCCAAATACGAACATATCCTAGACTGGGCTTACGCCCACTCCACAGTTCTGTGGGTGTTTTTGGAACTGATTTCGAAGGCACCAGGTTTATAATGTACGCCGCTGTTTCTAAGGCGTATCCCCAAAACGAAATAGGTAAATCTGAATAACTCGTCATTGATCTAACCATTTCTAAAAGAGTCTTATTCCTTCTTTCAGCCACACCATTTTGTTGTGGAGTTCCCCGCGCGGTGAGCTGGGACGAAATCTCGTCATTCGCCAAGAAATCCAAAAACTTTCCACTAAGGTATTCGCCACCACGATCAGATCGTAGTGACTTGATACTCTTCCCATGACGCTTCTCCGTTTCTGCCTTGAAGTCTCTAAACTTGTCAAAGGCTTCAAACTTACGTCGCATCAAATAGATGTATCCATATCTCGAATAATCATCTATAAACGTGATGAAGTATTCGAAATCACCTCTAGCCTGGATATCCATTGGACCACATATATCCATTTGAACCAATTCTAACACATTCTGAGCACGGTTTCCCTTGATTTTATAAACCCTTTTGGTCATCTTACCTTCCAGACAGGATTCACAAGTAGGAAATGACTTAACTTGGAGATCATCCAATGGGCCATCATCTACCAATCTTTGAATTCTCCCAAGGTTTACATGCCCTAACTGTAAATGCCACAGATATGTTTGGTTTATGCTTGAAGGCTCTTTTCTCTTTTTAGGTTTAGACAAAGAGTTAAGTGATTTATGCATAGGAGTTTGTGCAGTATTAACGATATATAGTCCATCACTAAAAATACCTTTGCAAATATATTCACCGTTTCTTTTCCTAATAATGGCATCATCTTCAAAAGAAACTGAATAACCATCATATTTTAATTTAGAAACCGAAATTAAATTCATTCTAAAATTCGGTACTAATAATATATTATTGAGGACTAATAATTTATCATTAATCTTCAACTGCACGACTCCCACTGCAACAGCCATAAGCCTGGAATAATCGCCCCAGTTGATGGTAATCTCGCTCGCACTAAGCTGCTTGGTTACCTGAAAACCATGGGAGTCAAAGCAAACATGATCAGTGGAGCCTGAATCAACTGTCCACGAAGTGGAAGAACAAGCTGCCAAATATGTTTTGACCACTAGTGCACGAGTCATACCTTTCTTAAGAGTAGGGCAGTCCGCTTTAAAATATCCTTTCTGACCACACTTGTAGCACTTTCCTTTTGGCTTTATGTTCGCCTCGGGTGAGGAGCCTTTCTTTTCACCTTGAGGGTTGCCACTTGCTTTTGGCCAACCTATTTTTTCTTCTTTCCCCATTTAGGTTTGGAAGAAGTATGACAGGTTGCCGTAAGAATCTAATGATAACCTTGTTTGAAGATACCTTCAGCAGATTAAAGCTCTGTTAGAAGTTCCGCCAAACTATATGTCATACGGTTCATATTGTAGTTAAGGCGGAACTGCTCAAAGCTTCTTGGTAAACTGCCCCAGATGATATCGATCTGCGTTTCCGCATCGATAGTAGCCCCCATTATGCTCAGTTCGTTCAAATGAGACATCATTTTCAGAACTTGATCCCTTACTGGGGTCCCTTCAGACATTTGGATTGTCATCAACACCCTCATTGCATTTTGTCTAGCCGCCCGGTTCTGATGACCAAACATCTTAGTGAGACTTTTCATCATTTCCGCAGCCGAGCCCATCGTCTGATGCTGATGCTGCAATACATTTGTTAGTGAAGCCAAAATGTAACAGTGAGCCATCTCATCAGACTTTTTCCATTTTCGGAATTCAGCCAACTCTTTAGGAGTGGCATCCGGTTCTGGTTCTAGAGGGCTCTCCTCAATTAAGACAAATTTATGCCCCTCAGCAGTCAGTACAATGTCAAGATTTCTTTTCCAATCGGAAAAGTTAGTGCCATCAAGTATGTTTTCTTTGAGAATAACAGCTAGTGGATTGAAAGACATATGAGATAAAAAATTAAAAACATCCATCACATAATGCATAGCAAAATATATCGAAAAATCTCAAAACGCAATATATATGCTAGCAACCAACACCTCGAAAAATCCGCATAAGCAAGCCACGATCGTGTGGACGTTTACACACACATTTTTCAAGTAGAGTTTTACGTCTTTAATTTTACTATCTAGTCAACTTACGTTATGACAAGTAAAATTAATAGTTGGTTCCTCTTGGCCATGTATAAATTAATATAGCTTCTGATGGGGAGCTTATTAATTAATACACCTAAGTGAACACCATAATTTAACATCCTTAAAATATTATCTTTTAAATAATAGTCCTACAGATGGATAGGTTCTATCATAAAAAGTAATATTTACCTTATGTTATCATTTTAAAAAATAAAACTAGTGAACCTATAATTAGCACATCCGATATGGAGGAAGACCCTAAGGTCAACGCGCATGCTAATTACTTCACAATTTAAATTAATTATGGAGGCCAGTTTGATTTTATTTTTAAAAAAAATCAATTTAATCACTTAGTTATTTTAGCCTTAAGGTTTTTAATTTTCTCGTCCTAACATGCAGAAAAAATATCACGCATACATTCATACATGCCATACATCAAAACAATAAAAACCAATAATAAATCATGAATAATTAAATTATCCAATTATCATGGTCTTCTTCCTTGAGTTGAATCCGAGAAAATCTCCGACTCGATCTCTCCCACTGAATCAAGCATCTCGTCGCTCCTCCCCAGCCGGGCCGTGGATTTTCAAAATTAAAATTTCACTTTTATGCAAAATTAATTACATAAAAAAATTTAATTTTAAATCCCGACTCTCCAGCGGACGCAACGAACGGCGGCGAAACGGACCGGACCAAAAACTGGACGACCCGGCCCGAACCAGCGAACCGGCCCGGACCAGGCTGCCCGCGGCTCCTGGCAGCTGCTCGGCGCTGCTCGGCAGGCAGCCGTGTGCTGCTCGGCAGCGCCTGCTGCTGTCGGCCGTGGTATCCAGTGATCTGGCGATCCAGTTACACTATTTCTTCGTGATCCTGTCTTTTCTGAATTCGATTATAATTTTATACAAAATAAAATACATCGAAATTACAGCAAGATTACACGAAAAATAAAACACCTAGAACTACCCGCGGATTTTCTCCCGGAAAAATCATTACATGCCTCAAAATCGGGCCAAACCAACAATTGCATAAATAATAAAAATAAATAAATAAACCATTCACATAAACCATGATAATTGGATCATATCACCTGCAAGAACACATCTAGCAAAATATTCCAACATCAAAATATATGAATATTTAAATTTCTATCAATTAATCACCAAAATTAATTAAAATAGCAAAAAGCCTAAAAATCCGGCTCCGATACCAATTGTTGGAAGTGAAAACACAGCGGAAGCGAATTTTGAGAAATTTGGTAATCGCGTTTTACGCATCCACGAGCATAAGATCTATTTAGGCATGCTAATTAATTAATTACTAAGACTAATAAGCAATTTAAATATTATTTATTATTTATTAAATATATATGTCGGTTATATAAATATCCTAATCTAGATCTAAAAGATCATTGGATATTACCTTTGAAGCGAATTGGTTGCTTTCGTCTTGATCGCCTTGTATTTCTACCTTTAGACCTTCTAGAGTATGATCCGCCTTAACCCAGACGTTGTGTGGGCAACGAGCTACCGGATCTTTCCTGGACAACTATGGGATCGGTCGAAATTTTATCCCTCACAATTCTCGATTTTCTTTTCTTCAAGTAATTCCGATATGTACCAAGAATTAAAGTGTTCTCTCAATTGTGGAATCAAAGACACAAGTCAAGATCCACAATTAAACACTTAGAAGAAAAAATCGAAATTTCTTGGTGGTCCAGTGGTAGGACTGTTGGGATTCCGAAACTAAACCAAAATACGCAGCGGAAAATAAAAACGAATCCCAAACAGGAACGATCAAGTAACGTATATACGAAAATATAAATACGAAGATAAAAATCATACCTTGAAGCCTTTGAAATAAATCTTTGTAAATATGGATGACGATCACGAACTCCGTCCCGAACACGAAATCCCTTCGTCCAAGCACCGAAAATTCGAAGCCTCTACCTCACACGCGTCGGAAGTTGCCCGGAAAAATTCGATAGTAATCCGTTCTCCAAGAACACGGCTAGGAATTACTATAGGAATTTATATCTCAATATTTTTTTTAACTATTATATCATCTCAAAGATATAAAAAAAATATATATATATCTCCTTGTTAATGCTCTCGGAAGCTACTCATTTGCATGAAAGATGAGTTATATATACTGCTCCTTTCATCATGTGTGTATTATAATGTGATGATATATATTATAAAAGAATAATTATTCCTTTACAACTATCATTCACAATCATGTGGGAATCTCAACTCTAAGTGAGTTCCCACACATGCAAGATCATGCCATGTCAAGAGAGGTGGGCGACCACAAGGAAGTTTCCTAAAAAACGAGCCGAGCCACTCGGCTCGTGTATCGGACGTTCGTCAAACGACTCCGTTAAATACACTCCGTTTAATCATAAATGTATTTATATTAATTAATTAATCTAATTAATTAATTATATCAAATACAAATATATTTCTCTAAGAAATATAATTTATGAATTAAATTAATTACCCGGTAACTTAATTTTAATTCATAAGACCGCTATTTGATTTATCCAATAAATCATAATTAGATATCCAATATCTAATATTAATAGAGACATAATAAATTCACATTTATCCGTCAACACTCCTGATGCGCAACTCCGTAGGTCCGTCTCAGCCGGCATTGGGAGGAACCAATGAGTGTGGGCAGCACTTAGCCAGCCTAGCGGGCCGCACTGTAAATCCCGACTGAGAACGAATGAAGGGATCATTCAAGAACCATTATGTCGTGAATATTACATACGTATAGACCCTTCATCAGATGTCCCGGTCAAGTCTTCGGGTCACGGTAAAGTCAAACCCTACTGTTGACTAAACTCTATACATGTGTTAATGCAAATCAAGACCGACTGATTAATAGTGTATCTAATACGACTATATCAGAATGCTTTGGCCAAAGACTCATGATCTTATTTGCCACTAACCGTATAGGACATACGCCTGCTCACTAACAGGAGATAGAATCCTTTCTTGGCATACAGTAAAGACTGCTACCTGCCCGTATAGTCCGCACTTCGAGGTCGACTCAGCAATTAAGCAAATGAGTCTAACTACTCTAATGACAAACTAAACGTCACAGGCACATCTTCTACTGAATCCTCAAGTCAAAGGTCCACGTATACTATCACAACCTTTTGATTCGTCATCGACTCTCCGAGAGTGAATACCGTGTGACTGAATCGAGTATGAGTCGTGTTCGAGTATACTGGTCCCACCAATATACTTTATAACTATGCTATCAAGACGTGCACACGTCCTAGCATCAGTTATACAAGTCTTATTAAAACTTAATGCCCATTCAAGTTTATTGACTTGCGAACGATTTACGTAAATAAACTTTAAACACTTCCAGTACATTTTCTCTTATCCCATAACGAGAATGAAATGTTCAGTTTATTTTCATGGACTTCACTTCAATGTTTACCAAGTCAAGAATGCAATTGAAATACAATAAACAGTGAATGAATCGAATTGCCTTTTTATTATTTATTTCCATAATTACAAGTACAATGCCCCTACTCTCTCATCCCCCGAGTGGCATTCGAGGGCATATTCCTAACAATCTCCCACTTGCACTCAATGCCACACATCATGATATCCAATACCCATGTTCTTCAGATGTCTTTCTAAGACGGCCTGAGATAATGGCTTAGTCAGCGGGTCAGAGACATTGTCTTCTGAGTCTACTCTTTGCAATGAAACATATCCTTTTTCCACCATCTCTCGAACGATGTGGTACTTTCTCTCTATATGCTTGGTGTTGTGGTGAGCCCTCGGCTCCTTGGCTTGGGCAACAACTCCATCATTATCACAGAATAGTGATATAGGCAACTCCGCGTTAGGCACCACTTGAAGTTCTTGTATAAACTTCTGTATCCAAAATGCTTCTTTGCTAGCCTCTGAGGCAGCTTGATACTTTGCTTGGCAGGTGGAATCTGCAGTAGAAGTTTGCTTGGAGCTTCTCCAAGATACTGCTCCTCTATTGAGAGTAAATAAATACCAGATGTCGACTTAGAGTCGTCATTATCTCCTTGAAAATCAGAATCGGTGAATCCAATCACCTTCAGTTCTCCACCACCGTAAGTAAGAACCAAATCTCTAGTTCTTCTTAAGTACTTAAGAATGTTCTTTACGGCAGTCCAATGTTCCCTTCCCGGGTTTTCTTGAAATCGACTTACCATACTTACAGCATAGGCTAAGTCTGGTCTCGTACACAACATAGCGTACATGAGGCTACCCACTGCCGAGGCATAGGGTACCTTACTCATCTCTCTCTTATCTTCCTCACTTTGAGGACACATTTTCGTGGTGAGATGAATTCCATGTCGCATGGGAAGGAACCCTCTTTTAGATTCATCCATCTTGAATCTTCTCAGGATTTTATCTATATAGAGGGCTTGGGAAAGTCCTATCATTCTTCGAGGCCTATCTCTGTAAAGACGGATCCCTAGAATATAGGAAGCTTCTCCCAAGTCTTTCATGGAGAACCTTTTAGAAAGCCAAGCTTTCACAGTGTTGAGCATTGCTATGTTATTTCCTATAAGTAGAATATCATCTACATATAGTACTAAGAATGCAATGTTGCTCCCACTGACCTTTTTGTAAACACACGGTTCCTCCTCATTTCGTACGAAGTCAAAGTCCTTAACTGCTTCGTCAAATCGAAGGTTCCAACTCCGAGAAGCTTGCTTCAGACCATAAATGGCTCGTTGCAGCTTACACACTTTATGAATATTAGCTTTGGACACAAAACCCTTAGTCATTCCATATAGATTTCCTCCTCGAGGTATCCATTTAGAAAAGCCGTTTTGACGTCCATTTGCCATATTTCATAATCATAATAGGCAGCAATGGCAAGCATCATGCGAATCGATTTTATCATAGCTACGGGCGAGAAGGTATCATGATAATCGATTCCTTCCCTTTGGGTATAACCCTTTGCCACAAGCCTGGCCTTATAGGCATCAACCTTGCCATCCCCACCAGTCTTTCTCTTATAGATCCATTTATTTCCAATAGTCCTCATGCCAGTTGGAAGATCTACTAGAGTCCAGACCTGATTGGTATGCATCGAGTCTATCTCAGCTTCTATTGCTTCTTGCCATTTATCGGAGTCTACATCCACTATCGCTTGGTCATAGGTGACAGGGTCGTTTTCACTGCTATCAGGTGTGTTGTGGAGACCCAGTTCCTCGACATGTGTATATCCATACCTCTCAGGTAATTGAGATACCCTATCAGACCTTCGAAGTGGAGGTTGTGTTACAATAGGTTCGGTTCCTGATCCCTGATCAGATGTCTCCTTAGGAGTTTCATTATGCTCTTCGAAAGAGATATTTCTACCCGAGCCACCTTCCTGAATGAATTCATCCTCAAGGAAGTGCGCTTGTAATGCCACAACGACCCTATGGTCTTCTGGCATGTAGAATAGATAACCCATCGAGTCCTCTGGGTATCCTATGAAACGTCCTTTTATGGACCTCGCTTCCAGTTTTTCCACCTTAGCCTTTTTGACATAGGCTGGACATCCCCAAATCCATATGTGATTAAGGCTTGGTTTCTTACCCTTCCACATCTCATGCGGAGTGATAGGAACAGATTTGGAAGGACATCTATTAAGGATATAGGCAGCGGTTAGTAAGGCATACCCCCACAGGTAAATAGGTAAATCAGTGTAATTTAACATGGAGCGAACCATGTCCAACAAAGTCTGATTTCTCCTTTGTGAAACACCATTTAACTGTGGGGTTCCTGGAGGCGTGAATTGTGAAACTATTCCATGTTCCTTAAGGAACTCATCAAACTCAGTGCTCATATATTCGCCACCTCGGTCCGACCGAAGTGCTTTGATATGACATCCAGTTTGTTTTTCAACTAGGGCCTTAAATTCTTTGAATTTAGCAAAGGCTTCAGATTTATGTTTCATTAAGTACACAATCCCATACCTAGTATGATCATCTGTGAACATTATGAAATATTGATATCCATCTCGGGCTACTTCTAAAGCACCACAAACATCGGTATGCACCAATCCAAGTTTATCGGAAGCTCTTTCAAAAGTCCCTGTGAAGGGGAACTTAGTCATTTTGCCTCTAAGGCAAAATTCACAAGTTGGATAGGGTTCTACACCCAATGGACTTAAAAGTCCATCTTTCTCCATTTTCTGAACCTTGGTCTGACCAACATGACCAAGTCTAAGGTGCCATTTAAGAGCTTGATTAGTATCTTGCCTACCACGTTTCCTAGTTATAGTGTTCCTTTCTTTGTTTTATTTTGCATGTTCGGATGATATAAACCATTCAACAATGTAGTCGTTCCAACCAATTTATTTGGAAAATAAATTTTACAAGCCATTGCCAATGAAGAAACAAAATCCTTTCCGGTCCAAGATGGAATGGATACTGATGTTTTATGCCCTTGGGCAAAACAAGTACTTCATCTAATGTCAAAATAAAACCGGATTCTAAACCCGGAAGGATTGATCCAATATCGGTTGCCTCGACACTTTGTCCGCTTCCAATGATGATCATTATTTCCCCAACTTCAAGTTTTCTACTTCGTTCCAGATCGATCCATAGTACAAATGTGAGAAGTGGCACTGAATCGAGAATCCATGAAGCGAGTATACGATGGCGGAACAATTAGTTTCAAAAACAAAAGTTCCGTACGATGCGCCATTAATATTAGGACAAGTCCTTCGCGGTGTGACTCACCGCATTCAAGGCATTTGTCCGGAGCTTTTGCACCGCCAACCTTGTGACCCCTTCGGGCCTTGCCCTTTCCTTTTTGCACCCCTTTCTTGGGTTTGTACTGCTCGTAGGTCTTTTTCTTCTTGTTTTTGGACCTCTTAGGCCCAGAAGAAATCACAAGAGCAGCCTCTCTCGGTTTAGTCTTCATGTTAGACTGCGCCGTCACTAGTTTATTCATTAGCCCAGCTAATGTGCATGTAATTTCATTACAGTTGAAATTCATTACGAACTGCGTGAGAGAGTCAGGTAGAGATTGAAGGATGAGATCAATTTGAAGGGATAAATCCATATTAAAGTTGAGCACCTCGAGCCTCTCAATCATAGAGATCATCTTGAGGACGTGGTCTCCCACTTTCTCCCCTTCTTTCATCCTAGCACTGAACAACTGCTTCGATATCTCATATCTAGCAGTCCTACTGTGCTCTCCATAAAGTTCGGTCAAGTGTGCGAGAATCGCCAGCGAAGTCATTTTCTCGTGCGCTCTCTGCAGCTCATTAGTCATTGAGCCCATCATAAAGCCACGGACTAGCACGTCATCCTTGACCCATTTTTCATGGACGTCAATGTCTTCCTGATTACCCCTAGTCCGGATTGGAGTCGGTGGAATGTCCGCCTCCAAGACGTATCCTAGAGACTCCATACTGAGTACAATCATCAGATTCCGCAACCAGTCAACAAAGTTGGGGCCAATTAGGAGATTCTTTTCAAGTAGTATTGCAAGTGGTTTTTTAGCCATTTTAGAGAGATTCAATTTCGTTTTCTGCAAAGATTTAGACAAGATTAAATTAGTGACTTGTTTAATTATGACTGAGTATAGAATTTAAGGGCTTGTATAATTCTTGTCTCGGCTCCCACTAATTTTATCGGAATTATACACTCCCATGTTATAATCCGAAAATCATGGTTAGATCGACTTCTTAGTGGTGATCAGGTTCTTTACAAATTTTAACAGACGCAACCTATCAGGTTTCTTGCCAATTAATTTCTGTAAAGTGGTGTCTAACACCAACCCGTCTAACGGATGATTTGATCTTCTTTTACCCCTAGTCTTCATGCCCTCAACCTATCAGGTTTCTTGGCAATCCAGACTATCTAAGTTGTTGATCATCAACGTCTATCAGTTTGACTATTGAATCTCACCCAGCAACCTATCAGGTTTGTAGGGGTGAAATTTATCACCAACCAAAGGCATCTAATGCACTCAAGAATTTTTCAACCTCTACCAAATGTACTACCCCAATAACTCGGAAGCATAGCACACCAGCTCGGGTATCAATTTTCTACGAGTTTGATGGAGGGTAGGAAACCTCGTAACCTTTTTCAAACTTAGTCTGTTTGTAGTCGGGAGAATTTCGGGATTAATGTTACACTTTGCACATTAATTCAATTATACGCGCGTTTGTTGGTTTGTCAATCACTCAAAATGAAAAGTAAAACTTGATAACCTAGTTACTACCAACATATAGCTCATGGACCTAATTCCTAGAAATCTTGGGGCCAAGGGAATGACCCAATAAAAAAAAAACAGTCTTCGATTCTTCGTCTTCTCGGTCGGTTGTCTTCGGTCTTCGTCATACCCAAAATAATAATTACATCATTGAAAAATTGCATCCTATACAAGTTTTTCTAGTAAATATAAATAGGCTCAAAACGGCCTTTACAACCCAATCGAATCGAACAAAACAAAAACTAAGTCCACGAGCTATATCACCATCACATAAGGATTCCATACAACATGTAATGGCAATGAAATTAAACAATTAATTTTTAATATAAATTAATCTAATTAATCTATAAATTAATCTATTAAATTTCTACTATATTAATCCAATTAATATAAAGTGGCATTAAAATTAAATAATCAATTAATATATTAATCCAATCAATATAAAATTAATCTATTCAATTTTAATGGTATTAATCCAATTAATACTAATAATTGTCATTTTAATTCGTTCGAAGTAATCCAGCCAAAATAATATTCTCGTTTAATTTATTTCCCTTAACACAAAAAATATTCCAAATATTAATTTAGTCAAATTAAAATCCAATTTAAATTTTGGGAAATAATTACAATGAAATATAAACTTAAAACGGAGTCCCGGACAATCCGGTGTTAGGCCCACCCCGCGGCCCGATTCAAAATCGGGCCAAAAACCCGAGGGTACTGGCCGAGGCCAAGCTTGCGGCTGGCCGAGTCCCGATCGGCGGGCATCGGCCTCTCGGCAGTGGCCGGGACATGGCCGAGCATGATCGGCAACACAGGCAGCAGCCAGGCGATCTTTGACACCGCTTTGCCCGGACCGTTTCTTCGTTTTCGGCCCGTTTCCAAAAACGTGATGCTACAACGAACAATTTAAAATTTACGATTATTCCAAACATGATTCGAAATCATAATCATCATCCAAAAGCATTCAAAATGCACAAATAATCGTATATACGGAAACATTGACCTCGCTCCGATACCACTGTTGGGATTCCGAAACTAAAACGAAATACGCAGCGGAAAATAAAAACGAATCCCAAATAGGAACGATCAAGTAACGTATATACGAAAATATAAATACGAAGATAAAAATCATACCCTTGAAGCCTTTGAAATAAATCTTCGTAAATATGGATGACGATCACGAACTCCGTCCCGAACACGAAATCCCTTCGTCCAAGCACCGAAAATTCAAAGCCTCTACCTCACACGCGTCGGAAGTTGCCCGGAAAAAATAGATAGTAATCCGTTCTCCAAGAACACGGCTAGGAATTACTATAGGAATTTATATCTCAATATTTTTTTTAACTATTATATCATCTCAAAGATGAAAATATAAAAAAAAATATATATCTCTCCTTGTTAATGCTCTCGGCAGGAAGCTACTCATTTGCATGAAAGATGAGTTATATATACTACTCCTTTCATCATGTGTGTATTATAATGTGATGATATATATTATAAAAGAATAATTATTCCTTTACAACTATCATTCACAATCATGTGGGAATCTCAACTCTAAGTGAGTTCCCACACACATGCAAGATCATGCCATGCCAAGAGAGGTGGGCGGCCACAAGGAAGTTTCCTAAAAAACGAGTCGAGCCACTCGGCTCGTGTATCGGACGTTCGTCAAACGACTCCGTTAAATACACTCCGTTTAATCATAAATGTATTTATATTAATTAATTAATCTAAGTAATTAATTATATCAAATACAAATATATTTCTCTAAGAAATATAATTTATGAATTAAATTAATTACCCGGTAACTTAATTTTAATTCATAAGAGCGCTATTTGATTTATCCAATAAATCATAATTAGATATCCAATATCTAATATTAATAGAGAGATAATAAATTCACATTTATCCGTCAACGCTCCTAATGCGCGACTCCGTAGGTCCGTCTCAGCCGGCATTGGGAGGAACCAATGAGTGCGGGCAGCACTTAGCCACTTAGCGGGCCGCATTGTAAATCCTAATCGAGAACGAATGAAGGGATCATTCAAGAACCATTATGTCGTGAATACTATATACGTATAGACCCTTCATCAGATGTCCCGGTCAAGTCTTCGGGTCACGGTAAAGTCAAACCCTACTGTTGACTAAACTCTATACATGTGTTAATGCAAATCAAGACCGACTGATTAATAGTGTATCTAATACGACTATATCAGAATGCTTTGGCCAAAGACTCATGATCTTATTTGCCACTAACCGTATAGGACATACGCCTGCTCACTAACAGGAGATAGAATCCTTTCTTGGCATACAGTAAAGACTGCTACCTGCCCGTATAGTTCGCACTTCGAGGTCGACTCAGCAATTAAGCAAATGAGTCTAACTACTCTAATGACAAACTAAACGTCACAGGCACATCTTCTACTGAATCCCCAAGTCAAAGGTCCACGTATACTATCACAACCTTTTGATTCGTCATCGACTCTCCGAGAGTGAATACCGTGTGACTGAATCGAGTATGAGTCGTGTTCGAGTATACTGGTCCCACCAATATACTTTATAACTATGCTATCAAGACGTGCACACGTCCTAGCATCAGTTATACAAGTCTTATTAAAACTTAATGCCCATTCAAGTTTATTGACTTGTGAACGATTTACGTAAATAAACTTTAAACACTTCCAGTACATTTTCTCTTATCCCATAACGAGAATGGAATGTTCAGTTTATTTTCATGGACTTCACTTCAATGTTTACCAAGTCATGAATGCAATTGAAATACAATAAACAGTGAATGAATCGAATTGCCTTTTTATTATTTATTTCCATAATTACAAGTACAATGCCCCTACTCTCTCATCCCCTGAGTGGCATTCGAGGGCATATTCCTAACAAGGACGTGTAACACCCCCAGAGCCGACCGGGAATATTACAGCGCCGTGGGCCCCGAGATGGAACCCACAAGGCTGAAGGATATTTTCGCAAACATTTACAAACGCCCAAGAGGCTAACAACGGTACTATCTTTTAAAAACATTCGAAGACTTTATAAAATCCGTTTATCAAAACCATCGTGAAATCTCATTTGAAACCATAAGGCCCGAAACGCCAAAACTCAACAGTTTAAAAACATACGTTAAGCTATCACTTACTCGTACCGACATAATAGATTTAGAAAACGATTGCCAAAGTGGCCTAAGTTACCAGATACCAAAAGGCCATTTAAAAATACTCACGCAGTGGAAAAAGACAAACAATTAAAATACTCTCGCAGCGGAATACAAGAACTAATCAGGAAACTCAATACACAAATACATGTCCTAGCCAGTATCCTCCGGGAAGCTCATCTCTCCACAACCGCTACAAGCTTGATAATCCAAGAACCTAAAAAGAAATCCCACGATGGGGTTAGCCATAATATCCAACAATGATAACCATTATATCACGTCAATAATTACATACCAATGCAAATACTAAGTAAGAATACGACTAATGTAATCTTACCGCCATAACTTTACCAAACTCATAATAATTATCGTCAGAATAACCATTATGGCAATGCACATCTCGTGATCTCGATTAATCAATTAAATCAAATATAACGTCCATACGATACCTCAAGCAATACCCAAGATTCTCAAAACATCCTCATACTCGCAATACAGAAGTATACTAGCTCTGTCCAATTCGATCTCAAGATATGAAATGCCACGACGAAATCACGTCAGTCTAATCCAAGATCATATCAACACAACATACGGACATGGTCCTAACACAAGACCTACAACTGCATATTCATATGACAACGTAAATATGCTCACAACAATAACAACAATGTATACTTATGGCAAACCCATAATATACATATGCACAACAACAATACATGGCAATCCGATGATCCAGCGTTCACTGCCTAGATCCCCCGATGATCCCGTCAGACCAACCCGAGGTGGAAAACCCGTCCGATGATCCAGCTCACGCTAGCATAGATCCCCCGATGATCCCGTCAGACCAACACGAAGTGGACATATGACAACAATGCACAACTGCACAAAACAACAGTACACAATACACGACAACAACAATGCACAAATGCATGACAACAACGATACACGAATGTATCACGACATGATCGACACAAATGATAAAAATGATTAGAGTACTTGCCCCGAGTCCTTCGAGAGCGATCTCAATGTCTAAACCATCACGAACCATTATCCTCAATATTCGACAGTCCAAAGTATCACGGATTTCAGATAATTCATATCTTCGTCTTTATCACAATATATCCTCGATATACAAGTATACCAATAACAAAAGTAAATCATATACATTATGATTTAGATTCCCAAAACTCAAATACGAGTTATAATCCCAAATCTCCTGTGATTACGATTATAAATATTGCTATACGAATTATAAACGAATAAAACTGAAACCATTCATTAAATATTATAAACTGAGCAAGTAATAACTTGCCTCGATACCGATGAAGCCGTTACCAATTCCATTGTGGTCATCTACAAGTCACTCGGCCCCAATCAATGCAATTCACGAACATTCTCGAACATGACCGCAACGCATAGTTCTAATCACCGATCAATAATCTCAACCTATTACAATAATAGATAAACAACAAGTTCGACAACAATCAACAATCGATAAAACCGATTCACAAACCCAACGGCTCAACAATATCTCGATTAATCACAAGTCTGATCAAACCAACTTAAACGATCACGAATTCATAACCGAAACAGAATATACTACCCTGCCTGTTGACTTAGCGCACGTTAATTACTTGGCAAAAATGCAAGAGTTTCATCGTTAATAATAATCCGCGGACAACATTCCCTTATGTATAATCATTATAATGATTCGAGTTAACCACTAGGTTCTGATTTTCGGTAATTTCCATGAAATGACCCTAGGGTGGAAATCCATTCTCATGTATTGGGAAACCGTTTGATGTAAAAGACACTCATGGGGCTCATGAGTGCTTCTAGTTACTAAGTCTCCTTCTACAGCGGAGAAAAAACTCGAATGGTTATTCCCGCATGTCCGATTCAAAGTTGCTGTTTTACACGAATGTAAACGACGGGTCACGTGAATACATCCGGTTACTTGGCTTCTTTTCATCATTATGCGATTTTTCTAAACCATTAGTCTATTCAGGGTTGTCGTTTTACGCGAGAGTAAACAACGGGTCACATGAATACCCCCGGTTACTAGACTTCCCATCATAGAACATGTATAATTTCTCGAATTTTTGGGAAAGACTGTCCGACTCTAAACTCAAATTAAATACCAAGAAAACTCATGTTACTGGACGACTAGATACGTGAAAAGTGTAACCAAACGTATAGACGGCGGTTCGTAAACACGTATGTCTCATTTCTTATATTCTAAGATTTCTACAATAACGCAAAAAAAATTCAGACCTAAATGAATACTCAAAGGAAACAAATATCGCAGACTGCAAACTCGACCAAAACTCAACCGTTTCTTCAAAAAGAAATCAGTATCATATCGTCAGTTTTACACAAGGCTGCACGAAAAATCCACAAATGCAAATAAAGTCAAGACAAGCAAGGCTAGAGTCAATAACAACGAATAAGTAAATAACAACTGAAAGTACACCCCCCAAACTTAAGACGTACATTGACCTCAATGGATACAGATAGTAATATGCAATATGAGAAAAGGTCAAGTAATCCCGTAATATCATCTCAGGAACTGGTGCCGGCCTCGTCCGGTGAGGAGGGTGGTGTAGATGGCCTGACTGGTGGAATGAAGGGTCCGTCCGGATGGAGTATATGGCTCGTCCACGCAGCAAGATAGTCCTGATGATAAGCATCCCTCGCCGCCAAGTGCCTCTCCTCATGTCGATTGGCCCGGCGGGCCTGCTCGCGCATCTCCTCCCGAATAGCTGCGAGGAGGGTGTCTCTCTCAGCTCGCATCTCCTCTCAAACAGCTGCTAGATGGCTGTCTCTCTCTCTCTCTCCGCATCTCTTCCCTCAGGCTGTCAAACATCGCCTGAAGGTGCTCTCTCGCTAGCGGTGGAGTGGAATCAGTCCGATCATCAGCATCGCCGTCGGCTCATGTGTCAGGAGTAGTGGCTCGGGAGAGTGCTCGTGTGGCTCATTGATCAGAAATCCTCGCCCCCGCTCGTGTGCCCTCGCGCCACCCCACTGGTCGAAATGGGAGATAATACGGTGGTAGATCGAACCTTGGGGTGCAATAGACGGCTCGTCTTCGGACCACGTCACGCCCGACTGGCGGCATAGAGCACATATCAGCGAGGGATGTTTTAATCCCATCTTTACCCCTCCCTGGATACACTGAAATATAGAACGGGACAAACGTGGGGCCACATCAAACCGGAGTCCTGTCGTGATAGCATATAGTAATCGGGCACGAGGAAGTAAGACCCAGCGGATCTGTGATGTAGGGTCGACTCGTGCACAAAGGAAGTAGATCCAGGCTCGCCCGAGCCGACTGAGGCGAGAACTCTTGAAATAGAAAGCTGTGGAACCCAGGACGCGCGTCTCTCAGACGGAACCGGGCTGATCAAGTGCCTCCAGCAGAGCCTCCCTCGTGAGGCTACTCATAATCCGTGTGTACTCCGATTCGTCCACCTCCGGTAGCTCGTACATCCTCCGAATCGCGGCCACTGAAAAGTCCACAGTTTGGCCTCGGACGACGACCTCAGTCCGTGTATCTGGTCGCCCCATCATCTGTGCCGCCTGGATATGTCGCAATAGAGCACTGGCGTAAAACTCCTGGACAATAGAAATCACCGCCGGCTCGGGTGGCACAGTGAATTGAGTCCAACCCATCTCGTTGATCATAGACAATAGCTCGCCATCCTGGGGTGCAGGAGTGAATTCCTGCTCCGGAATTATTGGACGAGGACGGATTCTCTCGTTGAATATTCTATGGATGTCAGGATCAGAGAATTGGTGGGATTCCATATCGGTTCGGTTCTGTGACGTTTCCCCTCTTGTGGGCGACGATCGCGTCCTAGCCCTCGTGCTCAACTTCCTTTTCCTAGCCATGACGAAGTTCCAGAAAAATAAACGCCGGAAGTTAAACAACTTTAAAGATAACTACACCACTCTCGACTTAAAACGTGCGAAAAATGAATATAGAGTCGAATGAACTTGCACTATCGTATGGGGAAATAAGGCCTATATTTTTAAGATCAAACATGATATAAGGGTTGGGGGCACAATTTAATCCGATAATCGAATTCGTTGCATACAATTTGAAGATGTTCGGCTTAAAAAATTTCATTAGTGCATTTTGTCAAACACCTTGCACGCGTTGGTTTAAATGAAGAACAAAAACAATAATGGCTTAATTCAATCCCCAACAACAATAACATCAATCGATAATCACATATATTCATGACAAAACAACAAAACAACATCAACAATCAATCGATAATCACCATATTCCGACTAAACCTTGATAGAACTTTAAGAAAACTAAAAATATATTCAACAATGAATGAGGAACATCACCTCACTTATCAATCCATATTGCAATTAAGATTAAGAAATAAGAATTACCTTGTGTTGGATTGATAAAAAATGAGAAGAATAAGAATAAGAACTTCGGAGAGGGTAACCTTGTGCCACGCGGAGGAGGAAAGGATTTGGAGAAATAAAACCTGTTTCGGCCGAAAGAATTCTAATTCAAGCGCTGGGCTTTTAAATTCCTCGTCAGGGGCCCCGGCACGTTGCAAGTGAGCCGCGTCCAGTAGTACAGTCTGTTTTGTGCAATTAATGTTTTTTTAAGCGTGCCGCGGCTCATGTTAGGAGGTGCCGCGGATCGAAGGGTTAGTGTGCCGCCGCTCAGCATCATCGTGCCGCGGCATAGAGTACAGGCTCCTGGGTATTTCTGGGGCGTTTGGCATGCCGCGGCTCAGCTTCAACGTGCCGCGGCTCAGGGGTCGAGTGTGCCGCGACTCAGTATGTTCGTGCTGCGGCACAGAGTACAGAAAGGTTAGCCCAATTTCTTGACTTTTGTGTGACGCAGCTCGCTATGATTGTGCCGCGGCCCAAACCTGACAAATGCCCCTGGAAGGTTCCTGCATAGAAATTTCAAAGGAAAACACATAGAACATGAGAGATAAGCATATCAAAGCAAATATGACGAAAAATTAGACTCCTAAAATGAATGAAAATAATGAAAAATTAAAATCTACAACTAATACTCGGGTTGCCTCCCTAGAAGCGCTAAGTTTATAGTCTTCAGCCGGACTTTTCTAGCATTCATTTTGCGGTGGATAGGACGACGCTCGTCTTCTGCGCATCTATTGGATTACCCATGTAGGCCTTCAACTGCTGCCCATTAACTTTAAATCTTCGGTCATCCTTTTGTACTTCCACTGCTCCGTGTGGGAATACTTGAACTACTGTAAACGGTCCCGACCATCGTGAACGCAATTTCCTAGGAAACAACCTCAAGCAAGAATTAAACAATAACACCTCTTGACCCGGAACGAACTCTCGATGTGTGATGTGCTTATCGTGCCAAAACTTTGTCCGCTCCTTATAAAGCTTCGCATTCTTGTACGCATCATGACGAATTTCCTCCAGCTTGTTCAACTGCAAGCAGCGCTTTTCACCAGCAGATTTAAGATCAAAATTCAATTTCTTTATCGCCCAGTATGCACGATGTTCCATCTCTACTGGAAAATGACAACTTTTCCCATAGACCAATCTGTAAGGTGACATGCCGATAGGTGTTTTGTATGTAGTACGGTACGCCTAAAGTGCATCATCGGGTTTAAAGGACCAATCTTTTCAAGACGAGCTGACTGTTTTTTCTAAGATCCACTTTAGCTCTCAATTTGATATCTCGACTTGACCGTTCGTCTGGGGATGGTAGGCTGTAGTAACACGATGAGTGACTCCGTATTTTCTTAAGACCGCATCAAGGAATTTGTTGTCGAAGTGTGAACCACCATCACTGATAATAGCACGTGGAGTCCCAAAATGCGTGAAAATATATTTTTTTATAAATTTGATCACGACATTAGACCCATTTGTTGGTAGTGCCACCGTTTCGACCCACTTTGAGACGTAGTCCACTGCTACTAGAATATATAGGTTCTTATTTGATGGAGGAAATGGACCCATGAAGTCGATCCCCCATACGTCGAATAATTCAACCTCAAGTATTGTGTTCAACGGCATTTCATATCGTTTTGAGATGTTTCCCGTCCGTTGACACCGATCACACGTGGACACAAAGGAGTGAGCATCTTTGAATAACGATGTCCAATAGAAACCCGATTGTAAGACCTTTGCCGCTGTTCTATTTTCGCTAAAATGCCCACCGTAGGGTGATGCATGGCAATGATTCAGCACACTGCGGATTTCCTCATCCGGAACACATCTGCGAATGATTCGATCAGGGCATCTTTTAAACAGAAAAGGATCGTCCCACAAGTAATACTTAGCGTCTGAAATTAGCTTCTTCTTTTGATGACGCGAGAGATCATTCGGAATTATTTTGCTCGCCAGATAGTTCACTAGATCAGCGTACCAAGGCGCGTGTTGCGAACCCAACTTGTAGAGCTGCTCATCGGGAAAGTTTTCCATAATTTGTGGATGACTTTCTCCCTTCTCAAGGGGATTCTCTAAACGTGAAAGGTGATCGGCAATAACATTCCCAGTCCCCTTTTTGTCGCGAATTTCCAAGTTGAATTCTTGGAGGAGAAGCACCCACCTAATCAACCTTGGTTTAGAATCCTTCTTCTCCAAAAGGTATTTGATCGTCGAATGGTCAGTCCACACTACTACTTTCGTCCCCAATAAATACGCCCGAAATTTATCAAAAGCAAAGATCACAGCTAACCATTCTTTTTCTATTGTGGCATAATTTCTTTGGGCGTCGTCAAGAGTTCGGCTTGCATAATACACGACGTGGAACACTTTCCCTCGTCTCTATCCCAAAACAGCCCCAATGGCAAAATCACTAGCATCACACATTAACTCGAATGGAAGGTCCCAGTTTGGAGCGACTATTACCGGGGCGGTGCTTAGAGCTTTCTTCAATAGGTCGAAACTTTCTTTACAAGACTCGTCAAAATTAAACGGAACATCCTTCATGAGCAAATTGCACAACGGCTTCGTGATCTTCGAAAAATCCTTAATAAAACGGCGGTAAAAACCGGCGTGTCCCAAAAAACTCCTTATCCCTTTTACCGAAGTAGGTGTAACACCCCAAACTAGGCGGATATTACAGTGCCGTAGATCCCCAACTGGGACCCACCAGGCAAGTGAAAATGAATGAATTACACAAGATAAATGTAGTACCGAACTACATTACAACAATAATTACTCCGATGAGGAGTTTAGTTACAACACACCAGGACAATACCGAATACTAGTGTATTTTATATGAAGATAAAATACACAACACTGAATGAAACGGAGTATTCAAATGAAAGTCTGCAGCGGAAAATAAAGGACAATAACATGAATAACTGAAAGATCGGGGCCCCTACTAGTATCACTGGGACTCCTCGACGTCAGCGTGTTCTCCCCGTACTTTTGCCTTGCCAAGACCTGAAAAACAAAATCCCCAAACGGGGTCAGTTACAAAGAACAACAATCCTCAAGGGTTGAAAATACACAATCATGATTATATCTGAAGTTATGAAATATCCTGTCGAAACATACGCAATCAAACATGCTATATGAATCAACTAACAGTACGGCTCAAAGGGTGGTGCCACACTACGCCCGGGATGGAAATGTGTCCGTGCACAATCCACCAACGAGTATCGATCAAATACCCGTGTGGTCTTGTACCTAATCAGTCTCACGAGACAATATGACTCGTGTGCACAGTCCAATGTGAGGCCAACAACCAACACACGACATAAATGTGCCCGACATGAAAATCCTACACATACCAACCGGCACGCCAGTATGACCCGGAATGCCACGTTATAACAAAAGTGACATCGAAAATGAATAATGACTCACCGAGGTGGAATGGTAATGAAATAAATGACAGCTCAATGAAAAGATTGGAAGCGTCGTTCCTTATGATCAAGTGATTAATTGACAACAACAAGTTTTGATACGGTTAATATAATGATGAATGAGTTATGATTATGAATGAACAACAACAAAAGGGATGAATATCCTTTTAACCGAGTAAGAATTAACTTACAATACCGATGAAGAAAGTCCTTCCACGAACAAAAGTCCTAAATGAAGTGTCGGTCGCACGAACAACCTTAATTCAATACAATTACCAACAATCCGATCAATACACAAATTAAACACGAATATAACGAACTCAAAACGTCGATACGATTAAACTAAGTTCATTGGGGCATTATATCGAATACGTTGTGGCCAAACTCCGATTGTTTACAACTAAACCTCAACAATACCAACCTCAAATCCCCAAGAAGTGTTTCAAACCAACAAAACATCTCCAATACGATCAATAATCCGTTATGAATATCCAAAAACGTGATTATAACAATAATTAGTCGAAAATCCCCAATTCCAACTCGATTTTCAAGGTGTTCTTGAATAATTCCTCAATAATCCAATGAATCCTTATACAAACTCATAATCATATACATATCCCTTCATATATCATGATTATAACGTCCAAAACATCGTATCTCAACACAAAAATCGAAATCCAAGGTGTTGAAGAATATTACCTTTGAAGATCCAAGTACTTTAATCCGAAGAACACGCGTTAGATCGATTATCCGGGCTTCACGATCGAAACGAGATGAAGAAAATCAAACACTCAAATGATTTGTGAAGGAAAAACCCTCCCTCAAGCTTTCTCTCGGTTGAAGGTGAAGAAAAGGGAGAGAAATGGGTGAAATCTGAAAAACGAATTTAAAGGAGTTGATCGCCTGCCGGACACGGCCGTGCCCGATCGGCACGGTCGTGTCGCATACCTGGCGACAGGGACTCGACCGTGTCCGCTTGACACGGTCGCGCGGCGAGGGCCTTCCGATAGTGAACCGTCAAGCGGCTGACTTCGGCATGACTCGACCGTGTCCTGGAACACGGTCGGGCATGTCGGCAGTCGGTTCTGGCTTATCCGGAAGAGTTCGACTCGGCCGTGCCAGACGACACGGTCGGGTCCTGAGGCAGAGACTTCGGCATTTCCGGACGAGTACGGCACGGGCCGTGTCGGACGACACGGCCGAGTTCGGTCGGCAGTGATCGGCCAATAACTGAAAAATGAGCGGGTGAGCTAAAACGACCATAACTCTCTCGTCCGGACTCCGATTGACTCACCGTTTGAACCATTGGAAAGCTAATTCGATGATCTATAATATTGCAAAGATTTAGAATTTTTGGAGTTACCAAAAATTAATGGTGATCTAACAAAGTCGAACTCATATGAGGAAAGTTGAAAGAATGAACAATAACGATACACAACTCGAAGTTTTCCGAACGGTGAACACGGTGAACGAATATGATTGATGAATGATTATAAATGAGTGAAAATCCACTGAGTGACAATCACCGAATGAAGTTACTGAATGATAATGACTGAATTACAACCGGGTATTACATACACCCCCCCTTAAAAGAGTTTCATCCCCGAAACTAAGGGTCAAACAACTCGGGATAACTCTCCCGCATACTATCCTCGGTTTCCCAAGTAGCCTCTTCGACTCCGTGTCTAGACCACTGAATCTTGACCAAAGGAATCGACTTGTTCCTCATCTGTTTGATTCGCCGCTCCAACACTCGTACAGGACGCTCCTCGTACGAATGATCATCCGCGATCTCGATTTCGTCGAACTGAAGTATGTGACTCGGGTCGGCAACATACTTCCGCAACTGAGAGACGTGAAACACATTATGAATCCTGCTCAAAGCCGGAGGTAAAGCCAATCGATAAGCTAACTCGCCTACTCGATCCAAAATTTCAAACGGTCCAATGAATCTCGGGCTCAACTTCCCCCGTTTTCCGAAACGGAAAATACCTCGACTCGGGGATACCTTGACCAAAACATGGTCACCCGTCTCGAACTCTAGTGGTCGACGACGATTATCCGCATACGATTTCTGTCGACTCTGAGCTGTCAACATACGACTCTTGATCAAAGCTACCTTCTCCCGGGCGGCTATAAGCATATCGGGCTCGGTGCCGATTGATTCTGACAAGTCATCCCAACACAAAGGAGAGCGACAACGACGACCGTACAAGGCCTCGTAAGGTGCCATCTTAATGGAAGCATGCCAACTATTATTATACGTGAACTCGATCAGTGGTAGTTGGGCTTCCCAATCGTCCTTCCAATCGAGGACGCAAGCTCTCAACATGTCCTCTAATGTCTGAATAGTCCTCTCTGATTGTCCGTCGGACTGAGGATGAAAGGCAGTACTGAGATTAAGCTGAGTTCCCATAGCACGATGAACTGATTTCCAAAAATGGGAAACAAATCGTCCATCACGATCGGAAACGATACTCTTAGGAGTACCGTGCAGTCTCACTATCTCCTTGATGAACAACTGAGCCAGTCTCTCAGGACCCCACATATCCTTGATCTCAAGGAAATGAGTTGATTTAGTTAAGCGGTCCACAATCACCCAGATCGTATTCATGTCACGACGACTCGTCGGCAAACTCGTGATGAAATCCATAGAAATGTCTTCCCACTTCCACTCCGGAATAGGGAGAGGTTTTCAGCATACCCGCCGGTCACTGATGTTCAATCTTAACTTGTTGACAGGTTAAGCATCTCGAAACGAATTCTGTGACTTCTCGCTTCATATTACTCCACCAGTAATTTTGTTTCAAGTCCTTGTACATCTTGCTGGACCCCGGATGAACAGAATAAGGGGTAGCATGAGCTTCTCTCAAAATAGAGTTTTTCAACTCGTCATTCGCCGGTACGCACAACCGGTTCTTATACCTCAAAAGTCCATCCTCGTGGACCACGAATCCAGGGCTTTCCACGAGCCACATCTTCACGGATGCGCAACAATGAAGGGTCTGAACTCTGATTCTCTCTGATTACCTCCTCAAGTGACGATGAAATCTCTAACATACAAAGCTGTCCCTGAACTCGCTGAAGCCAGACCTCGATCTCGGGTCTAAGGAATTATTGCTGAAGCTCCTTCTGAACTGTTAAACGAGCAAGCATCTGCTCCTGAACGGACTTACGACTCAAGGCGTCGGCGACAACATTCGCCTTGCCCGGGTGGTAAAGGATCTCGAGATCAAAATCTTTGATTAGTTCCAACCACCGCCCCTGTCGCATATTTAACTCCTTGTGAGTAAATATATACTTCAACTCTTGTGATTGGTGAAGATCTGACAGGTGATTCCATAAAGGTAACGACGCCAAATTTCCAACGCGAAAACCACGGTTGCTAGCTCCGGCCGTGGGTTGGATAATTAACCAGCTAATCCGAGGAAACATCGGATTTACTTAATATCTTTCGGAGATTGCCAATCTCGGATAGTCTCCGACTTCTGAGAGTCGACAAGAACTCTGTCAGATGAAATTACATGCCCGAGAAAGTCACTTCGGACCTCCAGAACTCACATTTGGAAAACTTTCCATAAAATTGCTCTTGTCTCAACACGTCGAGAACCTGATGAAGATGAACCTCGTGTTCCTCTCGGCTACGAGAATAAATCAAAATGTCGTCGATGAAGACAACAACAAACTGATCCAAAAAGTCGATGAAAACCCGATTCATTAACTCCATGAATACCGCAGGTGCAATAGTTAGCCCGAACGGCATAACTACGAACTCATAATGACCATAGCGTGTACGAACGCTGTCTCGCGATATCCGACTCTCGAATCCATGGCTGGTGATATCCAGATCTTAAGTCGATCTTGGAAAATCGAAGCTCCTGAAGTTGATCTAAAAGATCATCAATACGAGGTAAAGGATACTACTCTTGATCATCACCTGTTCAACTCACGGTAATTAATACACACACGAGACGAGCCATCCTTCTCCTTGACAGATCACACTGGTGCTCCTCACGGGGGCAATCGGTCGAAGATAACCTTCCTCGAACTATTCCTCAAGTTGAATCTTCAACTCCTGCGTGCAGTCGGGGCCATCCGATACGGTGCCTTCGATAAAGGGAACGCGGTTCCAGCTCACTCACGAATTCCACTACTCTATGTGAAGGCAACCAGATAACAAATGCGGAAATACATCGTCAATCGATGACAATAATACCACAAATGATTGAACATTTCGATTGCCCTAGAATGGTCAATCGATAAAAAGTGACACAATGAATGATTGAACATCTCAATTGCCTTAGAAAGGCCAATCGATGAAAATGGTACAATGAATGTTTGAATAACTCGATTGCCTTAGAAAGGCCAATCGATGAAAATGATACAATGAAGGATTGAATAACTCGATTGCCTTAGGGAGGTCAATCGATAAAAATGATACAATGAATGATTGAATAGCTCGATTGCCTTAGAAAGGCCAATCGATGAAAATGATGCAATGAATGATTGAATGACTCGATTGCCTTAGAAAGGCCAATTGATGAAAATGGTGCAATGAATGATTGAACAGCTCGATTGCGGAATTTCTCTGCTTCCGCCATAATAAAAATTCTACTGGAACAACGGGGATTACTTCCCTGAAACACACATTCGACAACCAACGACGGAAAGATAGCGACCAAACGCTAACAAGCACTGAGGATAGTATCAAGACGGTTAAACCAACTAATACCGAAAATTACATCGTCCTAAGATAAATTCACCACGATTAGATCCATCAACCAATCGCGGTCATTAAGCATAATTCGGTATGATTCCGAAAATTCTTCCATCGTCAGGTAGACCGATGGTATGAGGTCCACAAGCAATAGGACTATCCCGAAATAAGTCTATTCAAGAATGATTTGAAAATGAAAGAATGCGGTGTACCAGCATCAAAAGGTACACACAAGTTGAAATAAAATTACGAGTATACCTCAAATCATTCGGGCCACCGGATCGTCGATCCTCCTCATCATATGAATCTGGGACTTACCGGCCCCCGAACCGGACGCTCCCGTCTGATAAATACGAGCTCCAACTCTATTTGCTTCCATTGCCTTAAACGACGATGACAAAGCAGTTTGATTCTGAAACGCTGGTTGCTTCGGGGCCTGAGATGCCGCCGGAGCCGACTTGGAGTCCTTTCGGCAAAAACGGGCCTTATGCCCAAAATTCCCGCAATTATAGCACGTGACAGACTGTCTCGGACACTTGGTGCTGACATGACCAAGATCCCCACAGTTATAACAGGTGATGGCCGAACTGGCCGCTCGGGACTGAGATCCCGCACGATTGTGCGCCGAAGGAGGTCTCTCAGGAACGATAGGACTCACACGAGGCTTCTTGAAGGTTGACTGACCGCCTTCGGGTTGATTACGCTTCGTTGATTTCTTGCTGACAGATGAAGGTTGTTGTTCAGCACTTTCCTTAGCAGCCGTCTCACACGGGAGAGTTCGCTCGATTAATCCGGCCAGAGTGGCACAATGATGATTGAGCAACTGCACATGGGTCATCATGGCCTGCATAAAAGTGAGTGGATCAACCCGAACATCTTCTGATCGAACCGAGTCCTGGGCACGATTTCCCGGCAGCGAGTGATTATTTCTCGGGTTTCGGTCCGTACCGCGGCCTCTTCCCGTGCATCCCCTGACAGCTCTCTCCATACTGAAGTAGGAAGGTCGCATAATGATTATATTACCCGCATGATTAGCACGTTATGATTATGTCATGAGATGATGAAAATGAGTATACATGCTCTAACTTAGTGATTATATGAATGATTTACTGAAGTTACATGATTATCTGATGAAATTCTTGAAATGATTATCTTGAATAACTTAATAAGATTGGTAATATGATCATCCAGATTGACAACTGAGTAATGAAATGAATTGAGTAATTAATGAGTTAACATGATCGTCCTGATTATTAACTGAGTAATGAAATGAATTAAGTGATTAATGAGTTAACATGATCGTCCTAATCACAATGAATGATGATGTTTGAGGATTGTTAATTGATGAATGATGAATGAATGACTATTGCCAGAAATTATACCATGGCGTTAGAAATCTTACAGTTCTTCCGGTCTGATTGGCTCGGCATTTGCACAGGTCACACGTGACGCGAAAGTCCAATGATACTAGTCTGATGACGATGATTTCAAATGAGACATGACTCGGAAGGTAGTATTCAAAACCACTCTCTGATACCAACTCTGTAACACCCCAAACTAGGCGGATATTACAGTGCCGTAGATCCCCAACTGGGACCCACCAGGCAAGTGAAAATGAATGAATTACACAAGATAAATGTAGTACCGAACTACATTACAACAATAATTACTCCGATGAGGAGTTTAGTTACAACACACCAGGACAATACCGAATACTAGTGTATTTTATATGAAGATAAAATACACAACACTGAATGAAACGGAGTATTCAAATGAAAGTCTCAATGGAAAATAAAGGACAATAACATGAATAATCGAAAGATCGGGGCCCCTACTAGTATCACCAGGACTCCTCGACGTCGCGTGTTCTCCGTACTTTTGCCTTGCCAAGACACGAAAAACAAAATCCCCAAACGGGGTCACATAAAGAACAACAATCCTCAAGGGTTGAAAATACACAATCATGATTATATCTGAAGTTATGAAATATCCTGTCGAAACATACACAATCAAACATGCTATATGAATCAACTAACAGTACGGCTCAAAGGGTGGCGCCACACTACGCCCGGGATGGAAATGTGTCCGTGCACAATCCACCAACGAGTATCGATCAAATACCCGTGTGGTCTTGTACCTAATCAGTCTCACGAGACAATATGACTCGTGTGCACAGTCCAATGTGAGGCCAACAACCAACACACGACATAAATGTGCCCGACATGAAAATCCTACACATACCAACCGGCACGCCAGTATGACCCGGAATGCCACGTTATAACAAAAGTGACATCGAAAATGAATAATGACTCACCGAGGTGGAATGGTAATGAAATAAATGACAGCTCAATGAAAAGATTGGAACCGCTGCTCCTTATGATCAAGTGATTAATTGACAACAACAAGTTTTGATACGGTTAATATAATGATGAATGAGTTATGATTATGAATGAACAACAACAAAAGGGATGAATATCCTTTTAACCGAGTAAGAATTAACTTACACAATACCGATGAAGAAAGTCCTTCCACGAACAAAAGTCCTAAATGAAGTGTCGGTCGCACGAACAACCTTAATTCAATACAATTACCAACAATCCGATCAATACACAAATTAAACACGAATATAACGAACTCAAAACGTCGATACGATTAAACTAAGTTCATTGGGGCATTATATCGAATACGTTGTGGCCAAACTCCGATTGTTTACAACTAAACCTCAACAATACCAACCTCAAATCCCCAAGAAGTGTTTCAAACCAACAAAACATCTCCAATACGATCAATAATCCGTTATGAATATCCAAAAACGTGATTATAACAATAATTAGTCGAAAATCCCCAATTCCAACTCGATTTTCAAGGTGTTCTTGAATAATTCCTCAATAATCCAATGAATCCTTATACAAACTCATAATCATATACATATCCCTTCATATATCATGATTATAACGTCCAAAACATCGTATCTCAACACAAAAATCGAAATCCAAGGTGTTGAAGAATATTACCTTTGAAGATCCAAGTACTTTAATCCGAAGAACACGCGTTAGATCGATTATCCGGGCTTCACGATCGAAACGAGATGAAGAAAATCAAACACTCAAATGATTTGTGAAGGAAAAACCCTCCCTCAAGCTTTCTCTCTCGGTTGAAGGTGAAGAAAAGGGAGAGAAATGGGCTGAAATCTTTGAAAAAACGAATTTAAAGGAGTTGATCGCTCGCCGACACGGCCCGCGCCGATCGGGCACGGCCGTGTCGCATACCTGGCCGACAGGACTCGACCGTGTCCTCGCTTGACACGGCCGCGCGCCGGAGGGCCTTCCGATAGTGAACCGTCTGACAATGACTTCAAGATGACTCGACCGTGTCCTCGAACACGGTCGGGCATGTCGGCAATGGCTCGCTTATCCGAAGAGTTCGACTCGCCGCGCTGCACGACACGGTCGGGTCCTGAGGCAGAGACTTCGGCATTTCCGACGAGTACGGCACGGGCCGTGTCGGACGACACGGCCGAGTTCGGTCGGCAGTGATCGGCCAATAACTGAAAAATGAGCGGGTGAGCTAAAACGACCATAACTCTCTCGTCCGGACTCCGATTGACTCACCGTTTGAACCATTGGAAAGCTAATTCGATGATCTATAATATTGCAAAGATTTAGAATTTTTGGAGTTACCAAAAATTAATGGTGATCTAACAAAGTCGAACTCATATGAGGAAAGTTGAAAGAATGAACAATAACGATACACAACTCGAAGTTTTCCGAACGGTGAACACGGTGAACGAATATGATTGATGAATGATTATAAATGAGTGAAAATCCACTGAGTGACAATCACCGAATGAAGTTACTGAATGATAATGACTGAATTACAACCGGGTATTACAGTAGGCGGAGGCATCTTCTCGATTGTTTCAATTTTTGCCCAGTCGACTTCAATTCCATGGGAGGATATGCGGTGGCCTAGTACAATGCCCTCCTGGACCATAAAATGGCACTTCTCCCAGTTCAAGACCAAATTTTTTTCTTCGCATCTTTTTAGGACTTTCTGCAAATTCTGCAAACATATATCAAACGAACCACCGAAAACAGAAAAATCATCCATAAAAATTTCAATGCAATGCTCTACCATGTCAGAAAAAATAGCCATCATACACCGTTGAAAAGTGGCTGGCGCATTACATAGACCAAAAGGCATGCGCTTATAAGCGAAAATGCCATAAGGACATGTAAACATCGCCTTTTCTTGGTCTTCTGGGGATATATAAATCTGATTATACCCAGAATAACCATCAAGAAAACAATAGAAATTGTTTCCGGCTAATCTATCCAACATTTGATCAATGAATGGTAAAGGGAAGTGGTCTTTTCTAGTGGCTTTATTTAATTTCCTATAATCTATGCACATACCCCACCCCGTAACAATCCTAGTGGGAATTAATTCATTATTATCTTTTTGGATAACCGTTATCCCACCCTTCTTTGACACAACTTGAACCGGACTTACCCACTTGCTATCAGAAATAGGAAAGATCATACCTGCGTCGAGGAGTTTTAAAACCTCGACTTTTACCACCTCTTTCATATTTGGATTTAAACGGCGTTGATGCTCCACAGATGGTTTGTAGTCTTCCTCCATCAAAATTTTATGCATGCAAATGGATGGGTTGATTCCCTTGATATCCGCAATAGACCATCCAAGGGCAGATTTGTACTCCCTCAAAAGCCTCAATAATTTCTCCTCTTGATCCCCTGCTAAAGTGGTCGAAAGAATGACTGGCAAGGAATCGTCGGGTCCCAAAAATGCATATTTTAAATGACTCGGTAGCTGTTTGAGCTCTAACTTTGGGGGTTTCTCGATTTATGGGACGGGTCGAGTTGGTGAACTTCCGAGCTCCTCACATGGTCGACGGGTGAAAAATGGTGGAGAAGCATCCATGTGTCGTACATAGGCTACATGCTCTGAATTCAATTCGGAAGAAGACCCAACTAAAACGGACTCCAATAGATCTGATGGATAGCTCTCCCGAAAGGCTCTACTTACACACGAGTTAATGACGTCAACTTGAAAGCAATTCTCAGCATCACTAGGATATCGTAAGGATCGAAATATATTGAAAGTAACTTGCTCCTCTTGAACTCGTAGAGTAAGCTTCCCTTTTTACACATCAATTAAAGTTCGGCCGGTTGCCAAGAATGGTCTTGCCAAGATGATTGGGATATCATGATCCTCCTCCATATCGAGTACAATAAAATTGGCCGGGAAGATGAATTTATCAACTTTTACCAAAACGTCTTCTATTACTCCCCTCGGATACTTGATAGATCTGTCAGCTAATTGCAAAGAGACCGTCGTCGGCTTGGCTTCCCCAACATCCAGCTTCTTAAAAATGGAAAGGGGCATAAGGTTTATGCTGGCTCCTAGATCACATAAGGCTCTGTCAAAGGACGAATTTCCAATAGTGCATGGAATAGTAAAGCTTCCTGGATCCCTCAATTTAGGTGGGAGCTTCTTCTGTAGAATAGCACTGCACTCTTCCGTCAATGCCACTGTCTCATACTCTTCGAGCTTCCTTTTGTTCGATAAGATCTCCTTCATGAACTTCACATAGCTCGGCATTTGTTCCAAGGCGTCGGCAAATGAAAT